>JARFIX010000005.1:2400000-3600000 GCA_036346125.1 Lycocerus yunnanus | reverse complement strand
TACATAATGAGAATTATTAAGGTAGGGCAATGTATATAGTTTTTCCTGAAAAATCTTTTCAATATTGAAAATTATCTTAGCAAAATTTTTCCCAAGGAAAAATTTAGGTAGCTTGACAACCAGATCATGACCATAGTTTTCGGCTTAACTTTTTAATTTTTAATTATGTGAATTTTTTTAAACTTGTCACTAAAATTTTAAATTAAAATTTAAAGTTACATGTTGTAAAGTAAATGTCTACTGAATTTGAAATGTTTAAAACTGTATTTACCATAGTGCATTTTCACCTGAACATTAATTATTTCTCATCCGAGTTCATTCCATTAAGCTGCATTTTGGTTGTATAAACCGCTATGGAATATTTAGTTCGCCTTCCTTACATTCCACAGATAAATATTTAACACTCGAAAATTATATTACGTTTGTGTTAACCGAGTGTTAATAATATATTAGCGGCTTTTTCTATGGTTTATGAGGTAGAATATGAATTAGGGCCATTAAATCGGAAAAGTCATAAGGTCCTTTGTTAAACAACAAGTGTTTTTTATTAATTGTGTTTTTATCCAAATTACTGATGCAAAAGAATAATTTTTTTACTAACTTTAATTCAGTAATTTGTCTTAATTCCATTTTATAGTGGAGGATTTAATGCATCTCCGTTTTTTTTTTATTCAAAGCATTTTACAATCAAGGTGTTTACTTTTTGTGCTTATATGTTGCTTCCACGTTGCTTCTATCTAAGTGCTTACCAAGATATTTTGCAGTTTCTGCCTGTGCTAATTGGCAGAAGTTAAGTTTTACGGGGCAGGCTTCTCTCTTTATTGTAAAGATTACGTGGGTTAAAACATCATCATCACAAATGTGTGATTTAATGTCTTTAAATTTAAAATAACCAACACAACTGATACTTTTAGTAGCAAAAAAATGAACCCACCAGCTGGTCGATATCTTACAAAATAAATAAGATAACAGAGGGTTGTACTTGAAGAACAGTTCCCGGCAGCCACTTGGTGAACTTTAAAAGTGAACAAACACAAACTACACTGGAATAATTTTGCCACTGGATTAATGCTTTCGAAAGAGTTGCGGCTCTAGAACGGGAGATAATGCTTGAGATGATAGACGGAACAGCCTAGATGACGATTGTTGCGATGAAAACACTTGGTAGTAGGCAGGTGGTAAAAACCTTGTCGTTCTTATCGCGTATCAAACAAAACAAAAACAGAGCGCTTGAATTTGATTTTGAAAGCTGATTGATCACTCCCCGCTTTCCAGCGTACTCTCGCGCAATTCTGTCTTATCAGCACGTGACTTCTAACCCAAGGAGAGCAATAGAAGAAGTACAGTAAGCGTACTTTAGACCAGCAGTGTAGCGTAAAGCATACACCGGCCGACTGGAAAGCGGTAGACCGCGGTTCGATTCCTAGTCGAGTCGGATACACTGCTATGATCAAATGTCAATATCAATCTGTGGACCATGGGAAGGCAACGAAACCACCCCATGAATTATACTCCCACGAAAATTCATCTTGGCTTTGGCCAAGCTGGGTCACGACGCTTCTGACAAGAAGCAAACGATGAAGAAAGTAAGCGTACCTTTTGTAACAGAAATTGGAAATAACAATTTTCTGTTATAACCTTCTTTTAAACTAGTAATTCTTTTCTGAAGTACCCTGTATAACATGAGTATAAATTAAAACATCATTTATCAAAGTTCGTAGAAAGCACAAATTGAAAATATCCAGGTTACAGTTTCAAATTGATAATTTGCAGGCAAGGAGCTATATTTATGAAAAGTTCAATAAACTTCCCAATAGCCAACGATTTCTTATTTTAATATTTCATGTATCAACGATCAAATTAGATCAAATACATTTTTTACATTGTGATATTTAAGCGAGAAATAAAATACGTCAGAAAGTTTCAAAGTAAAAGTTTACATCATGAAACTTATATTGTAATATAATGGTAAATAACGTAAGATAAAACACTTTTAATTTAAAATTTTCCTAAATACCATAAATTTAAAAATTTATTAAACAAAAGCGTTATCTTCGGAAAGCAGATTTTAACTTATAAAAATAACTTAAGAAGTTGGCACGTAAGTATAATGGCAATATCTAAACAAAATTAATGATTTATGATAGTCGATATTTGAAACAAATGAAATAAATTGTTGGTATAGAAAAACGTAGTGTGGTATTTTTTTATAAGCTTTTTTAGATACGCAAACTTTGGTTCATTTATTACTCAACTGCAATTAATAAAGTTGGTGGTTAAACAGCTTAAAACTGTCCAAACCTGACTTATTATGGATTTAAAATAATATATTAAAGTGTTCAAATTTTTTAAAAATATTTACTACCCACATGGATACCTATTGGTCAAATTCATTTTTTAATTTGTATTCATTTAAATATAGACAAATGGGAATAATAATTTACAGTAAGATTTTCTCTTTCATTATTTTGGGTAGGTATAAGGAGGACTAGAATTACTGAACAAATACTAATATGTAGAAAAAGAAAAGTAGGTACATATTTCAGTTCAGAGATCAAGGAATATAATAAGATCAAATTGGAAGTAGATACAATAAAAAGAAGTATTAATAGTGAAGGTATTGCATACATACATTTCAACGCAATAAAGGAAGCTGCCGAGCTAAAAACTCCTTTGATTTTCAATTTTCTTGTATAATCAAAACAAGACAACTACTAAAGTCATTAAAATAAAACTTTACATAGCAATTTTATTAAGATATTTTTCCAGTGGCTTTGTATTTTAAGTGTTCTTGTGCACGTCTACCATAATTATTTTCTTTGAAAGATTCACCCATAAGGACGACTTTTCCGAGAAATAAGTAAATACGATTTTGCAATGCCGCGAGGATAGAAAATACTTCTTTATTTCTTTTATTAATTTCCTACCTTGAAACGTTTTGATTTACGGATGATGAGGCCAACAAACTTTTCTTACACACATCACTGTAGGTATGAGAAGACCTACACCAAGCAGGAGCATCAATATTGGTCTTCCTTTCTGTGTATTGATATGTTTTCTGTAGTCTTTCATTCTTGTTTTGCTTGTTCTAATACTTCTTTGTATTTCTGAAGAATCGGTTTCCAAATATACGCACCGCTTAAAACGCCAATTACTGCAATCAAACCTAATTCGAATCCGGTTAAACCCAGTGGTTTTTTAATTCGCATATTACAAAACTTTAAATTTTAATCAAAATTACAAACGTCTAATCAAATATTTTGTTAAAATACTTGTCAAATGCCAACTACATTTACAAATTCGACATCTAAAAAATTTAACTTGGCGATTTACGAGCTTAATGCTTGCGCTCTACTGTTTGTACTCTGATCTTAAACAAAAACGTTCTCTTTCACTATTATCCCTTAAATTTTAATAATTAAGCCTTTGTACAAATATTTAAGCAAACCATTTAATCTGGAGTCACAAAAAACGACAATCTTGTATACAAAGCGAGAAAAGGTTATCAAATGGAAGTTTCAGGAGTATCACCAACCTTTTCTATACATATACGAATTACAGTTTCTGAATAACTTTAATTTATTTAGAACTGATCAACCAAGTAAAGTTTACATTTTCTAAAGCGCTAACCATAATATAAGCCGACAACGTCTTTGAAATGTAATCAACTACGAATTCCATTCACAGCGCTCCTTAATTTTATTATAAAAAAAACGTAAGCTAACAGTTTATTTTGTCATTATATGATGTAATATTCTAAATGTAATAAAACCATTGTAATAATCAGCATCTGATAGACGCTACCTCTACCTCTATTCCTTAATTACAATCCTAACCAATATATAAACCTTAAAATATTTTTCGCGTAAACCTTATTTTATTTTGGTATGATATTTTTCAGTAGTTAAAACATCAGTTATTACTAATAGTAATGTTATTAACCGTAAGATTAAATGACTAAAAAAAGGGGAATCCCATTTTTTTAATAAATTACAGTTAGATTTCTAGGCGTTGTGGTTAGAACCGTACGCTGGCTCATTTATGTCAATAACAATTTTGACATCGACGAATAAGTTGTAGTTTAACAGGCAATAATAACAGGATTTGGAACTCAATTAGACAATTGTAAGTTAAATGCGAATAAAACAATAACTGACTTAGTTTCATATTAATACAATTTATTGCCTAGTGCGGTCCTGCTCTGTTTATACTTTCTAACCTTAAGACCAGCGGTGACTGAAAGAGTTTATATAGAAAACGCGAGTATTGAAATCGAAACCAGTTGAAGTAAATACGGTGTTGCCAAAAGCTGCTTCTCTCTGGGTGCGCTATAAACAAACACTTGCCAGATTTGTAGCTGAGAACAATTTTAGTTTATTAAATTAAATGATTATTTTCAATTAAGAAAAATGTTTTTGTTCTTTTAAGATTTCAAAACAAAAAAGAAAATTTTAGTAAGTATCTTATATTATAATTTTAAGTTTGAGAAGTTGAATGTAATTTTATTTGTAATTTACTGCAACTAATAATCTAGTTTAAAAGTTTTCTTAATTCTCAGCTGCGAGGGAGTTGAAGTACTACGCTTAGTCGCATTATCTGTAATAATTAACATATACAGATAGAGTAATATAATTGGATTTGTAACAATGTAAGTATCATATTTTAACAATAATTAAGATGAATTATCTGAGATCAAAAAATGCTACTAAATGTAAAACATAAAATAGCAGTGAACGAAATGTAACCCTAACCTCAAAATGATACCATAGGACCTCAGCGGGGAAATCAGAAATTAATATTGTATTGCGGAAGATGTTATGCATGTCAATGACTTATATAAACTCTGCAGCCTTAGAGTTCAGGAGCACGTAGTAGTATGCATTTCGTAAGCAAGAAAGCTGCAAATCATTTACAATCAGCCATAGTAATTAAATTTTATAAAGAAACACAAAAATAAAATTTATTATATGAAATTAAAATTTCATAATTTATTACAAATTATAAGTAAATAAGTGGTACGTGCTGCTTAAATTGGTTAAGTACATTCTACTCTCAAAAATCAAATAAAGTACAAAATCAATCGAATTTAAAGCATTTTAAAAGGTTTTTTTTATACATACATTTAAAAAAAAAACCTTGTACCTTTGTAAATAGCATTAGGATGCAGCCTAATTTAAATCAATTTCCTTATATTTCAAAAAAGTTTCAAGTTGGATCAATAAAGGATATTTGCTAAAACAAATAAATACAAAAAAACTACCCAACTGTTTGACTTTATTAAAGTTAATATGTACATATTTCATTCTTTGTTACGGATATAACTTTCTCAAAAATTTAAACAAACATAATCAATCACAAATTGCTTACCGTGATTATAGCCTGATTAGCTCAATAGGAGGGAGATTGAAGTAGATCTTACAGCCTTACATCATGCAATGTTACTTTACATCAATCCAAAGTTTGGGTCACTTCCTGATATTATTTGTACAAAGTAAGCCTTCAGCAAGTACCGGAAAAACCTGACGCATTTAAAATTGGAAGGTAACTTAACTTCTCTGGATTCATTGTCGAGTCAATTCTAGCTCAAAAACTTATACAAATACATATTTGATCATCACGGACAGTAAAATTTTGCATTGTTGACCTGTTTTCAAAAGAAAATAAATGTACTCCCATATCATTGCACAAAGATTTCCATTGTTGAAAACAAAATCAACTTTAGTTTTAAGTTTGTAAATATTTATTTTTGGTTTAGTTAAGGTTAAGTTGAGTTTGTCAAGACAATTAAGAAAACGAGTGCTACAGGTAGATAAGCAATGTACTTCTGGTTAAGAAAAGTGCTGACTTTTTAAACAATTTAGTGACAATGGTTAATGAAACTTTACATATCGTCGGCTTCACATGAAAAGTGCATAAGTCCAAAATTGCTGAAAATGAGATTTTTGTGCCATCTAGTTAATAAAAACATTCTCCATCGCTTGATAAAATAAAATTTGAAAAAAATCAATTAGAAGTCATTAAAATAGTTAATTAAAAAAATGCATAAGTCCAAGGGTATTCCACAGCAACATGAAAAATGCATAAGTCCAGAATATGAATTATACATAAGTCCAAGCACCTTTTATAAGCACATGAAAAATGCCTATGTCCTCAAACGGTTCATAATGGTGAATACTTACCAGATGTTTGTTAAAGTTGTAAACTAAATGGTTGTAGGAAGTTTCTATTTTGTAATTAAAGTTTAGATATTAAAAATTTAATTACACCATAGCTACCCTGAAATCTCGTAGGAAAGCAAGAATTTCCTTATTTCTTCAATATTATTGGTGTTAGCTGTCTATCCATTGGACAAATTTAGTTGATTAATTATTTAGTTGATTAGACGGTCCTGTAGGCCGTTCCTGTTTATATTTATTACTTTATTATTTTTGTAATTTTTGTATTTTTTGTCGGTTGGCATTATATTAAAAATATATAAACACACAACCGATTACCTTTATGTGCGGTTGTAAGTTGATTAGATTATCGAAATAAATAGTCAAGTTGTGATTCATTTAATAATTATCAGTATTTGTATAGGTAAGTAACAATTTTCTGTAACAATATTTCTATTGTCCTTAGTATTTTCATTCCTAGTAGTTCAAATTTTATTCTGGTTTTTAGAATGAATCGCTCCTCAAGAGGGTTTAAAATTCTTAATGCTCTCAGCAAGCCAGAAAAGCAGCAAGTAACATTGAAGATCAATATCTTTTAGTTAATGAAGCCCAACAACTTTTGGAGCCAAAAGAAATAACAAATAACATTGAAGATGAACATCTTTTAGTTGATGAAGCTCAACAACTTTGTCAGACGAAGACTTTGTCAACTTTAGAGTCAGACGAAGCAATAAATAACATTGATCAAGATCTTTTAGTTAATGATAGTTTTGTTAACGAAGTTGGTAACCTTTTAGCTGATAGTAGTTTACGTAATATTGATTTAGAAAATATTTCAATTGAAAATGACGATTTGAATTTCGAAAACAGTCAATTAGATACAGAAGGTAGTTTTCAACAAGAAGCAGAACAACAAGAGATTCCAGGTGAAAATGAAGCTCAAAATGAGGAAAATGGAACACGCAAAAGAAAAAAAGGTAGATTTAGTGATCCTCTACAGTGGGAATATAACCGCAACAAAAAGAAAAGAAAGGAAGGGTTGTCGTATTTTGGAAGAAAAGGAAATAAGTTTTCTGTTAAACGAGATCAGAAAGAACTAAAACCTAGATGCTCCTGCAAAAGAAAAATATTAATTGAATGCACAAAATTAAATGAAGAAAAAAGGTTGGAAATTTTTAATAAGTTCTGGTCACTTACTTGGAATGAGAAGAGAATATATGTAAGCAGCAGGATTATAAAAAAAGATACCGAAAGAGCCAGAAATAGAGAAATGAAAGTCTTACGAGAAGAACTTGTTCACTTCAATATTTTATGGACGAAACAAATGAAAGGATAAGGGTTTGTAAAACCATGTTTTGTAATACGTTAGGTATGTCGGTAAGAACTATATCTAAATGGATAACTGATTTAAGAGAAGAAAGCAGTCAAAGAAACGAAACTGACAGCGAAACCGAAAATCCAGAATCTTTAGACAAATCAAGACTTCATGAAAAAATTTGAGAAGCAACGAAAATGTAGAAAGAAGTTAAAGATAAAAAATTAACAGCTAGCAAAATCAAGAAGCAGAACATCTGTACCTTCGAAGGATTCCAAAATCCTTCAAATCCATCAAAAGAAAAGTCATAAAATTTTCTTCAAATAAAATATTAGTCCAAGAAAATTAAGTCAAAATAACGTCGCAGAAGTCAAAATTTCACCCAGAACGTCTGAGTGAACGAAAATTAAGAACAAAATTACGTGTAAAAAGTCAAACGACGATCAATTATCATAAATACGCATTGCGCATCGCATTGCGATCTTAAAGCGCTATCTACATCTAAAAAACTTTTGGAAAGTTATGTTTCACAAAATAGCAATGGAATAATAAATTCTAAATTAACAGGGATATAATTGCCGTTACAGAAGGCTAGCGCGTGTAATTTTTAGTTGATATTTTTTTTTTATTCAATTATTACATATTCACAAATTAAGTTTTTCGTTTCACTACAATTAAAAGATAGACATTCTAAAAGCAATAAATGTACAGGAGGGTCTTTAAAACATATGTTTTGCAAGATAATGAAATATAAAGATGGCTACAAAAAAGTAATTGCCCCATTTACGTATCAGTAATAATTATCAACTAGCTTGTAATTTGTAATTAATTAGATTTGCTTTTATTGTAAAATAAGCTCTTGGTTACTGTAATTTTGAGTTTTACTGTATATTTGTTTAAAAATATGAGACGGCAAGACCACCTTATCTGTACTTCGGCATTGCAATAGAAGGAAAATTTATTAATCCGATTTTTAAATATTTTTTATTGGTTGAAAAGTTTTATAACTTTTATATATTTTGTTATGTATTTATTTTATATACCAATTGGTTGCAATAATTCTTAAACACTGTCGTGTACCACCGCGACCACATCGTTAAGTGTAATAATTTAAAAGAGCTATGACACTAATGCCTAATTTTGGCGAAAAACAAAAATTAACGATATTTAAACGTTAACTTACAAGGAAAATGCTTTGCTAACAATAAGTTGTTTTAATGCGTAATTTTGTATAACTACAGCATTGTTTACATATTGATTCGAATGTTATTTTTAATGATCATGTTACTTGGATTGTATAAATTTATTGGAAATATTTGTTATCTGCATTTTTGGCTTTGATTAACTGAAATTTTAACGTTTCTGCTTCCATATCTAAAATTGGAAATTCAAGTTTTATTATATTTTTAGTACCATCCAATGTTTGAATGTTATTTACTAACGTTTCTAGATCTGCCACTCCCTTGTTTACCTAAACGAGTAATCACTTTTCAAATTTCGAGGTTTTCTCATTTCATTGATTTCAATTGTTTTCTATAAAAAGCATTAATTTCAATATAATATAATGCCGTGTTTGAAAATTTTTGATGAATTCTTAATATACAACACATAATATTATGATATTATATCATTATAGGTTCAAGTCCAATGTAGTTGCTATAGACTTCATCTAAATAGGGATAAAAAATTGGTAAAAAATATTTTTTTATTTTCTGGAATTCAAATCTATAAACGTTAATATTTGTTAATAACCGACGCGACGCGACGTATCACAATCTCACCCACAAATTAAGTCGTTTTTTATGCATAACAGACGAATGTTTACGTTGATTTTTGTTTAGGCTTTTTTATAAAACCACTGAGTGTAATAAAATACGGCTACCTGTCTACCTACCAAAAAGTTAAGAAGGCGTGATTTATAGATGAGAGTAGGAATGGGTGTGTCAATTGGGTGTGGCCAGTAAAGCGGTAAAGGAATCGGGAGCCCATAACTTTAGTTTACTCGTACCATCGGTGGAAAGTACATGTCAAAAAGATCCAAAATTGATTGGTGGAACTTCATGTCGGATTAAAAGGATTTGATCCACCGGTGGAAGTTACAATCACCCTTAAATACAGGTTAGTGTGGAAGCTTACATTAAGTAGTGCGGAGGGCAACTGCCAAAAAGTTTAAATCGTGGAAATAATAAAGTGCGTCGAAAGAGCGTGGTTAGTAAACAAATAAAGGGATTCCAAGAGTTTACTGTATTATGAGCAGGTTTTCGAAAAGTTAAACTTGAGAAAATTTTCGAGCGCGTGGAGATATTTAATACAAGCTGAGCCGAATCTGAAGTATGCTACAAAAACAAAAATAAAATTTTGAATTATTCGATTTACTTTAAATTGTTAGCTTACATTAAACAATGCAAAATTTTGTCTTTCTGTGATATATTCAATTTTTCAGAGTATGCCAGATTGAATTAAGCCGGGGGGATACGTCAATCATGTAGGTCTTATTATAACTGTAAAACAATTAAAATTCAACTTTTAGTATATAATGCAATGTTACGTTTACATCAAGTTTGGGTCACTTTCTGATATTATTTGTATAAAGTAAGCCTTCAACAAGCCTGAAACATTTAAATTTTAATCATTTGAAACTGGAAGGTATTTATTTATTTTATTAAGCTAAACGGGTGTGGTGCTAGGCTCACCTGCACTGAAACTCTAAGTTTATTGTGCCCCGCGTTCGTGTTATTACTCCATCAGCTCTGTTTCCTCAACAAATTTGTGTACATAGCTGATAGGAGTTTCTGCAATCTCTTCGGTTGTCGGGTAGAGATTGCCGAAATGCCTTGCCTTTTATTGCAAGGGCAGGGCATTCGCATAGTATGTGGATGCAAAAGGGACGATCAGGGAAACACTAGACAAGCAGCACCTCACCTACTAACATTCCGGGACTAAGACAGTCCCGCCTGTTTATTAAAGGCCCCTTGGAGCAAAAAGAGGCAGGAAATCCTAAAGCTAACAAGAACTCAGCTAAGGAAGATAGTAGGACTATTAACAGGACACTGCTCTCTACAAAGACTACAAGAGATTTAGTTGAAAATCCTACCTGTAGTATGTGTGAAGAACAGGACGAAACTCCATTCCACAAATTGGAAGGTAACTTCCTGAATTTATTGTCGAGTCAATTCTAGCTCAAAAACTTATACAAATACATAAGTGATCATCACGGACAGTAAATTTTTGCATTGTTAACCTGTTTTCAAAAAAAAAAAGAATGGACTCCTACATCATTGCACAAAGATTTCCATTGTTGGAAACAAAATCAACTTTAGTTTTAAGTTTGTAAATATTTATTTTTGGTTTAGTTAAAGTTAAGTTGAGTAGTGCTACAGGTAGATAAGCAATGTACTTCTGGTTAAAAAAGAGCTGCAACTTTTTTTAAACATTTTAAGTGACAATGGTTAATGAAACTTTACGTGTGTAGAAAGAAGTTAAAGACAAAAAATTAACAGCTAGCAAAATCAAGAAGCAGCACATCTGTACCTTCAAAAGATTCCAAAATCCTTTAAATCCACCAATAGAAATGCCATAAAATTTTCTTCAAACAAAATATTAGTCCAAGAAAATTTAGTTAAAAATAACGTCGCAGAAAGTCAAAATGTCACGCAGAACGTCAGAGTGGACAAAAATTTAAGAACAAAATCACGTGTAAAAAGGCCAAACGACGATCAATTGTCATAAATACGCATTGCACTCGTGCCGGTCTTAAAGCAAATTTTTGGAAAGTTAAGTTTCCACAAAATAGCAATGGAATAATAAATTCTAAATTAACAGGGATATAATTGCCGTTACAGAAGGCTAGCGCGTGTAATTTTTAGTTAATATTTTTTTTTATTTAATTATTACATATTCACAAATTAAGTCTTTCGTTTCACTACAATAAATAGATAGACATTCTAAAAAGCAATAAATGTACAGGGGTGTCTTTAAAAACATAATGTTTTGCAAGATAATGAAAGATAAAGATGACTACAAGAAAAGTTATTGCCCCATTTTACGTACCAGTAATAATTATCAACTAGCTTGTAATTTGTAATTAATTAGATTTGCTTTTATTGTGAAATAAGCTCTTGGTCACTGTAATTTTTGAGTTTTACTGCATATTTGTTTAAAAAATATGAGACGGCAAGACCACCTTATCTGTACTTCGGTATACCCTGAAGTTGAATTAGATGGCAAATCCGATTTTTAAATATTTTTTATTGGTTGAATAGTTTTATAACTTTTATATATTTTGTTATATATTTATTTTATATACCAATTAGTTGCAATAATTCTTAAACACCGTCGTGTTACCACCGCAACCACATCGTTAATTACAAATAATTTAAAAGTGCTATGACGCTAATGCCTAATTTTAGTGAAAAACAAAAATTAACGATATTTAACTGTTAACTTACAAGGAAAATGCTTTGCTAACAATAAGTTGTTTTAATGCGTAATTTTGTATAACTACAGCATTGTTTACATATTGATTCGAATGTTATTTTTAATGATCATGTTACTTGGATTGTATAAATTTATTGGAAATATTTGTTATCTTTTGCATTTTTTGCTTTGCTTAACTGAAATTTTAACGTTTCTGCTTCCATATCTAAAATTGGAAATTCAAGTTTTATTATATTTTTAGTACCATCCAATGTTTGAATGTTATTTACTAACGTTTCTAGATCTGCCACTCCCTTGTTTACCTAAACGAGTAATCACTTTTCAAATTTCGAGGTTTTCTCATTTCATTGATTTCAATTGTTTTCTATAAAAAAGCATTAATTTCTATATATAATGCCGTGTTTGAAAATTTTCGATGAATCCTTAATATACAACACATAATATTATGATATTATACCATTATAGGTTCAAGTCCAATGTAGTTGCTATAGACTTTATCTAAATAGAAATAAAAAAAAATTGGTAAAAAATTTTTTATTTTCTGGAATTCAAATCTATAAACGTTAATATTTGTTAATAACCGACGCGACGTACCACAATCTCGCCGACAAATTAAGTCGTTTTTTTATGCATAACAGACGAATGTTTACGTTGATTTTTGTTTAGGCTTTTTTATAAAACCACCGAGTGTAATAAAATACGGCTACCTGTCTACCTACCAAAAAGTTAAGAAGGCGTGATTTAATAGATGAGAGTAGGAATGGGTGTGTCAATTGGGTGTGGCCAGTAAAGCGGTAAAGGGAATCGGGAGCCCATAACTTTAGTTTACTCGTGCCATCATTGGTGGAAAGTACATGTCAAAAAAAGATCTAAAAATTGATTGGTGGAACTTACATGTCGGATTAAAAAGGATTTGATCCACCGGTGGAAGTTACAATCACCCTTAAATACAGGTTAGTGTGGAAACTTACATTAAGTAGTGCGGAGGGCAACTGCCAAAAAAGTTTAAATCGTGGAAATAATAAAGTGTGTCGAAAGAGCGTGGTTAGTAAACAAATAAAGAGATTCCAGGAGTTTACTGCATTATGAGCAGGTTTTCGGAAAGTTAAGCTTGAGAAAATTTTCTAGCGCGTGGAGATATTTACCACAAGCAGAGCCGAATCTGAAGTATGCTACAAAAACAAAAATAAAATTTTGAATTATTCGATTTACTTTAAATTGTTAGCTTACATTAGATAATGCAAAATTTTGTCTCTTCGTGTTATATTCAATTTTTTCAGAAAATGCCAGATTGAATTAAGCGGGGGGGGGGGATACGTCAACGATGTAGTTCTTAACTATTATAACTGTTGCAAACTAAGTTTAGAAAATTCCATGAGCTTTTTGCTTGGATAATTGTTTTGCAACTAACTCTGCAAAAAGAAAATGTCGGTTTAGTGGACCCTAGGTAAAATTAATAAAACTAAAAAATAATAAAATTTTCTAATTAAAAGTTTTTGTAATTTATTAAACGGAACTCATTTTCATTGAGATAAAAACACGCGAGTTCCTCAAAAACGAAAATAAAATAGGCAAAAATAAACTTTTACTACGTTAATAATGTAATTTTATTTATCATATTCTTGCATTTTATAAGCACTAAATGGAAAATTTTCACCTTATTATTTTTCAAAATTTTAATTAGTTTACCTTAGCTATCTGTATATTAGCAGAGCACAACTTAAATCATTTATTTTCAAATGCTCGTTTTGTAGATAAGGAAAAATTGTATTTAAGAGATTATTTCTAAATAACAAATAGCGACCAAGTTTAGCATTTTATATAAATCTATATTTTTTATAAATCTTATGAGAAAATTTAAAATAAACTGTTGTATAATAGTTTTCATTTAAAACAACTTCGTGCAACTAAACTTTTTTATAAAAAATGTACACTTTATTTAATAAAAGGAAATTTGAGCTATTAGAAGTTTTTCCCTAAATATACGAAAATATTTTAGTAATAAAAAAGTTTTGGTGCTGCAAATTCCTATAAAAAATTTCAAAAATTAAAAAAGCTTCGGAAATTATGATTTATATGTAGGTATTAATTTGTTTTATTATTTATTTTAAGGTATTTAACGATCTAAAAATATTAACTCAAACAATTAATATGTAGGCATTAAATTGTGCGTTTTTTTTAATTAAAATTGTTCAATATTTAGATTGTTCGATAATTGGTAATATTTGTTATTATTACAATGTTTTATGATTTAAAAACCAGCTATGTAAATAAACACATTTATTTTGAAAAATAAGTACATTTTTGTCAGAAAATATTTTATCTAATTTTTAGAGAAAAGAAAATTAGTGTACAAAGTGATTTTTGTTCACTTTTAATATTAGTTTTCACACGATTTTGTAAAAATCGATGTTTCTCTAGTGATGATTTTCTAGTGACGAGTTTTAGGAAGGGAGATTACTGAACCCTTTTGATAATCCGTTATTTTTCCCATTTATTGCGTAAACTACTATTATACCATTAATATTAAATCTTTTCCTTGCAGCCATGGAAATACTTAATATATCGGAAAATTAAAACTTTTGTTTTCATAAATAAAAATATTTTAATGTTAACATGCTAATTGCACGTTACTATGCATATTCAACAAGTATAATTATTTATAACAATATAATAATATCTCTATCTCTAATTAAATGATTCTGCGTAGATAAGCTAACACTGGTACTGCTTAAAATTTTTTTTTCGTCGAAATGTGGAAGTTGTTAGTCAGCAATTAAAATCTAATTTAAAATTAATTACTACTCTGCAGTAATTAAAGAATAGAATTACTTTTATTTTTAATGTAAGTACAAAATGTTTAATGTCGAACACACCGGAGTAATAATAAGTTATATTATAAATTAAACACGTTTTCCTTTTCAGTAGTGCAACTTTAAAGGTGGACTATTTTTTTAATTTTCATTTTTCTTTAATTTAATAAAGAATGATTTAAAATTTCTGCCATTTGCAATTAATTAAATTCTGTTTACGTAAAACAAAAAGCATTAGTATTATTACTACTGTAATAAGAAAATAAAGCAAAAACTAGCTCATCATAATTAGTATGCAAGGTGTGAATTCAAATTTGTTCAGCACTGTAATATTGAAACCAGATTAGTTTAATTAAGTTTAATAAATATGAACTTTAAACCTGGTTTTCAAAAATATTGCAAATTGGCTGTTAAGTGCAATGAATACTCGGTTTGAGTCCGGGCGAAGCAAAAACTTTGACGCGACAGGCTCTCGTACACCGAAAAAAAATTCTGTGAATTTACATGAAACTACAATAAAAGTTAATATATGCTTCTCTCAATTTCACAGATAAACAGGTACTGCGGCCAAGTCAATGTTTACTTATTAAATTAAAAATATTTTATTTATTTGCAAATTGTATGTATAAATTTTCTTGTGATTGAGTAAATTTGTAATTATGTTACATTTATATAAATTACAGCAGCGCTCCCGCTTACATAAAATACAGAATAAAGTTTTTAAATTATTATGGCGCCTTTGAGACCCAAGGGACCCCCGAAGTTGTTTTTAAAATTTCTTTTTCAGATTTCCAGAAAAACACACATATATATTATATATTCTATAAATATTTAAAGAAGTGTTCCAGGAGCTCATGTGATTAGCTGAAAAGCTACAATATCCCCGGCTGGCGGTCGGAGAGCTCGATTGGGCGTGGACCATGGAATGGTTTCTAAGTTGGTTTACCATTAAATAAAGGTTCATTTCGCCAGGCCCTTCCATCGAGTGTCAATCAAAAGAGATTTTATTTCTGCTCGTAAAAATACCTAACACTTGAAATTTTTCTCTTAAATTATATTAATTCAAATTTTTAAATTATAGGTTAATGAATAAACGAACATTATTTAATTTCAGCAATGGTTACTGCTGTCATCAGACATTTAATAATATGACAGCAGTAACCATTGCTGAAAGCTTACAAATAATGTTTCGTTTTATTGTTCATTTAACCTTATAATTTCAAAAATTTGAATTAATATTAATTTCAAAGGTTAATAATATAAATAATTTCAATAAATTACTATTAAAACACATAAATAGAATCATTGCATTTAAAAGAATATGAGCGGCCTTGGAAACAAAATAACCAATAAATTTTTAAAAATTAGAATTATAGTTATTATAATAAACCTAACAGTAAATGGGAAAGTCATGGGATGTCACCTTAGATTTTTTTAATTTGTTTCTTAAATGCATTGAAATTTAGTAGTTTAGTAGTTCAGTGTTTTAATCTCCATCTCCTACAAATTATAACCAAGCCTTGGAGCAATTAAATTTAAACTAAAGGGAATTATCTCACTAGCCTCTAGCAATGGCCACACTACAAGTTCTCATTTTCAATGCTGGACATGTACGCAGATGCGTTTTTATGAGTTTATAATATGTGTGTACATAATGTGCTACTGCAAGATTTTAAATTTAATTTATTGTTAATTGCAAGCTTTCGTAATCATAGCGAAAACCTTGTTATAAAATTTTTCCGTTATTAATCGCTTTATTTGTCAGAAGAAGAGAAGAAACTCTGTAAATTTAAAATTCTTTAAATTTTAAATTCTTTAAATTTAAAATTTTTAAATTTATTAATCGCTTCATTTGTCTGAAGAAGAGAATGAATCAAGTCTGAAAATTTAAAATTCTTTAAATTTCAAAGTGCACAATATTTTAAAAGATTTCTTACATAACCGTGAAAAATAAAAGAAAATTTACCCATTATTTTTATTTTTTGAAATTGTAATAAGTACAACAAACACCTTAAAATTGTTGTATAAAAATTTCAAGATATAATATTAATTTAAAAAAAAAGTTCTACCTTGAAAAAATAACTTTATACTTTTATTTTAAGAAAAAATCTATTATAATATTTAAGGGGAGGCTCAATTAGTATCCTTTATAAATCCCTTTCTTAGATGTTGATCTTTTATTATAGTTCAACTGCTTCTAATGTATTTCAATGAGAGTAAACCGTTCAGGTGTTTATGTATTTTGTGTCAACGTAACAATGTAATATTTGTCAAACCATGCAACTGCCAAATAGTCGTAGTACTAATTATCTAAAAGTTTATCAAGTTATCCAGACCAAAATCAATCGTGTTGTTAATGTAGCAGAAATTATTCCAAAATAACGACGTCGTAGTTATCAAATAACCAGCTTCTAACAATCTCGAAATTGTAAAATGAAGTTATGTAATCGCTCAATAAGATTCAGTAGCCGGAAAACTGCATTTAGAATTTCAAGTCAATCACCATGATAAATTTGCTACATCTTACTATTTGATTTGCGTTTTCATTGTAGCTTGAAGTAATTTTACATTGCATTTGAATTTTACCAATATTTAATGCGCTAAACTATTAACAGTACAAAATTATTACAATTTATTAATAAATTAAAATTTATTTATTGGGACACAATCTTAACAAAATATTTGTTAAACGCATTTGTCGTTGGGAAAAAATCTAAATGTTAAAATGATGCAATATAAGTTTCGGTGTAAACTATGTAGATAAATAACACATAAAATGGATACCAATGTCCATGATGATGTACGAGTTTTGAAAACTTACATTAAATTGTTGGCTAGGTTCCGACTTTCAAATTAATCATACTAAACCTGAACTCATTAAAATGCATAACTTACAAACACAAATAAGCGGAATATTTTGATTGCAAGCTCTGCAAAGAAAACTGCTATAATTTATTCTGCAGTTATTTATTTTACAAACAAATTTGTAATGTTATTATACATAATAGAAACTTCTTTTCTTAGATTTTTTAAAAATCTCGTTAATCTATCCATGCGCACTATTATCAAATGTGAATCATCCTGTATATGGTAACCTAATAATAAATTGATGTTATATTTATTTAAAATCTTAGAATCCAAAATAAATATTACTTCCTTTTATTTGTATGTAAGTAACTTTTGCTTGTTTTCACAGCTCTCGAAATGTACGTCTTAATATTATGAAAATTAAAAACACAACTCCTAATCTGAGAAACAACTTGCAATAGAAAAAATCGCCAAGAAAAGCACTTTTAGTGCTAAACCACAATTAATTATATAAATTAAAGAGAATGTTAGTATTAAAAAAAAGTAAAAATGAAATGCCATAGGATACTTTAAGTATTTATCACTGACATCAAAAACTTTTTTAGGAGGTCAGCATAGAAGGTATAATTTTGACCCCAAAAGTATTGTAAATGATTTCCACTCCGGAGGTTTTCAATTTAGTGAGATGGGCATAAAGCATTGTTTAGGGCATTCTTTGCTCCATAAGATCTTTGTAATGTCGATTTAAAATTCTACGAGGAATGTAATATATACAGGGGTCAAACTGAAAATATTTTAAATGTAACGTCGTAAAAGTATTCATTGCGCTGTATATTAATAAATAAGTTGTAAAATAATAAAAGTTATAGTTTCTTTCATGTTTCTTTCTTAAATTTATAAATGTTTTAAAAAACTTACAACAATCAATTTATGTCAAGATCTGTATCTAACGACTTGAATAATTATTCAAAGTTAAAAGTTTTTACTATTATGCACGGTAGTTGTGGAGTTGTAGAGTTATTTATCTTAACAATTGCTTTAATGTTAAATAATAATACAATAATTGTATTAATTAACGTTAAATCTGTGATAAGTCTGTTAATGCAGAAAGGTGTATTTTTAATCATTAACCGAACAGGGCCTTACAGTATTAAATAATTGGTAGCAAAAATGAAATATTAATGTATATTTTTTCAGAAAAAGAAATACTTTTTAAACTTTTTTGTATAAATTCTAAATCTATGTCTATTATTTTTCGATTTGAAATGCAAATGTGAACACCGGCACCGTAGGCATTCGCGTTATTCATGTGTGACTGCATTTAATTTAGAGGCATTTACGAAAAACCGCTTTCTGTTACAAAAAATAATATTTTTAAAAACAAGCATTGTGATTGATCAATCTACTTTCAAAATGAAATTTTTTCTGATGCAGGTAAAATATTACTCTCTCCGCTGTTGAAAGACAAAGATTGTAATATGCTAAAGGAATTAACATTTCATAAAATTAATATTCTAGAAAGCCAAGTTAAAGTTGGCAAAGCCTGTGTATCCCTCGTTTGAATACAAATATGTTTAAAGCTCTGTAAAATAATTAGATAGCTAACAATAACATCAAATGAGAATTTATAAATATCTTCCAAAAATTGTAAATTAACAAGAGATGCATAAAACAATGCCAATTTGGCATTAATTTAATAAAATACCAAAAAGTCAAGACCAAGATTGTCCATTACGAAACGAAAACAACATTTGAGTTGTTTTCTTTCCCTAAAATGTGCCTAAACCTCGATGTGGTGAAAAGGTTTACGTATGAGCAGAAGCGAAAGACGGATTTTTAGGTCTGTTTTGGCTTACCACGTTTGGGCAAAATACTTAAAATCATCTTGTGAAGAACCATTTTGTTTATTAATGAATCGAAAAAAAAATATCGTGGGGAAATCGAATGAAAAAATTGGTTACTCTTACAGGCAGAACTGTCGAGTAAATCTGGAAGTAAATACGAGACTGAGACGCTTTTAGTAAGTTATAAATCAAAGTTAAAGTTATAATTTTAATCAAAGCATGTTGAACATTTGCATCAACTACGAATAAATAAGTTTTCACTATAAAACACAGCAATAAAAGCAAACTCTTACGGAAATTCGTTTCTGTCCAATTTCAATATCTAAGTGTGCCGACACTCTGTTCAAGAAAACACTAATTTACCGTTTAAGCGGTTTAGATCTTCTGGCAGCTAGATTAAATGTCTATTTAATGACATAAATATTTGAGATAAAACAATGAGATTTTAATTAACTCAGATGAAGTTTATATTACTTTTGGACGTCTGATTAACCAAGTAAAGAAAAAAGAAGCAACAGAGCTTTGGTTTAATAAAATATTCAAGTCATATTTGTTCCTATAATTTTATAGTCGAGAATAAACCTGAAATATTAAATACATATATCAAGTAAAAATAAAAAAATAAATTATAAAATTGTAAGATTTCAAAAGCAGAAATCAATTTACGAAAATATTCGTTACAATAGTTAAATTATTAATTAAAATCAAGTTAATGCAAATTTTAAATGTTAAAAGAGTCTAAGCATACCAATCTCAGTAGCATAGTTAAAAAATTGTATATGACCATGCCCATGACTTTATCATACTTACAAAATACCAAATTTAGTTTTAAATTCTTATTACTTTTTGAAATATTTAATAAAAACTAATATTAGATAAAAAAGATTTAAAAAAATAGTTTCCATAAACCAATTTTAACCAAAATCTGATCAGCTTCAAGTATCAATACGAAAATTCAAACATTGTTTCAAAATTCCTGTTAGTTTTTGCTGTAAAACAGAAATTTTTTTGAAAATATTCTTATTTAGCGTATGGGGCCTTAAAAACTCTAAATTCATCAAAATCTCAATTTTTTTTGTGCACGAAAACAATACTTTCTCATATTACATTATGATAAAGTAAAAATACAGCCATTGTGCTTTTGAATTTCATTCGCATTTACGAAGGAATACGAAATGTTAAAAAATAAGTTAAACAAGAACTTAAATAAAAATTAAAGCAAACGAGCATTAGCAATATTTATTATTTAACAAAACCGAAACCATGAAAAATTAAATACTAGCACCAAGAAGTTCGAGAGCAAACAGAAGAAAAATCACAGGAATATCAACAATTATCAATGTAAAATTACACCATTGGAGTAATTCATATAAAAAAACAAACAATAATTAAAATTTGGATAAAGAGCAAAGAAAAACACACCGAACGCGTGTATAATTAATGGAAAATTGCCATCTAAAACCAAAATTACGCCCGCAGGTTTAATTTAGACCAAAACAAATTTTATAACAATTCAGCACAGAAATCAGCACAATGGTAATTATTCTAAAGTGAAACCTATTTTTCGTCTAATTTGACTAATCTAATTTGTACTATTTTAAATTTAAAACTACCCCCCAAAAAGATTTAAAGTGAGCATTTACTCGCTTTAAATTTAGAAACCAGAATTCCGTCAATCAAATTTTGTAGCAAATTAAGCAATTAATTGGAGCAGCCAAAGATTTATTTCAAAGGGTGTTTATTTTTTAAGTTAATTTCATAATCAAATTTAATCGGACGATAAAATTTAATCGGAGAATTTAATCAAAAACAAAATATTTGAACTTATTGCATTGTGTCGTTTTAACTCAAAAATAAAATTTCTTGAATTTAACCTAGTATAGATAACTTAAAAATTGATTGTCAGATGGAAATGATGAGATCTAACGTCAAACGCCAAAAAATTTAAAGGTTAAGTAACTTCAGAAATAGTCAATTGAAACTTTAAAAATTCGTAGTGGCGAGAAACTATTTTGAGCCATTTTATTTAATATAGCCGTACGCTGCCTATTAAAAATATCCCAAAAGTTGTACAAATTTTGAAAATATGTATGTTTCAGAATTCCAGCGTACACGGGTTTTTATAAATAAAATATTATCTGTTAGTAGTGTTGTTTACATCGGCTGTCAGAAAATATTTTCGATAGCTAAGTTGCCAAATGCATTGAATTGTAGTTCATAAAATTGCCCCTGTTCGCAGCGACCAATTTTTGCAATCGACGATTGCTTTAATGCGTTGGTATTTAAACATTCCACAAATGTAAAAATGCATGTAACATTTTTTGAAAGTAAAGTAAAAATTGACGTGACGTTGATTTTAAAGGATTGTAAAATTAAATATTAAAGTAACGTTTAAATTCATCGATGGTTTTAAATGAACGAAAAAATTCATCGATACTTTAAATTGCAACAAAAAATTTTAAGCAAAGTTTTAATTGCTTGTATTAGAATGTTCGTTATTTAAACATTACAATATTAAATTTTACGTTTATTGTTAAAATTTTAATTTTGCATTGTTTTTATAACAAAGTATTTATACATGGAATTAAAACTTTACTTCAAATATTTTGCTGCAATTCAAACTATCGATGCATTATTTTGTCTGTTTAAAACCATCGATGAAATTTAAACGTTACTTCAATATTTATTTTTGCAATACTTTAAAATCGATGTCCGTCAATTTTTACTCGACTTTCAAAAATGTTACAGGCATTTAATAAATTATTTAGATGTTCAAATATGATGTCGATTGCAAAAATTGATCGCTGCAAACAGCGGCAGTTTCCAAAACTACAATTCGATGCATTAGGGCAATTATGTAGTCAGATTTTTAGTAAAATTTGCAATAAAATTGACTTTTAAGCTATATGGTATATTTAAAAACCATATATATTGTTACCAATAGTTATGTTACTACAGTAATTTTACTTATGTTGCTTTTTAACATTACAAATTTACTTGAAGATAGAACAAAATCAATCAGCTGATTAAAAGGTTGCCAAATGCATCGAATTGTAGTTCATAAAATTACAGCTATTCGCAGCGACAAATTTTTGCAATCGACGATTGCTTTAATGCGTTGGTATTTTAACGTTCAACAAATGTAAAAATGCATGTAACATTGTGTGTAAGTAAGATTTATTTTCATTTTAGGTTTAATTTGATGAATTTATAAATTTTGTTAGGTTTTTAATCGTATCTTTTTATTAAAACGCCAAAAAAACATTTTTCTGCCTTTTAAAATTTGGAATTACATGTTTTGTTGTTTTGTTTATTAGTAAAGTAAAGGTGTTCATAATTAATTTGAGTTTTACTCACGTTAATTATTTTACATTGGTAATGTCAACTTATTAAAATATTAGTTCAAATAATCCAGCTATTAACTGCAATTAACACCCCTAATCTGTACCTGTTTTGTTATCCTACAGAATTCGTTAAGCTCGTAAAATTTGATTTACACAAAATTTTTATCGCTTTTGTTTAGATTTTTAAGGTTAATTTTGGATGTACACCAAATTTTACAAGCGGCTTAACGAATTCGCTGTGATAACAAAGCAGTTACGGAATGAGGTACATACCCAAATTTTTGTTTTAAAGATATGCAAATACAGGCATTTGCAATGATTCGAAATTTTTTTTTTAATTTATTTAAAAATGACGCTCGGGCAATCATAAAAACTGGTAATTTTTTAGTGGGGATTTTTAAGTGGTGCTAAGTTTTGGATGTAATATTTTTTTATTCGTACGTATAACTTCGAGTACAAGTTTCCGCACAGATAAATTTATATACATGTTCCATCACATTTTTGTATATATATTATTTATTCCAACGTGGGACCAGATAAATTATATCAGTATTATCATCTCACTCACTACAATATTCACAAATAAATGTGTTAAATAATTGTAAAGTTAAGCAAAACTAATGTAACTTTTATAATGCATAGTCACATTGAGTCGAGGAATTATTTAGAACTTTAGTAATTTACTAAAACGCAAAACAATTTAAATAATAAACAGGTTAACACATTCACTATATTCGTAAATTACATTCGATAGAGAATTTGTTTTAGAGCTACTCTGTTATAAGCAGTTTATTTTACTTGAATGCGATATTATGTTATTACCTATACCATATTATTATGTAGTTGTACCTCATAACAATAACGCGATAACTTTGGTATCAAGTCTTACATAAAGCAAAGTTAGTTAAGATGTCAAACACTTTGAGGATGATAGAGTGTGTACCTCATCATCGATCATTAAAGATTTAATGAAACGTCAGAAATTGATAGGTATTAGTAACGTAATGTTCTCTTTATTATTCGTTACTTTCTGCGTAGGTACATAAATAAAGGCCTCATTATATTCAATAATGCGAGATTGTAAAATTTTTTAAAATTATAACAGATTAAAATAGATTACAAAGAAAAGCTACGGTTTCGTGGTTTATCTCGTTTAATAAGAAGACAAAAGCTCGATTAACTCAGCGACCTGAGTCAGGGATGACACTCTCGTGCAAAGCATACCAACTTTATGATTGAATTAACAACTTTTATACTTTTTTCCAAATAATAAGAGAAAATATTGGTTTACTTTAGAAACAATCGCTGACATTAATCGTAAAAAGTTGCTTGTTTTCGTAAAAGGGTGTTTCTTTATTTGGAAGATGACACTGTCAGGAAACGACCAATGCTACCTTAAGATGGTACGTTTGACACGTTTGAATTATTTTCCCGTTATTTGTTTATCTTGTCGTTCAATTTTTCACAAAATATAAAATTGTATTTCGATTTTACTCTTTCGAGCGATCTTATTTCTTTAAAGTTTATCTCAAACCGACAATTTAATATTTGTTAGGTTTAAGTTAATATTAGAAAATGTGGAAAGTTACTTTCCAAAAACCTTTCTTAAACATAATATATAAACCAAATTCCACAGTGGCGACTAAATAGTTTGATCTTCAGCCGAAATTGTAAATAGCGGCTTAGAAATGAAAATTGCACGCTACAAGGAAAACCACTTCGAAAAATAAAAACAACTATTCACTGCATTTATTATGCCGGAGAGGATTTGAAATAATATATTTTTTGTCAACGAACGAAATAAGACATAAATTTATTAATCCAACATATCTTCTTGCTTACATAAATTTAGCTAAATAATTAGGTATGCATGGATATAATAATATTTTGTATTGTATAAAATATTAATTTGACCACAAAATTTTAAAGTTATGATAAAATTTAAAAAAAAAAGTTAAAACCAAAACTTCTATATTTTGATATACCCCACGTTGGGTGCCAAAATATCACAATTGCGACAATCCGTTGCCTGCGTTAATCTGTGTTAGTAAACCTTTACCTAGGCACCAAAACTTAAATCAGCTCACACGATGCTTGTTTTGCTGATGGATTGCTTGATGGCCGTTGTGATGGGAGTGGTACTGGCTTCCCTAATGGAAAGTGGCCTCACTGCTGGCTCACTTGCTTTTTTCGTAATGGATTTTCTGATAAAACGTGTGCTATTTTTCTTGCTGGTTTTAAGCACTAACCAATGACAAAGTCGCGTCATCTTCGTAAATACAAGTGCTAACGGGCTACCACGATACGACGATGATAACAGCTGATCACCTGTTGTCAAGTGACAAGATTGTATGTGCATTTTATTTGTTCACATTAGAACTACAGAGCTGATGTAAAGCCAATATGCTGAGAAACCAACACGATACCCAGCCGTTTGAAAACCAGCAGTAAAACAAGCAATCCATCAGCAAAACAAGCATCGTGTGAAGTGGGCTTTAGCGTGCTACCTTGTTCAAAATGTGTTGGGCGCCATAAACTTTATTATATTTCGTATTTTAATTAGTTTTCACTGACTTGGATATTATATTTTTTAAAATAACGCAAAATATCTTAATCTACCAATTTTTCATTTTCCACGTTTCATTTGTGCACTTTTGCTTAATTATAAATTTTCGATTCACCAGCTGAACTCTTCTTCAACGAATCGTAATAAATATAGTAATTATTAAATATAATTTAATTTTTTTACGCCTTTAATATTATTTTTTTAGAATTTCATTTTTTTAACTAAATTATGGCAAAAAGCCACTTTGAACTTCTTTTCGGAAAACTTTCAAAGCTTAACACAATTTTGCGTTCGCACGTATGGCTGGATATTGTTAAAATATTTAATTTCAAAATTCCAACCTTGAATTTCGAAGTGCCAACCTTTCAGAAATTAAGTTTTAGCTTTGTTTTTAAATTAACTTTGTACTTTAGCTTAAAGTTTTATAACTTCACTTTTTTTAATTATCATTTAATTTCAGTGGTCACTTACTGTAGTCATTTACTTAAAATTTATATTAATAATTCCTTTTCTTGACGAATCGATCTTTACAAAGTAAAATCTACAACTTGAAAATTGCCGCTACAATTCAAATTCTTTACAATTTAAAAACCTCTACCATTCATCTCGAAAATTGTATCGTTTTTGTTCTTTTTATTTTAAAGTTTTTTATCTTGATCTTTCTAACTTTTAGTTACCATGTTATTACAAAATCAATATGTTTAATTTACATTTAATGTAGTTTTCACTTCAGGAGTGCTTGTACTTCTGAATCTCCTTTAATGCCCGATTTCTTCGCTCATAAGTTAGCAAACATCTGGTTTAATTGACGAAATAACCAATCAGACGACAAAAAACAAGTAAATCAATTATTTGATTGGTTATTTCGTCAATTAAACCTGAAGTTTGCTAACTTGCAGATAAGTATGAGTGAAAAATCGGGCATAAGTTCGTTATGTATGCATAACGAACGTATGTATTGCTATGTTTTTTGTCAAAAATGTAAACTTAACGCTAAAACCAATAATTCTTAGTTACGAACGAGTTGAATGGCAGCTTTCAAATTTATGATTTATTTTCCATAGTCTTACACGTTTTAATGTTTTGTTCCAGTCTAGTTTAGTCGTCTTATAAATCACTTTGTATTAAATCTTAGTTGAAATAATAATTCAAATTGTAGCTCTTAAATGACATACATAAATTTACGAATAATTTATAAAATAAATTAATCATAAACTTCTGAAACCACAAGAAATGTAATTTTAAAATACCTTTACAAATCCTTGGTTAACTTTTGCAAGATGATACAATAAAATCAAAATTTAAATAAGGTTAATGCAGCTTACATACTTATATTAGATTTATTATTGGTGACTGTTACTAAAAATGATGTTTTAATAACGAAAACAGATTATTTTTTTTAACAACTTGGAGTATTAATTTCCACAAGGCAAAAGTGCTAATTTTATAATCTAACAAAATTTGTAAAACATAATATTTAAACTGATTATACAGAGACTACGAAAATAAAAAATACGTTAAATTATTTTATTCAATAATTTGAGCTTAATAAAAGCTTAAAATACCAGAAACATAAGCTTAACTGGTAAGTCATCATTTTTTACTTTTATTAAATATTTATCTCACATTTAATGCTTTAGTTGAACGGCAAGTCAGGATAGGGTAGAAAATTATGAGAAAATATATCGAAATGACAAGAGCAGCAATTGGAGGAAGAAGAAAGAGGGTATCCAATAGTGAGTTGGTGGACCAAACTCACAAAGTACTTAAAAGAGATAAAAGCTGCAAGTCGTAAACAGAGCAAAGCTATGTAGAATCGAGAAGATGAGCAATAATCTACCTCAAAATTATGAATTTTAAAATATAATCACAAGTGATTATATATTCCGCCAGAAATGATATCATAATATTTTATTTATCTAAACAAAGCTGTGTTTGAAGTAATCGAAAAAAGATTAAAATTTAAGAGAGAAAAATTGTACTTTTCTCTACTGAAAAATTGAAATTTTGTACTTCCACCTTTAACAAAGTTAATTAATTTTGCTTTAAACTTACCTGGTTTTGAAATCAAAGTTATTGAATTTTGTCAGTTCATTATTACATTAAATTGCATGACACATTAATAATTTAAATTTAGTTATATTAAAATTAAAATTTTTTTTTAATTTTTTGCTAGAAAAGTTTGATGCATTTAATATTTGTGACATACAAATTAATTCAATCGAAATACTTTTGCACGGGAAGTTTTATTAAAACTTATCCTCAAAATGTCCTGTCAAGTATTACAGGCTATCATAATCTAAAATAAACTTAAGCTTTGAACAGAAAATATTTTGCTTAATCAATTTTCTATCTGGAAAATTGTTAATAATAGATTCATGACAGATGAATAAACTCTCTGACAAGATAAAATTTGAAATAGGTTTTTTCCCATTTATATCCCTTAAAAGTGGTATGGAGATACAAATTTTTTGGAAATATAAAAATTCATTTAATAACGGCAACGCTCGTCATAAATGACATGCTATTGTGAAAAGTGGGATGCAAAATACAAATTTTGTGTTTTAATTAAGCTCTGTAACAAATTCTTTCGTTATTATTTTTCAGTTTACTTTAAGATAAAATCAATACATAAAACTAATAAAGAGACAACAAATATCTGTTTTTGTTAATGTGAGCAATTTTAATTTTAATTATCTGATTCGACAAGATTATATTTATTTTGGCATAAAGTAGGTACAATCAGTTAACATTTTATTTATCCTGAGAATTGAGAATAAAAAACAGCCAATTAATATTAAAAGTGAATAAATGCTTTTGTTGGTAGTATTTACAGTTAAAATAAAATAATACAATGCAAAAGGAATAAAAGTTAATAAACAAAATTGAATGTTAAAAATAGAAGCAGTAGAGCTGATAGTATTGGACATAAAACCGCAAATACAAAACCTATTAACAACTTTACATATTCATAAGCAGGAAATTATACAAACATTTTGAAATTTCACCTGGACATTCAGTGAGTATTACTAGCTTTTCAAATTTTCAACTCAGCGAACACTTTTCAGTTATCAGCTTCGCTTCATTTTTTTAAAATCATTTTCTCCTTTGCTTTAAATATTTCTGGTTGAATCAAATAAATACAACGAAAAATTTTAATTCTTGAAATGTTAAATTAAATTGTATACAGAAGTCAAGTTTCTTGCGAGCTTCGCCTTAACATCTTCGGCAGGTTTTCGCAATTCTGACAAACTTTTAGTTAAATATTAACAACTGAAGCTTAAGTTGGATTGCAAGATTAGAACATAATCGTACAAAATTGGGGTAGATCACATTCATGAAGCGTTTCCCTTAAATTCAAATTGATGTCGTAATTACTTTTCTCAATGGGGTGAACGGTAATGCATTTTTAAATAGCATCTAAGAGTTCGTCGCGCTTTTTGCATAAAGAATAAATATTCATCAATCAATTGATAATCGTAAAATTTTTAGTAAATAAAGTGGTTTATTTCACTTTCCCTTTTTGTTTAGTGGAAATGGAAATATTTACTGTCAGTAACAGCTTTGCTTCATCAGTGGGAATAAACCACAAATTTATCTTTGTGCTTGGCGGAATACAAATGAATCTATATTTAAATTGTGGCACTTAAATAACCATTAACCTTCATTTATATTGAAACATCAACCAACCGTTGATTTGATTATGCGTATATACACTTTGCCATTTGTAGTAGGTACAAGTAAAGGGATTACATTCAGGCAAAATAATTTTCCGACTATATTTTTAACACATGGTTTGAGATGTTCTGCCTACAAAATGAGTATTTATAAAAAAAATGTTGAATAATGGTGTGAGGGAGAGGATGCGAGAGGGTATCTGTATGTGGGTGAGTTTCCCATTAGGTTTTCAGTACATGATAACTTCCAAATAAAATCCATGCTCTGCATTATTTCCTATAACTTGAAACATGTACATGCTGGCCACATAACATTCTTCTGCGATAAAAAAAGCTTTTAGTGAGTGTCGTTCACCAATTAGAAAAAAGTAAAAAAGTGAAAAACAATTAGAATTTCCATCCATTAATTACAACGTACTGTAATTATTGTACGTTACACTATAATAGAAACTCTTAATCAAGAGTAAAATTTTAAACTTTTAATTTACTTTAATTACGATGTAAACAATGTCGAATTGTATTATATAACGTTGATCTGAAGTTTTAATTTAAATTACTAGTTAATGAAATCGATTGTTAAATCTCAATAGAAAGTTAATGAAAATTTCGTCTTTAGTATTATTTTTTATTTCAACTTTTGTGTATTTTCAATTATTTTTCGAATATTTATAATTTACAATTCCTATTCATAAAAATTAATTCCAACGGAAATGAAACTTTTAAGTCTATTATGGAATTAAATTTATTTTTCAACAATAAAAATACAATTCCATTAATATTTTCAATAAAACCTTTTCAAAACTTTACTTCAATTATAAAATTAGCTTACAATATAAAAAAATATTAAATACTTGACATATAATTTAAATCTCAAAGAAAATAAATTTGAAAATTTATAATTTACTTAAAAGAAGGAATAAAATAAATATAAAATGCATCGGAAACTACATATTTGCTTTAAGCACGTGCATTAAAATTTATTAGTCAAATATTTCCTTTCTGACTTACAATAAATCGAATAAGGAATTGCATTAGTTTTACTGATTAGTTTTATTTCAGTTTAACTTTTAATAGTAATTCTTAGAGCAAAAAGTATATAGCATTATTTCCTTTCCTTTATAAATTTGTTCATTTTCAATTTTATTTATCAACGTCGCATTTTTTTAATTTTTATTCTTTTACTTCAGATTTACAATTTTCTAAATTAAATTATTTTTACAGAATAAAATATTTAAAAAAATTACAAGTTGAATAAAATTAAAAAATTTTCCAACTTACATTTTAATCTAGGACCTCGCTGCGCATAAGTAGATTCTTCTTTTCAAGACTAAAATGTAAGTTAGAAAATTTTCAAATTTCATTCAACTTGAAATTTTTTAAAATATTTTATTCGGCATATAATTTCACAAGTTAATAAACATTTACAATTAAATTATTTTTAAAATATTTAAAATTTGACGTGTAAGCCTATACGAGTGTTCCCGTGACCATGGTAAACATTAGAGGTGACGATAATTTCTAAGAGATATTTTGAAATAAAATTGTTGGCCTAGTTTAAAATCTCCCTTGGGAGTACCCCACTTTAAAGCAAATTTTTTGAATGTTTGCCTTTAAACGGCAATAGCACCGTAAATATTGATTTTATGCTGTTATTAGATTAGTGATTTTTTTAAATAAAATTTAATTATCTACAAACTAATTTACAACTTCCTATTATCTAAGATAAACGGATTTCGAGTTATGAATTAAATTAAGAAAAGAAATGCAAAATAAATTCCAAGTTTTTAAACAAAACTAAGTACAAAAAAACTAACGGCCCAATACGAGTAGTAAATTTAACGGGCTATAGCTTTAGCCTACTAATTTTTTTTTGAAATTATATATGTTATTAACCTTTGAATTAATATTTGATTCAAATTTTTCAAAATTATAAGTTAAATGAACAATAAAACGAAACATTATTTGTGAGCTTTCAGCAATGGTCTTTTCAAAACGTCTGATGACAGCAGTAACCATTGCTGAAAGCTCACAAATAATGTTTTGTTTTATTGTTTATTTAACCTTATAATTTTCTAAAAAATTGAATCAAATATAAATTTTTTTAGAAAACTAACACATTTTACAGAAAGTACTCAATTAATCAACAAAGTCGGTACAAAAAATATTATAAATTCAAGAGATTATCAAAAATCTGAATTTGATCGACAGGTAGATGTGGGGAAAATTATTTAAAAAAATGCCGTTATAAATAATGCTGTTCTACTCCTTTTAAAAGGAGCACGTTTGTATGTTAAAAATGAAGGTGGCCATTTTGAAAATTTATTAAAATAAAATAAAAAATTCTTTGGAATTTTTTATTTATTTTTGCACCGACCTTGTTCATAATTGTGGAAGTTTTTGTAAAATGGGTTCGTTTTCCAAAAAGTATTACTAGACTAAAATTAAGCCCGTTAAATTTGCTATCTAAATTGGGCCGTTAGTTTTTTAGTAAGCAGTTTTGTTGAAAAGATGCAGGATTCCCAAAAACGAAAAATAAAATTTGCAACTTTTTACATTTCTTCTTTTAATTTAATTCATAACTCGAAATCTGTAGATTCTAGAGGATAAAAGGGTATAAACGAGTTTATAGATAAATAAATGAGCTTTAAAAAATTACTAATCTATTAATACTATAAAATTAATGCTTACGGTGCTATGGCCGTTTGAAGGCAGAAATTTAAAAAATTGCTTTAAAGAAGGGCTCAAACCCCCCCAAGAGTTTGAACTAGAACAAAAATTTTATTTAAAAAATTAATTAAACCAATTTATTGATAATTTAGAGAAAAACCACCTAGCCTACCGGACGTAGAACGTTTTTCTGCTTCGAAAGGTCGCCCTGCGGCGAGAAGGCTCCTGCGGGTCGCCTATTCGAGAACCATTGGTTCGTCCAAAAAATTCGGTATCTTTTAGTATAATAGAGATATATCTTAGAAAATATCTTTTATCACCACCTCAACGGTTTACCATGAACACGGAGACTCCCGTATCTCTATTTTATTTTTGTACCGACTTGGATGATTATTTCGGGATTTTCTGTAAAAGGGTAGGTTTTTAAAATTTTTTAGTAGTACTTAAGTTATAGCCCGTTAAATTTGCTACCCGAATTGGACCATTTGTTTTTTATAAGTAGTTTCGTTTAAAAAGTGCGAAAAAAACAACTTGGAATTTATTTTACATGTTTTCTCTTAATTTAATTCATAACTCCAAATCCGTTCATTCTAGACAATAGGAGGTTATAAACTAGTTTGAAGAAAAGTAAATTTTCTTTCCAAAAATTGTTATAAAGAGAAGTACCCCCAAGAGTTTAAAAGGACAAAGATTTTATTTAAAAATATCTCTAAGAAAAGTGTCTTCTTTCACCACCTCAAAGGTTTACCATGGTCATGAGGACACCCTGTATGTAGGATTTGTAGGAAATTTCTGTGCGAGAAAATTGCAAACTAACCTACGGAACTAATTTATAATTTATTGGTATTGTTGGATTATTGAAAATATCAACATTGACGGCAACATAGTTTTTAAATTTTCCATCTTGATGTCCATGGTTCTGTATATTTTGAGTACTAAACAATTTAAGAAATTGTTACATACATACATAGCATTAGCTATTTTTTCCCCAAAAAATATTCCAGTATTAGAAAACCTAGTAAATTAAATTTCTAAGTAGCACCGTTCTAACGAGATAGTTTTAATGAGTAAAGAGTTTGTGATAACGGCTTGAAGCAGCCGGAGCGCAGCGAAGCAGAAGCCGATTTGTTTAACGCAATCACGACAAATCTCGGATTCACCCTAAAGTGTATTTTTTCTAAAATTTGTAAACCGACAACAAATTTTATTTTTAACTGTTAATTATGCTCATCTTTCACATATTTTCGTGTAAAACGAGAATAACTACCTATTGTCAATCTAATTTTCAGAATTTTATGACTCTCTATGGGAAAAGTATACATACATACACTAGGTATTGTTATTAGGTATTAGGCAACGTTATTGGGAGAGGGATTTTTAATCAAATCATCAAATTCCATTCAACCACTACTTTTTCTATCCAGGTGGTGTAGACAATTAATTCGACTATGCGACTAACCGCCGGCAACCCGCAGAATCAACCGTACACTGCGGTCAGTCGGACAGCTAGGCGCATTGCGGACAGCCGTGCGGCTAACCGTGCTGCTGGCGGTTCGATTAGCCGCAGTGTACGGTTGATTATGCATAATTTCGTCAAACAGCAGTCAGTATACTATACGCAATTGACAGATGATAAGTAACGATAAAGCATGATGGTTAGCCGCAACCTGACCGCAAAGTAAGTGTATATTAGCAGCGCTCCAAGCAACCGGAACAGTTTGCGGGCAACTGCAACTAATGCTGGCCGTATTGAGGGTAGCCGCATAGTGCGTATGTACCCTTAAATTTAAAAAATTTATTTTACAGAACCATTGAAAATAAATAAAGAACAATTGAGTGTAATAAAACAATTAAATTTCAATAAGAGGGGAGGTGGCGTGAAATCTTATTTTGCGGTTAATATTAGATTTAAAAGATTTATTTGTACAATACAATTAAGAACAACTGAAGAACAATTGAAAACAATAAAAAAATTTATTTGAAAAAGGGGCTAACAAAAAGTTTTTTAGATTTTTGATGATTTGTTACAAAATTTAAAAAATAATAGACATTTGTGAAAAATTGAAAAACAATCGAGAACAATAACAAAAATTAATTTAAAAAAGGGGAGTTTAAGTTTACGCATATTAAACCGCGGGTTAAACCGCAAATTAAAATCTCGAAATAATAATTCTGAATAATTTGGAATTCACTTTATATGTACGTTACAGAGAAATAGATTGATAAATTATGTATATTTGAACATACTCGTATATGCAGTATGTACAAAATATGTAGAATAAGTAATGAAGTAAATTAATCATGGTCAAAATGGTCGTTAACCTATGTATTATTAGTTTGGCATGTTTAACATTTCAATCTTTTTACTCTACCAGAAGATATTTGATTTAAAAACATTATAACTGCAGACATTCATTTGGTTAATTTTCTACTAGTTTAAACGGTTACGAGATGACGTAAGTCCCAAGAGTGCAGATTACAACTGTGCACAGATTTATTTCAAATTCAAACTTACGACAATTAACAAATTGTAATAAATCTCTGCGGTCCAACCGGTTGGAACTTTCTAGAAGTTTCCAAACCCAATATGTTAAAAATAGTGGCCATAAATTACCCCTCTCTCCTACTATTCGAAACTATTAAAATGATTTCACTATTACACTATCGATAGTTTTCCTTCTATACGTAAGCTAAACTTTTATCAATGCTTTTTTCCAAAACATCATTATTGCAAATAATATAAAATCTCACTAATAAAAATAACAATTAAACATTTATGTAGACCCTCTGCTACACAACGGACTATTGCAGAAAATATTATTTTTAATTCGAAAATACAGTAAATTATACTCCTATCAAAATTTACACCCTTCATCCTTTGTTCGAAATATTTAAAGCAATGCATTTTGAATTTTATTACATTTTTCGGCCACTAGATCTACGTTTATTAAACCCAGGACTTTAGTCGCTGCTTTCGCGCGACATTTTTAATTCGAATTTAACTATATCGTAACATGTAAATGAGTTACGGCAAACAAATCTGTCACATTCCGAAAATTATCTCAAAAATCTATTTAAATACAAAATTTATTTTTGTTAACTACCTCCCGCATTAACGGATAAGCAATATTAGATTACAGGACAAACCCGGACACGGAATCCACGTCACAATTAATTTTGTTGGAGCTTCACTGCCTCGCCACAATACAATACTATCAGTATATTTTCAAGCTACTCTCTAAAAAATTAACGATTTCGGTTTTCTTTCCTATTATTAGATATTATAAGATTCAACCTTTTCCTACTAATTGGTTAGTATATCATGAATTGAAAGGGTATTTTTTTCAAATAGCATCATTCATCTCACATCAACCAGGCACAGTGCTGTTTGCAGATGGTAGTGGAAATACGGAAAAACATTTTTAATTCATCATAATGATACTTCTACATTTTCTGCAGGAACTTGAAATATATTTTTAAATAGGTTACCTTGGGCTTGAAACTCGATTAGATATTTGCTGAACGATATTTGTCGTAGTAGTTTGCTGAAAGCGTTAGATTCGTATTATTGACTTAACCTATTAATTGCCATATTGTTATATAACAGGAAATAGGAAATGTTTTAATTATCGTAGAAATCCATAACGTAAGCTTTTGAGTGTTACATTATTTAAATTTCAATATTGGCATTAACTGATGCGTTTATTGCAAAGTTTGCATAGCAGAAAACTAACTTACAATGCTTTGAAAAATTATCAATTATTATTCGCATCAGATGCTCCGACCAGAAGAGTCATTTTATTTCGCTTAGTTCACAAACCATTGTCACCAATCTTAAAAAATATTTATGCACAAACATAATTTAGCAAACTGCAGTGGTCTATTGTAGAGTATGATTTGAGTGATGATCTAACAGGTGGAGTCCCAGATTGACTTGGGTCTATCTTGAAGTTAAGTTTACAATCCAATTTGGAAAGTATCCAGAACAATCAACAAAACGCGGTTTCTGCTAATTCAATCTTAAAATACGATCTCCCGAGTGCAGTGTTAGTAAGCCATATCAGCTGGATTCTCCATCCAAATAAAGCTTCCAGCTGGACTCGGAGATTAGTTAGTTCATGAAACACTAGTTTATTTGCTATAAAGCTTAAAAGTAGACATAATATTTTTGACATTTGAAAGAAGCCATGCTAAGTATTTATTATCGTATACTGAGATTTTTCTTAACGTTTTTGTATCATATTATCATCATAAAAATATATGTCATTATAAAATTAAATTTATATCAAATTTAAATCCTGAACTTAACTTCTTCTTGGAGAAAGTCTCAATCAACTTCCGAGTACCTCTGCTACAGTGTCATCATAAAAAGGAGTGACGTCATTTTCAATATGTGTATGAAATAAGTCAATAATTATGAGTCAAATAAGTATTTGTTATAATAAATTTAAATCATAATTATAAAGCGGAAAATTAATATGGCTGTCAATATACAATGAATTAATCATAAATTGCGAAAACCTGCCGAAGATGTTAAGGCGAAGCTCGCAAGAAACTTCTTCTTCTTCTTCTTCTTCTTACGTGAGGTCTACGACCTGTGTTTACTGGTTTTCTTGGGATTGCGATGTCCAGCTGTCTCGCCATCGCGGGAATCCGACTGTCTAATTAAAACAAAGCATTGCGATGGCCCATGCGGGTGTTGACGCAATGTGATTTCTGCCCAGTGCTCTGAATGTCAACGTGAAGAAATTCAAGCAAGCGCGGGTAAACGGCGGGAGTAACTTTAATTCTGACACTTCCCCCCTAGCTTAGTGATATCCTCCCTAGACACGTGGTCAGGGATTCAGGATGCCTAGCTAGGGTGGTCGGTAATGGCAGGGCACCACTAGGTGCAGAAATCCTGCAAGCAGAGTGCGAGCCTCCACGTGGCGTCCCTGGACAATGAGAACAATGAATGGAAATGAGTTTTTAGCCAATACGCACATGCGAAACGGTCCCGGACTCCCTTGCGCAGTGATATCCTCCACCGACACGTGGTCGGGGACACAGGATGCCTCGTTAGGGCGCACGGAGCTGGGCCCCCAGCCTCGCATTCAAGGCGCACGCCGTTCGCGGCGGACGTCGTTAAAAGGATGCCAAGCGAAGGGCGCCAGAACAGGATGCTACCCGAAGGAAAGGTTACCACGCCGGAACAACGGAATAGCATCCTAGCTATACTGCAGTTAAGAACTCTCGCCAGTATTTTCCGGGGGACTTGCGCTGTCGAAGCCCAAAACCCCGTCATCAGAGAACGAAAAGGTGCGAGACGCCGGTACTCAGATAGCTATCCCGCAGCAGGGAGCCCTCGGCAAGGTTTCTGCACCGCTTCTGTACGAAGTCAAACTGCACACAGGTCACCGGGAACGACCTTAAACAACCGGCGTCATGGGCAAGACTCTGTAAAAGGCACCCGTCCGTACGATGTGAAACTGCAAACCATAGGTCACCGGGAACGACCTGAAACAACCGGCGTCATGGGGCAAGACTCTGTAAAAGGCACCCGTCCGTACGATGTGAAACTGCAAACCATAGGTCACCGGGAACAACCTTAAACAACCGGCGTCATGGGCAAGACTCCGAAAAAGGCACCTGTCCGTACGATGTGAAACTGCAATAAAGGTCACCGCAAAGACCCTAAAAACGGAAATGGACTTGGCTACTAAGGCACTCCGGGAGTCAGTGCGTGATGGAGAAGGGGCGGTAATCACCAAACCCGGTCACGCGTGATGGAGGGCAATAGGGAAAGAAAGAAGGTGACAAAGGAGGGGGATGCACCCCCAACTACGCACCTGGGGAGACAGAAGGGGGGACGCCCCCTCTCCTGCCCCAGTATCTGACCAATGACCCGACTAAACCGGTACCAGTCCAAGAAGTAGAAGTGCATGAGTCACCGATATTGTGTGTAGGCCTAAGTGTCAGGGGACGGCAAATCCCATGTGCATGATGGAGAACCAGGGTAGGACGCTGTCTGACTCGACATCAAACCTACATACATCTAGTAAACGGAAATGACTTAAGAAGACACTATACATAAGGTTACTGAAGACCAATCAATTTTGGGACTCCTGTGGCCTAATATGAGAACTCCCTCGTAGGAAGCCACGAAATAGAATGCTAAAAGGAGAAAGAGACCCCAGGCATGTGCTCACCAGCCTTCCTGCGTGCAGTCTTGAGTAATCTAAAAGGTACCCTAGGGGTGCTTCCCTCGGTAATCTAGGTTACCAAGTGGAGGCGCCCCATCTGTGCGCAACGAGAGGAATCTCGTTAATCGCGCGTCCCTTCCCCTTTCCACCCTAACTTTTGTATGTTCACAGAACGCCGAAGGTGAAGAGGAACGGGGAACCAGATCACTGCCCTCTCTGAACTGGGGTCTGGCTTCCCCGCACAAGCGGAGCGAGGGGCACGAAGATTGGCGCCGGACAGCACAAGGATCTAATCCGTTCTCTTACAGGAGTGTGCTAGGGAGCAATAATCGGACCTCCAGTCAGCTGTTACCCCCAGAGCCGGATTCCATGCTCATGGTAAAACACTTTCTGGAAGCGTACGACTGGCAGGAGGCGAGAGAGGGGCTCAAATGGATTGGCAATCCACACTTCCTGGTGCCACCTAACCCCTTTTCTTGCAGGAGTGTACCAGGGGGCAATAATCAAACCCCGAAACCTGTCGTTAACCCCGGAGCCGGATACCATATCACTGCTCTCTCTGAACTGGGATATGGGTAAAACAAATCTGGGAGCGTAAGACTAAAATCGGGGTGAGAAAGGGGCCCAAATGGACTGGCAATCCACACTCCCTGGAGCTAATAAAAGGAACCTTAGACCACAGTCTATGCGATTGTCCCAAATCCCTGACGTAAGTCAGAGGAGGAAGGGAACCCTAGACCACAGTCTTCGTGATTGTCCTAAATCTCTGGCGCACGTTAAAGATGGAAGGAACCTAGACCACGGTCTACGCGATTGTCCCAAATCTCGGACGTACGCTTAGAGAAGAAAGGGAACCTCAGACCACAGTCTTCGTGATTGTCCCAATTAAGGGAACCTTAGACCACAGTCTCCGTGATTGTCCCAATGAAGGGAACCTTAGACCACAGTCTTCGTGATTGTCCCAATTAAGGGAACCTTAGACCACAGTCTTCGTGATTGTCCCAAATGAAGAGAACCTTAGGCCGCAGTCTACGCGATTGTCCCAAATCTCTGACGTAAGTTAGAGTAGGAAGGGAACCTTAGACTGGCGGGTCTTCGTGATTGTCTCATGCATCTCGACTTACGGGCGGGATTAAGAGGGTTCAGTCTTATACTCTCCGATCTGCTCTTAGGAACAGTAGGAAAACACAAGACTACTACGGGAGGGGGGGAGCCCTAGTGGCTTGCCACTACCCCCCCAGGAGAGGTTGGTCTCGTAGGGGTTGAGGTTATGAGTCGATATGCTTGACTAAGTGGGACCCCTGGAGGAAGGATACCCGCGAAAGCAGGTAACACCCCTACCGGGAAATGTCCCGCCGCGTGGAAGGCGTAGCAATCCCGTCCAGCCCCGGCCGCGTTAGCCGGGAGGGTACCAGGAAAGTGTATCCGGCCCTCACTTAGGGTGTCGAGGCCGTAAGCCGAGATGAATAAGTAGAACCGGACGGGCATAGTACGCTTGCGTGCGCTTTAACTGTCCGTTGTCGCTCCGCCTAGTCCGGCGAAAGAGCCCTAGTTAGCAACAGCTCACGCACCGCGCTAGGGGCGGACCCAAGCCCATGGGGGCCGTGCTAAGACATGGTACGCCGAAACTTAGCAACGTTAAATATAAACCAAAATGTCTGTCTCGCCATCGCTTTGGAGGTCTTCCTGGTGGTCTGAATCCTTTCGGTTTGTTATCCCTTGCTGCCTTTGCCATTCTGTTGTTGTCCATTCTCGTGATGTGTGCGTTCCATCTCTTCTTCTTTGGCGTCCCCATCTCACTACATCTTGAATGCTGCATTGTTGTCTAATGGTGTCGCTGCGAACTCTATCATATAGTGTCTTTCCAGCTATTGCTCTTAGCACTCTCATCTCAGTTGTTCGTAGAGCTCTTTTTGTTCTTACAGTGTCTGCTCTAGTTTCGATAGTATATGTCAGTATAGGTCGGACGCACGCTTTGTATATTCGTGTTTTTGAGTCCATGGTCATATATTTATTTCTCCACACTACATCCCTCATCGCTCCAGAAATAACCGCTGCCTTTCTAACCTGATTAGTTGTTTCTTGATATAAATCCGCATAGCTGGTTAACTGGATTCCTAGATAGTTAAACGTTGATGTTTGTTCGATTACACGATTCTGGATTTCTAGCTTACATCTTATGGGTTGCTTGGCGATAGTAACGCATTTTGTTTTTTCACTTGAAATTACCATATTGTATGTTTTTGCCGCTAAATCGAAAGCATAGAGGAGACGCTGCAGATTGTCCTCGCTGTCGGCTATCAAAACCGCGTCGTCGGCATAGCACACAATTTGGAAGTTGTATGTACCCATTTTATATCCGATATTTAATGATTTTACCTGTTGTATTATTTTATCCATTACTAAATTGAACAAGGTTGGGCTGAGGCTATCCCCTGTCTTATACCTGTAGTTATTGGGATGGGCACTGTAAGTCCTTCGTCCGTTCTGATTATGGTGGTGTTATCAGTATTCAGTTCTTTAATTATTTTATAATCTTTGTTGGTACCTTTTCTTCGTTTAGTAGTTGCGCTACATCCTTTAGCCGTACACGATCGAAGGCCTTGGTTAAGTCCACAAAGCATAAGAATGCGGGAATCAAATTCAATTGCTTTTTCTGAAATCTGTCGCATTATATATATTGGGTCTACAGTTGATCGATTTTTCCTAAAACCATGCTGTTCTTCGCAGGTTGGAATTATGTTGTTTATTGTGTTTGCTATTATACTTGTGAACAGTTTCGATACTGAAGAAAGCAGAGCTATACCTCTATAATTAGCTGGGTTCTTATTATCGCCCTTTTAAATACTGGAATTGTTATGCTCGTGCGCCATGTCTTTGGTATCGTCTCCTCCTCGATTATTTTGCCAAAAGTGATGTCATTTCTCTTACCAATGTTTGTCCGCCATATTTTATCAGTTCATTCGCTATCGCATCTATTCCAGGAGCCTTTCTATTTTTCAGTTTCTTTACTGCGTTCATCACCTGCTCTTCCGTGATTACCCAGGTGTCTTCGCTTGCATCCTCTGTTACTGCTAACGTTTCGTTCTGGCTGCCCTCATAGAGTTGTTTAAAATAATCTACCCATATGTGGGGCTTTATTGGATTAATGGTTTTAAATTCATTGATAGGCTTTTTCTTGCTTTTAGAAATTTCCACATCTTTTTGGGCACCGTAGAGGTCATATTCCATATCTTTGGTAAATTTCTCCCAGTGTTCCTCCTTGATAGTTTTATTCTCGCGTTAGCTCGATTCCTTATTGACTTCTGCAAGAAGCAAGAAACTTGACTTCTGTATACAATTTAATTTAACATTTCAAGAATTAAAATGAAAAAGATGACACAGACAAGAACAAGGAAGAAGAAAAAGAACCAGAGAGTACCCCAGTAATAAAACAAAAAGCACCACCAATATTTGTGGAGGGAGTTGATTACATACAACCTCTAACCGAATTACTTGAAGAATGCTCACCAAATGGATACTTCATCAAAACCCTATACAACAGCCAGGTAAAAATCCAACCTAACACTCCAGAAAACTATTCAAAAATAGTAAAAGCTCTTACTGAGAAGTCTACTCTATTTCATACATACCAATTAAAGCAAGATCGTACCTTTAGAGTAGTGATACGCAACATGCACCCTACCACAGACTTGAAAACACTCAAAGAGGAAATACAAGCCAAAGGACATGAAGTAAAAAATATCTCCAATATTAGAGAAAGAGGCACCAAAACCAAGCTACCATTATTCAATGTTGAACTTAAGGTTAAACCAAATAACAAAGAAGTATACGACATCACTAACTTGATGAAGTCAACAGTTAAAATAGAACCTCCTCACCCGAAACGTGAGATTCCCCAGTGCATTCGTTGTCAGCGTTTCGGACACACGAAAACATACTGTCAACGAAGACCACGATGTGTCAAATGTACTGGTGATCATGCAACCAAGGAATGCCCTAGTACAGACAAATTAGCTAAGTGCATAAATTGTCTCAAGAATCATCCAGCGAACTACAGAGGATGTCTAGTATACAAAGAACTGCAAAGAAAAGCTTTCCAACACTACGTAAGAAACAAATCACCAACGAATCACCAGTTGAGACTAACAATCAGGAAATAAATATTAACTCATTTCCACCATTACCAAGAACAAATAGGAACCAAGTACATTCAAATATTTCCTATGCTCAAAGAACTGCTAACGATACCCAAAACCAACAATACCATCAAATCCTAATAACCTGCAGCAACAAATGCCAGCAGGTATTCAACAACAACCGCAAAACAATCTCGAACAGATGATCACGAAGATGATGGAGAAGATGGACAAGATGCTCGATCTTCTTATAACCATGATCGGAAAAATGTAATGGAAAGTAACACCAAACTAAACATCTCAGTTTGGAACGCTAACGGCTTGGTCAATCATGGCCAAGAAATTAAAAACTTTATAACAACCCATAATTTAGATGTTCTTCTTATTTCAGAAACACATATGACCACAAAAAGCTTCATTAAAATTCCGAAATACTCGATATATTGCACTAATCATCCGGCAGGAAGCGCTCGAGGAGGAACAGCAGTCATCATTAAAAATAAAATTAAACACCATGAAATTGCCAAATATAGTGAACGTAACCTGCAGGCTACAGCGGTAGAAATAGAGGATTGGAACGGTAAATTGATTCTTGCAGCAGTGTATTGCCCGCCAAATCTATCTATTAAAAGAGATCAATTCGAATCATATTTTGGGACTCTTGGGCCTAGATTTATAGCTGGAGGCGATTATAATGCTAAACATAATCACTGGGGCTCCAGACTAGTTACACCACGCGGAAGACAACTATATCAAGCAATGGTAAGAAATAATCTGCACCAGCTTTCTACCGGGTATCCAACTTACTGGCCAACGGACACTAATAAGGTGCCAGATGTCATTGATTTTGCATCACCAAAGGTATAGCACGTAATTATCTAAAATTGCATCTTGCCTAGAGCTCTCATCGGATCACTCCCCTGTTAGTTACTTTCCAAAGTAAAGTGATCACAAAACCCGCACCACCAGCCTTGATAAACAAAAATACTGATTGGGAGGCATTTCGCAACACCTTGTCAAGAGAACTAAATTTGAATATCCCACTAAAATCAGAAGAAAATGTGAATGAAGCGGTGGAACAACTAAACGGTGCAATACAACAGGCTGCCTGGAAAGCTACTCCATCAGAGCAGATAGTTGAAAAGTCAGGACATTGCCCCGACTATATAAGAAGGAAGCTCGAAGAAAAAAGAAGACTAAAAAAACGCTGGCAAATTACCCATGCCCCCTGTGACAAGACAAATCTAAATCGCTCCACCAATCAATTGAAAAAGATGCTGACTGATCATAAAAATCAAGGTATTAAGAAATTCTTAGAAAATCTTTCACCCACGGAGTCAACTGACTATTCGCTCTGGAAGGTAGCGAGGAAAATAAAACAACCCCAGAATAGTAAAACTCCAATAAGAACACAAAATGGCGGATGGGCTAGAACGGAAGAAGACATAGTAAGCACATTTGCGAATCACCTTAGCAACGTTTTAAACCTTTCCCAATGGAATCTATTCCAGAAGAAGAAGAAGAACCAATTCAACAAATTTTAGATGCTCCTTACCAAATGGACCTCCCAGTCAAGCCTATAAAAACAGCAGAAGTCGAGAAATGTATAAAAAATCTAAACTCAAAGAAAGCACCTGGTTATGACCTGATTACAGGTGGAATACTGAAAACTTACCGCCAAAAGGTATGAAAATGATCACAATAATTTTAATGCTATTCTTAGATTGGGCCATTTTCCCTCGCAATGGAAGGTAGCTCAAATAATTCTTATCCTAAAACCCGGCAAGGAACCAACGGAAGCTGCTTCATATCGTCCAATTAGTCTCTTGCCCATTCTGTCTAAGGTGTTCGAGAGGATCTTTATAGATAGGCTCAAACCACTTCTTGAAGAAAAGCAAATAATACCCAACCACCAATTTGGATTCCGACAGAGTCATTCTACAGTAGAACAGGTGCATAGAGTTGTCAGGAAGATTAGAGAGGACCTGGAGCATAGGAGGTACTGCTCTGCGGCATTCTTGGATATCTCGCAGGCATTTGATAAAGTGTGGCACCGGGATTGATCTACAAAATTAAGACCACCCTACCCCATCCTCATTGCCAGGTACTGAGATCTTACCTAACAGATAGACACTTTCTTGTGAAGTATGGAGATGCCCACTCAACTTTGTTTCCCATAGGTTCAGGTGTGCCGCAGGGTAGTGTGCTTGGCCCAATCTTGTATCTCCTGTATACCTCCGATTTACCAACCAACCCAAGAACTGAAACCGCCACGTATGCGGACGATACTGCGATAATGGCATCACATCAAGATCCAAATGTTGCATCTAGATACCTTCAAGAACACCTCAACACAGTGGGGGGTTGGATGAAAAAGTGGCGGATTAAACCCAATGCTACAAAATCCATTCATACCACGTTTACTCTTAGGAGGGACACATGTCCTGCTGTGTCATTGAACAATGTCGTTCTTCCGCAAAGTGAAGAGGTAAAATACCTTGGTCTCAATCTAGACAGACGCCTTACATGGGCAAAACATATCTGGAAAAAGCGACTGCAACTAGGTCTTATTTACCGAAAAATGTACTGGCTGATGAGTAGAAATTCCCATCTTAGGCTGGAAAATAAGTTACTAATATACAAAGCCATCATCAAGCCAGTGTGGACATATGGTATTCAACTGTGGGGCTCTGCCAGCGATTCAAATATCATGAAACTGCAACGCTTTCAGTCGAAAGCTTTACGAGCGGTTTGCAGTGCACCCTGGTATGTTCCCAATGATGTTATTCACCGCGACCTGCGGTGGCCACAGTTAAAGAAGAAATTGCTGAATCGAGCAAGAAGTACCAACTTAGACTAGGTAATCATCCAAATAATCTGGCTTCAAATCTCCTCATTACCACCAACGTGAGAAGGTTAAAAAGACTTGACCCCTTGGACCTCCCCCAGCTAAAATAGTGTTGTTATAGTGATACATTCTTTCTTCTAACCATGTACTAAATGGGAACGGGCAAATGTTTCTGATTGTTGGAGTGAGGCTGACTAATGAGTCGGCTTCAACTATGTTATTCTTTTGTTCGGCACTATTACTTATTGTTTATTTTTTGTATATATAAACAGATTGTAGTTGAAACAAGGTTGCTAATAAAAAAAAATTTTATTTATTAATCGCGTATAATTACATTAAATGTTATAAAATGTAAAAGTTACAATTAAAACAAAATCTTACAAGCACAGCAGAATCAACAAAATTTATTACCATGCCAAAAATCAAACAAGTACCACGCCAGTCATTTTATCCTACTTCTATAATAATTATTACGCAAGCTAATAACTATTGTAGCTATCTTTTCTAAAATCAGACGCTTAAGACACATTCCTTTAAGGCTGTCTTTGTTGCACCTATGATACTAATAATTAATTTAAGTAACCAGCTGTCGGTACTTAAGATAGTCGGTACTTATTCAGATAGTCCTGACGTCAGCTTCATTTTGGTGCAAACAAGTGTATCTAACTACGTAGTACATACTCGAAATAAACTCGTTTGATCTCATTTATATTTCATTATATCAGCAGCTAGTAGAATTCGAAGTAGTTTACGGTAGCTAATAAATATGTTGACGAGAAATGATGAAATTTCTTGCATTGTGGTGACGGCAGTTGGTAATTTCTACAAGAAGCTTCAAGGCTGACAAAGATGAGCTTGACGATACATAAATTCCTCCATAAAAAGCGGCTCAACGATAGATTGAAAAGATAACGATACAAGAACTCGTGGCTAGAAGGCGTTCTTGAATGGACGAAACACTTCACATCACAAATGATTCCCCAAACATTATTCAACATTACTTTATTATACGATACTAAAATTTACTTTAACGTGTCAAAACACGGAGTGACTTATTTTGACAAATGCTCAAAGTCAACTGATGTAAACGACATTACTTTATTAACCGATATTAAAGATGGTAAACTTTATTTAACGTGTCCAAACACGGGTGACTTGTTTTGACCAAAGCTCAAAGTCAACTGAGTCGAAAAACAAGAGATTGGCGGTAAAGCTGCGGATTGGCTAGCTTCAAGGTGAATTAGTCTGGGCTAATTCGAACAAAACCGAACATAAAAGATAACTTCCAGACAGAATGAAAGAATTTAATTACGGAATACAAACCTTGAATATAAAATAATAAATTGACTTGAACTAAATGTATTAAACTAAACTGATTGTAAAATTAATTTGGACTTGGCTAAAATTTGATAAAATAAAAGAACGTTATTATTAAAATAATTGAACAAATTTTGAGGTGAGCTAAAATTCTAAAGCTCACGTTACAACCTTGAATCAAATACCATTTTATGTCTAGTTGCAATATTCAATTTTCTAATTTTTATTTCACATGTAAACAAGTGAAGGTTGTTTACATTACTGTTATAAAAGACCAGTAATTCGTGTTTTTAATTTATAAAATTAATAATTAGAAGCGAGAGTTTTATAAAATAATTATTATTATAAATCGGTTTTGAACGTCTTACGACGTTGTCCGATACCCTATAAAGAAACGGGCTTCCTTATGTAAGGATACAACCAAAGTCGTTTACCCGTCCCCTCAAGAGGGCACTCTAGCAATTAATACCTCAAAGATGTTGCAAGCATCTTGTGAGAGGACCACCGTCTTTACGTGCCTTCCGAAGCACGGAGACGGCATTACAAAGTAAACTCTACCCGGATGCGAACCGGGGAATCCTACATTAGCAGTTCATCGCGCTAACAACCATGCCAATGACCGTCTCTTTTATAAAATAGTAATAATATAATAATAATTCTATTCTAAATATTTTTATTTCATACTAATTTTTACATTTATACGTAAACAAATTGAATGTTGTTTATACATTGTCATTGATACTAATAACGAGTGTATTTGATATTCTGATTAATATAATTGGCGTACACGGGCGTAAAATTTTACTTTCTGAAACGTGGCGAAAACGTTAATTTTGCGTAGCCAAGTGCAAGCGTGAAAATCTTTCTTCTTTCTTTCTATGTTGATTGCAGAAAAATGTATTTACAATGTTCAATATTTTTATAAATACCTTTTGAATATTTTGATTATTTTAAATACTAAACTAAACTGAATGAACAATATAAAAGAAAACGCGATGTTTACGTAATTTTAATATACATACCTTAATCGTATTTATTACAATAAATTTATATTACCTATAATTATTATAAAATAACTAAGCACAGAAAACCGGCTTTATGCCACGTTTTTAGCTAGAATTGCTAAAGCTACGGTTTTTAGAACAGTGCGCTACGCATGATGTAGACGTACAGCAGAATCTGTCGCGCTTGACTTACATCAGTTTCGGCAGAAGTGGTTTGTTTTAAATAAATCAGTTCTAATTATTCTGTAAACACATGTAGTTGGAAAATGAGCTTCCGCAAATTAAATAATGCAACAATGGCAATAATTTTAATGATGAAGGAGAAAGAAGAAGAAAGAAGAAGAAGGTTTTAGATTCCAGTCGGCACACTAAAAGTGTCGACAAAACGTTTTCCTGTCGAGGCACAGGGATGGCCTATAATGCAACAGTAGAAAATGATTGTTTGAAAACGAATACAAATTTTGGGAAAATTTAAACATTTTAGTTTGTCACTATGAACGCGGTGAGTTCAGCTGAACGATTGTGTCGAAATCAAAATCGAATTAACTTCGACACACTCTACCGACGTATACTGCTGTCCATCTACAGTATGCGCACCTGAGAGAACTTAACAAACCACTTGCTCACATTAACATAGTTTAAATTTTAACAGAGGTGCACAGCACTTAACCGACCATAAGTAATACGTCGCGCACTGTTTTAACAAACGGTATCTTAAACAGTTTAATTTTCGAATGTAATAATTTTAAATTGTGTGAATATCTTTAAATTTTTGTAAACAAAAAAATCCTTAAAGTTAGATTAAGCAGGACGCAGTTCAAGTCGTACGTCGCATTTTACGTAGTACAGTTAAAATTTCAGTTGCATGGAATCGCATTGTGTACTTTCTTACAGTTGCACTTGTAAAGTAAAAATGTGGTAAAAATGTATCCCAAAATTTTTAAAATACCTTATTTTGGCATAAAGTTAACTCGTACGGAAAGGTATAAAAAACCTACGTAATTAAAGTTATGTTGACCGCTTGTTGACATTATTCTATTTCCTTCTTTTACTAAACAATGACTTTACGTTACAATTTACAGATTGGGTATGCGGTGTTTATTTTTCAGAATTATTTTTAAAAATACAAAATAAATGATATTATTCTCATAAATTTAGCGCGTATTAATTTAAAAAAATCGAATTGTGTAATTTCTATACAGAAAGCCTGACAATGATTGTTTGCGACCAAAACACGCATTACCTAAATTAATAAAAAGTTGGGAGTAGAGTGCACTTTTTGATCAGCAGTGTAGCGTAAAGCATACACCGGCCGGCTGAAAAGCGGTAGACCGCGGTTCGAGTCCTACTCGAGCCGGATACACTGCTGTGATCAAGGTCCAATATCAATCTGTGGACCACGGGAAGGCAACGAAACCACCCCAATTATACTCCCTTAAAATTCATCTTGGATTCGGCCAACCTGGGTCACGACGCTTCTGATAAGAAGCGACGATGAAGAAGAAGAAAAGAGTGCATTAATTGAGGAATTGGGTTAGAGTACGATTTTCCGGCCTTTTTGTCTGTGGAGATTTAAAAAATCTTTAGAATTAGCTAGAAAACGTTAAAATGAGTCGAATGTACTATGAATGAACTCGATATTTTCAATAGCATCGCTAAAATTGATGTTAAAATTGACAAAAGTAGCAATTTTAACTATTGTGTCGACGGTCCATGCGTCTCGATATACTCGATTCAACCACTAGGCGGAGCCAACCCACTAACAAACAAAATTCTCGTTTCATATTACTAACAAACAAACAAAAACTCGCGTCGACACGTATTTCAAGAAATGCCAACGCCATTCATTCTCAAGTTTCTTACTATTACTATTATTGCTACTACTGACAAACAGAACTTCGTTACAACGAGGAATCGCAACCACGCTACGACATTTATTACTAAACAAACACAAACTAAAAGAGTAATTATTGTTAATACATCAAACTAGTTCCAAGCAGCGATGGGTACGTTTTGCGACAGGCCACATTGCAATCGTTACTAAACAAACACCAAGTGCCGGGAAAACGCTTTTATTACTACGCAATACAAGGTAATACAAGCAATTTATTACCGCAAATCGTCACGGACAAATGGACAACCGCAGCGGTTTCATATTCATTACACCCATTACCGTTGAAGAAACCGTAAAATCGTCAGTTCAAGCGGCTCAGTTGCCGGGAACATGAAGCTAATCTTCAGTTCGAACCGGCAAGGCTTACGGCTAGCGGAAAATGACTGTAGCCACGCCCTCGGTACTGATAACGTACAGCGCGACGAGGATAAAGATTAACGCACAGCAGTAGAAATCTGTCTCAGTCCCCAGTTTCTTTAATTTGAAATTATTGTGATCTATCAGTCCAAGATTTGTCCTCCGCCCCCACATTTTGATAGAATTAAATTATAAATTTAGAAAACCCACAAAGCCCATACCTAACTTTGCTACGTAATTCTTATTCAAAAACTCAAAGCCAGAGATGAAGGCGGCTCTACCGCCGAATGCTCACGTTGTCAATCATGATACTGATACTGATACTGCGGGGCCAACTAGTGCATTGTGGGAGCGATAATATTTGGACCGCGGTATGGTTCCCAGCTAGACTGGGACTCCGGGGTTCGATATTTTAATATTTATAGTGAAGCCGAAGGCTTCATCCTTTCAACAGTTATATTATAAATATAAAATACTCTATGTAAAATTACTTTTAACCCTAAGAATGTAAACATATACGCTACATCATATTTTGGTAATAATACTTCGTACATCGCCTCGATTTAATATTTTATACGAATAATAATACGAGTACACATACGTGACAGCTGGACCCTAAAGTGATAAAATATACGATTTTCAGTAAATTTGCAAAAACAACACAAATTGGCCGGACTTGAGATTTGAGTATAGGTCGTCAGAATTTTGAATCGTTCATAGTCCATAATTTTCAAATTATATCTTTTTCATACTTTGCTTTGATTTCCATAAGGAATTTTGTATTTTCAGTCTAGCCTGCCGTACTCTGCCCAAAGAAGTACTTCATAAGGAATACCTTGCAAGAAGGTTAACATTTTTAATTTAAAAGAAACTACTTTTATTGTACTCGTATTACAATAATTTTTATGTAAGGATTTGCTGAAATTGTATTTCTGTTGTAAAAATAATGGAAGTACGTGAAAGTGACGATAGAGTTTATTGCTCATCCAGCTAAAACAACACAAGTATAGCTAATTTTCAATTACATAATAATATTCTACCTATAAATCAAAGTTAAAATATAAAACTGCTCATAAGCAGTTTAAGGAGTTGAGAAAAGAAGAAAGTTGTGAAATTAACCAAATACGTCAAATTACGGTCTATTTGGTCTAAGAATACAGTATTAAATTGAACCAAGATTTTCTGAACATTTTTGTTGAAATTTGTCTCAAACGTTTGAGCTTCAATTTCCATCGTATGAACCACGACCGTCGCGGAGTTATTAAAATATCGAATAACTGCCATTAATTTTTTCAAAACCTTTCGACCTAATCTTACCTTACTTTGTTTGAAACATTTTCTACAAATAATTATTACAGATAGTTTGGTACAAAGTTAAATATAATTATTTGTTATTACAATTAAATTTTGAGACGGTCATTAGCCCGGGTGTTAGCGCGATGAACTGCTAATATAAGGCATCCCGGTTCAAATCTGGGTGAAGCTCACTTTGCAATGCCGTTTCGGTGCTTTGAAAGGCACGTAAAGACGGTGGTCCTCCTATGTTAATGAATTGCTTACATTAACATAAAAAATAGAGTAACAGGCACATCTGAGGCAAGCCTAGTAAGCTACTTCAGATGTAAAGCAAGTAGTACTCACGGTACTGACAGTGGCTTCGGAATATTGCCGATGCTACTGTTAAGTAAACAAATCAACAGATCTGGGCAAACAGGGCTATACCTAGCCGAAAGTAGAATAAGAATAAATAATAAAAATAAAAATAAATCCATAGCACTATAACCCTTGTGGGTCTTGTCTGCCTCTAGAGGATGCATGAGCAATTAATACCTCAAAGATGTTGTCAGCATCTTGTGAAAGGACCACCGTCTTTACGTGCCTTCCGAAGCACGGAGACGGCCTTACAAAGTGAGCCCTACCCGAATTTGAACCGGGGCGCCTTACATTAGCAGTTAATCATGCTAACGACCAGGCCAGTGACCATATCTCTTAGAATAAGAAGAAAAGACAATTAAATTTTAGGTTTGGTAAATGCAAATTTTCATTTGTACCCATGCATAAATATTGTTGATGAAATGGTTAAAAGAACTGAAGAGAAGTATTAAAATTGCCTCTATACCATTGCCACTTTGATCCGATGGTGCTGTAAATAATAAGACTTTTAAATTTACCGGCATAAAAATTTTGTTTAATGAGGGCTTGATTCAAGTTACACTAGAGAAATGGACACAATAAGTTTGTTCGTTGTACATGTTCTGAACTGTTCCGAACAGTTTCCGATTACGTCACATTGACAGCTGTTTAGAGCTAACATCCGACAAATACTTTTAAAGCAACTTTTAGGTAACGTATATAACCTAACCTCAGAATATTTTGTAAATAAGTTGCCATTGTATTGTCAAATATGAATAATTTAAGTTATAAGATATTGTATACAATATGTAGTACTAAATTATTCATATTAGACACATAATTACAACTTATTTATAATAGTATATTATACACCAAGGTAGTGAAGCATAGTGTTATAACCCTAGCGCCAGATTAAATCCCAAGGTGCGTAGCACCGGGATTTAAAACGCGCGGTTATAACACGCTTCACTACCGTGGTTTATATACAATTTTTCCACTACTAGGATTGTTTACTCTTATAATAATAATTGTTAATGAATAAAGTAAATCGTTTTAATTATTTATTTCAAATTATAAAACAAATGATAGTTTTTTGTTTTGATGTTGACACTTGCTTGAAAATGTTTAATTAATTTTGACATAAAGGTTACATTAAATATCGAATCAAAACTAGTGAACGTGGAATACAAATATATAGATGTTGACGAAAACTATTTTGTCAAAAAATGTACTATTTGTAACGATAATTGATTGTAATAATTATTAATAATCGATTTATAAAGTTTCCAGTTTCAGCTGTCATAATTAATTTGTTTTCTCATTTCGCCTAATTGCTAAACGTCACAAAATTCCAATTTAATCAACATTTTAAATATCAAATTAATCTTATTTATAGACCGACTTTAATTATTTAAACACTATTGATAGCATTTCTTGGTTATGCTAATTCGTTTTACACATAAATTTTCTTTCAAAATGGCCCGAAGTTTCCGGAAAACGCATTTATGTTCATTATTAACCTCAGGTGAATAATAAAATATTATTGAATAATAAAAAATTATTCACCTCAGGTGACAGAAGGCGTGGTTCACAGTTCGATCACTTACGTTGAAATGATAGTGTTTATAGCTAGTAGTGGAAAAATATTTTTATTTACATTAACGATAAGTTGTTACAAAAGTATTCGTCGAATGTTGGCTTTAAAAAGCTGTCAGTGTGACGTCATCAGAAACTGTTCAAAACAGTTCAGAACACGTACAACGAACAAACCTAATGTATTTAACATAATTATAAAGAGGAAGATTTTACAGTTCCCGTACCGTAGATAATTATATAGATCAAAAAGAAATATAATTTGATATCAACACAGAGTTGTTTGATGACGAAGAAGAAAAGTATCATTTCGGTGGTATTTAAAAATGGTTATTATTAATAACATTAATAAGAAAGTTATAAATAGTTTTTGCATGTCCTTATAAACAAATAAACTCTAATTGATGTTCTTAAGAAAATAAAGAAATGGAAATAAATTTATTAAATATGAAAACATCCAGGTTAAAAATAATTAAATTCTGATTATATTTAAAAATCAGTACTATTGAACGTCAATAAGAAAGCTTTCAAATAGTCATCGCTGCAATATTTGCTATTAAATATTATTATATTTAAATACTTAATAATTAATATAATAAAATTAACAATTTTGATTTCAATAAAAAAACCACACTTTGAAATGCCATAATTTAGTCAATTTTTCTCAAAGAAAGTAAAATTACAGATTATTAAAGTTATTTTCCAACCTTGTATTTCATATTTTTTTGTAAGAGCTTTCGAGAAAATCGCAAATAATGTTTGTTGAAATTTAACTTTTTCGCAAAGATTTAAAAAACACCAACTTTTACAAAACTCTCTCTAGAAATTTTATCGTACAAAAAATTAACAAAAATTTATTTATCGACAAAAATGATTTTTTCACGACTTTAACGACCCCTAAAACGATAAGTGCTCTTAAATCCGGACTAGACTTATCGGTTTCTGCTTTACTTAAATTTATCGTAAATCTATTCATTGCGCTAGCATTTGTACATACATAATATTACATATAATCATTAAGACGTTAAATTATACTCATACTGCAAAGAGACTTCTTTTAATAATTATGCTCTAATTTTGCGTCTAGTGGTGTGTTTATACAATTTCACCCGTCAAACACAAATTTGACGTTCAACGTTTAATTAGCCTAGGTACGTAGGGAGTTATTATCCTTGTATATTTCACATTAGCTAAGTATGCAGTTAAACCGTGAACTTAATTTTTCATTATACAACTACTTGGATATAATGCGGATAAATTAAGATCTTTAAAATTACATCGATTGCAATTATTACTGGCCCTATAAATTCGTACAAATATTAAAGTAATTAACTTGTCAAATCATAAAACATGGGTAGTAGGTACTAATAAAGACAATCAATTAATTCAATACTAATAACCAAAGCAGCTCGTGCCGACGATATATTATTTGTATTGTGAATACAAATTTTGCAATTGTAAAGCCTTCACATATGGCTTTATGTAGAGCAGGCATTAACTGTGATTTTAGTTAATGATAAGGTATGTACAGCAGGTTATTTGTAAAATAGTCAGGCATAAGATTTTAATTGGTCCGAACAGAGGCCGATTAAAAGTGCGTTAAAGTTTCTATGCTATAAAGTAATTAAAGAAAGTTTGCTACACACTTAAATTTTTGCTTTAGTAAAATTAAAAAATTATACATCTTTAATTCATGAATGTGGATCGTTTATAAAGTTTCAAGCTTCCATAGAAGTTTTTCGAGTTTAAAAAGTGGAAAGAACGTTTTTCTAATGAGAAAGCACTTTTTAGGATCCGATTGCAGATAAAACTCCCAACATGTTTTTTGGAAAAAAAATTTGCGACAGAAGCAAATGTATTTATCCGGAAAGGTGGTATATTAAAAATGTGAAATTATGAAAAAGTGGAACGCAATAAAAAGTTACATAAACATGTCTATTACAGGCGGTTATCATATGCAAATAATGTTGTGTTTAAAGCTGGCCGTGCATCGTTAACTACCCCTAACGGGATCGCTAATAACTCGTTGTTATTATTGAGCACCAAATTTCAAGTTTAAAATTGAAAAATAAATAAGTAAAAGAAAATCATTTGTAAAATATAAAAAAGCGCGTCTGGAGCTTCTAGAGCGTCTGGAGCTTTTTAAAGTGTAACACATTTATATTCTTTGAAATACCTGGTTTAGCAATTCTTAAGTTGCACCGTATAAATGAAATAAAATTGTTGACAAAAAGGTTTTCGAGACTTGAGATTTTTGCTTTGTTTTTTTTTATCCTGCATGATTAATTTACATAATTTTCATATTTGAAAAATCACATGCGATTAATATAAGTGGAATCATAAAAGTGTCAAGTTTCGCACTAAGCGTTGTTATAACTTTTTACCCTTCTCAATCCTAAATTTCACTTTCATCAAATAAAAATTTGAATAAAACTTTCGGGTTGCTTTTTGATAAAAAATTACGCCGTTAAGTACCTACTTTTGAAACTCTTCTAAAGAGTTTCACTTTGCGCGTTGTCGAAGTGCAAGAATTAACTGAAATTGTTTTAGAAGTCTTACCTGAACTTTTAAGCGTTACAAACGCACTTGAATTTATCCATTTCGCTTACGTCGTAAATTTTCTCCCGGTGGAATATTTTAAGCACAATTAAAAAGGTTTTTTTTTGGTAAATTCTAAAATAAGAAATATCACCAAAATTAGGTAAGAAAAGTTATTTTTGGAAAGTAAATTTTAAAATTTTCTTTGGAAAAGTTTTGTTTGTTCTCCAGCGTATAATGATGTTAAGCTTTAAAACTGTTTTATTGCGCGAAAGCTCCGCGAACCGAGAATTCGCGTCGTATACTGGATTTGTTTCATTCCAGTTTGTTCCAAGCTCCGCTCTTTGAAAGGACTTCTACGAGATTCTGCGCTCGAGTCATATGCTGTTAGGATGATAAAATAATAAAAATATAAATTCAAAATGGATTGTAAATGTTTAGATACCAAGTTAAAACTCTTTCAACCAAAAAATAACAATTTTGAAATGAAATTTCAAAAAAGCTTTTCTTTGAAGATTACAGTAAGAAAAACTAGGAGCAAAAAGTAACTCCAAGTTTTGTTGGTGAGTTTGAAATAGTTTTTAAGTAATAATAAATTATTCACATTGATAAAATACTGACCACACAAACTAAGTTGTTTTATCCGTGTCTACATCGTCTACTTTTTACTGCTGAATTTGCTAAATATTTCAATTTCAAATTCGTTTTAATTTCAAAAATTTTGTTATAATAAATTTACATATTAATTTAAAATGAACTTTTAGTTTTTTCCAACTACGCAATATAGCCAAAAAAACGAATCAAAATTGCATACTCTTTAATACGTCAAGTTAATGTTCTTCCTTCCTGACCGCAATTTTTTTGTTTTTGTCTGGTTTTACTTACAATTTTGTAGTGTTTCTGTTTAAATTTCACAGCAAGGTAAATTTGATGCTATGAATTATTTCCTGTTGACATTGAGGTTTTGAATAATTTCAAACCTTTGAATCTCTTTTGTTTAATTTTACTTTACAAAAGCTATTGATATTTGCGTAATTCTAACTTTTCACGTTAAATCATTCTGGTAGACTACCACTCTATTACAATCTAAATTATTAAACTAAAATTTTAAAACTATCAAGTTAATTATAACAAGAAAACTAATTTTTCATGAGCTTGTAACAAACACTTACTGTTTTGCGGAAAATGTCGCCTTTTATATTCAACTCTTTGTCTCACGAGAAAATTTTTAATTTTTGGCTCCGATTTTTATCAAATTTAAATTTAATAAATTATGATTTTCAATTTTTCGAATTTTTAAAATTTATAATTCGTGTTGTAAATTAGTACATAATTATTAAACCTGTGAAAATCGGTGGCAATTTAAGTTACTTCTGGAATTTTTGTATTGTAAATATTCAAAGAAAATATATTTATGTGTGTTATTGTGCTAATGCAGTGCTTCTGAAAGCCACATAAATATTTTTATTTACTATTTGAGCTACATTTTATTTCATAGATTAGAGTTTATTGTTCGCAACAATATTTTTCCATCACATAAATCCTTTTGATCACAACTACAAGACCTAAATTTACTACAAAAAAAGCCTGTCGTGTAATTTGAGGTTTTTTAATCCTTCCGATTTTCATTCCGTTCTTTTTTGGTAGTACTTACTTTTACAACCCACGATTTGCTTTTTTGCGGAAGTAAGTGCGTATTAATTTTAATGAATTTTTATTTTTTGTTTCTCGAATACCTTAGCACCTGTAAAATTAAAAAATGCTAATATAAAGTAAAAACATTTTTATGGATCGACGATTGAGAAACACTGCACTGAACAAACAAATTTTTGTAATTAATTTTTTGAGTCCTCTCGAAGCTTAGCACTTCGATCGACTATTTCCAAAGTGGTGCTTGACCTTCCAACCCTAAAGCTTTTCCTAAATTTTTTATATAATTTTGAAACCAGTTGCAATGGCATATTATTTTATTACAAAATAGATTGATAATTATCATGATGCTAATTTGTTATTAAAATACCTACCACCTTATCGATAATCAAAACTTTTAGAAGTATCATTATCGTATCTCTGTATTATATGTAATAATAAATTGTTGTAATCTATCAAAATGAAAGTGGCAAGAAATTAAGTATCGATAAATAAAATTTTAAAGATAATAAAATATTAACATAAAAAATTTCTAGTTTGTGCACAATATATAAAACAAAATTGATAGTTAACCGGTCCTCCTATACAGAATATAGTAACTATCAATAGGTATCGTAGTTGAGTGTAATGTGGTAACAGTGCAAAGTGCTAGTACATTAAATTTTATGAATTGCTGGAAACATCAGCTCTATTTTATAGCAAAATGTTGATTATAAAGTTAATTTTATTAGTGCTATGTTTTGTTGCTGCAACCGAAAGCAGTTTTGAATATTACAATGAAATCGAATCAACCGCCAATGCGCTTATTTCGCGAAAAGATTTTATTAAGTTAATACTGAAAAAGATACTGGAAACTGATTTTGTGTCAAAACCATGTAAAAGTAATCTTGCAGCATATATAAATGCAACGTTAAAATTAGAATTGTGGCCGATTCAAAGTAAGTAAATTATATTATTTCATACTAAGTTATACACTGCTTTCGCATTTCCACTTCAAAAAAAGAGATACGTAAAAACGATCGATTTCCTGTTTTCAACAAATAATTGCTTAAAAATTTTGACCCATAAAGTGCTTTCGTACCCGGCTTCGCTCAGTTGTCCCAACCTCGTATCAACTTAGAGCTAGTAGGTACATATAATTTACCGTACGTATATGTACACTCAAAGAGTTGTAATTTGTATATAAAATGAGAGTTGAGTTAATAATAATTAAAACATAAATCATTTTTATTAAAATATATATTGCTATAGTTGAAAATGATTACTTCTACTGTTTTAATACTGAACTGAGCGCCATGAACTAAAAACGTTAATGAATTTGTTTTTAAAGAATCTCTTTGACTTCCAACTTTTCCGGTTTGCATGTGTTCTTAATTTTGAAATGTGATTTTGTTGAGGGAAAATTATCTTTTGGAATATCAGTTAGCAATTAATGTGTTTTGTACAGTTTTTAAATCAAAATCATGTCCTACTCGTATATCTAATCGTTAGAAATTCTAAGATGTTTGCAATAGTCCTCAAAATTAGATCTAAAATTCTCTTAGATTTGTTTCTAAGTTACAATTATAAATTTTTTTATCAATTTAAATAAATAATGCTAAACTTTACTGTCACAACGTTTAATTTTTTTTGTTATTTAAATTTCTTATAAAATTTGAAAATACTTTAATGCTTTAAATAATTTTTTTTTACAAAACTGTTGTTGAAAAATTAACCACAAAAGAAAATTGCTCTTTAAACAAACCAAATTTTTAAAAATCTTGCTTTTAGAAGCTTTTGTACCTGTCAATAATTTAATAGTCTACTGATAGAAATACAACTTCGAAGAACTTTTCTTTTTGCTATCATTATAATTTAATTTGGTTTCAATTAACACTAAAAACCTTTTTGTTGTTTTCTTTATTATTTAAATTTATAACTGCTTAGAAGCAATTTAATATCGATAGTTTAAGTGCTGATATAAAAATTTAATATACCTGCAATTAATTATAAAAAACAGTCAGGTGAGTATAAACAAATATTGTAATAAACTGCCATTTCAATTTAAAAAATAAACTTACTAGATTCTTTGATTGTATGGCAACAATGTAAAGAGTATCACTACGTACCTCATTCTAAACTAAAAGTAGCGGTGACCCGTCAAAATAACTCCGACGAAGTGAAAATTTATAATTTAATCTAAACAATATCTTTGTTTAAGCTAACTAACAACAAAGTAGAAATCATTAAGTTCGAATGCACTGAGCGTTGTAAAATAAACCATATGATTTTAAAAATCACATTTGCACTATTGAAGTGTGTTAACATTTTAGGTAGCGTAGGTTTAACACAAACCGCCCGTTATATTATGGATTTCAGTTTTGCGCCTATAAACTAATATAAAAATATTTCTACAGATAACAAGAAATAAATAGTTTACCAATTGTAAAAATCACAATTACAAAAATAACAGTCTAGACATCATCGCTCTAGCACTAAAATGGAATTGCCTCGTTTGAATATACAAGTTAAATCTCTAGATTAAAAAATCCCTTAACACATCCAAGTTTAACCACAGATCCAAGTAAAATAAATATATTATTATTACAATGTATTTTAAGTATTACATTATCAATTATTAAAATTCTTTCATTAAAGATAATTATTACTGAATATTTAACACATTTACTTATTTAGTTCATTATGACTTGTAATAATTGATAATTTAATTAAGGAAATATATTTTCTAAGTTAATAAACATTTATACATCCATATATTATTAAAATGATAAAAAAATTAATAAAAAACCTGGCGCCACGACGCGACGTGATGACCCTGTACAGATTATTCCTTAATTTTATTGAAAAACGTTAATGGTTGCTTTTAGAATCACTCTGTATATTAGCTAAAGTGCTTATAGTGAAAAGATTGCCAAAATTGTGATAACTATCTAACAAAACCATTTACCGTTTTCTAGCATAGTTATATATATATCAGAAATTAGAATTTTTTTTCTTGAAACTCTCTAAAATATTCTTTATTTGGCTACCACGAGAGTAGCACTGTATCTATGAATTGGAACTTTTAGGTACGCACTTGAATATTACTTTTAGGAGTTAAGCTGGGGCTTGTCAAATTATTTAAGCGCTTTCATCAAAATTGCACTTCTGAAGGCCCATTGTAATCGGATATCATCATAGTCAAATCACTATCATTAGAACAGCTTTAATTATTTAATAATTAAATTTGGGAAAATTGGTTATGGAATATTTTGTTTACCAAATGCTTTATTTGAAATGAACTGGAATTACACTTCGTATGATGGAGAATTTTTCAATGAGTAATTTTTATTTATAAGTGCATGATAGGTAATTTTATATTTAGATAGGAGTTATCAAATGTAAAAATGATATCAAACGATTTATTTTTAATTTTCAAACTTAATTTTTGTTATTGTGTTGTTAACCATTGATTACATATTATATTTATCACAGAGATTATCTAAATGTGTAAATTTTTACAATAATAGTATATTAAACACAAGCCGTAAGTGCTGTTCACCGTTTGTAGAGAATATTTAGAAACCGAAATGAAATCTAGGTCTGTATTTGTTCAAAAGCACTAAAACTTCTAAAGCACCAAGTTATTTAGGCCGTTATTTTCTATCTTGTCTATCGTGACGTAAATCTTTAGAAAATGCTAAATCATGCTAAATTTACATGCAAAATTTTGACGAAATATTTTAAATTTTGGCTGTAAAATAAGCTTTAGCGTTTTTTAAAAGATCTTTACGTAAAGGACGAGTTAGAAAATAATAACTTTACACTACTTCTTATAGGTCGGTTTAAAATAGTTTTTTTTAATTCTTTAATTTTAAGAAAAATTATTCTATTTAATTATGTTATTAACCGCATGCGGTTAACATAACTTACAGCCCCTTCGCAACATTCTTCTACATTCCTTACTCAAAAATGAGAAATACTACTTTGTATATTTTTGCAATTTTTGAGTAAAATTTTAAGTTGCCCTGATAAAAAAATACTAAAATTTATAAAAGCAACTACAAGAACCTTTCTTACAAAAATTATATCATAGTAACAAACTAAAGTATTAATAGTAGTTAATTCAGGTTAATGCATTTCTGATTGTTTGACTAACAAACGATCGCTTCAGTGAAAAGTGCATAGAGATATTAAGCGTAAGTCACTTGCCACAGTACCGATATTGCCGTGTGTAAGAAGAATATAATAAAATCCATTTATTTAAAACTGAAAAGTAAAATTTACCATCTTTATTCTGTTTGAAAATCTTGATAAGATTTAATGAGGTAAACAGTTAGCTCTTATTTAACAATCTTAGGCTAGAAACAAAAATTTATAAATAAATTGGAATAAATATAAAACTCTAATTTACGTTTAAAATTAGTTGAAAATATATTTCGGTAATTATATGATAGTCAATACGAATGTCCTCAGGTGAATTTCAAATTATTATATTTAAAAACAAATTTCGATAAAACTTGAAAATATTAGCGAATAAGCAATTAATTAGTAAGAATTTGTAATATTTAATTTTAAGAGAGTGAATAATACGAGGGGTCAACCGCTAAAGGAAATCGTGTACAATTAACTTCACACTATACGTACTTCATTATATAGTAATTCTCCACACTTCTTTGTACTTTATATAATTCAGCAGTAATTCACGAGACTTCACGTATTTCACCAGTAATTCACCGTATTTCATTAATAATTCGCAATACTTCACCTAATTCATCGATACTTCATTGTATTTCATGTACTTCATCGGTATTTCAGGGACTTACCGAGATTCCAAAATTTAAGCACTGGAGGGTGTTCCACACCCCCAGGATCGAGTAGTTTATTTTTTATCAGAAGTAAACGGAAGCAGAGGCACTGGAAGGTGTTCCACACCCCCCAGACGTCCCGGGATTAAGTAGTTTATTTTTTATTTTGTTGCAGAGATCTGCCTCCCAGGAGGTACGGAATTTAAATAAACTTTTAATAAACTTGAGATATGCTTAAATATTTAATTCACTTTTAATAAAAATAAATTATTTAAACCGGCGCAGTCTGGGGTGTGGAACACCCTCCAGTGCCTTTGCAACGGGAAATCTTTAGTTTATTTCTGGTAAAAAGTAAACTACTCGGTCTGGGGGTACTGCATGTTCTGCAATGTTCTTCATTCTAAAATGTGTGCACTGGAGGGTGTTCCACACCCCAGACCCCCGGATTGAGTATCACTCGGATTTTTTATCAGAGGTAAACTGAAGATCTCCCGTTGCAAAGATCTACCTTCCAGGGCGTACGGAATTTATAATTATGTAGTTTATAATTCATTGTCAGATTACAAATTAAACACATTTACTTGGCTATAGCTAATTTTAATAAACTTGAGATATGCTTAAATATTTAATTCACTTTTAATAAAAATAAATTATTTAAACCGGGGGGTCTGGGGGGTGTGGAACACCCTCCAGTGCCTCTCCGCTACCGTTTTAGTTTTATGAAAAAATTACGACATATTCTTGGGAGGGGGGGGGGGTACAAAAAAAAGGTAAAGCGAAAATGAATTATGTACAATCATGCACAAACGATTATTAAGATTATTTTCAAAATCGGGAGGAAAATTCAAAATTTTGAAAAAAAAATTTTAAATTCAAGAATGCACAATAGATTTTTTGAATTAAAAATTCGCAATGAAAGGGGGCTGATGATATGCACCTTATCCAATCTCATTCAATCATACCACAACGAAATAACCAAACACACAGCAAAACAAAAACAAATGAAACACCTCATTGGTAATTTCGTCAATTTAACTTTAATGTATTTTAACCTATAGATAACTATAGTTTCAATCAGACATAAGAAGATAGTTTAAATTGTATTATTACATTCTGGAGCCGTCTCTGTAAAACCGGGACAAGCGCGTTATTTTCGCTTCAATGTAATTAATTAATCACGACGAAATAATGAATTACCAAAGCTTTTTATTGAGCTACCAAACCTCCATGATATTTAAACAAATGAGCTAAAAAATTACAAAATAAACTAAATAAATCTAAGTTTAATTTAATTAATTGATTACTATTAAACTAGCAACTACCAAAACTTTTAAGTAGTAAAATAATAACCGCCAAAGGTCTGTTTAACGTTTAAGTTAAAAAATGTTAAAAAAATCTACTGATGTAAGTTAATTTGCTATCAAATAATTATTATTAAATACACGTGTCTTAGCTATGATACACATTGACCGTGCTCATAGCTAGTTCAACTTCATGTAATTCACCAAAATGTACTAACTTCATGACACTTTACTTGTACTTCAATATACTTAACACGTATTTTACCTACTTTACACGTACTTCATGTACTTCACAAGTACTTCATGTACTTCACATGAGATGTCATGTACTTCATGAGATGGGTACAAAAACTTCACCAGCGGTTAACCCTCGGAATAATCCAACAAAGTAATTTAAAATTCTTTACTTACCTGATTAATTTAAGATGATGGTGAAGCATTAATTAAAAACTGTTTAACACAATAAAATTTACAACATTAACAATATTTAATTCAACGAAAAACCACGATAGGGAAATAGGAGCTAGCTGATTCCACAAAACGCGAATTAAAAGTCAGTTTGTCTTCTAGTAATATTCTTCTTCTATTACATGAGTTTAAATTATTTTGAACAAAGAAATAAATTTTAATTCAAGCTAGTGGTATCAAAAACAAAAGCAGCATTTAACGAATTAGTTTAAAGTTATAAAATTGATAAATTTAAAATTTTTGTTTCTAAGTTTAGTTTTCTCTAAGTTAGGTAGGGGCTTTTTGAAAATTTTATTGTAGTAAAGTTATGACTTTTTAGATTTTCTGTCAGGAATCTAGTGTTTATTCTAATGTAAATGATTTCGTCTAATAAAAAAAAATGTGCAAAACTTGAACACAATATGAACAAGCGACATCCATTCACAAAAAATATTCGATTGCATAGGTCTTAAATTTAACCAAATAAGTAAATAAGAACGCTATAGATAAACTTTCACCATAACGCAAATAATTTATTTACCAGTATCAAATTCAACCACGGTTTGAAGAAAATTTAAATCCACAAGAAAAAATGTGATATGGATTCTATTCGATCGACAACCAAAGCCATATATTACAAATAAAACCAAACTATCTCCTGTCTAAATTAAATCCTTAACTAACACGTGTCCAAAATCAATAATCCAAAAACCAAGTAAGGACATAAAAAAGGATTACAGCGGTATTCTTCAACGTAATTCAAATTTATTTCAACTTTGCGAATTTACTATATACGTTTTATTTCTGCAATTAATGCGCTATCAATCTTATTTTAACACTTTTTTTCTAAACTCTATCAATATTCAAAATCGTGCTGAAAAACGTAATAAAACCAAAATTTAAATTTCCAAAATAATAATGTAACAACTGTTGGGCTCATATCACGGAGCATTAGCAATCATCATTAAGACACTTCAGTGGAACCTTCCAAGGATTTCAGAAATGATTTCTGAAGCAGTAGTTTGAATTAAAATTTTTGTGTCATCGGCCAGTACATTTTAGTCAATTTACAGCTTAGCTGTTTTTTCCTGGAAATAACATACTTTTCCCACGTGAGTCGTTTGTGCAGGTGATTGTTTAGAAAAATAGCTGCCAAGTTTATTTTTCCATGGTGAGCGTCACTTGAATCATTTCGCTTTGATACACTGTTGTTTTAACCACTGGGTTTTGAAAAAGTGCTATTTTCTAGTTTAAATTTGTACCTACCATCATTTTATTTTAAAAGGTTTGGTTGATATTTTGAAATGGTCAGATTAGCGAGATGAGATAAATTTAATTATATTATTATTTTCTTTGCAAGCAATTTTTGTTTTGAAAGATTTCAGATAAATGTAGAGCAAATGAGTTTGTCAGTTCTGCTCTACCCCTTGACCAGTTACCGTTTTTTTTTCAATTGATAGATTGACTTTTTGTATTTTGCTTCGATTTTTATTTGCCGTTTAGAGCAAATAATCTGTAGATTTTGTTACAGACAGGTTTGAATGATGACAATTGCTGTTGTTTTCAAGTAGGCCATTCATTTTTTTATTGTTTCTACCATTTATGCACAAAAAACTACAAATAACAGAATTTTCAATAATTTATGTAAAAACTTTCTGCTGCGAAGTATAGGAAAAAAAAGAATTATAGATTTTCAAGGTATGGAAGAGAACTGCAATATCGCTTGCAAACCGTGGAGATATAAAGCAATTCGAGTAAAGGAAGTTTAACTGCAATTAAAAACTATGTATATATGTATGTACATAATATATTATCGTGGAATTATTATTATAAAAGTATGCCGAGTTAAATTTTCTAATAAATTTCATTTTATGCTATTCAAACAAGACGATTAAAACAGCAAGATTAATTATTAGAACTTCTGACAAAATAAATGCGATTTTTTTCAAGAAAAATTTATGCATTTGCATAATATGTAAACTAAGAAAAAGTAAACGAGAATGTTTATTAAAATTATCATTATGACTTTGTAAGTAAGAAAATTCTACATTACATTTTCTTCGCCGCGATGGGAACTTTTTTGTCGTCTATTTTCGAGCCAGCTCCTAGTGGTCTGATTTTAATTTTTTTTTCAGAAAGCTATTATTAGCAGAAAACTTTTCTGTCATTACCCATTTACCGGTCAACCTTAAGGGTTTCGTACAATTCACAACAATTTAAAAAAAATCTATTCAACAAAGACATTTTTACCTTATATAAAACAGAAAAGGAATTATTTCAGTTTTCCTTTGATATCAAGAACGTCCAGTTTTTTTATTTGTTAACTCGCGATTTCTTGGAAAATTGCGATTTATTGGAAAATTTCTTTGGTATAATAAACATTATAAAATAGCTACTTTATGTTTAAAGATGAAGTAACTTACGACTTACTAAGTTTCAAATAGCTTTACTTCAATGAAAACATCGTAATAACGAATTAAATGTTCCGATTTATCACTTCAATGAAAAAAACAACCAACAATAACAAATGAACAAGGTTTTTATCACAACTTTGTAAATTAAAAAAATATTCTTTATGACTTTCCGATGTAAAAGAAAGTTTTTTGACTTTGGTATTGAAATTTATATGCCAGCCACTTATGAATAAAAATTAATACCTTGACAAAAGTTTTGAAAATAATTAATGGAGAGCGTTTCAGGCAACGATGCTAATAGCTACTGCATATAATTTAAAAAATATACATAAATAACTTCAATTAATAATTAGATAAAATTAATTAAAACCGCTAAATTCAATTTATTAAAAGAAAAAACACATTTCAAGTAAATAATTAAGCTTTACACGGTACATTCGATTTTTAAAAATTTGAATAGACGAATCGCTGTATGAATGTAGATTATCGCAAATCTAAAGCAGCACTTGATTCTACGGACATCGATAAACTGGTTCAGTTCCGGCAGTACTATCGAAATTAATATAACATGAAAAGTATAACCAACAATCTAGAGATTAAGTTGTAAGATTTTAGAAATTACTAAGGTAGTGATGAAGAGAAAGAGCAACTTAAAGTAATAAAACCATCAGAGGGAGGAAAGCAAGATGTTAAATAAACTTTATAGGCTGGGAAAGTTTCCGATACCTGATGTGTTGTTTCACGTACAAAAAACGTTTTTTAGCAAAGAGGAAAGATGCAAAAGGACAAGTACTATAAAAAATAAAGTCAGTTAATAGCAAAAATAATCTAGATTTACAAAATATAGTAATAGATTTTACATTCTGTTAGAGCAGTAGTATCGAGACATTTTGACATTTACGGAAATTTATCTTCATTGTTATCTTCATTTTTTTAAATTTAAATTGATTACAATTCTTTTAATTTATTCAAATTAAAAAAATGTCGAGTTACTAAAAGTACCATAACTTGCATTAATTTAATTTTAAAACAAATAGTAAATGTGAATGTGTGCATTCAGAATTGGCTAGTGGCCAGAACGTTATTAATTATTACACAGGTTTCCTATATTTCAGGTTTTAGAATATTACTGTTGTCATCTCTAAAAGCTCTGGTTGAGAAATTAATTTTTCCGCAACACAATTAAAACTCACCACAGCTCCATTGTTTCCCGATTTAATATTATTTTTCTAATCTTTGGCAACTTTTCCGAATAAAAATTTTAGTTTATTGTGTAATAGGTAGATAGTTGAAGAATAAAAAATGTTGAAGTTATTACTCACCTAATTTCAAACATTTCCAAACTAATCTAATTCTTGGTTTAAAATATATTATATTTTTAACGAGATTTCCGCAAATTTTCTTTTAGGGAGTAGATACATGGAGAAATGAAAGATATCGATTTTAAAAATTTAATAATCACGATTTTTTATTAAAGAGTCTTAATATTATGTTCGAATAATAAATTATGATTAAAATTCCGTGGTAACAATTTATTAAATTTTTTAACTTAGGTAAAAAATTGGCATATTGAATATGAACTAATATAAGTTATTCGTTATCTGCAGTAACAATACCTACGATTCAAGTATAAATTTAACAGATTTATTTATCTGCTTTTGATAATACATAATATAATGTGATGTAATAAGTGGCTAAGGTTAGATACCTATAATCCTTGACTAAAAATCGAATGGAATTTTTAATATTTGATAGAATTATTTTAGTTAAGTGTTTATTTTAAAAATTATAACATAAAGTAGAAATTTAATTAAAATTCACATTCGCTATTAGTATAAAACAAAGAGGATCAAATTAAATTTTTCATAATTCTCGAGTTAATGTGCAGAAGCATACATATATCGGAAATTACAAGAACAATCTACGAGTTTATTTTAATAACTTAGAACGATAAAAATATAATTAAAAATAATTAAACATGAAAGCATAAAAGTTATGTGTGTACCCAGCCAGTAAAGTTTAATTTTTTATTTTGAAGCTGAATGTTATTTAAAAATTTTTCAACTTACATGTTTAGTCTATGACACCATTGTACAATTGTTTTGCTTTAAAAATCTCATCAGTTAAACTTATTCCTAAATGAATGAGTATGAATTAAAATCTATTACAATCAGTAGCATATTTAAAAAATGCCATCAGGAGAGGCAAACAAAATTATTTTTTAGATTTTAGTTAATTCATTTATGTGCGTCACTGGTAAAGAGTTACTGATAATTCCGAAATTCAAAAAAAAAATAAATTCAAAACTTATTTCAAACTCAAACTTATTTCAATTTTAAAACCGCATGGTAAACATTATTTTAGGGATACAATTCGAGTCATCCTTTTGAAAAGAGCAATTGTCTCTTTGCTCACCCATAAATACGCCACTGATTAAAATTTAAATCACAAATGTTATTTAACAATAATACATAATTAAAATATGTGTTTATTAACTTGTCTGAGGAAATAATACAGCAATACACTATTGTCATCCGCGCGTTCTCGCCCCCTCAATTTTGAATCTTTAATTTAAAAAGTTTAATCAATTGTGCATCCTTTATTTTCGTTTGTACCTTTTCGTTTATAAACTATTTAAAAGTTTGTTGGGGGATGATAAAATTTAGTTTTAGGAAAAATTAAAACAAATTTTTTATTTTTATTACGATTTCTATAATGTATAGAGTCCCCAGCCCTAATAAGAGCGCTGGATTTAAATTTTATCCCATTTTTGATCTATATGGTTTGGGATCTATATGGGAACTGTCAATATTGCGATTAGCAGTGGAAAAAATGCCTAGAGGGGAGGGCAAACCAGATTATTTTTGGGTTCTTGTTAATCTACTTATGTACATCCGTGATAAAGAGTTAACTGAAAAATTCCAAAATCAAAAAATAAAAGAAATTCAAAACTTATTTCACACTCAAACTTATTTAAATTTTAAAACCTCGTGATAAACATTATTTTTATCACGAAGGGCTTCTGGGAGTCCAAATATGTTTGGACAATAAAAAGACTTGGGTTTTTATTTTGAGTTGGTCTATTTGTCTCGAGGGGTCAAATCGTGTACAATTAACTTCACACTTAACGTAATTCATGATAATTCTGCATACTTCTTCGTACTTCATATAATTCAGCAGTAATTCACGGGATTCCAAAATTTGAGCAATGGAGGGTCCACACCCCCGGATCAAGTAGTTTATTTTTTATCATTAGTAAACTGAAAATTTCCCGTTGCAGAGGCACTGGAAGGTGTTCACACCCTCTAGACCCCCCCGGATTAAGTAGTTTATTTTTATTTTGTTGCAGAGATCTGCCTCCCAAGGGGTACGGAATTTATAATTAATTGTCAAATTAAGAATTAAACACATTTACTTGACCATAGCTAATTTTAATAAACTTGAGATATGTTTAAATATTTAATTCACTTTTAATAATAATAAATTATCTAAACCGGGGAGTCTGGGGGGTGTGGAACACCCTCCAGTGCCTCTGCAACGGGAGATCTTCGGTTTACTTCTGATAGAAAGTAAACTACTTGGTCTGGGGGTTCTGCATGTTCTGCAATGTTTTTCATTCCAAAATTGTGCACTGGAGGGTGTTCCACACCCCCAGACCCCCCGGATTGAATAGTTTATTTTATCAAAGTAAACTGAAGATCTCCCGTTGCAGTGGCACTGGAGGGTGTTCCACGCTCCCAGACCGTCCGGATCGAGTAGTTTATTTTATCAGAAGTAAATTGAAGATCTTCCGTTGCAAAGGCACTGGTGGATGTTCCACGTGAAGTACTTCATATACTTCATGAGATGTGTACAAAAACTTTACCAGCGGTTAACCCTCGATTTGTCTATTTAACCTAATACCTACGTACCCTTAAGCATTAGTAATAAATAGACTGAAATAGACCGTTTCATTTGCTATCTCACTTACACTTATTCATGATAATAATGCAAATTTTGCCCACTTGGGGTCGGTACCAATCGACTACAAATTTGGGGTACAGTATGAAAAATTTTGGGGACACTTACATAGTTGCATAAGAGCTGTTCTTCTACTATATCTATATACTTTTCTGTCTGAAGTTAATGCACTTCTTGGGAAAATGCAATTAATAATATGGTTTCCCGTTGCCTTTTTCATGCATAGTCCACAAATTAACAATAAACTGTTAATAACAATAATAAAATAAAAAATAATAATAATAACAATAATAAATTAACAATAAAATAAAATACAATGTATTTGTTACGATTATTTGTAAAATTATGGTTTCTAGCTTTTTAGTCTGTCCCTAGGATATAAACTTTAAAATCCTTAATATCATCCTTGAATTAAACAAATATTTGTATTATTTAATACAGCAAAAAATAACTATTAAAACCTAAAATAAACTTCAAAATCGTCTTTTAGGCACTAGTAGTTAGGTAAATTTTAATTAAAATATTAATTTTCTAATTTTTAGTGTTCGATGCCACAGGAAAGCTTCCAGCTGGATTGCTTCGGGGCTACGGTTCTATTTTAGGTAATTTCGATCAGTGCTTGAATGTAGCAAGTCCCCTATACACAAAATGGGGCCAAATTAAAGGTAAATATTGTTTGGGTTCCGTTGAAGTCGCTGGTTTCCACAAAACTTTATCTATATTTGTAAGGAATTATTAAATTTTCTCTCGATATTCTATAAATAGTAAAATTTTTAGGGTAAAGAACCAAGTTTCTCAAAACCAAAGATGTTGGATATTGATATTGGAACATTTAGCATTCAATGGGGATTTTGTTTTCCCGATTCTTGTTCTCTTCAAGATTTCAATAAATTTGGTTCTCTTTTAAAAATGAACTTTACGGAAGATTTGTGTCAAACAAAAGACGATTCAAAAAGTTTTGATGCCTTAGATATATTTGCCCTGTAAGCTGTCGACTGAGCAGAAAAAATTATATTTGATATTTGCGTTTTTTTAGAGTTGTAATAATAATTTTTGGCGTTCTAGTACTCTGTTCAACACTTTTAGATGTCGCCTATAAATTTCCCGAAACAAGTAGGAATATATTATTTTCTTTATCAATCAATTAATAAAATTTTAACAGGTTGGGCTAATTTACTTTGCTCCTTCTCTTTGAAACAAAACCTAGCAAAAATTTTGGCAAAGAAGAAAGTAATGCTGTTTCTTGTATACACGGATTACGTGTTATCAGTTTATTTTTTGTTATGGCTGGTTTTAGATTTATTGTGGTAATACTTATGCCAGAAACAAATTGGATGGAAATAGCAGACGTAAGTTCAAAAATTAAATTTGGTGGCGTTAGGAAAAAAGGGATGTATCTATTTTTAGCATTTCTAGAAAAATTTAAATCTTTAAAACTAAAAAAAAGCTATTCTAATTTTTCTCAATGCCATCAATATTGTATTCCAACCATTAACTCAGTTGTTGTAGTTTGTTATGGATAAAGATTTGAGTGCCATTATTGAATTAATAATATGCGGAGATACATTTATTATTATATCGGGATTTTTAATTTCTTATAATTACCTCAAGATGAGAAAAGCAAATGTCAAATTCAATATAGTCTACTATTATTTAAATAGGATATTTAGGTAAGTTATAAATAATATATTAACTTTGTCATGTGTATTTCTTCCAATCTCAAAATTCCCGAATGTAATTTTTTGCAACGTGCAATTGGTAACTTGGTCGACGTCAATCATTAAATTGCTGCATTTTTTTGAATCTTCCGGAAAATTTATTATTATTTTATTGTTAGATTAAAATTTTTAACATTAAAAGGTTAATTAAACCATAAAACGAAATATTATTTGAAAGCCTTCAGTAGGACACATTAGTGTTCTGAAGTAGCCAGATCCACCAAATACTTTAAGTTGGTAGTCAATCATACTTAAGACATACTTAATACAATACTTAATATTTACAATACCTAAAATACTTAATATAATATAATCAAACTTATGAACAATTAACCATAATCCATAATACATTCCAGTTTATTTAACCTTTTAATTTTAAAAATTTTAATCTAATATTAATTTCAGAGATTAATAATCAGAAATATATAATTTCAATTATTATATTGTGTGTGCATAAGTTCTATTTAAAATTATTAAAAAATAAATTTAATATGAAACATATAATATAAATAATTCATTAAAATTAAGTACAATGAGACCTTAATAAAACGAACTATTAAATACGGAAAGTTTGATAAAGATTTCTACTTTTTCAATACATTTATTAGAATAGAAGCCTGATATTTAATGTCACATTTTATATGTTTCTCATAAAGCATTTTTACATACATATAACTGACACTTATTCACCAAAAATCTGTTTATGGTGCGAATATTTATCATTCTTTTATACATACAAAGGCGCCTTCTAACCGCAATATTACACAATGCAGTTAACATCGTCCTATTCGTTTTTTCAGAAAACCGCTATTATATTTAAACTTGGAAGGATGCGGTAAAAATAATTTTTAAGTTATTTTTAGCAAGTTGACTGCGCATTTAATCAAAGTTTGTACGGAAATTCAATATTGTGTTCAAATGGGGGACTTACCTAACATGATAAATTAGTTACTTTTAATCATTTTTTCAAATTTCAGATTAACTCCTGCTTTAGCAGTAGCTGTTTTACTACACGCAAGTTTAATGAGGCATGTGGGTTCCGGTCCAGTTTGGCCGTATATAAGAGACAAATATCTGACCAACAACTGCAGAGAGTACTGGTGGAGTAGTCTACTTTACGTGCAAAACTATGTAAATCCATATTTTCAGGTAAGATTAGATCAAAGTGAGGTAACAGTAGGTATATGGATTAAGACTAAGCTTCCGGCTATGCCCAAAAATTAAGTGCTAATTAAATTCTCTTAAATGGGATAACACAAGAAGCTACGAGGTTTGGAATATATACTAAACCCTGTATTACTGAAGAAGTAGGCTCTGTTTCAAATTTTCTTGCCATATTAATAATCCAAAATAAAGTAGATTAACAAGCAAGTCATCCAAATTAAGCATTCCCTTTATAATTTACTAAAGTTTATAAATAATGTTAATAGAAGTGCATTCAAGTAACAAAATCCTATTTCACGATAGCGCTCTCGTTCCTATTTAAATTTTACTAAGCTTTTCTAAACGCTATTTATTTAAATTTAAACTTAACCTTGAGGAAAATCACGTAATATCATGAGACGGTAATGCAAAATTTCAACGTTTGCCATACCAAGTATTATTGTTATAGAAACACGTTTATCTCTTTATGTCATCACAATGTCACGATGTTTTACTTTAAAGCTTTCTCGACACTAAACTTTCTAGGTCGATCTGTTACGGGGATAATTTTTTACTTCAATATTTGCAATTTTATATTTTTATTTTTGAATTTTGTCTCTTTGCAAGGTTTAATGCCTGTAGGAAGCCATCTACTAAGTGACACTTCGGTTCTTCCAAAACGAAAAACAAACTATCGCCTGGTTACGTTCCATATTATGAGTTTATGTTCTGCGACAAATATAAAGTCTCCTTTATGAACTTAATTTACTGCTATAAAAGTAGTAATGCATTAACTCCACTTGAACCACAAGTATTAGCGAACGCTAGCGGTAGAACCTTAGATACCATAAAAAAAAAATTTGAACCCTCATTTCAATAATAAGTCTTGTGCAATGGCGGTATGCTATGTCGGTAATAAAATCTATCTTAATAATGGAAAATTTTTCTTTTTATTCCCAAAGAATTTTAACGGTTATTTGAAATATAGTAATCAAAAGCTAAAATGTGTTCAGGCTGAAAGGAATATTATAATACAATTGGAAAACGGTGTTACTTTAGATAAGAGTAATTTTCTCTCCTTGCTCTAGTTTTACGATCAACACTAGAATATATTTTTAGGTTTATTTCCTTGACAGTAAAATTTTACTTTTATTATTAAACACAATATGATTAAAAACCTCTTTATTGCGCTTTTATATTTTAGCTCATGTAAATAATTTTCATCGTATAAAAGTAAAAATGTATCAGGTTGTTTCAAAAATTATTTATTCTAATGATACCGTTTTTAGTGATAAACTTAACCATTTACGTTACTTAACAATTATATTTTTTTATTATTGTATTTTGGCATTGAAGAATAGTTGATGATATGTGAACGATTCATTTGATGACCTTTTCAGTTACAAAATTAGATTTTGGAATTCAAAAAACAGTAGAACTTAAGTTTGCAGTATAAAATACAGCCCCACGTTAGGCGCCATTTGTTCTCTTTTCCCGCTCTTTTTAAGGAGAACCAAACCAGTCAGGCTGACTCTTCACCTATTTATGCAAATTTTATAATAAAAGATATATTTTTCTACCTTTCAGAAATTTATACTTATTTGATCTGAATATAAATACCTTTTCAGCTTACATTTGCAGAATTTTCCTCTAGAAAACTTATTCTAATATTTATTTTGTTGAAAAGGCAATTAGTTTCAAATTTTTCTTTTTATTGCAAATCAATTTAGTACTAAAACAAAATTTTCAAATTTAAGCATACCTAAAATGTCACAATTAAATTACTAAGAAAATGTTACAGATCATACCAATTTTTATATTTAAAATAAATATTACATATTACATCAACACTTCAATCTTGTCAAAAACTATGATAATATATACTTTTGAAAGAACAATATTAAAACCATAAAATTTCTAAGCCTTAAAATATAATATATTTTCGATATCAATTTTAAACCTCTTTATAAAATCACGAAAGTACTCTTGAAGTTCAGAGATTTTCAAATTAAATTTTAAAACGGTCATTTAATTTAAAATAATAATGAATTTATTGGCAGTATTTATGATTAATTTATAATTGTCATTATATGGCATTTAAATCGATGAGTGGCAAATTACATGAACTTTAACTAAAATTAATGTTGACATTTCTTTGTTTTGTTTTCAAAATATCTGTTCAAGTTCCTCAACAATTGAACATGGCGATATCTGCTCTAGCTAAGTACCACGAATAGATTTTCGACTACCACAAAAGCGTGTAACTAAACTTAATTAATCAAGATTTACGACAGTTGCGTTGCCAGTATTTACGTTTTCATATATCTACTATATATATACTATATTGCTATGATCCAAAATAATTACTGCAACTGCTCGAAATGATCGCTATGAACCATAACCTAACATCTAAATTTAATTTTCAATTGATTAAAGCTTTCCTTCGGCTTTAACTCCTCGGTTGCTTAAGCTCTAATATTTGTTGTTTTCCTTTAGTTGAGGAGAAAATTAAAATCCTTTAAAAACTTCAATGCCAATGTACTTTTAAAATTTTTCTTCCTTCTGGAATAGGATATTGATTGAAATTTTGCTTAAATCGTACAAAAAATATTCTTAGATTTTTTATGGTAATTAAGGTATTAATTTCCTCAAAATTACAATAATTAAAAAAAATCAGAGGTGACCATGTCCAGGATTTTATCATACTTTTACTAAGCATTAAAAATAAAAAAAATTTTTTGTTATTCAATTGAAACCAAATTCTAATCAGCTCAAATTTTCAATATTATGAAGATCCGAAATACCAAATTTAGTTTTAAAATTCCTATTAGTTTTGAAATATTAAATAATAACTTATATTAATGAAAATAGTAGCTTCCATGAACTAATTTTAACCATAATCTAATCAGTGCTAGCATTCATAGCAATTTATACAAATTTGATAAGAAGTACCAAATTTGGTTTTGAAATTCGTATTAGTTTTTGAAATATTAAATAAAAACTACTATGAAATACAGGGATTAATAAAGAAATAGTTTGCATGAACCAAGTATCAATAGTTATAAAAATGCCAAATCTCAAATTTGGTTTTGAAAGCCCTATTAATTTTGATTAATTTTTAATAATTATTAAATAGGAACTAATATGAAATACAGGGATTAATAAAGAAATAGTTTGCATGAACCAAGTATCAATAGTTATAAAAATGCCAAATCTCAAATTTGGTTTTGAAAGCCCTATTAATTTTTGAGGTATATCGCACGTAAAATTTGACCACACACACATACAGACATTTTTTGGGAAACAACTTTATTTAGCTCATGGAATCTCAAAAAGTATAAATCTATCAAAATCTCAACTTTTTTTTCTGCACGAAAACAATACTTTTTGAAACTCGATCGTGTGATCACTTTTTGTTTATTAAATTTGTTGTTAAAAAATTTCTTTTAATCAAATTTTTCAATTTTCAATTATTACTTTTAAATAATACAATTTTGCTTTAATATGTTTTTAAATTTTACCGGTTGGTTGTTTTTCCTAAGTTTTCCTGTTGCGATTGTGTTTGAATCCCATTCGAATTTGATTTTCCAAAATTTTGTTGTGTTTCGTTTTAACTAATTAAGTACACATTGCTTGATTCAGAAATTTTCAATTTTAATAAATTTATTAATTTAAATATTAATCCAAAATTTGAATTTGAAGATTAAAAAATGTGTAATTAAATTTTGGAAATTGTTTGAAATGCAAAAAGGACAAAATAATTGACCTGAATTATAAAATGAAAAAGAAAATATAGTTGAGGTGATAGGGCAGTATTAATCTAACTAGTAGATTCTTTTCACATCACATTACCAACAAAGCAGGGCCGCATTCAACAATATCGTAGAATAGAAATAATAGCAAACAAAAATTATAATTTCTGCAAAATCTTACTAGATGACCTAGGTTTCAAACATATGCAAAAGGTAAAATGAATCTCCTTAGACCCAGATTAATAAAGAAAAATTTTCTGCACACACATTTACCACGTGACGTTTTTAAGGATAGGGTCGTTCAAGCTTCAGAGTAGGTTTCAAAAGTGGTAAGTAGATTGAGCTACTGAGTAGTAGCATGAGGAGATCAATAATTCTACGTTATGAATAAGTTCGAAACCTTGGTCATTCAGTAAAATTTTGTAGAAATTATAATTATTGTTTTGCTATTGTCAATACAAATTCTTAGATCAACGCCGCTATTTCCAGCTCTAAATACATTCGCAAAAAATTTATTAATAAATCCATAAATTTTATGGCAAATTTTTTTACAAAAGTACCTAAAATCTATAAAATTTTCACAAAAATTTAAATTGCGATCAAATCCAATGTCGTCAAATATGTTAATATTTTATAAAACAGAAAGTTTGCTTTTTTATAATCTTAATAAAACAAACACCGCTATTTACATTGTACCAAGCCGTTTTATTTGCAATATCTACGTACATCAAAATTGGAATTCTGGAATTACTCTCTTATTGGTTAAGTTCTTTAAACTGAAATATAAATTTTACAACACATAATTATATTTAAGGAAACCAGTTTAGACCGATCGAAATATCGTCTTTTTTTATTGCATGAATCGTTAGTATAACTATTCAAGAATATGTGGTCAAAATTTCAAAGCAAAATTCCCATTAGTTTGAATGCAATGAGCACTTAAGTGACCGCCCATCGGTTCTGTGAAAAGCGCACGCTAATTATAATTAAATACTGCCTTGAATTTCTCGATTTCGCTACATTATATTTCAAACGCGGTTTTCTCGAAACGACATTTTTTCGACTAGCGTACATTCTAGCTCAAAAAGTTATTGATCAATCGTTCTGAAATTTGGTGTAGATATTCTTTATTCAATTCCACGTAACATGAACCAAATTCTGGGATTATATTGTTATTAAAAATATATTTTTTTATGCAAGAAAGATGAAAAAATATAGTATAAAAACATGACATTGTGTTCAAACACCTCAAAAACATGCAATTTTCAATTTGTTTGATCAAAATTAGGTTCATATTCTTAGAAAATATGTTTTTAATGAAAAAAAAAAATCCTGATGATTACAGATAAAAATTGCAACGTCAGGGATGTACGCAAGCCAAATGCTCGGATGGCAATCGCCCATGGACTGCACGCGGTAACTTCTCTATTTAAGGCGGAAATCGTTTGAAAAAATTCTAAAGTGTACATGAAAACATAAATAAAATATCCTCCAAGTTTAAATAATTTGTGATTATTCCTTCCTGGTTAAAAAATCATGAAAACAGCAAAATTTCGACCTCATAAACCGGTTTCCCCTTAAGATATGTAATTATAGGGTGGAAATGAATCAAAATTCTGGAAATAATTTCATATAAATTTAAACCCCCGGCAAAGCCGGGTATCCTTATAACGATTTTCCCCTTTCCTAATCACAAGGTAGTCCTAGAGAAAAATGTTAAACCAAGAGGTGGGTCTTCTCTATATTTATAATTTTGGCTTTTTAATCAACCTCAGTTGGTTCACTCAAACGACTATTAAAAATTCTAACTGCAAAAACTAAACTTCAATATAATAATTATATTAACGCATTTTTGTGTCCGCACGGTTAAGCCTGCAATTTCTCGGAGTACCAACCTGGTTCAATTAAAATGTTCGCACTGTATTTTAATTTTGATTGCATTTTATTTTAAGTTTCGTAATTAATTCTACAGTTTAATTTTTTGTGGTTACAATTTTTACTTAAAATTAAAATTAACAAGTTTTTTCAGGGCGAACATTCTTCGCAAAATCAAATCCACAATTTGTAAATTGCTGCTACAATTAAATTCTTTAGAATTTAAAAACCTACGTACATCTTTCATCTTTTAGGCATACAGGCTTAGATTTACTGTTTTGAACATTTATTTTTTAAAGCAATTTTATTTGATAATCAAATAAGTTTTGTAACTGATATAGAAAAAAGTCAATAAAGCCCTAAAAACTTATGGGTTTATTTTTAGCAACTACGCTGACTTCACAAATTTTCATTGCATTAAAATCGTTATTTCGCGTACATCAGAAGTATTTTAGATTACGGATTTCTCATCTAGTACCCTATCTATGACAAACACAAAAATCTTCTCGAATCCTTTCAACGTCGGTTTTAAAGTATCTCCACTTTAAAACACATCATAACTATCCTAAACGAGGATTTGATCATAAAATCCTCTTAAACGAATTCAGTTTCAAATAGCTCAATAATTGTAGGTACGTAACATCTTTCTTATTTTTGCATGTACTGGTTCATAGCAAAATTGTTTGTCCCGACCAACATCTTAAATGAAATTAAGTTACTTCCGAGGGGTTACCCGCTGATGAAGTTTTTTGTACACATCTCATGAAATACATGATATTTCATGTGAAGTACATGAAGTAATTATGAAATACATAAAGTACTTGTGAAGTACAAGAAGTACTGGCGGTCATTATTTTACTAATTAAAAGTTTTGGTAGTTGCTAGTTTAATAGTAATCAATTAATTAAATTAAATTTTGATTTCTTTAGTTAATTTGTTATCATGGAGGTTTGGTAACTCAATAAAAAGCTTTGGTAATTCATTATTTTGTAGTGATTAACTAATTACATTCAAGTGAAAATAACGCGCTTGTCCCGGTTTTACAGAGACGGCTCCAAAATGCAATAATACAATTTAAACTATCTTTTTATGCGCGATTTCTTCAACTATAGTTATCTATCAGTTAAAATACATTAAAGTTAAATTGACAAAATTACCAATGAGGCGTTTGATTTGTTTTTGTTTTGTTGTGTGCTTGGTTATTTCGTTGTGGTCTGATTGGATGGGATTGGATAAGGGGCATATCATCAGCCCTCCTCCATTGCGAATTTTTAATTCAAAAAAGTCTAAATTTATTGTTCATTCTTTATTTCGGTTGGACATATTTTTTTAATTATTTAGAAAATTAGTTCAGGTTGGGGGGAGGAACACCCTCCAGTGCACATATTTTGAAATGAAGAACATTGCAGAACATGCAGAATCCCCAGACCGAGTAGTTTACTTTTTATTAAAAGTAAACTAAAAATCTCCGTTGCAAAGGCACTGGAGGGTGTTCCACACCCCTCAGATCCCCCTGTTTAAATAATTTATTTTTATTAAAAATATTTAAGCATATCTCAAGTTTATTAAAATTAGCTATGGCCAAGTAAATGGTTTAATTCATAATCTGACAATTGTTAATCATAAACTGCATAATTATAAATTCCGTACTCCCTAGGAGGTACATCTCTGCAACAGGAGATCTTCAGTTTACATCGAATAAAAAATAAACTGCTCAATCCGGGAGGTCTGGGGTATGTGGAACACCCTCCAATGCCCTTGCAACGGGGATCTTCAGTTTACCTTAGATAAAAAATAAACTATTCAATCCGGGGTCTGGGGGGTGTGGAACACCTTCAGTGCACAAATTTTAAAATGAAAAACATTGCAGAACATGCAGAACCCCAGACCGAGTATTTACTTTTTATCAGAATTTGCAGAGGCACTGATTCCACAAGATCTTCTATTGCAAAGGCACTGGGGGGTGTTCCACACCCCAGACCCCCGTTTAAATAATTTATTTTTATTAAAAGTGAATTAAATATTTAAGCATATCTCAAGTTTATTAAAATTAGCTATGGCCAAGTAAATGGTTTAATTCATAATCTGACAATTGTTAATCATAAACTGCATAATTATAAATTCCGTACTCCCTAGGAGGTACATCTCTGCAACAGGAGATCTTCAGTTTACATCGAATAAAAAATAAACTGCTCAATCCGGGAGGTCTGGGGTATGTGGAACACCCTCCAATGCCTTTGCAACGGGGATCTTCAGTTTACCTTAGATAAAAAATAAACTATTCAATCCGGGGGGTCTGGGGGGTGTGGAACAGCCTTCAGTGCACAAATTTTGAAATGAAAAACATTGCAGAACATGCAGAACCCTCAGACCGAGTAGTTTACTTTTTATCAGAAGTAAACTGAAAATCTCCCGGTGCAGAGGCACTGGAGGTGTTCACACAAGATCTTCTATTGAAAGGCACTGAAGGTGTTCCACCCAGACCCCCGTTTAAATAATTTATTTTTATTAAAAGTGAATTAAATATTTAAGCATATCTCAAGTTTATTAAAATTAGCTATGGCCAAGTAAATGTGTTTAATTCGTAATCTGACAGTTAATTATAATCTGCGAAATTATAAATTCCGTACCCCCGGGAGGCAGATCTCTGCAACGGGAGATCTTCAGTTTACCTCTGATAAAAAATAAACTACTCAATCCGGAAGGGTTGGGGGATGTGGACCACCCTCCAGTGCTCAAATTTTGGAATCTTGATAAGTAATTAGGTGAAGTACCGTGAATTGATGAATTATATGAAGTACGAAAAAAATGGAGAATTATGATGAAGTACGTGAAGTCTGAAGTTAATTGTACACGATTTCACTATTTACATATTTTACATATACAGTTATGGAACAAATATAACGAAGAAGTGTGTTAACAAAATCACATTTGAAATAATATTAAAAACCAAACTCGACAATCTTACAGAACTTAAGTTATTAAAAAAAATCAACTACTCAATCCGAATTTTATTTTAAATTTTGAAATTTATAATAATTATTAACCTCCTGAAATTAAATTATTAAGTAGATTAAAAATTTTCAAAACGTAAAGTCTAAAATTTTAAACCTTGGGGTTACCCTCGGATTCCTAAAACTGCTCTTAATAAATACATATTTTACATATACAGTTATGGAACAAATATAAGAAAATGTGACTAACATTCAGGGAAAAATATTATCCAAGACAAACTTACAGAACAGAAAAATTAAATCATTTTATTTATTTTTTTTTAAATTATTGAAATTAAATAATTATTCCTTAAATTTTTAAGTTTAAAATTTTTTTATTCAAAATGAATTTATAAACCGCCATTGCTAAATTTTCTTAATATGGCTAATGCTCTTTAAAATCCAATTTTTAAGTCAAATTAATCACCAAATTTATGATCGACTCCTTCACGAAAAATATGTATCAAGAGAGAAAAGAAACAAAGAACAGAAAACTGACATTAAGGTTTAAGTAATATCTACAGCCTTCTACTCGCCTAGGCAACAAATAACGTATTTGCGTTAAGTTTTTTGTTGTTTAGCCCGAAAACGAATTCTTTTTCATACTTTCAGTAGCGTTTATTCAAGTTATTTGACAATCTATACTTCACATCCATAGAACTGTTAATTTTATAATTGTCTTGCAAAGCTTTAAATTTGGTGGACATGAAAGAACCTTAGTAGTCAGCATTGATTTAATTGGAAAAGAGTTTTATGCTTCAGCCGATTTTACGCCGCTTTTACTTAGTGGTCATCACCTATTTTCTTAACATGACTTCATAATATCGGATAATTATTTTCAGAAGAACTATGTGGTAAAAACTTTTAGAAGTTTAGAACTTTTAGAAAAGCTCCCTCAAGTAAGCAAAGGTAATCGTGGTAAATTGGTAAATATTTGTTTACCGATTGACCAGATTGGATTTGGAAGCTTAGTTTTAATAACAATTATTTATGTATTTAATTCGGAAATAAACTAATGATTTGTTGAATTATATTTTTTAGGATATTTGTTTGACTCAAACATGGCAACTGTCTTTGGATATGCAATTATTTATTCTATCACCTTTGTTATTAATTCCATTAAGAAAGCATCCAAGATATACAATTGGAGTAATATTATTTTTAATATTGGGTACAACTGTTTCATCATTTCTTGTAGCCTGGGTATATAAACTGAAAGCTGTTTTCAGAACTACAGAGAAGTAATTTCAAATAATAATTATTAAACTGAGCTAGTATTTTTTCATACATTTCAGTTTGGATGAATTCAATAGATATATGCGGTATTACTATTTACCCATCCATACACGTGCAGGACCCTGGCTTTTTGGATTCCTTACCGGATATATTATATATCGAACTACTCAACCTAATCTAAAAATTCAAGTTAAAAAGGTAAGTTCATGTGTAGTTTATTTATTATAACCTTTGCACTTTTCATCCTAATTGGTCATAATAAAAAGATTTAATTGGATATTCGAATTACATTTTTCTACACGCTCCATGAGATTAAAGAATTGCACACAAAAGTTATACGGTAACCAAAACATTCAAAACACGAATTTAAAGTTTTTCGTTGATACGTTTTAGACTGCATAGTACTTTTTGTATAATGGTTTGCTGAAAAGATTTCCTTTGATCATAAGAATGTATTTTACTTTGATTTAAAAAAAAATTTTAAACCGAGGGTAGGTAATTTATTTCAAACTGTGTCCATTGTTAGCCTTGCGGTCTTTGAAGTACATAATTAAGCGGGTTTCCCCATTTTCTCAAAAACTTGATATCGGATTTAGTTCTAATTAGTTAATAATTAGTATTACAAATCACAATTTGGTAGCCCTAGCGTTTCAACCAGTCAATGTAACAGTGGATAATATTTTAGGTATACAACACATTTCCGTTGTAATCGGAAACGCACGCAAATTTTGTGTTTTGAATAATAAATATGCTGGAAAACCTTCGATCGCACTTTATGTTAGTACAAATTACTAATAAAACCTTTCATCGCATTTTTTCTTATTTTGAAAAGATTGAGGTACTAGCTTGATCCATATTAGTTTTAAAGGTTCAGTGGTCTAAAAAATTACTCTGGGAAGTATGGTCATTTTCGCTTTTTCAAATACTATTTTCTGTGTACATACTTCTAAGCAGACCAAGCTTATACATTTTCTTGATCCAGCTTATAACTTACTAAGTTGACTGTTTTCTTAGCTGCTTTCCTACTTAGTTTATGCTTTATTTTGTTTAATTTAAATGTATCTTTTAATTACTCTTGTAACTTAGTTGTTTTGATTTTGATTAAAATTTAGTTTCCTAGTCGTGTGTTTAATTTTAAGTTTTGTGTTGGTACCAAATCCCGTAAGGTAATTTCAATCAAAATTATAAATTTGAAGTAGTTTGGCTTGTAACAGTGTTCGAACAACCAAGTCAAGTTTTATTTTTATGATCGTCTATAATTATCCTTATGAAAAAATATTATACTGTTTTTTAATTTAAGCACAGAGTTAAATCTAATTAATTTTTTTTAATGCTTTAAGTTGGATGCTTTATTTAATTTAACTAATTTAATTTTATACATTTTTTGCGAAATGTAAACATAATAGAGAGAATGATTTTAAATTTTTTTAATAATATTATACAAAATAACATCAACTGGCACAGTAATCTGCTGGTCTTAGAAGTAAAATAAGCAATTTTGTCGAAAAAATTATTCCCTATCTGACATGAAAATTTTTAAACAGTGTCTCAAAGGATCATTTAAACGTTTTTTTGCAGCAGCCTAAAATGAGAAATATTTCTATACCCAAACTTTTTTGTATTCGTACCATTATTTTATTATATTTAATATGTTGTAATTTAAAATATCGTTGTTGAACTTATAACTAGCAACAATTACTACCTATTTCTTGTTTCAGAAAATCAATAAATTTATTGGATTTGTCTTGTGGATTTTAGCAATATTGGTAATGCCATTTTGCATTATGATTGGTCGTGACTTAATAGGTGCAACATATTACTGGCCCACACATGCACTTCACATCGCACTCATCAGGCCATTTTGGAGTATAGCTATTTGTTGGATCATATTTGCTTTCGTGCATGGATATGCTGGTAAGAAAAGTTAATTCTACCTACTGTTACTTTTCGTTTAATTTTCCCACTCAAAGAGTAATTCATAAAAGTGCCTGATTTAACATCGTTTAATTTCTAAATTAAACTAAAAACGCCAGCAACACTTAAAAACCTCAAAACAAGCAATTAACGTGTGATTCAAGAATACAGACAATGTAATGGAAAAGTTTGTGAAAATAAATTTTTATTGAGGCACCTTTTGTGACAGGCTGTCAAGATACAATTTCTCTAGCTAGCGGTCGGAGAGTTTAATCGGGCGTGGACCATGCAATGGTTTCTAAGTTGGTTTACCATACCTTTCAACGGTCCGGTCATCACCCCTCGTTCTTGCGTGATCGCACGACCGTCTTATCACCTTAACGTGACCGTCAACCCCAGGAAATATAAAAACGATGCTGCTAAGATTACCTTTCATAACAGAAATTGAAAATTTAACAATTTCCTGTTATATGACCATATAATTATTATCTCTTGTTCTTGTAGGATTAAGGTTAACTCATATACCTGTTTTGATTATCTATGCTTTGTTTTTTTTACATTTTAGGTAGGGTTTTTGCTTTTGTAAATATGATTATTAAATATATTCCTAGGTTACTTTATTGTGTTGTATTAATTACCCAGTTGTAAATCAACTTAGAAACTTTTGTACGATCCACGCCCGATTCAGCTCTCCGATCGCTAGCCAAAGATATCTTGTACGTTTTCAACCTATTACACAAGGAAGCAATGACTTTTTGTAACATCTGATATAAAAAAGAATATATTGATCTACATTTTATAGTTGTTATACATCTAACTTTAACTGCCGATTAAATGTATTTTCAAGTTTACATTTTATTAACTCTACCATTAAGCAGTTTACTAAACTTATACATGCTTTATTGTATTTTTATTTTCAGAACCTTTAAATTTATTTTTGTCGTCATCCATGTTTCGAGTTCTATCAAGAATATCTTATAGTACATATATTGTTAGTGTAACTTTAATGGTTATCATATCAGGTCAAACACGAACAGGATTCTTTTTTAGTATATGGAATACTGTAAGAATTAATTAACTATTTTTAAACTAGCAACAGAAGTATTTTTTAGATCGCCGCACTTCTTACTGACGTAGTCCTAGTATATTTATTAGGATTTGCATGGGCACTTGTGTTTGAATATCCATTTGTGTCCATAATTAAAACGATTATGATAAAAACAAATTGTAAGTTAAAAAATTATATTTTCTTTATATTAAAATTAAAATTTTTTTTAGACGCACAAAACCCAACGCCAAGAGTTAAATCTGAAGAGGAAAAACTTTGAAGAGAAACGTTAGTGTCAAATTATGACTAAACTTTTTAATTCACCGATATTGATCATTTAAGAACAAATTAATTAATATTAACTGCCTGTAACAATTAAATGAATACTTTTTGATAATATAATTGATCCAATTTACATCTTTTAAGAAAATTTTTCTTTAGTAACTTCAACATTATTATTTTTTGCATATTATTTTTTAAATTAAGCAGAGATTAACGCATACAAATAGATATTGGATGGAGAGTTTTTAACTTTTTACAGTTGGTATATCTTTTTTACAGAACCGTACTTTTCAGTCTTATTAACCTACCCGCACAAAAGTCTTGTCTGTAAGCACTGAAGCGTAACTAAATACACAATCGTTATAGATAAGAAAACATTGTTATTGTTTTAACTTTTAAAAAATTAATTTAAAAAAGCATACAAAATTTTCAGTTGTAAAAAATTAGGTCGAGAACTCTTTTTATAAAATATGATATAAAATTTCAATGATTTCAGAAATGTATAATTATATATTTGAGACCTGGACGCGTTGTTGAAATTTTCCATCACGACTGTTTCAAAGTAAAATAAACTTTAGATCACAGTAAGACAAATTCCAGGAGTACAAAGATGAAATATGCAAAAGAAACTAATTAATGCTTTCAAACTTAATGGTGTCAAACTTAAAAATGGCTTTATGTAAACGTTTACTACAAATGGAAGGTTTCGTAAATGCTTGTAATATTATTTAGGGATATTCAAATTACCATGTTTATACCAATTATACCAATAACCGTGACATTAAATTAATTCAATTTTTATTATATAGTTTATTTTGTCCCGCCCGGTATATTATTACGGTTAACAACCGATGATGTTATTGTGAAGATTAGATACGCAGGTGTACACACTACCATAAAAGTTTATTAACTTTACAATCATCCAGTGTTACAGCAATACATTTTCTTGTAATCTTATGTTTTTACTTTGTAATTTTGACGTGTTACTTTCACGTTGTAGAACTAAATATGAGAAAAGCTAAAACAAAATGTTTCTGTTTGATTTCATTATAATTTCCCTATTTCGGAAAAGTACCTAGCACTTCCAGCTTCCAATGTAACTAAATTGTATATTAACATAATTTTCTTTGTGAAATTTTCTAAACAGGTTGCAGAAGTAGTAAAATATAAATTAAAAGCTAAAACTACAGAACGGAATACAGAAACTAAACGTGGCGAACATCTTGAATATTCCAATTCTTTAAGGTTGTTTGCTTAGTTCAAATTGAATTTCATTCTGGAGCATGTCTTTTTCGAGTCGCGTAAGATAATTCTGATCAAATTTGACATGAAATTAAATACGAGGTTCCTTACGTATCGATAGGAAGAAAAATATTATTTCAACTAAATTATATTTTCAATTTAAAAATGTGTATGTAAATTTTATTAATATTTTCAGAACTTTTACATTGCTTCTACAAGGAATCATTCAATGCACTACGTGCTGCAGATATTATGTTATGGGAGAGAGAAGAATTGATTTACAGTGACAAAATAAATTAAATCACTGTTTTATCATACGTAATTACACAAAATAACAAATTGTTTACATTATGGGCGCTTAATCTATAGATAGAGCCTTCTATTGCTGATGTCGAAAGTACCTAGTTTAATTTCTGATAAAGCTATGTTGAAAATTTAAAACTGATGTTGGAGCAGCCACATCAAATTTCCCAAACGGAAAATATTTAAGTGTCCAAGAGCAATAACAAAAATTAATTGAAATATAACAACTTAAAACTACGTTCTAACGCTAATTTTTCTACAGGCTACCTTCGATGTTGATTGAAATGAATCTGAAAGCAAAGTAAATAAATGATGTTGATTTTTACATATATAGTGGTTTACAATGCAGACCTACGCTATTTCAAATGTAAATCAATTTTTTGTTCTCAAAAAGTCAGAAAGCAGTGTTAATTTTTCATGAAAGTTATCATTTGAACCTTCATTTATATTAAATTTTAATGTTTAGATGAATATTTTATTACATTTGCTTGCAGATTTTTTAGAAGTTTTATTTACACATGTTTGAAAATGGCGCTAAAACAAATTTTAAACTTGATTATTTTATTAAACTTGATATTGAAAGAAAATTTAACCGATGACTATTAAATAATAAAAGTGAACCAAAAGCGATATTAATAAAATTTAAATAAAAGTGACTTACATTTAGAAAACAATAATAAATTATTAAATTAGGAAGACGGTCTTGGCCTAGTAGTTAGAGCGATCAACTACTGATGCAAAGGCCATGTTCGATCGGCAGGAGTCTAGGAAGGAAATTTTCTTTCTGACTTTCTTTCTATCTAGGACCGTCTCCCGTGCTTGGAGGCACGTAAAGCCGGCGGTCCCCTAGTTGATGACTGCCAGCATCAACTATGAAAAGGGTTACAGGCACATTCCTAACCCGGATTTAGCACCAGTGGGGTCTTAATGCTTAAACCTTTCCTTTAGAAAAGAGGCCAATGCTCAAAGTGGGCGGAGAAGGCTATAACGGAATAAATTATTATTAGGTTGGCATTCATTAGCGGCTAGTGATAAATAAATTCAAAACCAGTTCCATCATAAAAGCCATAACGCGTGGATACGTAATGCCTTGGGAGTAGAAATAGTTCTCAAGAAAATTTTGTATTAATAATATGTAAAGGAATTAAAATTAATAAGAATAAAATTTGGAAAGCTGAAATTATATTTAAGCGTTTAAAATAATACATTGAAATATTATGAAATTAATAATGGAGGCTGTAGTGGCGGCTTTGAAAATTACATAAGAAGCCCGATAGAACTCGACAATGCAAAAATGGAACAAAATAAACCATTACCAGCAACAAGGAAAAACCAAACAATTCATCACCACGACGACATTCAGTCATAACTATGAGAAATAATATGAAAAATCGGATGCACATCCTCGGTCTCTTTTTCTTGAATATTTTCCTGCTAAAGTCACTAATTAGCTTTTCAGATATTCAAAAAGGTCACAATTCATTTTTACAGCCACCGAGATAAATCACACCGACACGAGGTTTTAGCTACACTACTTGTTTGCTCGTTTTCTGTATTCAAGATTAAGCTTTGTTTTTGTATTGAACATATTTTTAATTATTCGAAAATTTCTTTATTTTAATTTGGTAAAATTTTCGTATACGCCATTCGAATTTTATAAATATTTAAAGTTCATATTTTGAATTATCAACAGAGAATAAGATTGTTTGGAGTTGACATCTCGTTCAGTGTCTGCATGCGTTCAAGCAGCAAACCAGAGGTTATCTTATGGTTCCTAAGCGCCATAAGGGCCATTCTGCTCTCTGTAAATATTTGTTTGTTTTTGTTACGGATGCATCTGTTCTTACCTATCTTTGCGCAGTGCTATATACCTATAAGCTACCCCTGGAAGACTGACGTGTATTTTATCAGCGGTGTGTTCATTTCAAGTTTGTGGAAAAATATTTTTGCCCCTAAGCCGACATTATTTTTGAAACCGTCCTAGAACAGACATATTATATAATATCGTAATCACGGGTTTTTGTTGATTCTAGCAAGACATTATATTTCCTTTTAAACATATGTACATTTAAGACGAACTCTGTCAGATTCAACATGCAGAAAAGGTACTTTCACAGAGTAATTCTCTAAGATCTGCATGTGACCCACAGTTATTTGCCAATTTTTTATAATCGCCAGCTGCGTAGCCTCAGAATAACCCTAACCACCATCTCCTGCATATAAAGATCAAGTAGATGGACATAGAGTAGTACCAGCTCCACAGTTGGAGCTGTTGGCATTAAGCCAGTTAGAGTAAACCGGTGCAAGGAGGTTGCCGTCGCCACCTGCTTACCTGCTGGGTTTTGCTGCTACCAAATACATCCTTCATAAAAAAGCATCAGTTTGACGATAGCAGTGTAGAGCCAGAGGGTGATGTTAGAAGAAAGACCACACGTCTCACCGCTCTTTGACACTACCATACTAAAGCCATTTCCTCTTTCCTGAGTTTAATTTGTAGATGATTTCCCCAATTTAGCTTCTTGTTAAGTGTTTTTCTAAGATACCGACATTATCCGCCGCGAGTTATAAAAGAGTTCCCATTAAACTAGGCATTGTCATGCCCCGTAGTTGTCTTTTGTTGGTGAATAAAACAAGCTTTGTCTTGGTCGGGTTGACCAAAAGAGATTACTTAATGCAATATTTTTCTAATATTTTTAGAGTATTTTCCATTTGCATGCCTACTTTCAAATTTTATATGCTCTCAAATTTTCCAGTAAGCTGTATGGTAATATCATCTCCGTAACCTATGGTATGAGATCCTTTCTCATTGAGGCATTGGATAAGGTTATTTACTACCATATTCCATATCAGTGAGGATAATTCTTCTCCTTGAGGACAGTACTTGACAACAATAGCTTTAACATTTATCCCCCAACGCTCACCTCTACGACTCTCCACGTTCATGTGCAGTGCTTGCATGACTGGGCTCTTGTCTTATGGTGAGGACTTTGTATTAGGGAAAAACCGAAAAAACCTTTTGCATAGCTGGTGTTGACACCTATATTTTATTAGCGCCATTAAAACACATACTGTCTATCAAATTCATATTTTGTAGATAAAATCTTGAAAAATTTACTAGTCTATTAGTACTATAAAACTAATAGTTACGGTGCTATAGATGTTTGAAGGCAGAATTTCAAAAAATTGCTTTAACAAGAGGTACCCTCCAAAAGCTTGGACTAGGGCAAAAATGTTATTTAAAAATATCTCTTAGAAAACTGTCTTATACCTTTACCTTAGAGGTTCTGTGTGTTCACGAAGATACCCTATATATAATATATTGGAAGATTCAGTAATTTTAATTGATAATAATTAAAATACCAAAGATGGCAATTCTGTACAAATATTAGATGGCGTTATCATAGATGATAAATTCCCTCTAGATGTACCACTTACACCTTGCAGATTTAAACGAAACATCGGAATGAGGAAGAAAGCTATACTAAGAAGTATTCAAATTGTTCTTGAAGAAAGAACATCCAGTGTATCTCTAAATTTAATTGTAGTAACGGCACTATCCTCTATTTTAGCGCCAAAGACAAGGAGCTTACCATTCGGTTTCTCCCTCTTCTCATCAAGGAAGACGCACCATTCTTTCAAATTAGCCCAGCTGTTTTGTACGGCAAGACGAATTATCACAATAGATAAGTTCTACAAGAATCCAGAGAGAAACTATAGTCAACCTTGGTAGGTCGTCCGACCGAATTATGATTAGTTTTGCTTACTCTCACAGTTGCGGGAGATTTGCGATGGTCACTCTAGTGAATTCTGATCTCCACAGATGATCCTAAGAATCTGACCCGAGTGGTAGAACCCACCAAAAGTAGTAAGCCAATATCGTGTTATGTTTTAAGCTAACAATTTTCCGTTATCGACTATTAAGAGAGACGGTCACTGGCCTAGTAGGTAAAGCGATCGACTACTGATGCTAGAGCACCCGGTTTGAACCCGAGAGGAGTCCACAAAGAAAAGTTTTTTTTCTGACCCTCTTTTATCTATGACCGTCCCCGTGCTTCGGAAGGTACGTAAAGCCGGTGGTCCTCCTATGTTAATGAATTGCCATCATTAACAATAATATAGGATTACAGGCACATCTGAAGCCAGTCTAGCAACCTATTTCAGATGTAAAACAAATAATATGCTCAAACTACCAGCAGTAGCTGACAGGACCTAGTCCTAATTTAAAAAGAAGAAGAAGAACACTATTAAGAGTAATTTGTTGTACCTGTAATAATTTGCTGTTTAGTAACATTGCGCGAATTATATTTATTCAGTTTCTTGAACACATTTTTATTGCTGATGAAATAAGTAATTTATCAATTTTTATTTTCAAACACTGTAGTCTGGTAGCAGAAGCGAATAGTTATTTTTCCTGTAGATTGAAAATAGGTATAAGCTGTAACTATTCTACTAACGCTAATCTTATTTATTTTTATATTTCATAATTACATACATTGTTTTGCATCTCGAACTTAATGGGAGTGCTGCACTCAATTTTAACTTTAGAATTGATATCGAGTAAAGCTGTAACTACAATGGATCAGCACATTGTTACTCGCGGCATTAGGTCCGGTTCCTTCCTTTACCTCGGAATACACAATTCCGCAGTTACTTTGGTATCTGCTGTTTTTAAAGTTATACAGAGTCGTTTCAAACTGCGTAATACCCAAACAACATTTTTACGGCTTGATTTTCAGAAGGCTGCAACCAAATCATATTCGGAATTATTGGTAAAACCACCAACCTTAAAACCATTAAGAGAGTTCAAGATAACGTTGCAAGTTTATCTTGGCAAGGCTATGTTGTCATCCAGTGAACTATGTACTGAAAATGACGTGCTTAATATCAGAAATGATATTGATTGTATAGGATAAAAATTTGAGAGAGGGGAAGGGGGACAAACTGAAAACTTCTCTTCTTCTGGTACCTATCCGTTCCGGATGTTATCTATTTTCATTGTACATTATATGTCCCAGGTATAGCAATTTTAACTCGTTAACTCTTTCGATGTTTTGAATATTCAAAATCAGTTTGCAGTTAGGGATGTAAGTTTTGCTGATGATCATAAACTTTGTTTTCCCTAGATTTACATCTAATCCATATTGTCTACTGCTCAATCGGCTGCTTAGTTATTGCAGTCCTTCTAAAGCCAGAATCACCGTATCATCAGCGTATCTAATGTTGTTTAGTATTTGTCTGTTTAGTATAATTCCAGCTTTTATACTATTTAGTACTTCTTTAAATATATGTTCAGAATATAGATTAAACAGTAGGGAGGATAAAATACATCTCTGTCTTACACCTCAAAAAATTCTCAGCATATCAGTATACGCGTCTGTTAATCGTACATTCGCCTCCTGTCCCCAATACAGATTGACTATATTTCTTAAGTTCTTTCCGCTCATTCCAATATTTTTTAGGATTTCCACCATTTTACCATGATGCACTCTGTTGAATGCTTTTTGGTGGTCGACGAAACAGTCAAACACATCACAGTTTACTTCTTTGCATCTCTGGATTAGTACCTGGACGCAAAACAGCACCTTTCTGGTTCCCATTGCATCTCTAAATCCAAACTGTGTTGGCGTTATCTGTTCTTTGCACAACCTATAAATTTTTTTTAAATGATTTTCAAGAAGTGACTTATTAAGCTTATGGCATTTTTTTGCTTCTTGCTTAAAAAGCCTTAAAAAACCTAAAAGGTATCGTGATAAATTCCGATTTGAGCCACCTCTTTGGGATTTTTCCAGTATCGTAAAAAATTGGTTAAAAACATTTCACTCCTTCGTCGTCGAGCAATTTAGAGAATTTCGTCCGTACTTCGTCCAGTCCTGGGGTTTTACCATCTGGTTTGTTTTATGACCGCCGCTACTTCTTGTGTTAGGATGCACAAACCTGTCTCGTCTTCCACCATGGGTAGGTCTTCTCTTTCATCATCACTGAATAGTCTCTTTCTGTAACTTTTCCCGGTATTCTGCAAGTTCTCCTTGTCTGTTATTATCTTTCCATCTTCGTCAACAAGTTTACCCATTAGTCTTATTCTAAATCTGCCTGTAAGTTTTCTCACTTTTTGATGCACGTTAAAACTATCGTGTTTGTTTTGGAATACTTCTATTTTAACGCATTTCTCCTTCATTTGCCTGTCTAATCTTTTTTCTAATTTTTTTATTTTTTCTTACTAAGGGTTTTTAATGTACTTCTCTTTTCTATTCCGCATTATTTTGAATTAAATACAACCATGATCTAATTAGGACTAAAAACATCCTTTTGGATTTTTAATCCAGTGGTTCTCCATTACCTTCTGCATTCTATGCCGTTGACCATGTATGTGGTTCGTCTACCTTTTGGATGGATTTCTCCATCCAAGAACAAGAGAGTGCCATATTCTCATTGACTCATCTATCCGTAGCTGTTGGCGATACAAGGGGGAGTACTTATACCGGCACGCACTTGGTCGCCATTTTTTCCTGAGTTATTGAACAGAGTGTACTGTGTAACCTTAGGCACATCTCGTGAAGGTGAGGTTGGTAGTTGTATGGAAGAGACTATATTTTTGCATCGTATACCTTACACCTCTAACTGAAAACTAACGTGAAAAATTTTTTAAAATTTTTCTTATATTTGCGGACAGCAGTTGCATAACTTGGATCTATAGAAGTTTCAGTATTGCTCCGGAATAAGGTGGGGTTTAGAGGCTCAGTTTTATAGTTAACCAATGATTTAAAATTTTCTATTGAGAATTAGTTTCAGAAATTAAACTTAAGCTTTTCAAAAAAGAAGAGCATTTCTATCTACGTGTAATTGACGGTCTAAGTGAATGAGGCGGTTAAATGTGCCAACTACTAAGCCGAACGGTCCCGGTTAAAACCCGGGCGGAGTAAAACTTTATTCTGGCCATCTTACCTGGCAGTAGGTACTATAAAACGTACTCACCAAGACGTATTGCCAGCGTGGTGTTTTATGGCTAAATACTTCCCAATGGGGAAGGCTTTTATCCAGCTTCTTCTTCTTCAAGTGCCATACACTTCATTGTGCGTAGGCGATCAGCTTAGCCGAAGCCAAGTTGACTTTACTAGGGAATATAATTAATGGGATGGTTTCCCGTTGCCTTCCCCACAGTCCAAAGGTTGATATCGGACCTTTGATCACAGCAGTGTAACCGACTCGACTAGGAATCGAACCATGGTCTACCGCTTTAAAGTCGGCCGGTGTATGCTTTACGCTATACTGCTGGTCTTTTATCCAGCAGTGGATAGAAACAGGCTTACAGTGATCTACGTTTAATTAAAGTGTAAAATTGCATTTTATTTAGGAAAATTAACTTGTACTTCTACCTAAACAACTAACTGTGGTAATATGTTCGAAATAGAAAGATTCCAAGCAAATTTTCTTATGCCGAAAAAACAACTTTTCAAATTATCTGAAACAAAATAATTATTATATTAAATGTAATATACAGGATGTTTAAAAATTCTCTGTAACTATAAATTTGTCGTAAGACCACATTTAAATGCTACAGCCCATAAGATAGTAAACTTTGTATTGGTACTGCTTTCAAACAAAATTTACTGTTGCACGCATAGGAAGGGCTTGCGCTAGGGAGGTCTTAAAGACAAACCGATTTAATGTCACTAATTTTAAAACGTTAATTATGTAGAAGCATTAGCTAATGTGTTGTGATCAATCTAAATATTATACTTCAAACCCCTAATATCAATTTTTTTCTTTGACAGTTATTAGTGACTTGTAATACTTGTTAGCACAGTTTGTCATATTATAGGTGACACTAATATTCATCAATCAGAATTACCATATATTCACGGTTTAACAGTTCGGTCGTTTCATTGATTGATAATACAATAGTGTCACTTTTGTCATTCAATGAAATAGAATCGATATATCTTCAAGTTTTAATATTTTCCTAATAGTATTGAATTGAAAAACTCCAATATTGGAAAAATATGGAATGACAGTATTGCCATTTTTCTTAATAAATTACAAAATCATAAACCATAGAAGATGAGTTTCTCGATAGTTACATTAACTTTATCAAAATTTTGTGTCGATTCCTTTGCTGACAATACAATGAAGATAAAAAAAATCTATTCATTTGGATTATATTATTATGCAAACATTGAAATAACATTATCTACAATAGGGTGGTAAATATTTGAACTAGTTAGATGCAAATTGGACTTAACGACCATTAAAATGTATAATGAATGTCTTAAGTGTTTTCGTGATTAGAAATGTTATTTAAAAGGTTCCCTTTTAGCAATGATACAACGTTTTAAATTAAGTATCATTAAAATACACATCTCACAAAATGCAGTTCTAACTGGATTAATAATTGAAATGCGCGATTCCGAAAAAATTGCAAAACTTAAATACTGTAATATTATAGGAACTAATTTTAAACAATTGTACGATAATGATAGATAAATCAATTAAAATTGTTAATAAAAGTAGATATGAAAATAAAAGTAGTCACTTTTTTTCTACGGCGATAAGAAAACTATGGTGCTAGAGATAATATAACGTGATAACACATCATAAAATATCTATAATATAATATCCAATTTAAGTGAATTAAATAAATTACATCATAGTGTAAAAACAGAAAAGCATTAAAATGTCTTTAAAATTAATATACATTTTAAACTTTGTAGTAAGTAACTGATTTTCTAAAGTTGATTGTAACTAAATTTAAATTGTTTTTAAGGATATGCTAGGTTTGGCTCTTCTTATTCCATTAATGAACCCTCGAATCATTTCCATAGGCGGTAATCTTTTGTGGGTTGGTATTATAACATCTTTAACATCTGGAGCAAAATTAATTGGAAGTCCCATTGTTGTAAGTAAACCAAAATATTGTTAATTTTCACCAACGTATTGTTTAAAGGGGAATAAATAAAATAAAGTAACATTTAAATAAGGATTACACAATTTTGTGTTACATTGAAATAAGTCTATGCAAATTCACATAATTTTGTTTTAAAACTCAGGTCTGTAAATTTCGCATTATTCTACATAAATTTCTAATCGACTGGTGCTTAAGATAAATTTCCAAGTTTTAATTAATGTGTGCACATACCTTTATTGCTAGTTTTCCACTGTGAAGTATCTTTATTAACAATTCGGTGCACATTTGTGACTATACTTCCATCAATTTCCGGGGAAATTCGATGTATCTCAAATAGACGGCGCGGCACGCCTGATGTTAAATATTATGGAAGCAATAAAAGTTTGTCAAACTCGAAATTAATTTGATAAGCCGTAAACTTGACCTCTTTTGTAGGTTATCAAGAAAGAAGGTTATACACATTTTTGATTATCATCTGAGTATCATTTTCGTAAAACTCGCTAATAAAATGGGCTTTTTGTAAATAACATGAAAATTTTCCTTAGTCGAATTGACAATATAATTATTCATTCTTATCATTTATCCTTAGAGTAATTTTTACGGAAAATGTCGTCGTTTGCACGATAGACCAAAACTTTTAATAATAATAAATCATTTAAAAGCTCTGTTACAGCGAATTTAATGAGTTTCGCCATACTTTTCAGACTTTCAAAAGCTTTAAATGACTCAGGTACCTACTTTTCAAATTAGAACCCTTTTAAATAGCATTAAAAATTAATCAAAGCACGGCGATAATTACAAAATAATGTGAAAATCGATTCAATCTAACCTTTAACTATCACACAAACACATTGACGATAGTCATTTTAATTATTTAAACGCCATCTCCTGTCTGGTGCAGAGGTACACGCCGACAAAGAAGTATTTCGGAGTGAATATTTAAAATTAAAAATTATTGGCAAGAGTCCGTCAACCCTGATTGCGATTTTCAACATTCTTTTTGTAAATTATAAAAGATAACAATGCCAGATACACATAAAAAAATAAAGTTTGCGGACGGTCCACAAATTTGGTTAAAAAAAACGGCTTTAAAAATTAATTTAAATGCAATTTTATCATTGGCTCTTGTGAACTGAAAAAATTAGGGTTGCCATTTAAAGAAACCAAACCGAAAAGTGACATTTGAAAAAATACGGTTGACATGGCCGAAGATTTTCTGAGAAAATCCCTCTGTATACTAAACTTGACGAGCTTACTGCATAATGTAATTAAGTGTAGATATTAATTAATTAATTGATTATTGTATTAGAAGATAGGAAACTAACGAAAACAAAATTTAAATCGTTGTTTAGCTGGAATTTAGTTCATGACTATAAATAAAGATGGCCCATATTTAATTATGTATGCATGCCGAAGTTTTTGTGAATTATATTAAAATAAATTACCATTACAAGTTCATAATTTAGTTTGTTAAACATATTTAAGCACAGCTCTTTGACAGGTATGCTTAATAATAATTTATTTAAGGGCATAAAAACAAAACGGTGCCAAATTTATAATTTTCTATTTTTACTTCATTATTTGTACATAGCATGTGGGAGTACCATTTTTGCGTAAAATTAAAACAAATACAACAAAGTATTTTTTATGAGGTGTAAACGTGAAGTTAAATCATGAAACTTTGTTTCATCGACTATGACAAAACCTCGATAAAATGGCGGCTGTGGTTTTGCTCGGTAGGACGACGATACACTAGCGCAATTAACCGTTAATACCAAGGTAGGGGATAGTCTAACTTTCTTATAATCGTCGTCGTACTTTAGAATAACTTTCAACGTCAATAAAAAATAATCACAAGCATATTCTCCAACTGCAATATATTTTTACAAATATTTTTATGGTTTTATGATCACTTTTGTTTGTCACAATTTTTATTGTGTGCAATTAATCAAAAGACCAGATTGTACCTACAACAATTACTATGAACAACTGTCAATAGGCACTACGTTTCTTTAAGCTTACAGTACTTTTAATTTATCAGACCACATAATATAGAATTCTTAAATAAATATTTTGGTTCTTTCTAGGGTGGTTGGAGCGATAGTCGTGGAAGAAAGCCAGTATTAATTATAACTTTGATATTTGTACTTCTAAGTAACGCTCTGTTAACAATTCCATCATTGCTTACATTATCCATCTCTAGAATTCTCTTCGGTAAGTTCGATTTTCTAACATAAAAACTTAATTAATACATATAAATTTTTATTTTCTTAAAGGTATTTCTCATCACACCGACACTGTTTTAAGAACTATCATAGCCGATGAAGTACCTGCAAGCGATGTAGCGCAATACGTTAATAAAATGGCTGCTCTGGGCGGCTTAGCATTCATGTTCGGACCACTGTGTGGTGGAATTTTATACGAAAAACTTCAAAGCTTCGTATACATTAGCATTTTCTTATGTGTTTTCAATATTTTAACAATCGGTGCGTATGATTATGAAAGAAACACAAATATTTATTTCAACTAAAATTTGTTCTCAGCAATCCTGCATTTTTATGTACAAGAAAAGCGTACACTCAAAGATACACCAAAAGACGATGGAAATAAGGAAACTCAAACTAGTGAATTTCAAAAAGTTTTAATGACTTTCAAAGCGATCGACTGGTCGGTACATGGCGATATATTACTATACAAATTTCTGTGCGAAGCTTCTTTTAACATGATTTTTATGAATATGGGGGTCACGTTAATGGAGTTGTATTCCTTTAAACAAATTCACGTTGGTTACACAATTTCTTTTCTTAGTGTAATCATGGTAATATGTACGTTGTTAATAAGTCGTGTCAATAACATTTTTTATAAAAACGATGTGACCGGATATAGACGAACACTTCATGGATATTCTGCAATGACATTTTTGCTTATAATTCTTTGTATTGTGAATAGCTGGACACTTTACGTTACCCTAATACTTTTCACTTTGATTTCAAAAATATTATTGGATGCTGTCCTAATGGAAATGGTATCAGCAAGAACTACGGAAAATGATAGAGGAACCATAATGGGAGCTTTCACTAGTGCCATGTCGTTATCAGGATTGGTGTGCCCTTTAATTAGTGGAGTAGTAGGTAATTTTATGGGAATTGCAAGTCTCAGTTTATTACCAATATTTCCAACCGTGCTCGGCTTAGTGGCAGTTGTTACAACATTTAAAAAACCAGTGGTTAAAATAGAATAAATAATAAATTAATTCCTGTAAAGTAAATTATTTTTTATAATAAAATTATACGTTTTATTATTTTTAAAATCTTTTTCACCAAACATTTACAAATTATTCACACATTTTCCTGTTATCAACTTTCTCACTTAACCCAAAACAAATAGAAATGTAAAACTTCCTAAGCGTTTCGGTAAAATTGTTTACATTATTTTACAGCAACTTGGTTAAAATTCTGAGTGCGGAAGTACATAATATTATACGTACAAAGCTACAAAGTATTTAGGATTATTATCCTGCGATATATGTATATGTGTAAAATTTTATTCTAAAAGGACTTTAGTAATTAATTTTGCGTCTATACGACTGGAAAACTGTAATTGATTTTTACTAAAACCGAGCACACTAAATACACAAGCTTACACTATTTTCCTATTCCGCATTGCATATTACATGAATGTACAATAATGATTAACTGTGACGAATTTTAACTAATCTTTTAAGTATTACTTAGATTTAAAGAGATTAAAAAGGTTCAAGCCGACTAGGATAAATATTTTGAATGTAAATTTTTAAAATATCATAAAACGCACGGAATAAAAATTTTAAAAAAAAATTAACTCTAATTTTAAATATTTTCTATGTACACATGTTATTAAACAATGCGTGTTTAAAATCTCTGTATAATAAAATAACACTAAGCATGTGTTTTGTTTCTAAAAGAGTACAAGAAATTTATTGTCAAATAAATTAGCACCCTTAGTGAAACCGTGCTTACAAGAAAGCGGAACACTAAAATTTGGTTGTTTTTGTGTAAAATTATACGCAAAACTCGTAAGTTATGATTTACGTTACACATTGCGGTAAAATATATTTTAATTCATTATTTTACTAAAAGTTAGAAGCTATATTAAAGTTCTAACAAGTTTCTTTCTTTCAGTTTCTTTCACAATCATTTAAAACCAAATATTAAAGTAAATTTAAAAAATCTCATTTTGAATTCAAAATTGCAGTTCCAGGATGAAGTTGCATTATTTCAGCTTCCTAGCTAATTTCGAAAATAACGAAATGCTGGAAAAGGTAGGTAGTAATGAAAATTCATAAAGAATCTGCAAATTATCTAGACTACTTTAGATCAAATATCCATTACGTGATTTTAATTCAAAAATTGGAAGAGGCCTGACTGCAAGCATGTAGACTGTGAGAGAGAAACGAATGTTAGGAACTTCTTCAAACTCCCACCAAAAGTTATACACATAGGAGTTACCTGGAGACTCATCAAATGAAATTGGTCAAAATCAGATTAACTACATTTTCGTAAACAAAAAGCTTAAAAACTGCGTAACCTGATATTTTATCATTTAATTACAGAACTTAGATCGGCTCCTCGTTGGTAAATTAATTGATGTTGGTTGGGGTAATTTCAATTATAAGCTCTTCTGTACGTATAATTTTATTTAACATCGATTATTTAATATTTGAAATACCCTATACAGGGTGTTAGGTAAACATGCGGAAAATTCCAAAAGTTATTCCTTGGGCTATTCTAAGAATATTTTGTCCTATGATGATTTCTGAAAACCCCTTTGTTTCGAATTTTTTGCAAAGTAACAACATTTGATTGGGAAAAAGTCGAAATCGTGGTATCAATATTGTGACAGATCACTTTTTTATAATTAAGATCGTTTAAAGAGAGATCCATCGGTGAAATTACCGAAGAGTGAAATTACCGGAGGTGAAATTACCGGGGACGAAATTACCATGAGATCAATTTACCGGGGGACCAAATACTTGGGTTCAAACGACTTTCCAGTGATAAGTTGGCCACTTTTCGGTTTTCCACGCTTTTACAATTTTCGCGGTTTGTGTTTATGAATTTACAATAATTAACAAAAATAAAGATGGATTTAGAACTCTTGATATTTCTAGTCCTTATTTATTCACGGTGCTTGTTTATTGTTATTTTATTATTTTATTATTTTTTATATTACATGTTTATTTATTTATTGTTTATAAATATTTTTTATGTGCTCAAAACGTGCAGACGATAACGATAAAATATTTTTTTTATAAAAAAATATTGCAGGCTATAAAAGAATTGACAGGAAGCAAACACCAACATCCGAAACGCATTGAAGATATTTAGTCTAAAAGACAAAATTAAAGAATACCGAAATGCTTGGAGAGAACATCTGGAAAGAAGGGGAATAGAACGTATACCCAGAAAAATGTACAAATACAAACCCAGAGGCAAAAAAATGTGAGCCGACTCAGTAAAAGATGGGAAGATCAAGAGTGACGCAAAAAGCATGAAGATGATGATGAAAATTTTTTTTCATTTTATTCAATTTTAAAAATGCATTGAGCCGAAAAATGACTCAAACAAAAATTACTACTCATCAAACCAAAGAATTAATTATTGATATACGAGTAATTAATTACACAATTTATTTACCTAATCAGCTATTGACTGATAACCATAAAATGATAAAATTGTTCCATGTACAAAATTATGTTATGATCGGATGTTGTTTAATGTAGGATCAACACCAAAAATCCGAAAAAAAGGTTTTAATCATAAAGTTAAAAAGTGTACTTACCACAAAATTGGCAGGTTTATATAATTTTTTTTATTTTGCAAGTTTATTGCCGTTTTTAGACTATAAAATTATATAAACAGAAGATAGTATTTTAAATAAAATATTTCCTTCAACTTACATAATTCACATGCATAAATTTTAAAAATTGCTTTGAAATCTAATTTCAACGTAAAATGCCGAAATTTGTCTTAAGACATAATATCTTTTGTCCGGCATTTCTTGGGGCCCTTCTTCATCCAAGGGGACATGCTGTGGAATAATTTTGGGTAGAGTTCAAGTACCGCTATAAATTAACGAACCCAATTTCTAAGAAATCTAAAAAAATTAATAGAGAAAAAAATAGTAAAATGGAAATAAGAAGAGGAAATGAAAAACTTGTTAGGAAATTCGGATGCATTGTGTTTATATTATGAAAGCTTATATTTGGTTTCCAGTGTGTGCGTGAGGATATCGTGATTCAATATAAAAAGTAGGCTTAAAACTCGTGCGAACACGTAGATAGTAACGACGATGGAACGATGGATCCCAGCTAATCTGTAAACTTTGTAAGCCATAATCTTTAAAAAAAATAAAGTAGAACCATGTCCAGGGAAAAACTTTATAAACAAGTAAATTTTTTAAAATTTATTACCATTTCCATATATTTATATTAGAAACATGTTTAATTTATCGTAAAAATTGTCCTCTGAAATTGTATGCATCATACCTCTGACATATTATCTCGTTCCTTTCCGGTATATCCTACATTTCACAATAACCATTGATAGTTGGACGGAAATGCAAATTTCGTACATTTATGATAGCACCACACGAGATGGAACATATTTGTTATAAAATATGTGCCAATTTTAAATTTAGCAAGATTCTGTTTATATCATTGATGTAACCCAGATATCAAAAGCAGAACAAGGAAATTATTGAAAAGTTTGTTTCCAATATCTTGCACCCACGTAAATGACGTATTTGCATCGATACCTACTGTAATTGAACTTCTCTGTTGATGTCACAACAATTTTCCGTTAATGTGTTTGCTCCATCAGTAAAGTAAATGTAAATTATAATCTGCGTAAACAACAATGAATCGGTAATTAATTAAATGTACTAAGGTATGCAATCTGTTGTAATGTACTCATTTATTGTATCATGCGAATAATTATTATTATTGGATCAAATTATAAACTATTGGATTTAACATAATTAGGTACATAGAACGAAGTAACGTGATGAATTTCATTAATTAAATAAATTGTCATTGAAAGGAATTTCATGTTAAGGTAAATATTCAAATTATTCAGTCAAATTCTTTCTTTAATTGCTCAATTAATTTATATGTATATATTATAATTAATTAATATAATTATTTCAAATAAGGACCTGTACAACGTAAAGGCTGGCTTCCACTAGCCATGTCATGTCATATTATGTCAAACCGACATTGACATCGACAGTAGAAAGTCGAAATAACTTTTGCTTTTGATGAGTAGAGAAAAAAACCCACGTGGATTTAGATGGCGCATGGCGTGAGAAATGTTCAAAAGCTATACTAATTATTTAAATTTTAAATTTAACCCTCTCTCAATCAGCACCACTACTTAGAAATTTTAAATAGCATTCCTTACCTTGTGATACACCATTTTAAAGGTAGCAGAAATTCTGGTTCACTCACGATAAAGAAATTGAATTTTGTAGATCCAGAGGTAAAAAGTAAGAAATGTAACAAAAAATAATTTTATCATCATTATCATCAACCGAGAAGTTAACCGCTGGTGAAGTTTTTTGTACACATCTAATAAAGTGCATGAAGTACTGGGGAGGGGGGTGTAGAACACCTTCCAGTGCACAAATTTTGGAATGAAGAACATTGCAGAACCCCAGACCGAGTAGTTTACTTTTTATCAGAAGTAAACTGAAGATTTCCCGTTGCAGAAGCACTGGAGGGTGTTCCACACCCCCCAGACCCCCCGGGTTTAAATAATTTATATTTTATTAAAAGTGAATTAAATATTTAAGCATATCTCAAGTTTATTAAAATTAGCTATGGCCAAGTAAATGTGTTTAATTCGTAATCTGACAATTAATTATAAACTACCTAATTATAAATTCCGTACTCCCTGGGAGGTAGATCTCTGCAACCGAAGAGTTCAGTTTACTTCTGATAAAAAATAAACTACTTGATCCGGGGGGCTGGGGGGTGAAACACTCTCTAGTGCCTCTGCAACGGGAGATCTTTAGTTTACTTCTGATAAAAATAATTTACTCAATCCGGGGTCTGGGGGGTGTGGAACACCCTCAATTTCAATGCTCAAATTTTGGTATTTCTGTAAGTCTCAGAAATTGAAAGTCTCTGATACTGAAAGTATCGATTAATTACTGCTGAATTATATGAAGGACAAAGAAGTATGGAGAATTATGATGAAGTACGTGAAGTGTGAAGTTAATTGTACACGATTTCCTCTAGCGGTTGACCCTTTGTCATCAACTATCGTGAATTAAATCAGTTGGTATGTTCCGCTTCTCATATAATATTTCGGTTTACCTCCCTTTCAGAATTGGTCACTCCATTTCTTTTGCGGTCGTCCCACTGTTCTTTTTCCCGTCAGTCGATATTCCATTATTTGTCTGGGTATGAGGCTGTTGTCTATTCTTATGGGATGTTACTTCCAATTATACCCGTGTCTCTATTTTTTCAATAATTGAAAAGATTTCCAGTTCATGTTGTATGTCTTCGCTTTTTCTTCGGTCCAGAAGGGTATAGCCCGCTACATGTCTCAAAAATGTCATTTCTGCCGATTTGATTCTTCTGGTGCCTTTTTTGGTTAGAACTCAATTTTCGATTCCATAGAGCAGGACAGGTACAGCCATCACTTTATAAAATTTTATTTTTGATTCTTTACTTACATCTTTGAGATATGTATCTCTTTATTGTTCCGCACTTATGATTAAATCTTCTCAGTTTAATCACAAAGTCATTTTGTTTGTTGTAGGAGATATCGTAGCCCAAATAATTAAAATGGTTGACTTGTTCAATAGTTCTGTTATTTATGACGATTTTGGCTCTAATTGGGTCGATTTCTTTGAAAGCCAATACTTTAGTTTTTTTACTGAAATTTCAAAGTTGTAAGTCTTGGTTAATAAATATAATTTGTGTGGTGTCCTTGGAGATTATCTTCAGAGTTTGCAATAACCGTTTGATCATCTGCATCATTTTAATCTTTCAGATTTAGTTGCCATTTTCTTATGACGTCGTCTAGATAAAGATTAAAATGAGAATTATGAATTATGAAAATGAGAAATATCAAAATATGAGAATTTTTAGTAGATTAAGTGTCCTCCTGAATATGTAACTAGCATTTCGCAGGATAAGACGTATGATGGGGCTGCCATCTTAAGGCTTAACGTCCAGCCTCTTATTGTATTTATCCCCAATGAGAGGGCTGCTTCCTCCGTTCTTCTGACCGTTGAGGGCTTTACTCGGTTACCCTGAGCTGGGATTAGATTTTCTGCTAACTGAGATGTCTCGTCCACCAAGTTTACCGTTCTGAAAGTTCTTTTCTCCGCCAATCCTACTGTCGAGGGGCTTTGTTTTTCACCTATATTTGGTTACCTTAGTTAGTTTCGTCTGCCGACCAATGCAGCTACCAGGGTGTGGCACGTAGAGCCATAAGTAAGAGTTGGATACCCTGTGAGGACCAGGAACCACCGATTGTTAATGACATTTGATGTGGTCGTTTTCGGTAAAAGGTAGTACCCCTACAGTGTAGCCCGCTACAGCCCAAAAAATAATTTTATTGCAAAACGTAAAATTCTTGAAAACTCCAAAAATAACATTTAAAAAATACTTTCCATCATTGGCTTTCCAATAGTACAACTTATTTTGGAACTTTTCGTGGAGTTCCTAATAATTTGTTTTTCGACAAATCCAAAAAAACATTTTTGGGTTATCCTATTTTTCAGTTTTGAAAATTTTAGGAAGGAGTTTTGTAAACTATCATTTTCAAATGACCCCAGAGAAAAAATCAAGCGGCGTTAAATCGAGGGATTTTAGCCGGGCCATTCTGTCGGACCTCTACTCCTACCAATCCTTTTGCCAAAAATTCTAACCAACAATTGTTGCACATTTAATGCGTAATGTGGTTGTCCGTCTTGTTGAAAATGAACATTTGTTCGTCTAGCAGTATAAAGTTCCGTACAGTCTTGCCATTATGGTAACAAATTTTGGGATTAATTAATTGGAATAATAGTACATTCAATAGCAAAATGTACTTTATTTTGCTGGTCACTGTATATATTTAAATTTAAATGCTTTTTCTCAGTACAATTTTAACAGCAACAAAAACTGCAAATTCTATAAAAAGTTTGTAATATTTTAACTTGGACAGAAAACAGTTTTTGATAAAACTAATAGCATATCATTCTAGATAAGTGATATGTTCAAATTCAAGTAGTATAGTCAGAATCAGTGTTTTATGGAATAATGCGAAGCATCGAGAAGTCTAGCTTCGCTTCGGTGAGAATTCCAAACAATAAATTTAAAAATTTAATCGCCAACGTAGATGTTGAAGCGCTGCCCAATGACCGGTTTCGAGTATCATAGAATGGCTCTTAAGATAAAAATTTTGAACACACCGAATTAACTGCTACAGATTTGGCAAACTTTTGATAAAACTGTTTAATTATCTGTACTAAGTAAATATATTTATATAAGCACACCAGCGCTGATTTTTATACTTTTTAAATTGGTATTAATATTTGAGAATGGTAAGCACTATTTACAATAAATGCATTGCCATATAAATTGCAGTTTTGCAATTTAACTCATAATTTAGAAAATAATAAACTTCGATTCCATATCAAATAATAAAAATAAAGTGATAGTTTGTATTTTGTAACCAGTGGCGTAACTTTCTGTATGCTTTGATTATACAGTATTGAATGAAACCTTATGGGAGTTTAAAAGGAAGTTTGGGGAGCTAGTGTGGCTTAAAAGAATCAGCAAAATATAACATTTGATTTTTTAAAGGTGTAATAAATTGCTTTAAGGATTGGCTCCTCCATTATTATTATTTATTATTAATTAAGCTTTATGCATTTCTATAGAAATATCGCTATCCCTGTTTGGAATTTACAAATCCGTTTGAAGAGGTAGATTAGTCCCCGTACAATATTGATAGTTTGCATATCCTTTTTGTTTTCCTTACTGGAAAGTAAAGAAAAGAAACTGTTCTTACAGTTTTATGTGCGTTACTGCGTCTTTGACAATCTTTTTCTAACTTTGCCTGGCTTGGGCCTTAAGTTTCCAATCCGGTACTTCCATCGTATCTATGGTATCCCTTCCCTTGCAATTCTCGCTGTCCACCCTATCTTAATTTTTGTAACGCTGCGACATCTATCCCGTATCTTATGACCTCATTAGCAATTTCGTTGATTTTGCCGAGTTTCGGTTACATTTTCTCTTCTTTATTATCAAATTTTTATTTTCTCTTTTTCACTACTTTTTTATTTTTCTGTCATCATATTCGTCTCGGTTACAATTTATAAAGTACTTGTCTAAAACCTCACGATTACTCCCATTCCATTAGTTATTTTTTTGTCTTCAATTCCGCCTCCGCAACCAGCTTGGCTTTTCCAGGATTTTACTTCTATATTTTGCCTTCCACAGTCAGCTTTTTGTATCCTACTCTTACTCTCTTTCTATTACTTTTCTCTTCTTTAGCATTTTCGCAAATTTTATCCTATACTGACTTTTCTAACTGCGTGTTGTTTTCCATTATTCTTTCTGGGTTTTTTCCGACCTTAAAAGTATCGGTGACGTTTACTTTCACCGAAAGTTTTTCTTGCATGAATTTTTCCACTTTTTCTTTCGTTTCCATTGTAAGTGGGTGTTTGATTACTATGTTGCATCTTCTCTTTTCCTTTTCGTGTTTCTCAACCTGTTTCTGTAATTGTCGTAACGCTTCCTCCTGTCCTACGATTTTATCCTTGAGTCAGTTAATCTCGTTCTTTAGCTTCTATTTATCTTGCACTTAGAATTCTGAGCACTTGGAATTCTTTCTTGTTGTTTGCAAAACCGGCATTGACCGATATTGCCAGCTCACTTATCATCTTTTTCAGTTCCTCCATTTTGTGTCCGTCTGACTAGTGTTTCACTTCTGTAGTTTTATCTATGTCTCTTGTGTTTCCTTTTAAGTCCACTTTTGAGAACGTTCTCAATACTATTTTGCTTCTTTTAAATATTTCTCCACTCAATTCCTATTTTCCCTCCGCATTTTCTCTTCTTCTCTTGCAGTACTCTTCCTGTGGTATGCCGCTTTTTGTTCCAGATCTGCAAGTTTTGTCTCTTTGCTTCATATATGTTAGCTGGATGGTTCTGTAGCTATATTTCATGGATTCAACAGCATATTTGGTTTCTGCTAACTGATTATCTCAACGAACTCTTTATTGTTCGATATGACAACCCTAATAGCATTGTACGGTTGTCACAAGCTTGTCAAGCATGTGACAATTTGTGACCATCTTGTCTAAACCTTATGTGCTATGTGGGAAATAACACCATACAGATGCTTATTTTCACAATTTTTGTCTCTCCAATTTACTATTTAATCCTTCTGGTTCTTCTGTTTTAACACATATTATTCAACAAGATTACTCGGATTGACTCCTAGGAGGCAATTTTTCTTTCAAATTCATATTACATCTAAAAATTTTAAAAATCAATTTTTGGAAAATAGTTGTTGCTTTTCCAAATATGTAACTGCAAAAATATTACCTCTAAATTTTATGGTGATATTTTATAGGGTTTTTTAAATGACAACAAGAAATAAAAACACTCTTAAGTTTTATTTTTCGTAGTCATACAAGAAACCAAACAAAATGGAAGAAATAACTTCAGAGAATAAAAAACTATAGAATCCACCTGAAAATCTATAAATACTAACCTCAAGGACGCAGATATGTAGAACGACCGAGGAAAAGATAGGCCTAAACAGGTCAGCGACCTAATCCATGAAGGAAATGATGATGGTGATGAACTGTTTTTCAAAAGTTGTTCTTTTTTAAATTTCAAGGTATAATATCAATTTTAAAGAAATATAGGGAAACTGACGGAGCCTATAATTAACAAAATGCATTTTTAATGCAAGTACAAAAGCCTTATTTTAATTTATCTAAAATTAGTTTTTGATGGTCTTTGAGTGATGAAAACTCACCCTGCATCAAAAAAACTCTTTTAGGTGGCTTCTGGATGATTCAATTAAGTCAGGGAAGAATAGAAACAAGTTGAGTTATACACTGAAAATAATTATTGCTTTGTCATCCCATTGCACTACATTATTTTGGAGAGTTAAATTGGGACAATTTAACGGGCTATAACTTTAGTTTAGTAAAAATTTTTGGAAAACCAAACCATTTCACAGAAAATCCCAAAATAATGAATAAGGTTGGTACATCATATAGGATGTCTCCGTGTACATGGTAAACCATTGAGATTGTGATAGAAGACACTTTTCTAAGATATATTTTTAAATAAAATTTTTGTCTTAGTCTAAACCCTTGGAGGGTACCCCTCTTTGAAGCAATTTTTTGATCTAGTTCATTATCTTGAGATTTTTGGTAAAATGGGTTGATTTTCCAAAAAATGTTACTAGACTAAAATTATAACCCGTTAAATTTTCTACCCGAATTGGGCCGTTAGTTTTTTGTAAGTAGTTTCGTTTAAAAAATACAGAATTTGCAAAAAAAATTAAAAAATAAATTTTGCAATTTTTTTGACATTTCTTCTCTTAATTTAATTCATAACTCGAAATCTGTTTATCCTAGACAATAACAGGTTATAACTTAATTTGTAGATAAGCGAGTGATCTTTAAAAAAGTTCCAGTTTATTAAGTCTAAAAAATCAATAATATCGGAGCTATGACCGTTTGAAATCAGAGATTTAAAAAATTGCTTTAAAGAGAGGTATCCCCCAAGGGTTTGGACTTGGACAAAAATTTTATTTAAAACTTTGTCTTGAAAAAGTGTCCTTTATCACCACCTCAAAGGTTCTCCACGGTCAAGGGGACACCCTGTATATAATATTCTAGATATTAGAATAAATTTAGAAATCGATAAATCAGAATCTCTTTAGAATAAAAATTAACAATCATTTTATAACTGTCGGCAAGCACTACGATGTATATCACTAACAAGGACATCCGCTTTCTTGGTAAGTAACATCAATTATTATGATATTAACATTATAATTTGGATGCCAACAAAAATTGTATAAAAACTGTCATTTGCCATTCAGCACTTTTGTATTATTTCTCGCCGACACGTGAACTAATTAAACCAAGAAACTTCCATACGAAGATCATACAAAGTTAATTCAAGACGAATTTACATATAAATTCGTCGCAATAGTTTTCGTATTGCTTTCGTAATAAAATAACTTGTTTTAAATCACCAAATAATTTTTCATCTTTATTTTTAATCTTAAATAATTATTACATAAATGATTAAATTTTTTGTTTTTTTTTTAAATATACCGCTTTGTTTCTATCCCCTGAGAAGATAAGCAAATAAAGCGCCCATAAACGTCCCAACCCTGGCCCACATACATAGGTAGGGACAGCCATTTCACAATTATTAATTCATTGAAAACCTAAAGTAATTAAGCCGTTTATTCATGCCGAAGAAGATTTTGCCAAGTCTAATTAATATGTATTAAAATTAATTAATACAAAGAAGATTAAATTTATAGTTACGCCACTGTCTGTAACATAAAAAAAACTAATTACTACCTAACGAATCTTGAATTAATCGTAAATCATTAAATAATTTTTATACTAAATAACTAGTAATTTAATCAAGCATGAAATAAAAAAACTCATTCTTGTGTAGTAGTAAATAATAATTGCCCTACTTAAATTTCTAACGTAATTGCATTTAATTAGTGTAAGAAACATAATCCTGATAAGAAGGATAATAAAAAAAGAAACATTAAGGATACAAAATGATTGCATTATTTTGGCAATTAAAATCAAATTATGAACAAACAATTTAACGCTTAATTTTATTAAAACGCATAGTAATTTAACCGAGTTCCCTATTAATATGCAACCTTTAAATTATACTATGTATGTATTAATAAAAATTGTATAAAATTATATAACTATCTGCTAACGTGAAAATCTCCGGTAGTTTTAAATCAACCTTAAAGTAGTCGAGTTATAATTTTGTGTAGTTAATTCCTGTTTTTTGCGGTCCAACATGGTTTATACAATATCGGATCAAATCGATGCGTCGTAAGTATTTAATGATATAATACTATGTAGTATAATATAATATGTACCTAGTATGGTAATAGCATTTGTAAACATAATATGCCAAATTAATTACTTCAATCCATTAGAAGCTTAACACATACACCCATTCGCAATCGATCAAGATTTACTAACCTGCTCAAGTAACATTTTGTTTTATATTAATTTATTACTTTATATTAAAAGAATAGTATTCTATATAATATCGTGTGTAGTATGTAGTAGGTAAATACAACATTACTATACCGAATAGAATAAACATATTCCGGTTTATATTTAAGTGCTTGTTTGAACAAGTGTGTTGAATAATAACTGATGTGTTCCATTTAATGGGTTAAACACATTATGATGTCTTCAATTTGAAAAATATTTTATAATAGGTGTTTCTAACCAAGGTTAAGTTGTAATCATGTTACAATTTTCCAATTAGGATTAATTAAAATTTTTTTCGTATTCGTCGTGAAAAACGGGAATGCCTCGATATAACAATTAATTAAATTCGTGCTTTGCCAAGCATGAATATTAATGTAAGCATTTAAGCATATACTTACAATAAAAGCAATGAATTATTAGATTACTGCAATCACAATAATTAACTCGAGTAAATTCTCAGCCAATTTTCCAGAAAGTACCTATACATATTATGTTGATGTTCACTGTATATTTTACGTTGCGTTATTTCTTCTCCTAGTGGTAAGTCGTATTTTTTCATCTTTATTTTTGTTCCTTTTATTTTTTATCAATTTTATAACCAATTATTTTAATTTGTTGCTAAGAGTATGTGGAAGCACTGAGTTAGAAAACGCCGTATAGAGACGTAAGAATAAACAATTAAATTTTATTTTTATTTTTAATAAATATTTTTTCTTCTTTGTTTGCATTATGTAACTAGCAAAACTCCGCATTTTTAAATAACTTTTAATTACAAATTATTTATTTACAAAACAGTATAACATTTAATTATTTTATTCAGTTCTTGACCTATCCGACAAGATTCCGTAAAGAGAAACTTTAAAACTAATAACTTTAATTATTTATTAATTATTACCTATCGAAAGTTCTAAAAAAAAAATTTAAATATTTTTTAAATACTTTAATTAAAACATTTTACATAAAACATTAAATAATTAATATAAGTTACAATAAACATAAGCGAGTACCAGTAATGTTTAAACTAATCAAAATTTATACTCATAAATTATTGTAATTCAAACGCATATTAAATTTAAATTTAAAATCAATAATTAGTAATTCTTAAACAATTTAAAAAGTTTTAATTTAAATATGTAAAAAATCTTTATTCTGTGTAATTTTTACTTTCGTCTATTAAAACTCATTTAAATGATTTTAAAAAGACTTATATAAAATTTTCAGCGATGTTTAAAACATTGGCTGAAAATTTTATTAAGACTTCAAATTTCAAAAATTTTTAAATTTCACATAATTTAAAAATTTTTTTTTTAATCTACTAATTTTATAAAATTTTCATAAAAACATATCATTTCAACGTAAGTAATCGAACTGTGAACCACGCCTTCTATCACCTGAGGTGAATAATATTTCATTATTCACTAGTAGTTAATAATGAACATAAATGCGTAGTCCGGAAACTTCGGGCCATTTTGAAAGAAAATTTATGTGTAAAACGAATTAGCATAACCAAGAAATTCTATCAATAGTGTTTAAATAATTAAAATCGGTCTATAAATAAGATTAATTTGATATTTAAAATGTTGATTAAATTGGAATTTTGTGACGTTTAGCAATTAGGCGAAATGAATTAAATTATGACAGCTCACCAGCATGAAGTGACAACTGAAAACTTTATAAATCGATTATTAATAATTATTACAATCAATTATCGTTACAAATAGTACATTTTTCGACAAAATAATTTTCGTCAACATCTATTTACTTGCATTCCACGTTCACTAGTTTTTATTCGATATAGAATTTTTGTTTGGTAAGTGTTTTGTTACATTAATATTATTAAAAATCTGTATATTTTCAATTGTAGGATAACTGGATTGTGAAGATATTAAAGAAATTAGTGGTCGAAACAGAATCATGAAAAATTTATGCGATTCGAAGTAGTCGTTAGTTAGCAAACTTGTATAACCTTTACTCCATTAGAAAATTTACAATCTCCGTGCTATTGCAACTACAGTTTAAAACACTTCAAAACGCTCAAAATTTCTTATTTGATTAATTGATGTTGATTGGCTTTGGACCATACGAGCTATGCTCGTTTTAACCGAGAGTGAGTCAGCTATATAGCCCTCGGCTACCGTAGATGACTTCCAACCCCCATGTTGTTTCAACTGCAGGATATTTCCACCGCTAGCAGCTAATATTGTGGCTGAAGTTCTTCGGAAGCTATGACCCGTGTAAGACGCAGGGTTTTGCAAATTTAAATACATTGCAATTTTGTTTGGTACTTGCCCTATTGTATTATGACCAATATTTTGCTTTGTAGCTTTTCCATTGCGTATACTAATAAATAATTTTTGCATGTCGGAAGTTGGTCTAATTTTTAAATATGTTTTTACAATTTTCATCCAAAGGGGTTCCATAACAACAAATTTTCTAGATGAACCATTTTACTATTACGAATGTTTATAATAATCATATCATCTTTTATGATAACATCAGAAAGAAGCAAATTGCAAAGCTCATCGCATCTGACTGAAAACGGAAGACTTCTTAGCACGGTAATTCACATTTTGGCGTTTTAAGAACGCAACTAATTTGAAAAACTTTGAAATGTCTATGTTGTCCTTTAAAGAAAGAGTTGATTTTAACATAGAATAATGTGCCCATAAAGTGGAAGCTTTTTTATCATTGGCATAACTTTGGAAATATGCTAACAGTACATTTTCAGATATAACCACACTTCGCGCACTGCACCAATTTTTAAATGTTACATAAGCTTTCATATAAAGAGTCTTGGATTTTTCCGGCAGTAGCTTGTCTGCCACTGATTCAGCAATCTCTCTCATTTCGGGTGGTGTACAACTTTCACTCATTTTTAAAAACACTCGCAAAACTTATAAATATCAAAATATTTAATGTAACCTTTATGTCAAAATTAATTAAACATTTTCAAGCAAGTGTCAACATCAAAACAAAAAACTATCATTTGTTTTATAATTTGAAATAAATAATTAAAACGATTTACTTTATTCATTAACAATTATTATTATAAGAGTAAACAATCCTAGTAGTGGAAAAATTGTATATAAACCACGGTAGTGAAGCGTGTTATAACCCGCGCCTTAAATCCCGCGGTGCTACGCACCTTGGGATTTAATCTGGCGCTAGGGTTATAACACTATGCTTCACTACCTTGGTGTATAATATACTATTATTGTTATATTTAAATGTAATAATTATGTTCTTTCGGGTGTCACTCACGAATTTTTCACAGAAAACTCCTTTGTTACTCTTCATTGCACAGTAAAATTTTCATTTTAATTTAAACTTATATCAAAAATCTGATATAATGTTTTTCATACTATTGGGAATAATTATTCAGTCTTAATAATAATAAAAACATATTTTTAATTATGTCGCAATGCACATGCATTATTATTTTAATCAAACCTTGCATTTCATTTACATACGATTATCTCACTTACAAAAAATGTATATTATTTATTTTACGGGTGCAGAAATTGTAATTCACTGTTCTAGTCGCCTTAAAAGCTGATTTTGAGAAACTTTTTTTTTAATTAGAAATCGATCAGCCATATGGAATTTTGAAAATCGCTGGGAGCCGATTTTACATGCTTATCCGCCCATACCCTTTGAATAAACTTGCAATATTTTCATTTTTAGCAATTATTTAAAAATTAGCGAATATTACCATAAAAGTTAACAAATTTGGTCAGGATCCCAGATTTTTTTCTGTGGATATTTTTCAAAATTGTTCTTACAATTGGTTAGAGAATATTAAAACAAGTCGAATGTGCTATGGGTGAACTCGATATTTCCAATAATAACGATAAAAATCGATTTTAAAATCAAGAAATTGGGCTGTTTTTGCATTGCATTGTATTGCCAGTACGTGCGTTCCGATATGCATGAATTAACCGTAGGACGGGGCCAACTATGTAAAGCAGCGCGAATCAGGCTCTCCTTGCTATCTGTCGGCTCAACATTTACACTTTTCGAGTCAAATCATTCTATAGGAACATTTTTAATGTATAAGCCGCGGCGGAGTCTGCGGAGAGTGGGTTTTAACAAACGCAACTACGTCAGGACTCGGATTTACCCTAAAAGTGTATTTTCGTAAAAATACTTTTTAAATCGGCCCGGTTCAATGTTTATTCTAATAACAGTACACATATGTACGTGATGACTGCATCAAAAAAGTGATAAAATACATGATTTTGTGTAAAATTAAAAAAAAAATCAAAATGGGCGGAGCTTGAGGTTTGAACTTAGCCTATCACAGAAACGTATTACAATTTTAAATTTTTTAATACTTAAACATCAAAATTTTCGATTCATCCTCACTCTATATGTAATTCTTTTAATTTAATTATTATTATTATATTATTTTTATTATTTATAGCATTACATTCAATTAGCAGAAAAAAGCTGTCTTTCGGAGTTACAGAATCCATTTGTCGAGATGCATTACTTACTCCTCGTACATACAAGTGTTTATTTATAGATCCTCATGTGTTACTGCTACTCGCACAACTTCTCTTCATTCTACTCGTTCCATCACCTTCTGTCTCCATCCCGTCATCCCCATCCCTTTCTGGTTTCTCCTCTACTCCATCTCACCATCTTAGTATTGGTCTTCCTCTGTTTTGCTCACTATTGGGTTTCCATTCCATTATTCGTGATAATCCATTTCGTGATTATGCTCTAAATTTTCTCTTATCACTGTTCTATGCTTATTTTCCCCGTGCTTTAATTCAGCATTTTTGTAGAATTTGTACCCGTCACGCACCAGCAACGTACTACCGCGCTCACTTAACATTTTTTGAATTCCTGCCATTGCTATAATAATGTGTATTTTTTTTAAATAAATAAGCTAAGATTAACCTACTTTAAATAAGAAATTTTAAGTACCAATCAAAAATTTACACGATTTATCCAAGGGCTAATATTAGGGCGAGATTAGAAAATATCTAAAATTAAAAAAGATCAATTCCTAACTTATTGCCTAAGGTATGTTGCACCACCTCACACATAAGTATGGAGAGCAAGCTCACTATGAAGGATGCTGCTAGATCCAACTTTAGAATAATCTCAAAGTACAAACATCTAAAAACTAAGGCTGTGAATGAAATAATTTGGTTAGTCCGAGGGTTAACCGCTGGTGAAGTTTTTGTACACATCTAATGAAGTACATGAAGTACTGGGGAGGAGGGTGTAGAACACCTTCCAGTGCACAAATTTTGGAATGAAGAACATTGCAGAACATGCAGAACTCAGACCGAGTAGTTTACTTTTTATCAGAAGTAAACTGAAGATTTCCATTGCAGAAGCACTGGAGGGTGTTCCACCTTCCAGACCCCGGTTTAAATAATTTATTTTTATTAAAAGTGAATTAAATATTTAAGCATATCTCAAGTTTATTAAAATTAGCTATGGCCAAGTAAATGTGTTTAATTCGTAATCTGACAATTAATTATAAACTACCTAATTATAAATTCTGTACTCCGGGAGGTAGATCTCTGCAACAGGAGAGTTCAGTTTACTTCTGATAAAAATAAACTACTTGATCCGGGGGCTGGGAGTGAAACACCCTCTAGTGCCTCTGCAACGGAAGATCTTTAGTTTACTTCTGATAAAAATAATCTACTCAATCCGGGGTCTGGGGGTGTGGAACACCTCCAGTGCTCAAATTGGTATTTCTGTAAGTCTCTTCTGTAAGAAGTATGGAGAATTATGATGAAGTACGTAAAGTGTGAAGTTAATTGTACACGATTTCCTCTAGCGGTTGACCCCTTAGGTTAGTCGTTCAATCAGAAGCAGTTTTTTTAAATTAAACCTTGTAATCGGATTATAAAAACTATAGAGATCAAAAAATCAGAAGAGCAAAAAAGTTAAACAATCAGTTTGTGTGTTACCAAATGTCAAAAGTCGCACCGCAATTTTATCGTTATTTGAAGCGGAAATCGTCAATGTGAAATAGTTCGAATGCTTAAAATTCCTCGACAAATTCCGACGCCATCCAACGATTTAAAAAACTTGGCAGTATGGAAAACCGCCCGGAAGAGAAAAAAATATTTTGCTAACACTCGCCGGAATTGCAATATGATCAAACTTCGATTCAAAGAAATCCGAGACTGTCGATGCGAAAAGTGGCTAGTGAAACCGGAATCACGCGAGAGTCGGCTCGACGAATAGCTAAAATGAACTTAAGAAGAAGCCTTATAAGCTGCGAAATCCCAAATGCTAACTGATGAAAACAAGGAGTAGACTTCAACGATGCCGTGCTCTTCTATATCGCACCGCTGCTCAAAAATGGGAAAATTTCGTTTTACTGATGAAAAAAGTTTTACTATTGAACAATTTCCCAATCGTTAAAATGATAGGTATTAGTCAGAAGAAGCGCCCGGACCTTCTGTCATCGTTGTTCATCGCCAATACTCCAAGTCTGTCATGGTTTGGGGCGGTATTTGTGCTACCGGTAAAATACCTTTAGTTTTTGTTAAGAAGAAGTAAAAATTAACAAGTAAATCCTCCACAAGCACATTTTAGAGGTTGCAGTTCTTCCGTGGGCTCAACAGCACTATGGTGACTAACATTGGACCTTTCAACAAAACTCTGCACCTGCCCGCAAGGCAAAAACTACGCAAGAGTGGTGCTGAATCAATTTTCTGATTTTATCAGTTCCGCTGAATGGCCTCCATACTCACCAGATCTCAACCAATGGATTATAGCATATGATCAATTATAGAGGCCAGAGCCTTTGCAAAACCCGCAAAAGTTTGGAATCACTAAAACAATCTTTGCGACAGGAATGAGGCGAAATATCTGTAAAAGAGGTATGAAAACAGCCGAAAAACATCGAAAATCAATACACTAGATTTTTTATTTAATGTCACCAAATATTCAAAACAGAATTTCACTGTCTATGGGTTTTGAACCGAACGAAATAATAGGTTAGTTCATGCCTTCTCAAAATTTATCAACAAAATTATTCAACTAAATATTGTGACTTGCAGCAAAGACACTGATAAGCTCAATATGATTTTGCAAAACCATAAGTTTTGTAAGTTGTAAAATTTAACAATTTTACTTAACTTGTAAAAATTTAAAACTTTTTAAAAACATAATTTCACAGTTAATAAAGATTTATAAACAAAATAAATATATTATAAATTTAATTTTAAAATCTAAAGTTTGTTAACTAAATTATTAGTTGAATGAAATAGTATTTAAAAATTAAAAGTTTAGTAAAATTTGAAAATTTTCAACTTACATTTTAGTTTTGGACTTGCATAATTGGTTTTGTCTTTTAAGATCTCATCAGCTAAACTATTCCCAAATGAATGAAAATCCATTTTAATCCCTTTTAATGGATTTTAATCCATTTTATTCATTTAGGAATAGTTTAGCTGATAGATCTTGAACCGGAAAAACAAAACCACTTATGCGCAAGATGGTTAGCTAAAATTAAGCAATAAAAATAAACTTGTAATTTTAAAATATTTCATTCAACATAAAATCTATCTACAGTAAAATGTTTTTAAAATAATTTTGGGAGAGTTGCAAGTTTTGGGTAATCTTTTGAAAATAAAACTCAGTTGCACTTCTTGCAGATTAAAATTTATATACTTTTGCCTACCGGCTTCAACCTTTAACAGGATTAACCCTTTAAAATGTTTTGTTAAAAATCTTGTAAAGAAGAAATAGAATTGAAATTTATCAGCTAATTTCGGGGCTAATTTATACTTAATACACACTAAGGCAGCACAAAAATTTAAATTTCGTGGAAGAATTTTTCGAGTTCCTCACATTAGGGAAGGAAACAATTTTTCTGTATATTGACTTTTAGGTCTGCAATATATAATATTTTAATATTATTACTATTAATAGTAATATTATGATGTGACAGTGTTTTGTTCTGTAAAAACTTAGAACATACTCAAAGGCTAAACGTAACAGTATAACACACGGGATAGACTCAATATTGTACCGGGTTTTCATCAACTTGTTGCTGCAGAGAGATTGCAGAATTTCTATGGTCTTCTAGAAGACTGCTCCACCGAGAGAGCTTTAAGAAAATGATATTAAAGATGTTATTGAAAGTGCGGCCTAAGTATATTAATAATTGCTATATAATCCTATTATCTTGAATTTGCATTGTATAGGTATACATTGTATATTTAAATTATAAAGTTTTGGAAAACTTTGAATACGTTTTCGTTAAAAGGGTTTTGATGCCAACAACGTAATACTAAACTTCCTTTCAAAATTTTAGAATAATAATGAAAATAGTGTAGTATTTAAAAAAAAGTAAAATTTTGAGAGGAATATGCAGGGTTGGAGGACGAGTGAAGTAATTCTTACCATTTGACAACTCAATAAAAGATTTTCAAGTTCTTATTAGATATTGAGTCAGAAGACGGTCATGGTCTGGAACTTGAGTGTGTCGAATACCAAACCAAGATACCAGGTTCGAGCCCGGGTGAAGTAAAAAATTTATTCTGACCGTCTTTCCTCGAAAGGAAGTGGCTACCCACCGAGGTAATTAGCCAATAAAGCCCCCCCCCCTTATAGGAGAGGTCACGACACTCGAAATCGAGTTAACGACTAAGAAGAAGAATTAGATATTGATCCTTAGTAGGGAATCCTTTTTGTATCCACTTAGTAAATCTTTTATATCGTCAGTTTTTCTCTGATTTCTATTTCTTTCCAGTAACTCCTGCGTTGTTGCAACCATTAATTTACTACGTTATGTTCTATAAATAAAAAAAAATTAAAAATTTTTTTTAACTAAGGGCCTGTTTTTAAAAAAGGGGAAATTTTAATTCGCATAATGCAAAATAATGTTTAACGATTCCATTGACTTATACTAATTATATAGTAGTATGTATAATACTATAATATTAAAATGCAAAATCTGCTTATCACCTTTATCCGCGAAATAAAAAAATATGTATGCTTAAATTATTTGAAAAAAAACATATTTTATTTCTGCCTGAATAAAATAACTTTCGTATTTTGTTAATCGATTTCATTCATTTTAAAATTTTAATTCATAATTAAAAAATGTTCCTGTATAAAGTTATCTAAATATTTTATATTATGTGCCTATAAAAACAGCCATTAACTTAATAATTGCTAATTAACCTTTTTCTAAATCAAAACAATAGTTTAGTGTGATTATTGGTTAAGCAAAAATCTGGGCTTAAATTGTAAACTTCATTGCTCAGTTTTAGAGCTTTCAGCTTCCGGCTATCTAGCTATGTATTTAAGAGTTATTGATTAATCAACTCTAAACACTACATGTAAATTAATTATCAATAGTAATGTCACTAGCAAATAAGTCATTTTGTAATGTGTTATACCATTCAAATTAATTTACAAAATTTACAGATTGCAAATAATTGTATATCTACTATGCGACAGACAAGATAATTTGATAAGAAGCAAGCATTCAATCACTGCAATAGTTATGTTAATAAGTTAGTCGCAATGTACGATTTCTTGTTACTAAAAAGAATAAAATTTGGTTACCTGCACACAATTGTTCACGTTAAGTGATTTAGCTATTTAGGTGCTTCTATTAAATATACAAATGAGCTTTAATTATTAAAAAACACTGCTCTTTAAAATTAATTTAATAAAACTAGCATTACAGTTACGGCTTAAGCATCAAATGATACAATTTTGAATAAATTTAGTTATGGTTTTAACAGTGACTTTCTTTTAATCATCGCCTTTTTGCTTACGCATATTAACGTCTCATTGCTTCAATATCTTAGTAAATTTCTGTTTTGTGTTTCCTATAACAGCTGCTTTTATTAAATAAAAATTTTAAAAATTATCACGTTGACTGAAAAATTAAGCAAAATTATTTTCTGTTTCCTTTATTTCAATTTAATTAATTATAAATTAATTAATTATATTTAATTAAACATCTGATAACAGCAATAACCATTACTGAAAGCTTATGAAACATAATTTTATTTAATTGTTCAGTTACCCAGTCAGTTTTTAAAATTTTAATTTAATATTATTTTCACTGGTTAATAATATACAGATAATATACACGGTGTCCCCGTGACCGTGGAGAACCTTTTAGGTGGTGATAGAGGACACTTTCTAAGACATATTTTTAAATAAAATTTTTGTCCAAGTCTAAACCCTTGGGTACCTCACGTTAAAAAGTTTTTTTTTTATAATTTTATATCTACTTTTTTTTTAAATGAAAAAAGTTTTTGTTATTATATTTAAATTTAATAATTATGTTCTTTCGGGTTCACTCCCAAATTTTTCACAGAAAACTCCTTTGTTGCTCTTCATTGCACGGTAAAATTTTCAAACTGATCCATTTGGTGCAACAGAGTAAAAAAAAATAAATTTGATTTTTTTTTCACATTTTGGTCATTCTTTAAGCTCATCCTTTAAGATACTGTTGTACGGTGTTTTTTCGATTTTTAAAATCACCTTAGGTAAATTCACCCCAATGACTGAATATAAATTAAAATCCACTAAAAACTGAAATCAAAATGCATATTGGAAAATTTAATAGTAATTAATTGTAAAATCCAAATTGATACACTAGATTTTTTATTGAATGTCACTAAATATTCAAAAAATTAAAATTAAAAAAAAGCAGAATTTCACTGTCTATGGGTTTTGAACCGAACTAAATAATAGGTTAGTTCATGCCTTCTCAAAATTTATCAACAAAATTAATCAACTAAATATTGTAACTTGCAGCAAAGACACCCCGATAAGCTCAATATGGTTTTGCAAAACCATAAGTTTTGTAAGTAGTAAAAATTTAACAATTTCACTTAGCTTGTAAAAATTTAAAACTTTTAAAAACATAACTTCACAAGTTAATAAACGATTTATAAACAAAATAAATATATTATAAATTTAATTTTTAAAATCTATCTAATTGTATCTAATTGTAAATGTTTATTAACTTGTGAAATTATATGTTGAATGAAATATTTTAAAAATTAAAAGTTCAGTAAAATTTAAAAATTTTCCAACTTACATTTTAGTTTTGGACCCCCTTGCGCATTATTGGATTCGTCTTTTTAAGATCTCATCAGCTGAACTATCCCTAAATGAATGAAAATCCATTTTAATTCCTTTTAATGGATTTTAATTCATTTTTATTTATTTAGGGATAGTTTAGCTGATGAGATCTTGAAAAGCCGGAAAAGACGAAACCACTTATGCGCAAGATGGTACTAGGCTAAAATGTAAGTAATAAAAAAATAAACTTGTAATTTTTAAAATATTTCATTCAACATAAAATCTATCTACACTAAAATGTTTTTGTTAAAAATCTTATGAAAAAGAAATGGAATTGAAATTTAACAGCTAATTTCGGAGCTAATTTATACTTAATACACACCAGGGCAGCACAAAAATTTAAATTTCGTGGAAGAATTTTTCGAGTTCCTCACATCAGGGAAGGAAACAATTTTTTCTGTATATTGACTTTTAGGTCTGCAATATATAATATTTTAATATTATTACTATTAATAGTAATATTACGCTGTGACAGTGTTTTGTTCTGCAGTCACTTAGAACATACTCAAAGGCAAAACGTAACAGTATATAACACACGGGATAGACTCAATACTATACCGGATTTTCATCAACTTGTTGCTCCAGAGAGATTATAGAATTTCTATGGTCTTCTAGAAAACTGCTCCACCGAGAGAGATTTAGGAAAATGATATTAAAGATGTTATTGAAAGTGCGGCCTAAGTATATTAATAATTGCTATATAATCCTATTATCTTGAATTTGCATTGTATAAATATATTTAAATTATAAAGTTTTTGGAAAACTTTGAATACGTTTTCGTTAAAAGGGATTTGATGCCAACAACGTAATACTAAACAGCCTTTCAAAAATTTTAGGATAATAATGAAAATAGTGTAGTATTTAAAAAAAAAGGAAAATTTTTTAAAGGAATATGCAGGGTTAGAGGACGAGTGAAGTAATTCTTACCATTTGACAACCCAATAAAAGATTTTCAAGTTCTTATTAGATATTGAGTCAGAAGACGGTCATGGTCTGGAACTTGAGTGTGTCGAATACCAAACCAAGATACCAGGTTCGAGCCCGGGTGAAGTAAAAAATTTATTCTGACCGTCTTTCCTCGAAAGGAAGTGGCTACCCACCGAGGTAATTAGCCAATAAAGCCCCCCCCTTATAGGGAGAGGTCACGACACTCGAAATCGAGTTAACGACTAAGAAGAAGAATTAGATATTGATCCTTAGTAGGGAATCCTTTTTGTATCCACTTAGTAAATCTTTTATATCGTTAGTTTCTCTCTGATTTCTATTTCTGATCATTCTTCCAGTAACTCCTGCGTTCTTGCAACCATTAATTTACTACGTTATGTTCTATAAATAAAAAAAAATTAAAAATTTTTTTTAACTAAGGGCCTGTTTTTAAAAAAGGGGAAATTTTAATTCGCATAATGCAAAATAATGTTTAACGATTCCATTGACTTATACTAATTATATAGTAGTATGTATAATACTATAATATTAAAATGCAAAATCTGCTTATCACCTTTATCCGCGAAATAAAAAAATATGTGTGCTTAAATTATTTGAAAATAAACATATTTTATTTCTGCCTGAATAAAATAACTTTCGTATTTTGTTAATCGATTTCATTCATTTTAAAATTTTAATTCATAATTAAAAAATGTTGCTGTATAAAGTTATCTAAATATTTAATATTATGTGCTTATAAAAACAGCCATTAACTTAATAATTGCTAATTAACCTTTTTCTAAATCAAAACAATAGTTTAGTGTGATTATTGGTTAAGCAAAAAATCTGGGCTTAAATTGTAAACTTCATAGCTCAGTTTTAGAGCTTTTAGCTTCCGGCTATTGGCTAGCTATGTATTTAAGAGTTATTGATTAATCAACTCTAAACACTACATGTAAATTAATTATCAATAGTAATGTCACTAGCAAATAAGTCATTTTGTAATGTGTGTTATACCATTCAAATTAATTTACAAAATTTACAGATTGCAAATAATTGTATATCTACTATGCGACAGACAAGATAATTTGATAAGAAGCAAGCATTCAATCACTGCAATAGTTATGTTAATAAGTTAGTCGCAATGTACGATTTCTTGTTACTAAACAGAATAAAATTTGGTTACCTGCACACAATTGTTCATGTTAACTGATTTAGCTATTTAGGTGCTTCTATTAAATATACAAGTGAGCTTTAATTATTAAAAAAACACTGCTCTTTAAAATTAATTTAATAAAACTAGCATTACAGTTACGGCTTAAGCATCAAATAATACAATTTTGAATAAATTTAGTTATGGTTTTAACAGTGACTTTCTTTTAATCATCGCCGTTTTGCTTACGCATATTAACGTCCCATTGCTTCAATATCTTAGTAAATTTCTGTTTTGTGTTTCCTATAACAGCTGCTTTTATTAAATAAAAATTTTAAAAATTATCACGTTGACTGAAAAATTAAGCAAAATTATTTTCTGTTTCCTTTATTTCAATTTAATTAATTATAAATTAATTAATTATATTTAATTAAACATCTGATAACAGCAATAACCATTACTGAAAGCTTATGAAACATAATTTTATTTAATTGTTCAGTTACCCAGTCAGTTTTTAAAATTTTAATTTAATATTATTTTCACTGGTTAATAATATAACATACTAGCAGGTAAAATCGGCCTTTCGGCCGATTTCACTGCTAACTCTGCGAGGCGCCGACCTGTGGTCGGCTCGGCCTTCGGCCGCGCGGTTTTTCTTGACGTATTACTTTTTTTTGACACTGTATTTTTGGTTTGTATTTGGTGGTTTCACTTTAAAAGAATTTCTTCATGGTAACAGAACGTAATGTAGTATTGGAAAATACTTTTATGACAATGATGTGACGTGATTAACTTCCGAATCATGCAAATTTTTAATCTCCAAACCCCAAACAAATTTTCTCGACAACGTAGTGACATCTCGTGGAATTCAGTCAACTAATTGGCAATTGTTTATTTCCTTAATTTGCTACAAAAATTTTCATAAATTCTAATGAAAAAGGAAAAGCCGTTTGGTAAGACTTTTAGAAATTAAAAATATTTTTCTCCTTACTAACCGACCAATATTTAATTTGAAAACGGCTGCGTATGCCTCTAACCGAATAGGATTTTTTATATATCATAGGTTTTTTTCGTAAATCCACCGTTAAAGGTGTGAAAAAAAGTTTTCAAGGACGATTTTCTCGTGAAAAATAAAATTTATTTAATTTTGAATCAAGCGGGATTTATTTATGTCTACTAATACTAAACATTTTGCATTAAAAATATTTTATAAATTTCTTTTCCGTTCGCTCACAAAGTTGGCCCAACTGTGTTTAATTTATAAAATATTGCCAAAATAAGGTTTCTATCCGATTTTATGGCCGGAATTAGTAGAAAAACTTTATAATTTAGTTATGCCAGCTTACGTAAAATAGAAAATCTCCTTTTGAAATTATTTGCATCCTTCTAAGTAACATCGGCTGTGTTCAGGCGATGGTCGTCAAAATATTTTTCCAAATTTTGAAAATTAAATATTTTTTGTTTCTTCGGCACACACTTGCACAACTAAATCGAAAAGGTGCTATACATTTTTCGAAAATCAATCCTATTACGTACAAAACTGATGAGTTTGTTTTCATCTAAAACGCTCCCAGTTTGTATCCAAAATTTTGAAGTCTGCAGTTTTTCTTAGATTGTGCCTTTATTTGGCGTTTTTCGACTAAATGTGTAATACTAATAAATTTCCGATTTTCGAAATGCTATCTGATATTGCTATCACATTTTAAAATATTTGACGAAAAACACGCATTCCGTCAAAATGGAGAAATCCATTCAGAATGCATTAGCGTCCTTATTAACCGACCAATATTTAATTTAAAAACGGTTGCGTACGCTTCTAACCAAATAGGATTTTTTATGTATCTTGGGTTTTTTTCGTAAATCCACTGTGGAAAGCGCGAGAAACGAACGCAATTTTTTTCAAAAGTTTTCAAGGGGGTACCCTTATGATTTTTTCGTGAAAAATAAAATTTATTTAATTTTGAATCAAGTGGAATTTATTTATTTCCTACTAATGCCGAACATTTTGCATTAAAATTTTTCATAAATTTCTTTTGGTTCGCCCACAATGTTGGTTGGACCGTATTAAATTTTTAAAATACCGACAAAATAAGGTTCTTCTCTGATTCTGTCGACGAAAAAAGGGAAGAAAAAATTATAAAATTTATCATGACCTCTTTCCCAAAACAGAAAATAATTTTTAGAAATTCATTGCACCGTTTCCAAGTAAGTTTCGCTTCGTTGCGGCTAGGTTCAGTAAAATATTTTTTTCAAATTTTGATAATTTCTTTTCTTGATGTAACTTTTAATGTAAAAAAATTGTCGTAAATTGTTTTACTTGAGATTTTCAGTTAAATTTGAGGTTATTAGGCCAGTCAGTAAAGGAATTGTATGTTGCAAACGGTGGTGTAGAAGATTTTATTTTTTTAACTTGTATAAATAGGTACAAGCATGTGAAAAACAAAAATGCTAACACGGGCGACCTCGGGAGAACTTTTGGCAGCCAAAAAACTTCAAAATTTTAGGACTTTTTTTAGTTTTTTGCATATAACTCCTAAACCGTGGATCCTAGCAGAACATTTGTAGTTTAACTAATTAAAGAGCATTAAATTCTGCGTCGAATGAGTCCACAACTTAATAATTTGGTCAAGTGGTATGGTCGAAAACTACGGTAAAAAAACGACGATTTTTTCTAATTTTGTCAAAACCTGAGATATAGTACTGTGAGTCTGCGCGTCCGGCACGATCGCGCTGCACTAAATTCGCTGTAACTTTTAAACTAATTAATGAAATTGAACATTCAAAAGCTCAAATGAAAAAGAAACATGTATCTATTGGACTATTATATTTTCAAATATAAAAATAAATATATGTAAGAGTAGTATATGTATATAGTTGGAACATACGAAGATATCCGATAAAATCGCTGGATAATTTTGACTTTGGATAATATGGGCTAGATGTTTCTATCTCAATGTCCCATTCTTCTTCCATTGGTGCCTTGATCCACACTTCCTGCACTCTTGTTCTCCATTTTATTCGTATATCTTTGTAGCCATTCTTTTTTCTAGTTGGTTGTTTGTTTGTTATTTTTTGCTAACATTTGTTCTTCACCAAAAGTTTTCTCGAGATTTCTTGTATTCTCCATTGATTTTGCTGTTTCTATTGCTTTTGATAGATCAAATATCTTTCCATCATTTAATAATCGTTATCTTATATTTGAATTGTCCTGATGTAATCCACAAATAAAAATGCTTTTTACTATACTTTCGCGTAAATTTTCTACTTTGCAAGTTAAACTTAGGTTTATGAGATCCGTAACGTAACCATCAATTGATTCTCCAGTTTTCTGCCGTCTAATAAAAAATTGTGTCTCTCAATTTCTAAATTTTCTTAGGCATAAAATGATCGGAAAATTTTGTACTAGATCTTCATATTTAATATCTTTGATTTTTATGTTAAAGCTTCTGAAGATATGCATTATTTCTGAGCCGAGATGATGCAGTAAAATTGCATTCTTTTCAAATCTGACTCACTTTCATCTTTCCCTGTTGCAATTAGGTATATTTCAAATTCTTCGATCCAGTTATTCCAAACGTCTGCCATATTGCTTTGCGTAATTTTGATGGGTGATATCCCATTTTTAATCATCGCCTTGTTAACTTCCATTTTTAGTTGAAGCTTTGTTTCTTTTTTTATTGTTGCTTGAATTTCTTCTGACACTTCTGACACCATATTATACTTTGAAATGTATTTATTAGTTCTAGCTAGAAAGTGTGCTTACAATAATATAACAATGTCTTTATATAGTAATCCGTTAGGTTTGGTTGGTACCAATCTACGATGTAGTATATTGGACACCCTATATCACAACAGGATACACTGCTGTAATCAAAAGTCCAATATCAATCTGTGGACCGTGGGGAAGGCAACGGGAAACCTTCCCCATTAATTATATTCCCAAGAAAAGTCAGCTTGGTTTCAGCTAAATTGACTCCAACATCCGAAGCGAATGGGCACCGAAAGAAGAAAACTGATCAAATTTTGTGGTAAGAGATTCAGGTAACAAGTATGGGCTTAATACACATTCTCTCTTTCTGGATTTTAAACAGGCCTATGATAGTATCAAAAGTAAAATCATTGGTAAAATGACACTAAGCAACACGCAAAATAAAATGAGAGTTTACGGAGAAGTGTCTGCTGGTTTTAGTGTAGGAATAGGGTTGAGGCAAGGAAACCTACTATTGTCAGTACTGTTCAATATACGATAGTCCTTGAGAGTATAGTGAGAAAAGCAAAGCTAAATACATCTGGAATAATATATAGACAAAAGCATCAACACCTGGCTTTTGCGGATGACTTTACTATCTTGGCAAAATATAAAAAAGATGGAGCTTTTTCCGTGTTTGGGCACTTCTTCATCTTCGTTCTTCATCGTTTTTGCTTCTTGACAGAAGCGTCGTGACCCACTTGGCCGAAGCCAAGATGAATTTTCGTGGAATATAATTTATGGGGTGGTTTCCGTTGCCTTCCCCACGGTCCACAGATTGATATTGGACCTTTGACCACAGCAGTGTATTCGACTCGACTAGGACTCGAACCGCGGTCTACCGCTCTCCAGTCGGCCGGTGAATGCTTTACGCTATACTGCTGGTGTTTGGGCACAGTGATATCAAATAGACCAGGAAGCAAAATCGAAATAAGAGCAAGAATAGCTGCTGGTACAAAAAGCACTTTTGCAATTTAAATGATACCATCAAGTAAAAGCTTTTCCCTGGCACTAAAGCTGAGATTGTACCCTAAAGAACAAACTCTAAAAGACAGGATCAGATGATGCTGGAAGTGTGTGAGTGGAAAATCCTGAGAGGAATATATAGGGAAAAGCAGGTTGACGATATTTATGTAAAAAGATCAAACAGTGAAATACAAGAATTGTATGGCGAAAAGAATATTGTGAGTGCTGTCAAGAAACAGAGAATGAAATGGGCGGGCCACTTAATGAAAATGGAGCAAAGAAGGTATGAGATTTGGAATTTGGAGGAATGGGAAGAAGAGGAAGACCAAAGAACAGGTGGTGAAATAATGTAAGGAACTCTTGGATGGCATGATTGTGAGAAATTCGGAAGATAAAACAAGAGATAGAGGAGAGTGGAACAAAGTGTTAAAATGGTGGTGCTAAATTATATTGTATATTTTATATAAGATGAGACTGATGAACAGTTATTTTGACATTTTATAAAATTTGATATTGATATACTTGAGATTATATTGCTACATGTCACAAATTATTTTTACCAATTATTTTTAATATTAAATTTTTCCAAATTTATCAATAAATATCAAAGAACTAAATTCTGTGACCTTTTACTAAAATTTTATCGACATATTCGATACTGTTTTGTTACGGAAAAAATATTATAATAAATTAATTTTGAACGAAGCAGTTTTTAAAGAAAGATAAAATCCACTAATTTGCCAAAAAATTTAAATTAATAGATTTGATAAAAACTCTTATAGTTGCAATTTTTCACTTACAAAATTTTCTTAACTCTCCTCCAATAACTGCATCGTTTACCTTATTAATTTTAAACTTTATGCTTTAGCGGCCACTTTAAATTCATATACATAATATTATACGAAACGCAATTTCGTTTTAAACTTTTATAAAATAAAAACAAAATTTTAATATCATTTTTATGAAATGGAATCTTGTTAAACTCTTCAAGGATGACATTAACATTATAACAAGGGAAACGAATTTGAATATTACATGTATATAACATACATAGGTATGTATGCGGAAATAATATGTGCATCTGCACAATAATAATATAATAATAATAAATGCGCTCATTTTAGGTGAAACATGGCAACCTCTTTGAGGTGTTGATAATAATTTTTAAGAGGTAGATTACTCCTCATCCTACTTCTAGATTTACAAAATTTACAAACTAGCGTGGGATTTAGTCTCTAATACTATATTCTTTCATATCATTCTGTCGATATACTTTCCTCTCCAGTTGTTTCTCCATCTCATTCTGGGTCTACCTCTTTCTATCTTTTCACTTACTCTCCAACTTAATACATTTTTCCAGGTCTTTCAAGGTGTCCTAACTATCTTAATCTCTGGGACTTAATAAATTTCACAATATTCTCGCCGTTAATTTCTTCCATTAATTCATTGTTTATTTTTCTTCTATATACGTTCGGCGCAATCATTTCTGGCCTCATTATTTTCCTTAATATTTTTCGTTCGAACACTCTAAGCTTATTTTCTTGTCTCTTTGTCATGCATAACACTTCAAACGCTTAGGTGACTGTTGGACTTATCAAGGTTTTGTACACTTTTATCTTTGTATTCAAACTTATTTTTCTATCCTTCAGCAGCTTTTTATTTAGGTAAAATGCCCTATATAAATGCTTTGTAGTTTTTCATCAATTTCTTTGCAAGTTATCAATTCCTAGCTCCTCCTCCAGTTTACCTTTCGTTTTCTCACACTTCATATATTTAGTCTTGTCTTAGTTTATTTTAGCCCGATTATATTAGTTTCACCATTAGTTTGCCATTTATTGGCTTGAACTGCAGTATACTCACTTCCATCTCTTTCTTGACAAAAAATCTAACTCAATTTTTTCATTGTTTTTCTTCACCAGAGCACAAAAATATTATAATCTTCCATATTTAGCTCATCATGTTTCTTCCATCTGGTTTCTTGAACCATTGCAATACTAACGTTGTATCTTATCAATTCTTTTGCTACTTCAATAATCTTTGCAGGTTGCAACATTGTTCTCACGTTTCATGTGGCAATTCTTTGAATTTATTTACTCTGCTTTTTACTCTTTTTCTTTTTTTCCGCTCTCTCCGTTTACCGTTTTCACTCTGCCTGTCTTGCCTATCAATTTCCTTTATTCTTTGCGTTGTCGTCTTTTCTTTCCCAGTCATTTTTTGAGCATCTGTCTGGGAAGATTCAAATACTTCTTCCTCTCTCCTTTTTATTTTTTTATGTTTTCTCTATATGCTTCCTCAACTTTAATTTATTCTCCTGTTCATCCCATACGAATACCTTCTTTTGCTTAAACATCCTCTTGTATCTAACTTTAACTTCGTTTCCGTTTCCTATTTCCTCTCTAGCGACAGCCCATATTTTGTTTTGTAGTTCCTTCTCCTGGTTGGTCAGGTCGTCCTCAATGTAAGTTGCAGTACCCTTAAGTTTGTTTTTATTTCTTATTACTGTAGTTTTTTTGGTTATGATCCTTAAGTTTTGCTACGACAACTTGGTTTCCTTCCATATTCCCAATTTTAAATACATCCATAACCTTCACCTGAACAAGCATTTCCTGGTTTAAAAATTCTTCGACCTTTCCTCGTGTTATATTTCCTGTTATTGGCATGTTCTTGATTATTACATTAGTCGCCTTTCTATCCTTTTCATACTTTTCAGTTGAAATTCCAACTTTTTAATTTTGTCCTCTTGCTCGTTTGTTTTTTCTTCCAGTTTCTCGACTACCTTCTTCATCGCTATCTATCATTTTTCCACTCCATGGCTTATCGATTTCATTCAATTTTTCCTCTACTTTCTTAATCTCTTGATTGTTGGCCTGAAAACCATTATTTACCACATTTTTCAGTTCGTGCATATTTTCTCTTGATTTATTTCTTCTGTTCTCCCCGTTGGTGATTTTAACGTTTTCGTATTTTTTAAGTATCTCTTCAGAATCACTTCCTTCCGCACTGTTACTTTTCTTTCGCTTGATAAATTCTCTTACAGACGGATAACTATTCAATCTCTTTTTGTTGTCGGGTTATCGCTCATTTGCTCTAACTTACTTACACTTAGGCAACCAAACTTGTTTGTGGAAGTGATTTTCACTTTCGATCGCTTTCGATTACGTCTTCTCCTCTCTTGAGTTACATTGAGTACCAATTATCTCAAGCAACAATGCAAAGAGCTGAGTCAACCCCTATAAGATTTCTGCACTACTATTTTAACGTATAATAAATTACCTACAACCCTAACTTTCAAATATCTTTTGGTTCATTTTCTCTTGTTTTATTGTATTTATCGTCTTTCTAATATTTCCACCGCTTCTACGATATCTCGTGCCTTGTTATTCGTGTTGCACTACTTAAATTTCTCCAATTTTCTCAATAACCAAAAATCAAACAGTTCGCCATTTGTGAACACCAGACAGGACCGGACTCAGTATCGGCACTAAAAATATTATAATAAGAACCTTAAGAGCCTTATCTACCCTTTAATTTACATTGTGCGCAATTTTTACTTTAATGGTTACCTTTAGCTATGAATTGGGCTAAGAGTTTTTGGAAAAAATTATCTTAAATATCGCAAAATAATTTGACAATTTTTATTCGTTACATTTTTGTTTGCAAGCTCAAAACATGAGGTTTGTTATATTGTTACTATAGAAAATATTCCCCACAAGAACAATAAATTACTAAAATAGCTAACTGACAATCAGATCTACCATAATGTCATACTAACCCAAAATCAATAAGGATGTTGCAGTATTTTTTTATAAACTTTAGATGTTGGGAAACAGCTCTGCATAGATAAAAAGTTCAGGAAACCTTCAGTTTTCTCAAAAAAAATTTATAAAAAATAATTTTTAAAACCGTGTTTTTAGCACGAATGACGTCAAAAACTAATTTTTTTAACAACTGGCAACACAGCAAACGCAGTTTGTGTCGATAATGTAACCTATAAATAGTTTGTGTAAAATTGAAAATGAATTTTAATAAAAACACAGAAAACTCGGAATAAACCCTATTTCTTATAATTGCTTGTGACTACGGTTTGTATTAAAATAAATATATATTAATAAAAATACAATTTAAATGGTAAACGTTACATTGTTTACAACTGTCAAATACAAGTCAAATATTTAACTGTCAGGTCTTTGCGACGTTGTAAAATTTCCATAAAAACGTTCGGGATCACGCGTCTGACGTCAGAGGCGTAATCGGCTGACCGATTCATTTTGAATTTCAAATTTGATTTTCTCAGCGCAGACCGCATTTCAAAAATTTTTATTTCGGATTTAAATTTCATTTGATATTATTTTCAAGAATTAATAGGCGTTATCACTAAATTCGATACCATGCAACATCCCTATTCTTAACAAAAAGGTTCATGTTGGGTGATAGATAGATACAATGCCCTTCATATATGTAGGAGTCAACATTACATGAACAGATTTTCGGTGGTTTGTTTTACTACAAGAAAATATAATTTGACATGATACAAATATAGTGTGACAATGTAATTAGAACCTCAATCTTATATTTTAACAATTCAGGTAAGTGATTAAAATTAGTCTCGAGGGTAATTTGATATTCTCAGACCTAGCAACAGTTTCTAAATTAGTCTAGTAATTATAATACATTTTAAATACTAATTAGTATATAATTATTTTGGGTGAAATAGAAAACACAAATTATAGTACATATATTTAAGGTCGAATTTAAATAAGATACTTTGCTCCCTGTACAGTAATATTGTTCGAGTGTTATTGGTGGTTTTAATTTTGGCAAGATGCCTTATATTATTTATGTAATTTTTATGGGTAATTTAGTTGCAAAAATGAACATAAATTTTTATATTTATTTGTATAACAGTAATATAGAGTCAAGTAGTTAAAACTATGGAATTACTGTAAAGGAGTTTGCCAAAAGCAGATATGTGAACTAAAAATTTTTTATAAATTCACCAATTTAAACTAACATAGCGGAAGAATTTAATAGCAACTTTGTCGATCTAATTGTAGCAAATACAGTTGAGTGAATACCAAAAGATCACGTACAATTATTGGAATCGACAATGGCAGCCAAGCTAAGTTAAACTGTTTTATTAGTTGTTACATCCAAGATAAACTTTATTAAGTAATTATTTTGAAGAATATTTAAGTTTATATTCATAACATTGCACAAGCTGTATACAAACCAATTCAAGATGGAACTACAAAAATAATTTTCTATATTTTTTATTGAATTTGTAGGTTGGAAAAATAACACAAGTTGATTTTTCTTTATTATAAAAGTATTTTTTTACAACAAGCAGTTTTATATGTATGATATAAAATATGTAATCATTTATTATATTATATTAGTTTGTAGTTATTTCCTGTTCAGTGACGTAATTGTCTAGATCTTATTTAAAATAATAAACTGTACTTATATTGCATTTGCAACGTATGTTAAGAAAATACCTTTTGTAACCAGTGAACTGTAAGCGTTAGGTGCTAATAAATTAAAATCATTTTATTAAATTTGGACTTATTGTTTTGATCATCAAAATAACTATAAATTTCAGAAACACCACTATACGAATTTATATTAATTTTGTTATATAAGTTATACCATCACCACGAAAGAAGTCAAATCTGTCTAAGTTTCGATATTATTTTGTCTTATTTTGAGGTTAGAACAGACTACGTTAGTCAAATTTTAACAAATAGTCAAAAAACTATAAATAAAAAATCGGTGTAAGAAACTACAATCTTGACCTTTGTTTGAATTTTTGAGCAGTTTTATTGCTGACTTTTATTGTTTTATGACTAGTAATTTGACTAGTAATAATATGAATAACGCAAAAATAACTGAATCCAAATAAAGTTGGTCATAAAGCATAAGTAATAAATTATTAAATCTCTTGGCATTATTTTTATAACTAAAAATGTTTTATTGCAACCGGCATCAGTTTTCATATATTTATATTAATTTTAATGTGGACTTCTTTATAACATTTTTAAACAAAAATTATTCGCTGTATTATTTTCATAACTTTATTTTAAAAATTTTTTCTGAAATTAAAATTTACGGTGGTTCTTATTCGTATGGGTTGTTATGGGCTGGTCTAGCCTAGTTCTGCGTCAAGTTGTTTTTTGCATTTTTATTACGTACATATCGTAATATATTGATTGGTTTTGTTTACGATATTGAAAATCAATGCTTAATAAAATGTTTTACATTAATAATTCAGACCGATAATTCTAGCGTACAATCGAAAAACCTAGTAGTTAACGTACTAAAAATGTTGTTATACCTTAATCGTACTTACATTTTTATAATTTAATTATTGGTAATTCGACTTACTTCTTCTTAGTGGCATATCTTCATTAGACGTTGGCTAATTGCACCTTACACCATTCTGGCATGCCAAGGATGACTGCAGTCATACTTGCCCCCGAAAGTTTTTCAATGTTAAACAATCCAAGCTGTATTTATTTGAGTGTCATAAACGTAGATAGCAGCGCTAAGATTTGAATTTGGAGTAATTAAAAAATTAATTAAAACAAAAGTTTTAAATAATTTTAGAAATTTTTTAGAAATGCAAAAAAGACAAACATATTAGTCGACCTGAATTATAAATTGAAATGAAAATATGGTGACGGTTCGAAATCCCGGGTCGGGATTTTACCATTTTGAAGTGGATTATGAAAGATGAGGTCTAATTAGCGTATAAAAAATAAAATTTGCGGTCGGTTCACACAATTTTGAAAAAACGGCTTTAAAGTTAATTTGGAATGCAATTTTATCATTGGCTCTTTTGAACTGTAACCCCGCCCCAATATTGAAAGAGGATGTGGCGACTGTAAATATACCAGTATCTCGTTTTTACAACGAATTATGAAAGATAATGGTGTAATTAGCTAATAAAAAGAATTAAATTTGGTATCGGACAACAAATTTCCGCAAAAAATCACTTTTTGTGAATTCGTTTCGGAGGTGGTTGCGCTGTCAAAACCTACTCTCGCACCCGCCCTCGCCCTCCGGGGCTCGTAGGGCTTCGAGCGGTTTTGACACGCGCTAAACTCATTAAAACATCCTTAAGCGGCTCCAACTCAAAATTTTGAAAGTTGAAGCGACGGATCTCTGAGAGCGACTGGTATCTCCCACCACTAGTCACTGTCGACCCAGGCACAGCACACGTACCGCCAACAGAATGAACGATACCTTTTCATTTTAATACACTTACATGTATTTCTTATGGAAATTTGCAATTTTCAAAATGAAATTGTGGCCTTATTACAACTCCGACAAGATTGATCCTCACCTTAAAGAGCTTGTATTTTGTGTTCTTTCGTTTGGTATAGCTATTTCTATAGGGAAAAGTGCGTTTTCGAACCCGGAAAATCGAACTCTCACCGAAAATATAACTGAGGTGATAGGCCTATCACCTCAACTATATTTTATTTTCACGTTATAAACGTAATTCAAAACATGCAACCAATTTTACCTTTCGAAAAAAAACCCAAAACTCACAATTTAAACCAACTGTCAAGAACATAGGAATATACGATGAATATAATAAAATATTTACTCTATATTAGAATAATAAACTATTTCAATTGAATAATATGCAACCAATTGTACTTCTAAAAATATAAAAGCTAACGTCATATTTAACATAAATATTTAATGCAAAGTAAATATTTTATCACTGCGTTGTTAACTTTATTTCAAATTTTCAATTGAGGAAAAGACAAATCTTCAAACGTCGTGTATGAAGTAAAAATTATAAAATATTTAAAATCTCAAAAAATCTGGATTCAGTCTTACCGCAGTTATTTAATTAATTATAGTACATAATTATATATTAATAATATTGGACTTCGTAGAGCTCTTTGGTGGAGATGCCTGGCAAAAAGAATTATGGTTGCAATAATTTATATTTACTTCAATATGAGGAAAGTTCATGAACAATTCGTAACCAAAATAGCGAAAAAAATAATTACGATTGGCTTCTGTATTTTATTTTGTACAATTAACGAAGATTAATCGGATATAATGATCCAAAGCGTAATTGAAGTTTCCGGAATAATTTAAGTAAGTAACTCCCCTTTTTGTCACTCAAGTGGTTTAATTAATGTTGAATATACAAAGCAGAAAGAATAATTATTAGCTGATTTGATAACCGGTTTAACTACACCTTCTTATAAAAAATCCTTTTTAAAATTTTTCTGTATGCTCCAGCATTAGTAACTATAAGTGAATGGTGAAAGTAAACTGGGATTATGTTAACTGCACTGAATTAAATATATTTTTTAAGCATACATAAAGGTAATTAACTTTTTTAATTACTAAATTCAAATATTTATATTTGTATTGTAAATACAAATATTGATTACTTTTAATATAAAATGTTTCCAAGAGAAAATCAAATTAATGTAAATTTTTTTTTAGTTTAATGTTAAAAAAATATTAAACTCGAATTTTACCAATATTAAAATATAAAGTACTAAAATTATATTAATTTAATAAAAGATATCTGGGTAATAATTATAATAATCACATAATATGTAATACCTTAGCAATAATATTATTTTATTAAAAATAACCTTGAATTTATTGAATTACAATATTGGAATTTTGAAAATGGATTTTATATTAAAATTAACTTAATGCTTTGGGAACTTAAGATGAAGGCAACATGACATTCCTGTTATGATACATTATAAAGGAAAATATTTAATATATTCATAAATTCTACATTGAAAATAAAAATAGTTTCTAGTGTTCTTGGGTACTGCGTATAACTTACAATAATTATTATGTCACTTCTTTTTCAATTTTAATTTAGTTATTAGAATTAGTTTAAGGTTTAATTGGCTCTAAATTATCATTTTCAACCCAAATTGGTGGGCGTAAGTTAGCACCTTTTCACCCTAGGCAGATAAAATAAATCTTTGCCACCTAGGGAGTGGTTATGTAACAATTAATTTGCAATATTTTAAATAATAAAATAAATCCGATCAATGTGGTAGCCAATATAGAAAACTGGAAAATTTTTGAAAAAATATCGAATTGCATTTTTCACGGGCTACATTTTTATAACGAAAATTCATTAAAACTATTAAATTTTATTTTAAATTTTGAATTTTTATTTTATTGCAAATTATTAATTTGCAATATTTTAAATAATAAAATAAATCCGATCAATGTGGTAGCCAATATAGAAAACTGGAAAATTTTTGAAAAAATATCGAATTGCATTTTTCACGGGCTACATTTTTATAACAAAAATCATTAAAACTTTTTAAATTTTTAATTTTTTCTTTCAAATGTGTATTTAATGAGATCAATTGAAAAACCATAATAATTATTTACATTATGTGCTTTTTTGCCAACTTTCAGGACATTCTGCCCCAATATGCAACGGAGAGGATACTCAGAAGAAAATAAATTATAATTTATGAAGTATGCTTGAAAACAATTTTATAAAATTTAAAAAGGTGTCAGTTAACATACCCGAAATTTGATTTTAACATTTTTATAGCTAATTATAAAAGATGAGAGTCTAATTTGCATATAAAAAATAAAATTTGCAATCGGTCTACAAATTTTGGAAAAAAGCGGTTTTAAAATTTAATTTGGAATGCAATTTTCATTAGCTCTTCTGAAACTGTATAATTTTAAAGTTAAAAGTGATTTTAAAAACGTATTTTATATTTATATATTATTATTTTAATAGTAGGCGAAGCCTTCGGCTTCGCAAAAATTGAAATAAACATCTCTTAGCGCGGCAGAACTCGAAATTTTCCGTCAGATCCGTGGGCCAAAGCTAATGAAAAACATCGAATCCAAAAGTACCCTACAAAATAATAAACCTTTGAACCAAGAGCTACTTTAGAGAAATTTAACATTTTAAAAAACATCCCTGAGTGCAAAAAATCTCAAAATTTTGGATTCTTGGCGCGGCAGATGCGAGAAACCTCGGCTCTACATACCTAGGATCTACACACGCACCGTTACCAAAATAATTTTAATTATGCGCAATAATTCCCTTACATATTATGTTTCTAATGGCAAATTTGTGAACTTCAAAATTGAATTGTGGGCTTAATATAGAACTTACCAAATTCATCTCAACCTTAAAAGTCTTGTATTAATGTGCTCTTTCGTTCGATAAAGCTATTTCTATAAAAAAAGCAAACTTTCGAGTTCGGAATATTAACTTTAGCTTTTAATAATATTCTTTTTCAGAAAGAAGATGGATAAAAGGAAAAATTCTATAAAATTAAAAGATGTAAGCAACGATGGTTTTGGACCTAGTGAAAAATGGAGAATATGGAGAAATGTATTAGTTCTTGGTTTTGCATTTATGATACAATTTACCGCTTTTTGGGGAGCTTCCAACCTACAAAGTTCTGTGAACGCAGACGAGTCTTTGGGAACGTTCACGTTAGCAGCAATTTATGGATCGCTACTCATTTCCAACATATTCCTACCAACTATTGTTATAAAGTAAGGCTGTTAAAAAATGACATTAATTAGCACAATTAAACTAAATGATTTTATTTTTTCAAGATGGTTTGGTTGTAAATGGACGATTGCACTCTCTTTTTTAACTTATATGCCTTTCATCGCTTCACAATTTTATCCACGTTTTGCTACCATGATTCCTTCTGGTCTTTTTGTAGGACTTGGGGGAGGTCCGTTATGGTGTGCAAAATGCACGTTTTTATCTATTATATCAGAATCTTACGCACAAGTAACAGGATTAGCATCTGATATGATAGTTACACGTTTTTGGAGTTTTCTTTATGTTTTATCAATTTTCTCAAGTTTGGGGAAATCTCATTAGTTCAGCTAGTAAGTACTACCATAATATTTTCAAAATTTCGATTTTAACAAGTAATATTGAGAAATGTAATTTTGAAACCTAATAATGTTAATTAAATCCAAGCAATATTTGGTTATTGCAATTTTGCAATATTGCTAATCTCTTCAACATAACATACATACAGCAACCAACACCAAAGCGTACTCTACACTATGTGATTTCGCTTATGATTTTTCTTGTGATTTAAACATAAGCAGTTTTTGAGTGTTTACATTCAGCTCCACCAAGCATACAGTAATTTTTGGTGGGCGTGTTTGGTGCTAGTAGAGTTATACGTTCATTGGTTCAACTGTACTTTCATTGGTTCATTCAAACTTTATTTATGTAATAAGGTATTTTATATATTTATGTAACGCAGAATAGAATTTCATGTGTCAAACTGTAAAAATTTATCGCAGTAGAGCAACGATATTATCCAAAATTACAAGAAATATCACATTGAAATAGAAACAGGTCTTATCTGATGATCTATTATGATTTTCCTTATGATTGGCCTTATGACTTATTTCTTATGATAAAATCACAGTATGAATACTAAAAAACTGTTTATGTTTAAATTATAAGGAAAATCTTAAGCGAAATCACATAGTGTAAAGTGCACTTAATAACCAAAGGTGTCTTTATGGAATTGCCATTTATAAAATGCAAACAATTGCAATCTCCATATTACCTCATCCCTACGGTTCTACTTAGCTTGGCGTGAGTTTCAGTTTCAGAATGGAAGTTCTGGGTTCAAATCACGAATTAAAATTTCTACTGTAAATAATATATCTAATAATATATTTTTTATTACAAATTAATTATTTATAATTATTTTTTCAGTATTATCTTCGCCGGATGGTAAACAATTAGATTTGGTCGAAAATATAACCACCATTATAAATAAAACCGAAGATTTTCTCACAACTACAAGTTTCAGTTTACTTGAAGATGTTCAAAATACATGTGGTGCGAAATTTTGTCCTAGCAGTGCGGTTGTCCACGCAAACCCAAATTTGGAACCACCACCTGCGTCTAAAATAAATCTTATTGCTGGAATTTATTTAGGTTGCATGGTAGTTGCATGTTTAAGCGTAATTTTTGGTGTCGATTCCTTGAAAAGGTAAACGCAACACATTTGATTATTTTATACAAATATTAGTAGGCAGAGACATCTTGTGAGAGATATTATTAATATATTTACAGATACCAAGGAAATCGTACAGGAAGTGCTCATGGCTTATCCGGAATGAAGTTATTAATAGTAACGTTGCAGCAACTCCGAAATCCTTATCAAATTTTAATTTTGCCAATCACTATGTTTATTGGAGCCGAACAAGCTTTTCTAGCTGCAGACTTTAATGCAGTAAATACATACTACCTACTCATACTTTATACATGTCTCTATTTAATATTAATTCAGCGCCATTCATAATTTATTTTATAAAGAGAAATGTAAAAACTCGGATTACATAAAAATTGTTTTAATTTTATATTCAATTTGATACAATGTAATTCTTTAAACTTGCGTACGCGACATTCTAATTTCTACCAATAGAAAACTCAATAATGTAAAACCACAAATGCACTTAGTTGGCTTGGGATTGGTTCTAAATTTGACATTTGAGTTTTCCTATTGGTCGTACTATATGCACATGTGAAAGTTTAAAATACTTTTCTGGTTTTAGGCATTTGTTTCGTGTGGTTGGGGCATTAGTAACATTGGATTTGTCATGATCTGTTTTGGAGTTAGCAATGCCTTAACAGCAATTTTTATAGGCGGCATTGTTAAAAAAGTTGGTCGAATACCAATGATGGTTTTCGGATTAATCTTGCACATGTCGTTATTGATTACACTTTTACTGTGGACTCCTACATCAGAAAATAAAATAGCTTTCTTTTTAATAGCAGGATTATGGGGAATGTCGGACGCAATATGGCTCATACAAGTTAACGGTAAAACTTTAATGTTGTAACAATTAAACAATTAAGCGTTTTATTTTATAGCTTTTTGTGGAATTTTATTTCCGAATAAGGAAGAAGCGGCATACAGTAACTTTAGGTTATGGGAATCAACTGGGTCGGTAATAACCTACGCGTACAATCCATTTCTCTGCATTAAAATTAAAATTTATCTTTTGATGGGATTGTTGTTGATTGGTATTACAGGATACGGAATAATTGAAGTATTGGAGAAAAATAATAAAAAAAGATTGTTTAATATCGCTAAAGGAAATTTTGAATTAGTTGAAGACGAAACGAAACCTAGTGAAATTCCATCCTAAATAAATAATGTGATATTTAAGTTAATTTTGTAAAAATTTTATAAAAATGTAATATATTCCTGAAGATTAGTAGAATTTTTATCAGCTTCGCTTTTAAATCCAAACTTATTTTGAATTTAAAGATGTACCATGTACAAAACGGTGCACTTTGAATCTCTTCCAGTATTTCGTGTTTAGTTTACTCATTTTTGTAAAATGTACATTATGTATGTAGGGTAAGGAACCTAAATTTCATCCCTCTAACGCATTTTGTTAACTGTGACGTCAGTTAGTACCAGGCTACAAGTCATTCCAATGCAGAAAGCCAGAGGTTTCTTTAAATTTAAGTAAATTTGAAAAAACTGAAATTGTTAATTTTAGAAAATTGGTTCTAAATTTTGCCCCCCCCCCGCGGGAAAAAGTTCTTAACTTAACTTTTACTTGCGATATCAATTTCCAAGTTAGTCTATTTTTCTTTTAGCACCTCCCAAAGTCATCTTCTCAATGATTCTGGCAATGAGTTTCTCAGCGTAGTATATTATTAGAGCAAACATGAAGCAACATCAAGTGGTTGCATTCTAGCAGTGCTGTGCGGAGGAAGGCAAACCATTATAATCCTAAAAGCACGAGCCAGGTCATTAACCTGAACATGTCTCGTGTGAGAATGATGCTCATCCAAAACCATGACTACTGGTTTCTCTTTACTTGGGTTCATAATTTGAAAGAAATTCTCCATCTACTGAAGGAAAAGTAGTTCAGTTATCCATCCAGAGTCACTGCAATTTCCAACGGAGCCTAAACGAGCTTCATCAACAAGCTCCTTGTGGGTAGATTTGTTTGTTTTGTGTTGAACCACCGTCACACTTCTTTCGTCTACATGTCGTCCCCCCAACACAAAAGGATGAAATATAAAACACCTAGGGGACAAAATTGTAAACCAAATACGTTCTACTACGTCGGCCATTATTCGAGAAGAAAGCTGTTTTGCGAGAGTTTACCTACTTAATCAAACAGTGGGCATCTCAAGCTTTATTCAACACCTTATAAATGATTGATTTTGGCTTATCTTCTATGGTTTCCATTGGTTTGAAGACCTCTTCTGTGCAAGGCTACTGATCTGTCCTGAAGTGTTTTTCATTATCGCCGCCAGGTTGCCGCACATGGAGAAAGGGTAAACCGTGGGGGTACGAAACTACGTACGGGGACGAAATTAAGGTACTATACCATAATAATGTGTGGAATTTCATAGAATATTTTATGACGCCCAACTAATAGTAGATCAATTTTCACTTCAATTCAGATCATCGAAAACATCAACTACAATAAATAAAATTGTTGCATTAAGGTAAGGATCTATTAAAATTAGTAATTAGCAATAAAAAATGTTGTATTTATTTATAAAGTTATTAAAGTTTATAAAATTAAAATATGTCAATATCACTATGAGGGGTATAAATCAGTTTATCATCGACTGTTAAAAGTAACATACAACTAAAAAATAAAGCAGTGGCACTAAGTAAATGCCATATGTCATGATAATCATAAAAGTTCTGCAATATGCAATGCGTGTTTTTCTGTCTCGATTCGGCAGCAGTTAGCTAAAATTAATAAATAATTTTAATGTTTTTAATGGTCAAGATAAGAGAAATTCCTTACCGTCCATTCCGTAGAATGTTTGAAATAACATACAGTGGCGACACTCCAAGAAATGAGAGTTAAAAGGATATACAGTATATACTGCAATGTACATGGTTCACAGTAGATACACTAAAATGTTAACAAAAACATATTATGTACCTAATTAGTCAAATATATAAATGTTTATTAACTTGCGAAAATATATTTTAAATATTAAATTATCAATTATTACAAGTCATAAAGAAATTCCAATTATTCTGGATTATCAATCTGACGAGGGTACTCTAGAACGAAATATGTGTGATAAGTAAGTGTGGACAAAATTTCCTATTGGTCAAATTTAATTAAAATTTCAGTATAACTTATTATAATTGATAATTTAATATTTAAATTATCGGATAGGACAAAATAATTTTCCACGAAAATCATATTTGGTAGGTACCTTAAATATTATGTATGCAGTAGTGTACCCAAAAGTATTCATCAGAAGTATATACAATAGGAACGTTCCAAAATCCATTGTATCATTCCGTTGAAAATAAAATCCCATAAACGCCAGCAGTAAATTTGCGAATAATGCAATAAAGAGAAAGATAAATCGTGCTGCAATTAAAATAGAAGCTATTTTAGTATGCGTAAGTTAAATTTTCAAATCTTTTTACCTATTTTGACAGGTTTTAAACTGTGAAGAAAACTATTTATACTAGTGGTATCCATATCGTCCCAAAATAATTCAAAACCACGGCACACGTTATTGACAAAATACATTTTCAAAACGACAATCACACAAACAATGGAATAGAAAATAATAAAAATAGCCCAAACAGCTATATGGTTTTCGAAAATTCCAACAGCAGCTACAAGTAAATTACTACAGTAAATTACGAGAGCAAAAGGTTTCGCGAAAATAAAAAACGGCTACTTTCTTTTACTATTGATCAGAGAACAAATAGTATGTTCACCTTTGGAATAAAGCACGTTTTCCCATTTGCGTTATCGCGGGAAAAACATTTAATTGTGCTCCATATGTGAACAACTTTTCAACTTACTGATCAACGTAGCTATCGATAACAACAGAAAGACTACATGAGCAGTCGCATTAATATCCGGATGTCTCTTTTGATAAAGTTTTACAACACCCAGGACTGCAATCACGTACATAAAGCTAGTATCTGAAAGAAGAGAACATTAGCATAAGCAGAATATAATTTATATTTGTAGATTAGTTATACCAAACTGAAAGTTCTCCTGACTGGGGCAAATGTGATAGCATCCTGATAAAACTCCTTCCATTATAACTGCTGTGCCCATGGCATAATATAAACCGTAATGCTTTGGGATGCCAAAATTCTAAAAAAAATATTTAAATGCAAACTAGGTTTCAGGAAGTCTTGGACTTCTGCAACTGCAATTTACAGTTTCAATCAATATAACATTAAATAGTAAAAAAATCCTTACGTCGATATGGGTTAGCTGTAATATATTACCTCGACATAATACATTACATCGACCTATTAAATTACAACGCCGACCCAAAGCATTATCTCTACATGCTGTAATGACAATAAAAAGAGTTCCAGCAACTAGATAACCAAGATTGGAGAAAACGTGGTTAAAATCGTTAATTGAGATTAATGGATGGGCGCACAAGAAATTATAATAGCACATATCCAAATTCCCAGTCGCGTTCATTATCTAAAATTTAGAAATTGAAATGTCTTTTATACTTTTCAGCGTTTTGTACCCTCTGGTGTGTTATAACAAGCTGTACCACTGGCGTTCCATAAAATATTCCAACAGTAATCACATGTAAAAAGAAGTTGCTGGTTTCTGAATTTTTGGTTGCCAAATCACTCAATTTCAAACGAGGTTTTTTTAATAAATAATCGATATATTCGTAAGGATTAGCTTGTGTGTTGTTATCTTCTTTTGGGAGTAATACTTCTGTATCTTTATTATTTGTATCGGATTTGTTGTCTACGTCTACCGTACTTGTAGACAAAGCATCTTCAGTAAATTCACTATTATTACTAGCAACACTTGCATCTGGATCAAAATGTATCTTACTTGTAGATGGCATTTCTTCAATAGGTTTAGTATTATTGCCAGCAATACCCCCATCTGCATTACTACTTGTCGATGCAATTCCATCGTTGACTGTTGTATTATTACTATTACATAAATTTGCCACAAGTTCGCATTGTTGTTTTTGAGAAAATCTCCAATATTTGGTTTCATATAAATGAAACACACACGTTAATAGTATTAAAATAAAACATAAACATGTGATAACTGTCAATGTAAGAAATATAGCAGCTGCATATTCTTGCGGGGTAATATTTTCCTTAATGGTAAATGTAATAGTAGAAGTACGGTTTAATGGTATAATTTGTTTAGGTATATTATTAGGAATCAAACTATCTCCATCACAATCATTATTGTCTGGTTCTGCCACAAAGATGACGAAAAACCCATTGGGAAACTTCTGTTTCTGTAAGTAAAAAATACACAAATAAGCTTAAAATAGAATAAAAATATGAAAAATAAACTAGAATTCTGAATATTTTTCTTTTCGGATCATCAGTAAAAAAATTCTGCTCGTTCCACTCAGTTTAAGGAAAAATAAATTTAACTTATTTCTTACCTTTATTATAATTCCGCCGCGTGTGTTTATCGTTTCATATTCTCCATCATATTTGATATCTTCGTTTAAATCAAAAACAGGACACTAAAAATATTAAAGTAATATTTCAGAAAAAAAATAGTGAAACACAAATTACCTCGTAATTTTGAATGGAAACTATTAAACATGTGACATCCAATGAAACTACATCTAAAATTACTGTGCCCTCAAAATCGTCATCTTTCTCGGAATATCGATAATAAAAATATTTTGGAGCACTAGGAGAAATCGATGCTGTATAATTTTTATCTAGTTCTATGTAAAAATCCATTTGATCCTCGACAAATATCGTGACCGTGACTGGAGTGATGGAATATGTAGAAACGGACACTGAAAGTGGCTTGTTATATTTGTGGTCACCTGCAACTAAAATATTTTGAATTACAAAAAATAGATAATGTAAAAAAAAATTTTTTCTTACTGTACTTTTGATGTGCGATTAATTCCATATCATTATGGCAAAGAGTTCTGGATGTGTTGAAAAATGTTAAAGTTTCAGTTTTGGATTCTACCAGCAATGGTATTTCCCACGATGTTACTTCCCTTTGTTGCCTAACCACGATAAACACGGGATAATTAGGTTGGGCCAATTTACTGGTTGCCGAAATTCGGAATGGATATTTTGACTACAAAAACATCTACAATAGGTAGAAATTTAAATATTTTACGCTTACGGTAGATACGGGAAAATGAATAATTGATTCATTTTTTGGTCAACTGTGATATTAAACTCGACAGAATAATTTTTCGTAACGGCCGATGGACAAAAGTTAGCACCATTTCCAGGAAATCCATACGCAGTATAACCAATTAAAATGAAATAAGTGGAAATAAAAATTATCACCATTTTCAATTAGTGAAATTTCTTGATTGTCTAAATGTTAGTTGATAACGCAGAGGAAAATATATTTTCTAAAAAGAATGGTTTAGAGTCAGCAATACCTCAAAATGAAGAACTAAAATTAACGTTTACATGAACGTAACGGAAATAATTCCTATAGGTAACATTATTTCTCAAAATGCTTCAAAATTTAGGAAAGTTGCCACCTTTTACACTGCATTTACAACCTTAAAATGTTCAATTCTCAATAGTTTAGTTTCTCTGTAGACAGAAAAGTTCTCAGTTCTCTGGTGTACATATTGCTATGGTACAATTTTTAAAAGGTTACCTTTTATATTTGTTTTTGATTTTCCACGGCTCAGTTCCTTCACCTTTTTACATTACATTCAATTTTATTCTTATTTCTTAAGCAAGGGCATTCAATTTAAAATCTCTTAATTTTTTTAAAAATTAAAATTTAATCTTTCCAATTGTGTCCAAGAGTATTTTTATAACAAATGAAAGTCGTTGTAGAACCAAATTAAATAGAGGTCAACTACTGTAAACTTTTTATTTTTTGATTTTACCAACATATTAATAATATAAAAGCATAGGTAATATGCTTTCCAAAAAATTTGGAAAAATATAGGCTGAAAATAATTTGTTTAATTGTTAATTTAATTTGATTATGACTGTAAATTCATTCTTTACCATTTTAAAAATTTTGTAAGTTTACTTTTTGTTAATTTAAAATAACTAAAAATTAAAGCCAAGTAACAATACAACAATGTTGAAATATTGTATACTAAACTAACATAAGAAACCGTCTCATCTAAAAAAATGAATAAAAAGTTATGGTAGTTCATTTTTTGATTATTTTTTTGTGATTAATTACAATAAAGCGAAAAGAACTCGCATGCCCCGGTTTTACAGAGACGGCTCCAGAATGCGATAATGCAGTATTTTAATGAAGATGTGAATGGAGTAGGAATTAATTAGTTGAAAAATTTAATTTCTGAAAGCCAAGTAATATTTGATTTCGATAACGGCGCGCAAAGTTAGGAGGTATATTACATTTTAAATATAAAGTTTTAACATTGCATTTGGATTACTAATTGAAATTTAAAATTAAAATATTGAAAGTTTTCCGAATTTTTTATAATAAAATTAATGGATTCTGTGTTACTGCCATTTTCAGATAAAATTAATTTAAAAAATGACCCCTGTGGGTTTCAAAAGAGACCACAATTTTACTCATTTAAAAGGTTGCTTTAGAAGTTTCCGAGGAAGTTTCTTAGAAAAATAATAAGATCATCCTAAACCATGACTTTTATAAAAAAAAAACAGCTACATTAACAAAATTAACAATAATTATATTATCGTATATAGATATGTATAATTTCGTGTTGATAACTTTTTTTGTAAAAAAACACGTACACCGTTATTCTAGCAAGAAGAATTAACAATAACGGTAACAGTTAAGACGCCATAATCTCGGTTTTTACAACAAATTATGAAAGATGAGGGTGTAATTAACAAATAAAAAAATAAATTTGTGGTAGGTCAACAAATTTCGGAAAAAATTCATTTTTGTGTGAATCCTAGTCTTCACGTAGTTGCGTTTGTCAAAACACACTTTCCGCACCCTCCGCTCCGTTCCGAGCGCTACAAGCGGTTTTGACAAGCGCTTTACTTACTGAAAACATCCCCCAAGACGATACAACTCGAAAAAGTGTGCAAGTTGACCCGACGGATGTCAGAGAGCGACTGACTCCGTCCTAACGCAGCTCTAGTTAGCCCCGCCCTAGGGATTGTTTTCATGCATATCAATGCACAAGCACCGAAAAAATAAAAGTATTGCGTAATATTGCGCAATAGTACACTTACATGTATTTCTTATGGGAAAATTTCAATTTTCAAAATTAAATTATGGCCAACTCCGACAACATTCATCCTCACCTTAAAAAGCTTATATTTTTCAGTTATTTCGTTTGGTAAAGGCATTTCTATAGGAAAAAGTATAGGAAAACGATTGGGAATCTGAACTATCACCATAATAACGATAATATTATAAATACCTACATTGTACATAATAATATTATGTATCTACATACATTTCGTTTTGATAACTTTTTGTATAAATCGGAAATGCAAAAGATTAATGCAAAAGTTATCTGGTCCTACCCAATTATAGATAACTAAAGGGTATAGCCGGATAAGCATGTGAAATCTGCCCCAGCGATTTTAAAAATCCATATGGCAGATCGATTTGTAACTAAAAAAATTTTTTTCTGAAAATTTTAGCTTTTAAACCCCGTGGGTACGACGTAATTAAATAAAACGTGTTTTTCGGTAATTATTTTATTGTAACTATTCTACTGAATATTTTTTAACAAAAATTTTATTGGTAATAATTATCAACAAGGGACGTTAAAAAATAATTTTTTTATAATTTTGTAACCACCCCTTTTTAAAAAAAAAAAAAAAGTTTTTGTCGTTATATTTAAATATGTTCCTTTCATATGTCACTCACGAATTTTTTCCAAAAAACTCCTTTTTGGCTCTTCATTATACGGTAAAATTTTCAACTTGATCCATTTGGTGGAACAAAGTCAAAAAAAATAAAATTGATTTTTTTTATATTTTCTTCTAATATTATTCACTAGATTTACTTGTGAAATACTGCTTTTTTATTCAAAATATATCAAAAATCTTATTTAAATGTACATACTATTGGAAATAATTAATCAGTGTCAAAATTTCCAATTTTGTAATTTATAATATTATAATATTAATATGGTTCAACAAAAGCTTATCAATTATTTATATTGAATTAAGTAATTTTGCATAAAATGTATAGATTAGACTTTAATACAAGTAATTTAATAAAATTAATAAATTACAATAATAATTAATACAATGAATCGATGTTACAAGAACTAAATGAAGCTTCCAAGGCAATATTAGACCTGAAAATGAACCTAGGTAAAACATAAAAAAATGTGTCCCCACTACGCAAAGATTCAAATTGAAACCTAGGACACAAAATCACCAACTCTAAAACTAACCAAACATCGGAGTTATCTAGAAGAATAATCTTTTTTTAATCTGCCCTGCTTTTGGAAAGCTAAACTGCATGCAACTGCGGTAATCAAAATCCTATAATTCTGAAAATAAAGGTATACGACGCATGTGTATTGCCTATTGCAACATAAGGGATGGAGACGACAACAACAACAACAAAAGCAAAGACGGAAAATATAAGTACAATACAACGAGCAATGAAACAAAGAATGCCAGAAGTGAATTTCAGTGAAAAATCAGAAATGAAGTAATAATGAAAAGAATAAGAGTGGCAGACATAACAGAACGAGTACCAAAGCTAAAGTGGCAATGCATGTGATACGTAGTCAGGCAGAGCTCACTTAAATAGGCTTAAGAATTGGGAATAGCTCCCAGGGACCAAAACTACCAAAAGAAGCTTAGGAAGACCCCGAGACAGGTGGCTAGACGACACAAAGAATGTTACAGGAAGATACTGGTTTTAGGCAGCGGCCAAAACAGAGATAAATGGATAGAAATTGGAAGGCTTACGTTCAGGAGCGGACGGAGATATCCTGAGAAAAGAGGTATTACACTATGAGAAATTCTTTGTTAAGATTGCTTTTAATAACATTAGTTAATCCTCGTCATTATCTTTATTCACTACAGCATTAACTTTGTCATCTGTAAACAAACGACTGAAATATTTCGACAGGTCTTATTATTTTAGCCAAATATCAACCACGAAAAGGATAATATATAATAGCCGCAATGTGAGAGCAGCACCCGATAGTGCGCCTACCATTAACACAATCACAACAATAAAAATTATGGCCGAGATTTTATTCGTACCTGGTTGATAATAATCAATGAAACAACGGTATTTTTTTTGAGTTAATATGCCGAGATTTAATTGTTAGTTTTATAATATTTGGTGTGATTTTTACATAGTGAAGTGTAATAGTAACGTCTTCATTCATCAACTCACAATCAGCCAAATAAGATACGGTTCTAGACATTCGATATTTTTTAAATATATTAATACTGAATAATTATTCCCAATAGTATGAACATTTAAATAAGATTTTGATATATTTTGAATAAAAAAGCAGTATTTCACAAGTAAATCTAGTGAATAATATTAGAAGAAAATATAAAAAATCAATTTTATTTTTTTGACCTTTGTTCCACCAAATGGATCAAGTTGAAAATTTTACCGTATAATGAAGAGCCAAAAGGAGTTTTTGAAAAAATTCGTGAGTGACATATGAAAGGAACATATTTAAATATAACGACAAAAACTTTTTATTTTTTTAAAAAGGGGTGGTTACAAAATTATAAAAATTATTTTTAACGTCCCTTGTTGATAATTATTACCAATAAAATTTTTGTTAAAAATATTCAGTAGAATAGTTACAATAAAATAATTACCGAAAACACGTTTTATTTAATTACGTCGTACCCACGGGGTTTAAAAGCTAAAATTTTCAGAAAACATTTTTTTAGTTAGAAATCGATCCACCATATGGATTTTTAAAAATCGCTGGGGCAGATTTCACATGCTTATCCGGCTATACCCTTTGATCGGTAATTTTTTAAATGATAAGATAAAAAGCATTCATGACGCATTTCCCACCAATTATTTACAAGGGGATTTTTCAAAGGTGATTACCACTTGTTAAAACTAATATAGCCATTTTATAAAAAATTCATAATACCTACTCTATAGGATCCATACTAAAAATGAGATAGTTTCCAAAAAGAAATTTTGAAAATATCACAGTAGTTTGAATCCTACTATTTTAGCTTTTAGTCAAGTCAAAAAGACAAAAAAGTGGTAACTTAGCAATAATTCGCATAAAGCTTAAAATTGATACAAATTTAAACTACACCATTGTAAAAGCAATATCAAAGTCCTCATCGACCCTACATCTGCTATAAATTTTATTCGAGGTCAGAGGTCATAAACATCGGTTTTTCGCATTTTACTCGTATACTGTAAGTGTTATTGTAATCTCAGGAATGATGACTCGCAGCAAAATAGTATAAGAACAATTGTTATAGATAATTGCACGATCTACAACTTTCGTCTAACCTATTTTTACGTTAACACTTAGCGTTTACGGCAAAAATACGAAAAATCCACATTTATGACCTTTAACCTTGAATAAAATGTATAGTAGAAGTGGGATCGGTAGGGACTTTTCATATTTTATGTATTTACAATAGTGCATTGAAGACTTATACCAATTTTCAGCTCTATGCAAATTTTTGCAAAGTTAAATGTCTATTTTGACTGGACTATTTATATCAGAGAAACAACCAAAATTTCCAAAAAAAATAGCTAAAATAGTAAGCATAAACCAGATTCTGTTCTCACTCTCTCGTACATCTCAATTAATAACAAAAAGAATTTAATGCTTTTTGTCTAAATTTGGTTACCTACCATAGATCCTGAAGAAGAAAATAAAACTTCGAAACGTTAAAATCGTGGGAATAAAAAATGGGAAAATTAAAATCCAATATTTCCCATTAAATTCTTAGTTATAAACCTTCTTTTTACTTAAACTCAACCACCCCATTATATTTTGTACAGTTTTTCCGTTAAATAATTTATATTATCTTGATCTATTCTTGGACTTGATCAACCAAAAATAAAATTGCAATAAATTAAATAAACGGTTTTCTTGGAATTTAACTTCAATTAATGTTATACAAAAATTTCGGCAAAAAATTAAACTTTCCGGTATGACATGTAAACCTTGAGCAAGCGACTAGTTGAGGAGGATAAGTTTAATCTTTTAAAATAATTAATTAAAATAAATAGCAAATGCTTTGAATTATTATTGTTTGCAGAAAAGCGTTACTTATTTTTTGAATACTTACACATTATAACACATTATTTAATGTTTGTTAAAAATAATACTACTCCAACATTATCTTAAACTAACACAAATCCAAATGATAACAGGAAAGAAACTTTTTATTTGTTTCTATAATATTGTATGGTATAAATAAACAAGTACATTGCCACTTATTCAATTTTATGCAACACTACTTGACAAAATAGTATTAAAGTAGCACCAAGTTGAAAGAGGTTAACTTCAGTTAGCATTAATTCCTAAAACAAAAATAATATAAGAGTGTGCAGTTGTTTAGGTTCAAGAGAAGTGGAAGATATGATTCATTTTACGATCTACTACAGTGTCTGAATCATAGCGACTACCAGTTATTCATGTCTGTATACATATGGTGCCTAACTAGATGAAGTCATTAACAGCAAATTTATTAATTATTGTTACTTTTTTAACATTTTCTGGATTTTACATTTCACAAAAGTTTATATGCAAATTACAGAGAATTTTAGAAAATGTTTCCTTATTCAAACTGATACATTCCAGTAGCGCAGCTACTAATAAATTCATATAAAAAATATCAAAAAAATGGAAGACCTCGATAGCAGCGCCAAAATTTGAATTTGGAGAAATTAGAAAAATTAATTAAAAAGTTTAAAAATTTTAAAATAATATTGGAAATTTTTAGAAATGCAAAAAAGACAAAACATAGTCGACTTGAATTATAAATTGAAAAGAAAATATAGTTGAGGTGATAGGTCAATAAAGTCTAACCTTTTTTTCGACCCATCGTCGAATGAAAAAATAACAAAAAAAAATTATAATTTCCACAACTTACTGGATGACCTAAGGTTTCGTTCTTATCCACAATGTGGAATTGATCTCCTCAGACCCAGATTGGTAAAGAAATTTAGAAATAAAGAAATTTTATTGGCCTATCATCTCAACTATATTTTCTTTTCAATTTATAATTCAGGTCGACTATGTTTTGTCTTTTTTGCATTTCTAAAAATTTCCAAAATTATTTTAAAATTTTTTAATTAATTTCTCTAATTTCTCTAAATTCAAATTTTGGCGCTGCTATCTATTATCTCGTCAGAGATGAAACTATTTTTTAAAAATGTGATATCCTGTTATACAACGTTTTTTAAACTTTCTCGAAAATACATTTACCACGTGATATTTTTAAGGTTAAAGTCTTTCGAGCGTCGGAGTCGGTTGCAAAAGGTGGTGAGTAGATTTTGTATTTTCTTTATCAATCTGGGTCTGAGGAGATCAATTCCACTTTGTGGATAAGAACGAAACCTTAGGTCATCCAGTAAGTTGTTGAAATTATAATTTTGTTTGCTATTTTTCATTCGACGATGTTGCTGAATGCGGCCAGAGGAGTATTCCACCTTGTAAAACGGATTATGAGGACTTCCAGAATGGAAGTAGTTATATTCTGTCAGGAATGGAAAACTAGTGAATAATGGAATTCAAATGCTAGGAAAAGAAAACGTGGAAAGACTACAATAGCATGATGATGTTATGATGTGATGTTGATAATAATCAACATCACACCGGACATAGACGAAATTAAGAAACCAAACAAGAAGTATTAGAAAAAGGGAGAGGAAAAACAGCAAAAGCAGCCAGAAGAAAAATTGATGCACTAATAAAAGAAAATAGTCATGAGGAAGTTGTGTATGAGCAGAACGATAATGATGAATCAGATGCAGCATATCTGTATTGCAACAAACTCTATTCGCGTTTTCGTCCTAAAGAATTTTGGCTAAAGTGTCAGAACTGCAACGTCTGGTGTCACTACAAATGTGCTGATATTTCTAGGTTAACAAAGACTTTAATTTGCGATGTTTGCTAACCACAAAAGCACTTCTAATTCTTTGATTTAAAATTATTTTTTTTATGTTTAGATGTTTTTTTTATTATGAACGAAATACATTTCTTTAATATCAGTTTTTTTAATTTTAACGGTGTTTTAATTGAAAAATTTCGAGGAGTTAACCGCCGGTGAAGTTTTTTGTACACATTTCATGAAGTACATGACATCTCATGTAAAGTACATGAAGTACTTGTGAAATACATAAAGTATTTGTGAAGTACATGAAATACTGGTAAAATACATGAAGTACGGGTAAAGTAGGTAAAATACGTGTTAAGTATATTGAAGTACAAGTAAAGTATCATGAAGTTAGTACATTTTTGGGGAATTACATGAAGTTGAAACTAGCTTATGCGCATGCGCTACGGTCAATGTGTATCATAGATAAGACACGTGTATTCAATAATAATTATTTGATAGCAAATTATCTTACATCAGTAGATTTTCTTAACATTTTTTTATAAGGATAAGGTGCGTATCATCAGCCCCCTTCCATTGCGAATTTTTAATTCAAAAAGTCTATTGTGCATTCTCTATTTTCGGTTGGACCTTTTTTGTTTTTGAATTATTTAGAAAACTAGCTAGGGGGGGGCGGAGACCTGCTAGCTCCACCCTCTCGATTTTGAAAATAATCTTAATAATCGTTTGTGCATGATTGTATATAATTTATTTTTACTTTACTGGTTTTTGTTACCCCCTCCAAGATTATGTCATAATTTTTTTTAGAAAACTAAAACGGTAGCGAAGAGTTTCTACTAAATTTTCAAACCTTTAATATGTTTGCCTGCATTGTAATATTTGGGTACTGAAAGGTGTTTCACATCCCCCAAATCCCCCAGATTAATTAGTTTATTTTTTATCAGAAGTAAACTGTAGATCTCTCCATACTTGGGCACTGGAGGTGTTCCACACCCCCAGACCACCCGGATTGAGTAGTTTATTTTTTATCAAAAGTAAACTGAAGATATCCCGTTGCAGAGGCACTGGAGGGTGTTCCACACCTTTTCCAGACTTCCCGATTGAAATAACTTATTTATATTAAAAGTGAATTAAATATTTAAATATATCTCAAGTTTATTAAAATTAGCTATGGCCAAGTAAATGTGTTTAATTCGTAATCTGACAATTAATTATAAACTGCGCAATTATATATTCTGTACCCCCTGGGAGGCAGATCTCTGCAATATAATAAAAAATAAACTACTCAATCCGGGGGGTCTGGGGGGTGTGGAACACCCTCCAGTGCACAAATTTCGGAACGAAGAACATTGCAGAACATGCAGAACCCTTCAGACCGTGTAGTTTATTTTTTTGTCAAAAGTAAACTGACGATCTCCCGTTGGAGAGGCACTGGAGGGTGTTCCACACCCCCCAGACCCCCCGGTTTAAATAATTTATTTTTATTAAAAGTGAATTAAATATTTAAGCATATCTCAAGTTTATTAAAATTAGCTAGGCCAAGTAAATGTGTTTAATTCGTAATCTGACATTTAATTATAAACTGCGTAATTATTCCGTACCCCCTGGGAGGTAGATCTCTGCAACGGGAGATCTTCAGTTTACTTTTAATGAAAAATAAACTACTCAATCCGGGGGGTCTGGTGGTGTGAAATACCTTCCAGTGCCTCTGTAACGAAAAATCTTCAGTTTACTTCTGATAAAAAATAAACTACTCAATACGGGGGGTGTAGGTGGTGTGTGAGTGCTCTAACGCTCAAATTTTGGAATCTCGGTAAGTCTCTGAAATACCAATGAAGTACGTGAAATACAATGAAGTATCTATGAATTAGGTCAAGTACCGTGAATTATTGATGAAGATGAAGTACGTGAAGTTAATTGTACACGATTTCTTCTAGCGGTTGACCCCTCGAAAAATTCTAAGTAATTTTGTTTACAAAATCCGAGTTTTTATGAAGCCATCATTACATAACATATACTTATGATAACCCCTTGATCTTTTCTTCTATTTTAATGTTTTACTCTAGATAAACTAGAAGTAAATAATAAAGTTTATTATATAGCAATAAAAACTACAAATTATAACATAATTTTTCACCAAAGCTAGTTTTCATATTTTAATTGGTTTTAAAGTTATAACAAAAAAGAGTTAGGGGGGTCATCACAGGTCAATTTCCCTATTAATGACTATTCTTCATCGATAAAAAATAAAACCATTTTTCTGTTAGTAAGAACAATATTACTAACAGAATAAATAATCACAATAAGACAAAAAACCGAATAAACTCTCCAAATTTAATAAGCTTCAAAATTATTTCTTTTCGAATTAACCCTAAGGTGAGTGTGTAGGTATATAGGCTTATACTTAAAGCATGTTTTCGGTAGGTATAAATACTCTTATCAAATCCTTTCCTCATCGACATAACCTCACTAACTCGTTACCCTTCTTGTTTACTCTGCCATCACCATTACTTGGATTACCGTTCATTCATATCTTCTAACAAAATAATTCCTTTATCCGGTTTATGCACTCAAGATATTATTCAACTCATTGGAAAGTTTTTCCTTATATCACATTTTTACATTCAATTTTCTTTTGAATTAAGCCCACTCCCTGACTTCTAATCCATTATCCAGACTCTTAACCACAATGTCAACCCATCGTTATTTGTCACTAAGTCATTTTTCCCCTCATGTTTGATTCAATACAAAGAATCAATTTTTCCTTTGATCGTTTCTACTAAAAGTTCTAATTGGTTTTATTCATTAACTTAGGCCACAGATGAAACATATTAAATAAAAATAACTCAATAATTATTGAATTAAATACATTTTAAGCCAAGTAAAGCTTCCGTCACATTCTGTGTTGCAACAGTCTACGCTCTGCTCAACAGCTGCTAACTCAAGAGATGGGCTGTCCAGTGTTAACCTCAAGTGTCCATCCTAGCTTTGTTCACCTGAAGTTAACATTATAAATTTTATAAATTATTACATACTAGAGTAGATAAAGTCACTAAGTTTGATTATATCAAAGCTTTGGTTTAACTTTGGATGATCGTAAATAAAATTCAAATAAAACAATTTTTTGGCATAAATGATAAAAATACTACTTCCAATGGCTAAATTTTAGTTCGCAGTTATGGTGGTCGTGCTGACACTACAATATTAAGAATAGAGTAACCACCCCTAAATCCAGCATTTAAAGAGTCAAAACGAAATAAACTAAAAACCATAGTAGAGTAACCATGGTCTAGTTGCCCCTAAAAAGATTTAACTGAAATGTTTTTGAGACAGTAGCTTAACTGTGTTGAAAAGTTTTATTTGAGCAAATAAATATTTAAAAAATTTAAGAAAATTATTATCTTTCAAACGGTTTGACGTTTTTTTAATTTTTTTATTTTCTTAACGATAATTAGTTTGTTGCATCATTTGTCAAAATATCTTAGAACAACGGTTCTTAACTTTTTTTTATCGCAGACCATCTCAAAATATACAATATCATGCCGCTTCGGACCCCAGGACTTCATAATTAAAAATAAAATTATGATTAATAATAGCTTCTTACGGTATTAGATTATTAAAAACACTTTTTAAAAGCTTTTTAAGTTCTTTTTATGCCATTGCGGACCCTCTAAATAGTACCACTGTCTTAGAGAATATCATTAATTAAATTAATATAAAAATAATCACGGATTTTAATTACAATTATCACTATTGTAATTAAATTAATTTTATTTATTTATAAATTAATTTTATTTCATTGTAATTTATTCATTTATATCCAGCGCCAAAATTTGAATTTGAGAATTTTTTTTAATTTCTCCAAATTCAAATTTTACCGCTGATATTAATCATCTAGGTGATCATCCAGTCAGAGGTAAAACTATTTTTTAAAAATGTGATATTCTATCTACAGGACTTTTTAATTTTATATTTTCTTTATCAATCTGGATTTGAGGAGATCAAATCTAGGTCATCCAGTAAGTTGTAGAAATTATAATTTTAGTTTGCTATTTTTTCATTCAACGCTATTGCTCAATGCGACCCTGCTATTTTGAAAAAGATATCTACTTGTTAGATTTACACCAGCCTATCACCTCAACTATATTTTCTTTTCAATTTATTCATTTAATTGGTATTCTGAAGAATATTTGATTAATGCAACAAATAAATAATTATTATTAAAAAAATTATTTTTCTGACTTTGAAGATCATTTTGTTCGCTTTCAAAGTATAGAAAAATTTTGATGATTCTATCAAAGTGATAAATTTTTCTTTATGATCTCAGTGTGATAGGCAGTTCAAAGTTTTTTCTGAAAATGCTCAACAATAGGTTTGATGTAATTTTTTTTCTGAATATTCAGTCAAACCGAATAAAATGTAATAATTTTTGTGTTTTTTTAAATTTTATTTTACTCGAATAGAAGTGCATCGACAGGGCTAAAAGTTAAAAGTTAAAGTTAAAACTGAAGCTAAAAGTTTAGTTAAATCAAAATTATTCAAACAATTGAATAAATTCCCTATGAAGAGGTAATTGTAGTAATTTAAATATTAGAAGTTGAGATACAAATGATCTGCTGAAATATGAGATTTTATTTTTTAAATATAAACGTTTTTCAATTATGTGTAACTGATTCTTCTTTTAGAAATCAAAAAGAATAATGGAAAACGTTGAAATTCGTTGTTGGTAATCAATGTAAGGGGAATCCCTTATATGACTTTTTCTAAAAATTATTTTTCCATGTAAATTAAACCCTACAAAAATATATTATAATAAATGATTTATTAATTACTTAGCACAATGATTGTTTACTTTATTACAACTACATCACAAACATATATAATAATTTTTCATTCACTCTACTATTTACTTTGTCGTTACTTAGAATAATTTACTATTAAACTATATGACACAGACTTGAATGTAGATATTTTCTTAATGAAATAATTTCTTATATAATAATATTATTTACAACATTCACTTAAAATGTAATAGGAACTTTGGTTTCATTCAAGGATTTAAAATCCCCTACTGATAAAATTTTATTTAAACAAAATTAATAAATTAAAATACTTATGTTAGTATAGATAAACAAACTTTTGTTTGCAAATTCAAAAATCACTGAAGAGTAGTCGTACATAATAATTATATTGTCTTAAAATATCTTTTTACAAAACATATTGCAAAATGTTAGTTAGTATATACTATTTTAATGTAGCAACTACTTAATATTAAATTCCAAAATAATTTTTAGATAACTGCTACATTGAAATATTTTTTACTAATAAGTAATAGTAAGTAATAAGCATAATCAAATATTTTTAAACTTATTCAAGATTTTAGAGTTAAGATATACAAAAATATTTTGGAATAATTGTATGGCACAATATTTAATGTAGAAAACCATTGGTTCGAATCTTACCACATTTCTTTAAATATTCGAAATTCATATTAAAGTTTTATCTAATTTACAAAATTTGTATCTTTATATTGTTGGTATGAAAACAAGTAGCATAACAGGTAGTGGTAGTATCAAAATAATTTAATATGAATTTATCAATACTTAAATTTTTACATGAGGCACGTTCAAATATAAATAGGAAAGTCTTTATGCATTCATGCACCACCATATCTATACCAATGTAATTTATAATATAATCTATGTACAATATAATATGGTATGGTATATGTATATGGCATAATGTGGTATGACATTGTATGGTATAGCACAGCAGGCATGGTATGGTATAACGATGATTCCTATTCAAATTTGAATTTTCTTTTAATTTGAAAATGTAGAAATTACAGTTATCTTTTTTATTAAAATATATGGTAAGTTGGTATGATACATCACACAATTGGTCATTTTTTAAACTATTTATTACTTATGTCTCTTAACAATAAAAACGTATACATTTACTTTTCATTCTTCAATCGTTAAATACAATTAATAATAAATAACTACTTTATTATAAATTATGTTGGACACGATTTTGTATTTTTAAATTTTAAAGTTTTTCTCAGTCTACACTATTTTTAAAACCATTTGTTTCTGAAACTTCCATATTGCAACTTACACCATACCTTTTGACATCATTCGAACAGTATTTTTTAACGCTTGTCTTTTGTTGCAAAACCATATTCGTATCACTTCTCTCTCGTAGCCCAACTGATGTGCTAGTCCCGTGATTTCGGTTCCCGAGGGATGCGTGTTTCGTTCGAAATGAGCGTTTAATAATTCTAGGGCTTGCGGCGTAAACGAAGTTCTTCGTTTTCGCTTTTTTGAGGGTTCTACCCCAATAAAATCTGTAAGGTGGTTTTGTCCACTCTTATATCTAGAATAGAAACTGTTATGTTATTTAATAATCGAGTTTTACTTTTTATATGGTTGGTAATTTTGTAATATTGTAAAATAATATGTTACCTTTCTTCGGCTTCTTTCATCCATCTCTCCAAAACGGGTTTTATTTTTTGTGCACTCTTCGGAGTTATATCTAGCTTTTCAAACCTAAACAAGTAAACCACGAATTAAGGGTTTGCTTGTCTAATAGTGAACCTAACCTAACTTAAATAATATATGTTAGCGTATTCTAATTTGACAGAATGCCCAGGACACTGACATACAGTTTAAAATCAACTGATTTTGATCCATTCTATAAAATTAATAAAATAAGATATGCCAGTGCCCTGGCTATACTACATAGCCTAAGATTAACTAGTGGTTTAAAATTTTTTGTACAGTTGAAAAGATTTGTTAATGGTTATTGTAACAAAATAATAATAATAATAAAACGTACATTGCTTGTTGTTGAGAGGATAGCTGCGCGGCGGCTAACATCTGAGAGGCCAGGGCACTGGGAACAAACCAAGAGGTTACTTACGTGAAATAATAATAATGAATCCATAATAATATTAGTAGGTACTTTTATTTAATTATTTTGTCGATTATGTTCAATGTCCTGGCACAGCAAATATTTTATTCCATCATAATTTATGTCCATTTTGGAAAAATAAGAAAAACATGTTTTCCAAAATTATAACAGGACATGTGGTTATGTTTGAAAATTATATTATTTGAAAAGAAAAGTTAACGCAATAATAATATGGTATTTACTATTTCTTTAGTGTCTGCCAGTTTTATTGTATAAATTTATATTTACGACCTCCGAGGTAGTTCAAATAAAAGAGAAACAATAAAAAATAATTAAAGAAACTTGGTTGCAAAATAGGGCCACTTTATCGAATTACTGGCCATTCGAAGAGTTTTATTTTTTGCTCCAACTCTCTTTTGTGTGGTTGGTATTTATTTAGTGTGGTAATATCTTAAATTTGTGCCAATTACCTGCAAATTGCACTTTGACTGTATGCAGGTCCTTCGGTTACACTTAACGCCTGTCCAACTTGCGTCTGTGTTAGTCCTAATGATAACCTACGTAATTTAAATGCTTTTGCAAATTCCTTGATTTCGTCTAAATTTATTCCATCTACGACGTTACTACTGGCTTGATTTATGGTTGGTTGATCTGCAAGAATGTGTTATTAGCAAAGGAGACAATATCAAATTTAAAATCTAAGGTTTTAGCTCTACTTCCTCGTCCAATAAAATTAAACGTTTTTAATAATTTAATTGCAGATAGTTTATGAACCTAATTACTCATGAAGTATTTTTTTTACTTATAATTGAAATGGTAATTGCCAATAATAACAACTACAAAAATTGAAGGTAATTTACTTAATAGACGATTATTAATTAAATTACATAAAAAGCATCAATAATAATTAAATAGTAATTTTGTTTGTGATACTGCAATATCACACAATTAATCATTTTATCATCTGCAGTTGTATTATTAATTAAGCCAATAAAGCATGATAAAGTCGTTATTACCATAATAAAAGAGTCATGAAGATAAACTATTTTATTTAACTAAAAGTCTTTTATATCATCGAGTTCTTGGCCTAATGCGTAACTGCAGAATATAAAAATGTTGACGATGAAATTGGATTTTCACAATTGCCAATTTGAATTAATCTTTTTTACCTAACCTAGAAAAGTCTCTTTTTAACTTACTTGGCGAATCGATCAGCAAATCTGCAGTTGAATTGTCACAGTTAGACGAGATACTTAACGACGACGGAGGCCTTTTCAAAGTATGACTAGAATTGTTACCATGAGAAGGTAGCGAAATTTCACCGTTTATTGATGCATCACGATTCGTGCAACTACTCGCAGGCGATGCGTTATTTCTTGATGTAGGTATTTGATGAAGCTTCGAATCCATAAGTTGTTGGTGGTTCATTTGATTAATGTGGTGGTTTCTGTGGAGCGGAGGTGTGGACGATGGAGTCGATTGGGTTGTTAGCATTGTGGAAGGTGTTGGTAGTAGACTAGGTACAGGTTGGGTGAGCGAATTTAGTAAAGATGGTTGCGATGTTGCGTGAGGATTGTTTAGCAATTGAGGCAAAGTTTGCAAAAGTTGACTGGAACCATTGGAAAACAGATGTGATAATGCTGAAGGGTTTAAGAGATTTGTGTTAATATTCCCATTTGTTGTTGGCACTAAAAATAATTCGTTATTGCTTTGCAAAAGTAAGTTTATCTGCTAATTACCTGTATTATTTTGTTGACTAAGAATGTTGGTTTGGGCTAAAGTTTGTAAATTCGCCAAAGAAGTGGTTACCACTTGACCGTTACTTAAAGCTAAGTTAACCATTTGGTCCGAGCTATTTACATGATTTACAGGAATTGTTAATATTGTTTGGGCTGCTAAACCTAAAAATAAAAAAGTGATTTACCCCTGCACGGTGATATTTTACTTGCTACACGTATTCCAACAATATCTTTAGAACAGATTTATCGTAAATATGAAGATCATATTAACTTTAAATTGTCGATATGTCTGTCCGTGCAAATTATTTTTTTCGTTTGCCAAATTTATCGATAAATTATATTTACCTTGTGATGTAGGTATAAGTAATTGTGCTCCTTGAATTCCTTGCACAAGTTGTCCCGATGCTAAAATAAATTGCGGCATTGGAGCAGGTTGTTGTGAAGCTAAAAGCTGCGGTAATGTAGCATTGTTTAACTGCTGTGAATTTAAGTTATTGGATGTGTTATTACTAGTTGAATCACTGTTTGTCAATATTTGAGATTTACAATTAGCTAAAACAAAATTTATAAACATCACGAGAACAAAATTCTTTGATCGCCTTACTTGTCGAATTAACGCTAAGATTTAACGGTGCGTTTGCGATTGGACTCGTGGCAGAGAGTCCTGCTGCCAAAGTTTGAATGCCAGATGTCAACGATGTTGTTTGAGGAAGATTATGTTGATAGGAAGCTAAGTTTTGTAGATTTTGAAATGAAACCAAATTTGCCACTAAAAAAGTTTCAATTTGTGATTAAAACTTAAAGGAAATTTTAAATATTTACTTGTTCCATTAAGGTGAGCCGATGTTGATATCGATGGCGACATTCGATGTTCCTTAGGACTCATTGGTGATATCGAATTATTGTGTAATAACTTTTGAGACATATACAGATCGGTATTACAATCTACACCCATCATTGACGCCGGTTCTGGAGAGTTAACGCTGCTTTCTCTATCGCTTTCCTAAAATAAAAAAAAATCTTAACAAATAAATAAATTAAATAATTAATATTAAAATATGTTTTAATTATGTGATGTACAATAACCGGAAGCAAAATGTGTTGCACGTGGAAAAAGCAACATTGTAGTTTTTGCTTGTAGAGTTCAGAAATATCTTGGTTCTTGAACTGATCCATGTTATGGAAATATTAAACATACATTTAGGTAAAATTATTCCAAAATTTAACAACAAATAAGAAAGCAAAACCGTAAAGTAGCATTATTATTTTACGGTGACTTGATTATCTCTCCGCATAGTTTGAAAATTCAAGTTGACAATGTATAAAGAAGGGGTTAATGAAGACAAATTTGCATTTAAATTTTCATTATAATAAATTATATTTACAATGCAATTCTAAGAATTATTATCTACAGCGTGTTTCCCAAAATAGAATTTGCACTTCATACACTTAATAGTTTAATTAATGGAATTGGTTAGCACGTTTGCTATTTAGACTTTTTTTTTAATATTTAATGATACGAAAACCTTTCTTTAAAATTAAGTCAACTATCCCCGTTCAATCACGAGTAGCGTAAGCACGGCATATTGTATTTGCCTAGTCTACTGTAAGTATTTGCTGTAAGTCTGCGGTATAGCCTAAGGACTAATTTATAAGATTTAAAAAAATTGCACGTCGGGAAAATTCAAGACAAAATAGCATGTATTATCCAATCTCAAAATGTTAAAGTGAAAATCGTTGGATAATAATTTTGTATTTGCCACTAGAAATATAAATTTTAACGAACAATATCAAGAGAGAGAATATACACATACACATATATGTTGAGTATAATCTATTCTGGTATAATGATAATCAAGCAAGCGGGGAATAGGGTACGATGGATAATAAGAGCGCAAGGGCAAGGGGAGGCCGGACAGCGGCCAGGCGAGAGCTCTTTGTGTAGTTAGTGTAATTAGTACCCTCCCGCCCCACCTCCCTCTTCCGCAGTACCTTATTTAAATGCAAATGAGCTTCATTTCGCAATATTAATGCGCCTCACCCTACTTACTGCTACGAACGCCTACAACCACCCTCACGGGTCTGAAGGGTTGAACACATTCGGACGCGTGCGGGCTCAATCATTTAATGTAGGGTAAAAAGGGCAGCTACATTTTCCACCACAATCTTTCACATTGTCACACGGAACTACATTTAAGTTTACGTAAGACGTTTCACTAAAATATAAAATTTCTAATAGTTACTTAGTAAATCACCACTTCGATTTTTATTATTACTCGGTACACGTATTTATAAATCGAATACGAATTTCTAAACTCGCATGTTTATTAAACTTTGGATAAACAAATAAATGAAAAAATAATTTTGCATGATTGTCAAGTGAGCGAATTCGGCCTTAAACGTTGCCTGAGTTTCCCATAATTATTTTTCTATAATAATGAAAGAAAAACAGTACATATTGACATGTTCGCAGATGAAATTACAAAACAAACAAATTTTTATCTCAGAGGAACGCAAATTTTAATTACTTTAGATCGAAAAAACCATTAGGTATAGGCTGTGGTAGATGTAAAAGAAAACATTAAATAAACGATAATTCAAACTGTTATATTTCCAACTTAATGTAGGTTTTCATTTGCTAGATATTGACTCATTACAAAGTTTCTTTAATTCTCCATTGATTATTCTATCTAGCAACCGACAAATTTAATTAGAAATAAATGAATATTATAGGTTTGCAGACATCTGCATTAGTCAATAGTGCATAATATTTATGAAAACTGGGCGATTGAAAATTCTTTGTAATGTTTAAACTTTTAATTTTGTCGTTTAGATTTATTGGTTTCGTTAACCTTTTTTTTTACAACTGAATATATTTTTGCAGGGTTGTGCTTGAACCGTAATGATCGCACCACATAGTTTGCACTATAATGACGTGGATCGACAAACCTACAAAGATATTCGTAATTCGAGAACAGTGGTGTGTTTAGGATTTCTGTTCAGGAAACAATATCCACCAAAACTGTTGGGGGGTACCGATACGAATTGTAGTTTTTCTTTAATCCATACTATAATTGCTTAAACAGATAGTTATATGTGTAACGAGAGCATTTGAAAAATTATAAAAAGATTGGAAAATCGATATTGTAAAAATATAAAACTGCATTTGCATTATATGTACCTGTACATGAGCTATTAATGCTGAAAGAGTCTTTGGTTCAATTGGGTCGATGTGCATAATACCAATAAAGATGAAAATGCACATCACGTACCGACCTCCTCCTCACCCCAACCCAACACCCAAACTCGAACTAAAACTTAATTATAATTAATTAATGCGACTGCTCCTAAGTCTATAGGCTATGTGCTATGTAATTAGAAACCTTTATATAAAATGAATACTGTTAATTAACGAACTAAAAGACATTATGTACTGGCAGATTGCAGAAATAACTTAAGTACGAATATAATTATGGAAATTTAGTGTCAGAAACTACGTTGAATAAAATGGTTATTCTATTAATAAAATACGAACTAATGAAAACGATTTTCTCCAAACATTATTCTGTTAGGTCAATCTTCCATATCTAAACAAATCGTGTGTGGACATTGCAATATGTCAATCTATTTTTATATAATTTAGAATGCCTCCATAGCGCAGTGGTCTAAACTTGCAGAAGTTTTTCTATATTAAAAAGTCAAGCCGATACGATCAAGTTCAGTTACTCTCCGATTGCAAAATCAACACTCGGACGAATGGAGATGAATTTCAGGGCATCCATCCCGTAATATATCTGCCCATTTATTTGCTTACACTTTCATATATTGACGTTGTGAGACCCATATTACAAGTTTCTGAATTTGGTAGGCCATAGCTGTATTCTTTTAATTATCAATTTTAGGAATTCTACAATTAATAATATCGCAAAGTTAGTATGCATCTTAGGGTGGTGAACAACAAAACCGATCAGATAATAATATTCAATGGAATTTATTTTTACTGTTATCGGAATTTTATCCCATGCGGAAGGTACTACCTCAGCCATAACTTTGGATATGTATCTATCTTTGGTAGATTACATGGTCAATGGTACTTTACCGTTTTTTGTATTCTCAAATTCGGTCGATTTATATGTTGAAACTTGAATTTCTGAAGTTGTAACATTTACAGTTTAATATAATAATATGTTAAGAACATTACATATTGTATAATATTTTGAGGTTAAATCAACGTCGAAAATCACTCAAATCATCAAATTTAATATACGTTGCAACAAAATTCTACACTTCAAAAAGCGCATATAATTCGATTTCGACATTATATAAACGTTAATAGAATCAACAAACTTTTATTAATACCGTTGATATAACGTTAAATAGACGTACCACCCAACGTTCAACCGCGTTAAAATAACTTATTTACGTAATACGTTAAAAACACGTTGATAAGTCATTTATGAACTTCCTGGGACCTCTATGTTTTAACAATCTACGTTATTTTGTCCGTAATATTGACAAACCGTTTACTGCCGAGATATATCGCAAAGGCACACCAGATCGGTCGAGAATATTGCCGCGGTCCGTGAAAGTTTACAGGAGAACTAGAGGCAGTCAATTCCTTTCCGTGTACAAAAACTAGACCTTTCGCAGACTTCAACTTTGTGAATTTTTCGTCGGGACTTGGGCCTACACCCGTACAACGCCGATTTTTCACACTGACTAGGCTTCGGAGCGATGAAATGATATGTTAACAAGTAAAATTACCGTATATAAAACGACGCCAACCCATATGAGGTTTACCAGCTGGCAATGCATCCACAAAAATTACTGTTTGGTGCTGATTTTGGGCCGGCAGCGTCATTAGTTCGTAGTTTTTTAAAAATGACGTTGGTGTTTAAACGATTTAGACGATTTAGACGAAATTTATAAATTTAAACGATATGGAGGTTGACGACATGTGGTTCCATCAGGACGGGGGCTACGTGCTGCATAGCAGACATTTCTCGCAGAGGTGACGTGAATTGTCTACCAAGATTGAGCGATTTGACTTCGCTATACTTTTTCTTGTGGAGTTTCCTGAAGTTGCAAGTCTATGCCAATAAGCCGCAATCGAGCGATGTTCTTAAAATCAATATAACCAATACCAACGCTCAAATTCAACCGGATCTATGCGGAAGAGTCATTGAAAATTGGACAACTCAAATCTGTGTCACCGTCAGAAGCCGCGGCAGATATTTGAACGATGTTATATCCCATACATAGGGCCGGTTTTATAATAATAGCTTAAGCTAAGCTCAACTTTGAACCAACCTTGAGCTTGAACTTTTTCACAAAATGGCATACATTAACCTTTCAAATAAAAAAGAATTTTGTTAATACTTCACAGACAGCTTGTTTTATTCCATTTCAACATCGGCCCGCCCTTATTGAAATAGCTATTTTCATGACTAGTACTTAAATAGGCTACATTTCCATTCGAGGTTGATTCGGTTGATACGAGCCTCCGGGCTCGTCAGCAAAATCAACCGAGAATGGAAACAAGCCTATTGAAGTACGTGTTGCGAACAATATTTTTTGCAAATCTGCAATTCGGTAAATAAAGAATATTTTAACAAAGTTTTTAATATTTTAACTCGCCAGTAGTGCGGAAAAGTGAAGGTAAAGTCATCTCGCGAAAGATAAGATTACGAAAAAAGATCAAATAACATGAGTAATCTTACGTGCAGAAAACAAGCCGCTTTCAATGCCATGTAATGTGTATGAAATGATAGTATTTCGCTGCAGAATTGCAAAAAACTCTTTTTATCCACTTAATATGCAAAGTTATGATAACTTGATATCCACAAGATATCTACAATCTGAATTAAGGCCGCGTTCGGCTTGGACGCTTACAACGCTGTTGGTACAAGCTGGCGCAAACGCCAACGTTTTAAGCGTTCGACTTGGGAAATGTTGGCGCTTACAGCGCAGTGTAAACGCGACCGTGACCGTCATTTTCTCACGCTTACAATGCATATTTTATTTTGGTAGGGCAGCGTAAGCGCGGCGCTATAGTGCTAAAAATTGTAATTATTTTTAAATTTATTTGAAAATTGAAGTTAATCCAAATATTTTAGACTTACTTTTTAACATCAATATTTAAATTTAAACATAAAATTACTTGTCCTATATTATTACTTCAGTAATTTATTGCCCGCATTTTACTCCCTTAATTTTCTATAAAAAAAATTAATGCCAAGATTGTAAATGAAATTAATTGATCCAAAATAAATTGTTGTGTAAAATAATTTTAATTTGCAAAAAAAATACTTAAAAATGCAATTCCATTTAAAAACAATTATGCCCATTTTCATCAACCGATTCCTAACGTTAGGAATTCACTAACTTTGACATAAGAAACTTTTATGTCAAATTTGGTTTTTACCAAGCACTAAGAATTCCTTAAAATGTTAAGAAATCCCTAACCTAAGGTAATTCTTAACACCTTAAGGAATTTTTAGCGCTTTTTTTGACATAAATTTGACATAAAAGTTTCTTATGTCAAAGTTAGGGAATTCCTAACGTTAGGAATTGGTTGGTGAAAACGGGCATTATTATTTCAGATTGTTTGAATATTTTATAGGTTAAGTATCTGTCACTTTTAAATTGCAGCATTGATGGTGCTAACATATCGTTCGATTTGGAACGTTAGCGTGAGCGTTGTAAGTGTGTATTTTCCAAGTCGAACGACAAAATTTGCGTGCTGTAAGCATTTACGTCCGTTGGTAGCAACAGCGCATAAGCGTCCAAGTCAAACGCGGCCTAAATATCTTCTGGATATTGGATTAACCAGTCAAGATATCCCCAGCACATATTATAATGAATCGGTTTGTGTTGTTTGGATTGTAGCCGTCTTTAGGTTCCAAACTGATCTACTTAAACGCCAGAATTTTCTGACTTGGGGAATCAGCAAAACCCAGGTTTAATTTGTTGGTACATAACCCAATTGTTTTTCACATCGGTAATCAACACTTTCTTAAATTTCTTTACTTTGACATTCAAAGCAGTGGCTAAAAAAATTATGATGGACAATATTGTACACTCCTCAGACACCTCGCTCTATGTATTTATATAAATTTGAGTTGCATGCTTCTTTAAGTATTATTGTCACTTTAGACTAATTCGATGAGTATTGGGCACATAGGGCTATTGACTCAATTCCTGTAAAACAGGAGTAGTATTTAAAATAATTTTCAACAGATTTTCCAGTGTAACGAAATTTTGTAAGAAAATCACGCGGCACTGATGATGTTTAATTTGTAGTTTATTTTTATTTATTTGATTTTCTTCAAATATTTATCAAAGTAAGCGAAATATCAATCTTCAATGACCTAAGATGAAAATCGTCAAGTCAGGATTAGATTCAGACAATATTAAATAATTTTGAAAGTTGTACGAATTTTGCGAGTTTATTTTGATTTTATCTTGAAGCGCTTCTGTGAGAAAACGGCGCAAGATTGTGTTCTGGAAGATTTGTTATTGAACCGTAAAATGTGAAATTTTGAAATGTTAACAACTCGTAATGTTGAATATTAATCATTTGCTTAAGTCGTCGGGTGTTGATAAATTGTTCTTACCGATGATTACTTGTTGTAAATGTTTCTTTTTTCTTTGTTTTAAACTTGTCTTCAGCAAGAGCTGAATTAGTGAAAGTGTTCTGATTTTGCATAAGATATTTCATATTATTGCTAGTGCCGCTAGCTATTAAAATCCTATTGTATGAGGTGATTGATTGGTATCTTACCAAAGCCGAAGTAATAATTGTTCTTCTGTTTTAATAGTTGATGCCCCAAAATTTGTTGCAATAATTTGTATTATAAATTTTCATTAAACTAAACATAAGCAAGAGGTAAACCTTTTGTAATCTTTAGTTTTTTTATAAATGTGGATGTAAGTCATTGATTTATTTTTTGCTCGTAATTTTTACGTCGGAAATTCATTTTTGGATTTATCAGTGCGTAGAGTATATTTGATTTTGTACTTTCAAATAAAACTTAATTTTAGTTGCAAAAAATAAAATTTGTAATAATAATTATTCGAATCCCTCATTAGAATTGGAAAGCAGTTTTTCTTTCACTGCCGTCCAACGTGGGGTCCCAATAAAATAAAAGTTGCTTTTTTTGGTATTTAGCGCAATCAAATGCTAATCCTAAGATAGTCATCCGGTTGAAATCTCTCTTCATTGGAGGAAGAAAACATTTTTCGTTCCCCATTATTTGTAGATTTTATTTTAATAGTAACAAAGATGTTACCAATGATGTTGATGAAGATGTTACCAAATAACAATTAACTGCATAGACCGGGCGGTATTAGTACCATAATGCTTCTGCATAACTTCTAAATAACTGATGCCTAGCAATACTGCATTCAGGAATGGAAAATTTTCAGCCAGTAGTGGGTGAAATTTCAAGTCAATCGGTGCACGCGTTTATCCGTAATCGAATATAGAAAAAGCTTTATGCAGCAGGTGGGTTAATATATTCTCAGCTCTGTGTCACCCCTCTTTTCATGCAAAATTTTCTTTTTGTAAGAAAATATTAGAACATAACTGTATTACAGCTTGTCGAAGTTGAAACTAAAAAAACTAGCGAACATTGTATAGTTTTCATAATTATGTACCCAAAACTTAAATAAAGTATAGTTGAACACCGAACCAGATGTTATGTTATAGTAAAGTTATACATAGTTGTAACAAAATTATATATACAGTTCAATTATAGTTTGTAACGATTAACGATGCTGAAGAATCTAAACCAAACCGAGCCGACGTACAAAACTATGTAGATCTAGAATATGAAATGTGTGCTGTGTTCTATAATTGAATTGGCCAGAATGTTTAATACTAGCTGCTTGCATAATGTGAAGGGTTGCTAATGTTTATTCATTAGTAGAACTTGGCGGCTGCAACGTGTGTTCACTACACTACGTACTCGTACACTTACCACGAGAAGCTTATCATTATGCTAATCAAGATAGCATTTGATGTAGGGCCCTTCCTTTCAAATGCAAGTAGTTCTCGTGACTATCAAAAAATCATTTTACTTCGCCACATGTAAACATTATTTATTATAAAGCAGGACAAAATGTTATAATCCACTTTACCAATAATTGTTCCGATAAAATCTGACGTTAATATATTTTATCCACTGCTAGTAGAATTAACTTTTTTGTAGATATTATACAATGTTGTAATAAAATAAATTTACTCAGAAAGTACACAATTATGTCCCGTAATTTATTTATTAAGTTAGTTAATGTTTCCCTTTCAATGCACGGATAATACAAAATTAGAAAAAAGGCAAATTACGTTAAATGATTTTTTAAGATTTATTTCTGATAGCAGCGCCCCCTTTGGTTAAATCGACACTATGATATTAAAAAATAGTAATTTGGCATTTGAGTTTAACAAATTGCCTACACAAAAAAGCGTTCTATATACATACACAATAAAAATAGCTCTTTCGGGTTGTAAGTCTTTCAATTGTTATTGGCCAATTACACTTTCAAATACACTCAATTATTTTCCCCAAGCTTTTTAAATCGAAAGTTCCATTACCAAATAAAAATTAATTTCTAAGAAGGAACTATTCTGTATAATTTGCAAGTGGGAATTTTAGATGAATTGGAAAACCCAAAAACGTAACATCAATAAATCGATGGTTAATAATAATGTAATTTTTATTAATTAAGAAATAAAACTAAACAAACAGAACGAGATTACTTGGGCCGAACAGAAAAAATTGGCATAATTTTTGAAATAAAACTTGCTTTCAATATCGTTTTCGCACCCTCCTCACAATAATTTTTTGATGCCAAGGATTTCTGTACTTTGAATTAGAAATTTATTTCCTCTGCCCTCTTGCACTGCAACGTAGGGTACGAAATGGATCACTTGTAATTATTGTGATCAACTAAAAATTCTAGTCGTCCAAACAAATCTATTGGAAAGCTAATTGTTCAATTTCTTAATTTGAGGATGCGAGCATTAGATTTTGATTTTCAAATCTCATCTTACTTACATTTAAATCACAATTTCCTCTTATGAAATAGCATTTTCATGAAATGCATTTTATCCATCGCAACCATCTTCCTTGTCATGAAAATTAATTTGTTTTTAGACAAGCACATTATATTGCATTAGAAAATAATTTAGTACGTTTTAGTTCCTGTCAGATTTTGCAACATCATGTTAAAAATTAAAAGGATTTTCTGCAATTGAATAAGATGTAAAATTAAAATGCAAGAGCAGATGTGTAAACCAAAAAAATTCTTGCATTATTGCACCTTTAAGTAGTTTTCATTTCATGGTGTAGAATTCTAATATATCTTACATCGACTGCTAGAAAGGTAGTTAAAAAGTAGTGGAAGAAGTGAAAACTGATATTTTCAAAAATAAAAATTGTGTTGTGGAAAACAACAATTTACAAATATTTTTATGGTTTTATTACCATTTTGACTATTTGCAAAATTAAATATGGCTGCAAACTGACCGCATTTTTGATAACGTAAAATTTATATCTGCTATTCATTCAAAAAAATTTTTTTTTAAAATTTAAAATCACTTCATGTGATAAAAGTAAACTGGGCGACCTCTTCACTTCTTTGGATATATATATTATAGGTGTTAGTAATACAAATTATTGTACCCATCACAACTTCTCACGTATTTTTTGCATGACCCCTAAAATACACTTCCGACTTTACCTATATAATTACCAACTTAAGCATTATGTTGAATTTCTAAAGAAAAAGTATAAAAACGCTTTGGTACTATGCCGGATTTCTGAGCCTGCATCCAAAATAAAAAATGAATTAAATTGAAAAACGTTTTATATAATTATGCAGATATATTTTTACAAAAAATTCTATTAATTTTTGTTTGCAAACAGGGAAAGGGGCAAAACCTATTCAAATACTATATGTAAATAATTTAAAAGTTATTGAAAAATAGAATAATTATTGCAAACTACTGAATGTACATTGGGAAAAATAAATATTGTAAATTATGAAAAAACGTGAAATTTTAATAAATAAATAACCTAATTCAGTTGGATTTTATTTGTATCCAAAATATAAAAAAATATTTGATTTTTATATTAATGATTTGGTCGATTTGCTACAGGAACTAACTTTAAGAGTTTTTTGAATATACAAATTCACGTAAGCATTTTGTCAAATAAAAGAAATTAAAGTTTAATTACCATCATGGTAAATTCATAAGCCGAATAAAAGAAAGTAGAATAGTTAAATATGTACTTAAGTTTTGTTAATATTTCAGTTTGCGCGATTTAACTAAATTGTTTCCAATTAATTTCTTATTTTAAATTTAAGTAGGTACATATTTCTTAAAAATGTTAATAAAAAGATTACTTAACTAAACTTTGACATTATAACAAATAATATAAACATTTTTCAACAATTATTTAATTAGTTGATTACCATTCGGTTGATAATTATTATTAAATTTCGATGTTTAAATGCCAATAATTATAAACTGCTTACTACAACAATAAAAATGTTGATTCAAAATTAAATAAAAAAATGCATAATTTAATTCACGAATCACATGAATTAAAATTAAAATAATTGGAGGATGCAACTAAATCCAGGGCAGAATTGAAAAATTAACAAAATTGTGGCACTGCAAGTAAGAATTCAATTTTAGTCTTTTTTTAACTTTGCTGCCCTAAGAAGCAATGCAATATTAGTTTTTAATAGGATTAAAAATCACCCTTCTAATTGTGTTTGATTTAAAACAAAATTTTGTAGTCAATCGATTCACAATCGTGTACACAATCACGAAATACGTAGTTCCGAAGGAAACCAGCTTCAAGTGTGCATTTTTTAGAACATAATGTAATTTTGAAAATCCAAACTAAATAAATCTCTTAAAAGGTGACAATATTCTGAAAGAAGTAAAAAGTCATGAATAAATAAATTGGCCGAGTCAACCAACCCGGGCTGCGATTTTCAAAAATTTTTAAAGCAATTATAAAAGATAATAATATAATTTTTTTAATATTTTGCATAAAAATATAAAATTTGCGGTCGGTCTACAAATTCGGAAAAAAACGGTTTCAAAAATTAATTTGAAATACAATTTTTTTATTGACTCTTTTGAAACTGTAACTCCACCCATCGAAAATTAAAATTAGTTGTTAGCTCTAAAAGTAATCTTAAATAAGCATTTTATATTTATAATATTAAATGGCGAATAGAATTGCTTTGCAACAATTAAAACAAACATCCCTGAGTACGACAGAATTGGAAATTATGCAACTTAAACCTCTGAATGCGAGGGTTAACTGGTAAAATTCATTAAAAATATCATCAAGACAAAATTCATCTAGAAAATAATAAATCTTTTAGCCACGGAAGAAGAGGTTAAACTTATTAAAAACATCCCTGGGGGCGGCAAAACTCAAAATAGTGGTTAATTGAGCCGACGACGGATGCGAGGATCGACTGGTAGGTTATCAAAATGAATTGAATGAAATGAAAATGTTGTGATTGAAAATTTATTTATGTTGACGGTTAACCTAAAAATTTGTTTATGTTGACTTCTTGTTCTTCTGCGTTTCACGGTGTAGGCATTTATACCTGTTCCGGTACCCATCCTTTCCTTGGTTTTCCACATTTCTCTTTCCTGCTGGCTTGTATCTTTTAGCCGCCAGGGGGCTTAATGGGGCAGTGAAGCGTCTCTAACAGCCTCTCCTGTCCAATTCCTACTCGCACCTCTAAGCTGGTGGTCCCCGGTAACCTGTGAAGAACTCTCAGAGCTCGAGTAGCCAACCCCGGGGGATGGGAGAAATCTACAGGGCTAACGCGAGAGGAAAATTCCTCTTCGGGTTCTGCAATGGGCTAGTAACCCATTCAAGTAAAAAGGAAAAATACTTGGAGTACCTTTTAACAGTTAACCAAGAAAAGTATCTCATGGTACGACTCACAACATACATGCACAAAGATGATTGTGGTCCACCAAAAAAAAAGAAGAAGAAAAGAGAAGATGTGACAAGTTGAAAGGTACAATTTCTCCGGCTAGCGATCGGAGAACTCAATCGGGCGTGGACCGTGCAATGGTTTCTAAGTTGGTTTACAACTGGGTAATTAATACAAGACAATAAAATACAAGATCGAATATATTTAAACCTAAAAATAACACCATAAATACTACGACTTTAATACTACGAATAATTTCGTTTTATTGTTTATTTAACCTTTTAATTTTAAAAATTTTAATCTAATTTTAATTTTAATAGTTTCTTCGATGAAGCAAAAGAAGACATTTTTTTTAACCAAGGGTTAATTCAAAAGAGTAATCACTTTCACGCGCGCGAATTGTACACTATAATTTTTCTACATGCCATTCCCAATTTAAAACAATTTGTAAAAAATTTAATAGCCTAACAATTTGTATAATACTAACTATTTTTATCTCAATTGCGGACCTAGTAATCGTAAACTCAATTTCATCAGAATAAGTTGTTTACCGGGTTTAATTCAAGAATAAAATCAGATCACAATTACCTAAATTTATATATTGCATTCTTTTAAATAAATGGTTTATGTAAAAATTCTATATAGAACTATTTTAATCTTAAAAGAATGTAACTTTCAAATTCAATTAAGTTCTGCTGCATCATTATAATCTTATTCAATTTTATGTGACTTCATTCTTAATCATAATTTTTCTGAATATAATAGTTATATAGAAAAGCAAAGTTAAAAAATTTTTAAACAATTTTAACATGACGCCACTATACTTTGATCAATTGCTGATGTGAATTAATTCTCTGGCTTCAATTTTTCTCGTAGATAAGATTGGGTATAGCCAACATTATGTGATATTTTTCTTTTATCGCAAGCTGCATAAATCAATTCGAATTAGTGAGTTGTGGTCTCTATTCCATCGTGTAGAAATTCAAGATACTCATTCTTATTGGTTTCTTGTTAAAATCTATAAATGTATTTAATAGAGAATGTAATCTATACACCGTAATAATTGATTCAATGACTGATCTCAATTATCCTGGTCGTTGAAAATTAGAAATGTATTTTAGAGGATGCATATTTGCAGTCACATAATTATTATCTGATTAAATCCTGGCCTATGCCGTGAGAATTGGTATTATATTTCGGTCTGCTATATTTGTAATTTTATCGTGCATAATAGACTGCAATTATGTCGTGTAATTAATCATTATTTAATAAAGCAGTAATTATTGTATTATTATTAAGGGAGTCAAGTTTAAATAATACAGTAGCCTCATAAATATGGTTGCACTCAATTTTTAGCAAAATTAATAAAAGCAAAACTTATTTTGCAAATTGTTGTATCATTCCTAAAAGTAAGTAGGCTAATACAGATTTTGACGTATAAAATTTAATGTTGTTAATAACGTGAACAGTATAAAAATATAATTATTTCTTATTCAGTGTCCAAAAGTAAAGTGGCATATTCTTTAAAACGTCAAAACTGTAAATAAAATTAATTTTTCGAAATAAACTTGTTAGAGTAGTTGCTTCAACAGTAAGAATTATGGTAAAGACGAAAGAATATTCCGAAGATCTGAAAATGCGATTTTGAAATCATTGAAAATGGAGACTCTTTAAGGACAGCAAATCGCAAATTTGGTATACCAAATCAAACTATAGGTCGTTGGATCCGTAAAATAAACCAATATGGATCAGTGGCCAATCGACCAAGAACCGGGCGACCACGAAAACAACCGGACGGGAAGATAAAATGATCGTTCGTGATGCGGTAAAGAATCCTCGTTTAATGGCTACCGAAATTGTCCGTGATTTTAACGAGAATCGCGAAGATAATATTAGTGTTTCGACAGTGAAACGTCGACTGAAGTCAGCTGGACTATTTGGTAAGCGTCCTTCTAAGAAACCAATAATTTTGAAGAAGAATCGGATAGCCCGATTAAAATTTGCCAAAGATCACTTAAACTGGGGAGTTCAAGAATGGTCTAAAATTCTTTAGAGCGATGAGAGCAAATATAATTTGTTTTCTTCTGATGGTATTAAGTATATTCGACGTCCAGTAAATAAAAGATATGATGTTAAGTATCAGGTTCCCACTGTAAAACACGGCGGTGGAAGTGTCATGGTGTGGGGCTGCTTTTCCCGTGATGGTGTTGGACCTATACACTTAATCGATGGTATTATGGATCGGTTTACGTATGCTGACATATTAAAAGATCACATGCTACCACATGGGAAGAGAATAATGCCACGCGGCTGGATGTTTCAGCAAGATAATGACCCGAAATATGCTTCAAAGCATGTTAAAGGTTACATGGCGAAGGCTAATATCCGCCTACTTGAGTGGCCTAGTCAGTCTTCTGACTTAAATCCTATAGAGCATTTGTGGGAAGAGCTCGAGCGACAAATTAGAAGTGGGACATACCAAAATAGGAGTTAGTTATGAGAAGCTTTAAGGAGAGAATGGCAAAAGATTCCATTGGAGCGTTTAGTAAGCTTGTTGACTCTATGCCTTCTCGATGCAAAGCAGTTATAGCCGCAAAGGTTATGCAACAAAGTATTAATTGTTTTTAATCTTTATATTTTTAATAAAGTACTTTAAATTTTGTTTTAAGTGCTTTTAATAATACTTTATTATAAGCAAATATTTCCTATTTTGTGATTTTTAAATTTTTACTTGTTTATAAAATTTTTCAAATAATTTTAATTATGTGTTATAATTCCAAGGTATTTAAAGAATAAATTTTGAAAATTTAGGAAAATTTCCTTGAAATTTAAAAAAGTTATCACAAAAAAACTAAGTGCAACCATACTTATGATCGCTACTGTACATATCCAAAGCTTAGCACAAAGCAGTAGTTGAAACATTTTTAACGTAAATGGCCAATTGATGCTTACGATGACGGATCACTTATAATGATCAAAACTTTGTTTTGAAGAGTGCTCTATAAACAAAAACCACAATTTTTACAGTTCTGTTTAATTTCGTGCTTTGGTCTTGACTTCATATTCTGATAAGCTTTACAGAGAAGACAAGTTTTACAAGGATAAAAATACATGCTTCTTAGGTCGGTCGGTGGAATACAGAATACAAATTTGGGATTCGAACGGCTTCGCAAAAACTGGGCTTCCGTTTGTCAAGTCTGGACATATGCACCAATAACTGTCGTACTTTTGTATACATATCAACAGGTGCGGACTGGATTTTTTTTAGGAACCCCCATTGAATAATTTCAAAATATATACTTCTACATAATAGTTTTTCTTCAGCCTAATTTGGTTTGTCATAACTTTGGAAACCCGAAACACTACAGCATTCCTGATCAGTCCGTGCCTGCATATCAAACTCGCTAAATCATCTGCATTATATTCTCTTAATTATTGTTCTGTATCACTACTTGATACGTGGATCAAGTACTTGATGATGTATTCTTTGATGAAAAATGAATTTTGTCAAAATCTCCGGCGATAAATTCAGGTTTAAGAATTAAACAGGTAATGTATATTATACAGTAAAGCAGCTAAAGGCGAAAATAAAATAAAATGTCAGGAATAAAAGATATTGTAGTTGGTAATCCGTAAAAGTTTAAATAGCTACTGTGAAAATAAGCATTGCAAACCAAAAGTGCCATTATAAATCTGAGTTGATAAAACCCATACATCTCGTGAAAAGTAGGGAGTAAATCAGAAGGTGCTGAGGCGATTACTGTATGCAATCGTTCTTCTCCCCCTGGTCGTTATCTTGGTGACCGCAACGGGCAGCGAACAGCGTCCGGCACTCTCAATCGATATACCGCTTTGCCACCACCGGATACCTTCAATTGCCCTCTTATCATTGATGTAAAGTAATTTTCCTGATTTGGTAGCCACTTATTTATATTGCGTCTATAAATTTAAAACAAAAAATATTTTAATTATTTAATTCGTTTTTGTTTTTGTATAAAAATGTAGCGACGCTTTTCTGTCTAACGAACACGATTAAATTTGCAACAACGAGTTTAAAAATGCAAGCGCTAATGAAATTAAATCCAATTTTATTGATTTCAAAAATTGAATTATAAAAATACGAGCAATTCCGTTATATGTGTTTTCGTATTTATTTTTTAAACCTATTCCAACATATCGACATTAGCTAATGACTTGTGCTCCAACGCGAATGGCTAAAAAAACAATTCGCCAATCACTTCCTTTTATTTTTTGTTTAACAGTACAGTGACAGTTTAGGGACTTTGGTTCGGGGGCAAATGTGACGTAATCATGGGCAGAGTCGACGGTGACCGTCACTCCACTATTAATGAGTAATGACTAACGAGTGTCGCGTGAAAATATGCAAATCAAATTGGAAGTCGTGTTTAATTATTCAACCCTTGCTTTAAAAAACATATAATTTTCCTTCCGATTTCGGAGCGCCGAAAGCTCGTGCAATTCTCAGCTTCATGCTGACTCATAATATTTTTGTTTCTTATTGCATAATTCAACATATCACGGTTAACAAAACATTATTAATAGTGGAAAATTTTCATCGCCTACAAAAATATAAAACTAAATTTTTAATTTCAAATTTGTTTACAAATGCAGCTAATATGGGATTTAATCAAATCAAGCTCATTGTTTTAAATATTTTATTTAGAAGAGAGCGTGCTAAACAAGGCTTGTTAAAATAACATGTTAAAAAAATTGTGAGTTGAAAAACCTATATTATAAAATTTTGAATGAGGCATATTCAATACAATGGCGCCCAATACAATTAAGTTAAAACAAAGAAAACATATTAATCACATATAGATGAAATACAACAAAAAAATAAATTGAGAATAAAGAGCCCCACTTGAAAAGTTGAATTCGTCGATTTAAATTGTATTTAGAATTATTCGTTCGTATACTATAGAGTTCAATAGAGGGCGTGTTTAGCGAATGGAGAGCTTATTAAACTTAAAAACAAAGCATTTTTTTAATTAAACACATGGGTTAGGTTTCACACATCAATTGAAAATTCATTTTGATCAGGATGCAGATTTGTTATAATTAAATATTGAGGCTGATAGCAAATATTTTCAATTTATATTAAACAAATGCTATAAGACATTTCATTGGTCGCTCCGTTATTCAAATTATAAAAAATCAAATCTAAATTATTTCTATTGTCTTCTATAACCGCAATCCTTCCGACGCTATTTCTGTTATTTTTATAATTGACAAGACAATTATTCTCAACTTGAAAGAGGCCAACGCAAACCGTGTTTTCGAAACGGTCACCCATCTAAATGTCAACAGCGACTTATATTTCTGACTTCGACGCTGCCTTTTCTAAGTCTAGGAAGAAAGTGAAAGCGCAGTGCAAATATCAAGGTTTAGCAAGGTTTCTAACGGAACACATTGAAATGAGTAAACTTTACGTGTAAAACTGAAGTATTCAATATGAGTACTAGAATTATACAATACATTTAATAATCGGTACACTTAAAATCATAAGAAGAAGTTACTGCACCCAGAACCAAAATTCCAAAACAATTTCTGTATTTTTCTATTTGTACTATCTCTGAATACGCTTTTTTCGTATCAGAGCTCTTAAGATCTACATTCTATTTATGTTTATTACAAAATGTTCATTTAAAGCACTTTTCAAGCAGAATAACGGCGACCCTTTAAGGCTTGTGATTTATACGTACCTAAATGTTTCGAATGCCTACAATATCCTAGAAAAAGTGGAAAATCTTTCTCTTAACTTCATTTTAATAATGCGACCAGGTTTTTCTAGCAAACATGTACATATTCTAATTCTATTTCATTAAAATGAAGCATTCCGAACGAAAATCACCCTTATAGACAGCAGAAAATAAAATTTTTTTAAATAAAGGTCCCCGCACACGTAATCCAGTTTTATACGTAAATCCAGTTTAGATTAAATTTTCTGAATCGAGTCGTATATGAGTTTAAAGCAACTAAAAATTGGACCCTAAACTCAGCTACAAACCAATTCTTATGATATAAAATCTTAACAAAGGTAAGGAAAACAACGACAAATTAAGCCGCCGGTAGACCAAGTTTTCTCTGAAAAAAAAAATTCAGCAAGGCGAAGCCGAGCTCTGTGCTCTCAAAAAATGAGTCCGCGATCGCAGAAGTGCCGGCGGTGGACGATTTAGAGATTTCTAACATTTAACCACAGCACAATCGGCCGATGCACGCGGTGTCGATCGATGCGGGAAGGTTCGCCATTGTGCACAAATGAGTCGGTTTGTCGATTCGAGGTCTTGGGGCTCCGCCACAAGCCTCCAAAGTTAGAACACTTTTTTGCAATTAAATTTACAGTGCGTTGCTAAGGTACATACGTTATAACGTTGACATCCGGAGGATGCCCACAGGACATCCACATCCAAACCTTGACAGATGAAGTTATATTAGAGTTCTGGATCGAAAGAATTAAGAAAGAACGCCGAGGTTACTATTGGATATTACAGAACCTGGTTCTAAATTAAGAAGAAGAAGATCTACTAATCCGTTTAAAAGAATCAGTTGCTAGGTATGGGCGTTGAGCCGCGGAGCGGCGATTTGGAGTTGACCGCAAATTGGGATGCCGCCGACAGGCCTAAAGTACAGAAATCCGTTGCCTTATAACATAAAATTTTACTGAAGGTAAGTAAAAGACAACACATAAGGCCGATGTCGACTGATGTTTGTCAGAGAAGGTTTAAATAATTTAACAAGACGGAGCCGAACTCTAGAAACTCTAGAAATGAAGCCGTGACGCCAAAAGCGGTGGCCGTTGGCGATTTCGAGGCATTTTCAAGGTTAATTTTTGGCATTTAACCACACCACAATTGGCCAAGCCGTTTTCGACGCACGAGGTATCGATCGACTTGCGAAAGTTTGCCATTGTGCACAAACGTGTCCGTTTGTCGGTCCGAGCTTCAGGTGCTCCGCCAAAAACCTCCGACAAAATTGGAAGACTTTTTTGCAATTAAATTTTCGATGTGTTATTTAGCAACGTACGTTATAACGTTGACATTTGCAGGTGAGATTGCGTCAGATGGAAAAGTGTTTGCCAGATGAAGTTATGGTCAAATGTTATTTGTGATTTATCTGTGATTACAAAGCTATTACACATTAGATTTTACGTACATTATATTTAAAGCAAGTTTTTCTATTCCATCTGTTATAATCCGTCTAAAAATTTAACGTTTTCACCTCCGATTTAAGCTGTGATATACAAGAAGATTTAAAAGCTTTGGGAACTTTTCAAAAAATGCGCGCTTTTAGGCAAATCAAAAAAAAAGTTATACAAAAGTTTGGATGGAAAGTTTTTCAAGTTTGTACCGAAATAAATACACCTCATTAATAATTTTAAAATGAAAACAGAAAGTAATAAAATCTGGATAAATTTGGTAAGACTACCCAGGTTCGGACGTAAAGCCGCAAACCGGCGAATTGGAGTTTACCACGGAGCGGCATGTTCCTAGTAGGGCAGTATAACATAATATTCATAATCAAATTCGGTGAATTTAACTAAAACCCGATTTATTTATAAAACTTTGTCTAAATAAAGTGTATTGCACTTTTCATGGTTCTAATCCTAGGTTAAACAGTAGGTCCCCTATGTATCTGATGAAATTTCGAACGCATACCACCGCACTGACAGTGCACGATACCCGAAGAAAAAGGTTATAATGGCATAACATCAGAAAGCTTGTTGTGATCACTGATTAAGAAAGTTCTTTGTTGATAATGTCTTTCAGATGAAAAGCAAGGTCAAAAAACGGACAGAAGGCCTAACGGCTGCCGATCTTACCTAGTATTGTCTGCGGGGTCTGCGGTGAGAAAAAAGAGGGCGCAATAGACCTTATTGGGTCATCTCAGTGCGTATAAGTATTACAAAAAATTTAGTAGTCAGGTATACGTATACTTTGGGCATTATTGAGAAACATCTTCTTCCACTTAAATTAGGACTAGGTCCTGTTATATCCAACAGTAACCTCGACAAAGATCCGAAGCTACTGCTGGTACTTTGAGCATTTTATTTTTTTTACATCTGAAGTAGTTTGCTAGGCTTGCTTCAGATGTGCCTGAGAAATGTGAATGAAATGTGATTGAGAAACATCTAAGTATTAAATGAGTAAATTGGTGGAAAATACTGGAAAACAAAAGCTTTTTCTAAAACATTTGATACGACTTTACCAGATCTTTTCAGTATGTACTGCAATATAATAATGCGGTAAGCCCTTTTTAAGGATTGGGAAAGAGGCTACACAGTAAACGGCGTAAAAATAAATAATCTGCGGTATTGCATAGCTTTCATTTCTGGCAACGCAGAAATACTGGCACAGCTAACCGAAAAAAATGTAATTTGAAAATCTCCACTATGGAGAAGCCAAAAAGCTTTTCTTGTACCTCATATCAAACTGATACCCAGGTGCAAAGTTCTGACGGAACCAATATAATATATCTGTGGAATCAGAATTACCAATGATAGATACTGAACACCAGAAATCATACGCACAAGAATGGAACGGAAAAGGAACAAGAAAAACTAGACAGCCTGGTTTGAAAAAGAATAAGTCATATACAACAAATAAGCCGGATAATATAGAAAGACTTATCACCCAAAATAAAGAATTCAAGAACGGAACAATGGAACACAGCGGTGCCAAACAGAAACAGTTGACATAACATCGTAAAGCACACAATCTAAGCTAGATTATCTCATCATTGGTCATGATGCATCTGTCAGAAAGCTTATGCCTAAGTAAAAGCCACTGCATGATTATGAAGCTTGATGAGAAATATGAAATAGGGATTATCCCTAAATTCGTCAAGAACAAATTAACGAATCCGTTAGACCGACCAACGACCAGCTAGATTACTACATTATCAAGAGGTTTTCTGGACGTTGCGATATTTAATAGTGGCATTAATCAGGAGGTAATCTGAAATAGAATAGTCGCAGAAAAATAGGTGCTTCAGAAATATGAACACATAATCCGATGCAAATAAGCTTTTATGAAATAGTTATAGAATCAATAAATGCAAAGCGATTTTGTACTGATAGTGTTAAAAATGTTGCCGAGCAGTAAAAGAAAGCTGTACCTCGACTATTACGTTGAAAACTTGAACAAAATGTTTTTAGTTGTAAAGTTTTATTTACAAATGTATTTAGGGTTTTATTACCACTTTGACTATTATGAAATATTAACATGAATAAATCTGGCTGCATACCCAATCTTTTTTTAAATACTTTTTTTGTCGAAAACTTTAACGAAACACTTTTAGATGTACATGTTTCAGATGTAAACAAAATGTACAAATATTTTTATGGTTTTATTGCCACTTTTAGTATTGCCAAAAATCAATACAAATAAATTCTGTTTTTTTATGGCAAGACACAATATGTTTTACAACATTAAATCTATAAATCAATAGAAGAGACCTTTGGTACTAGTAACTGATCCATGATGTATCAAGAAAGATGTATTACATCTCACAGGAAGATTTTGAAAAATTGAGAAAATAATCTGAAAGTACTACTAGAAATAAATTTTTAGTCTCAAAGTTACTAACTAATATTAAAAGATATATTAAGAAATAAAGTTATCTTGAATAATACAGCCATTCACGTAGATGTTTTCGGAAGAAAAATTGGAAAAACTTGTATTGGCATAGCGTGATCTGAAGGACGGAAGGAGCAAGTAACATTTTTGAGGGCACTTCTTTTAACTTTTTATGCTTTCTAATGCAAATTTTTAAACAACAGCGAACTAATCCTAAGATGAACGTCTCCTGACCCCAGGACCAATTTTTGGAGTATATCATCAAGTTGAAGGTACTAATATAAATAATAAGAAGAGAAAAGGGTTACGGCCAAGTATGATATGAAAAATATATTTTACTATTATAATAATTAAAGACATTGAAATATAGATACACACGTATGGACCTGCACGGATAATCAACTATTTAGTTATTTGATCAAGGACCAACAAATATCCTTTTATGTGCAGAAGAACTGAGATTTAAAAAAATGTATAATATATTTTCAAATAGTGGAATTATATTTTTTGGTACATCAACAAAGCTCTGAAAAACTTCTACGAAAATGTCGAATCGGTTGTCATTCTAGGTAAATTTATTTTTATCCCGCGGTGAACATGATTCTAACAGAGTTAATTTTTAACATTCCACCTTGTTATTTAAGTTAGGAAAATTTATATAATTTAAAATTCAAGCGCATAGCTTCTTTTTCAACCCGACTGTGACTCCAGAAGTTTTGAAATTATAAGTGTTGAATTTTCATTTTGTCAAGTTTTAGTTTAAATTCTATTTTTATTTAAGTTTTTATTTGGCGCAAAATGAGATAATCAGCTTTTTAGAAAATAAAAAATCAAACTTTTTGAGAACGTTTATTTAAATTATTACACTCGCGTTTTATTCGTGTTTTTCGTTCTTAACCCTCTCGAACGTCAATATAAAAACAATTAAAACCCGATACGATGTCAGTTCAAACGAAAAGTGAACAATTAAGGAAAGTGAAAATTGCGAGTTTCAGTAAAAGCTGCTGATGATAGTTTTTTGTGTTCCTTTAGACTGCAACTGTCAGTCGAATAGAAAACATTTTGAATCGTAATATTTAATAGATACGATCATATTTTTGTTGACCTAAAGCCTCGTCCTTGGCCAATTGGAAATTCTATCCTACAATTTTAATTGTTATTTCGTCGACATAAAGGTGTTGCATGTTTTTTGTGAATTCTTTTGACATGGAAAGCAAGCGACGCCCCCGAGGAAAGCTAATTAAAAGATCAGGTGAAAAACGTTGTAGTTTTCCTCTAACCTGTTCCGAAACCTCAACAACCCTTTCAGAATTTGTAACACTTGAAAACATTTAACATTATTTGTTCTTGACCGTTCCATTTTCTATGTGAGAGTTTAAGGCTGCTGCATGAGGGCTTTCTTTTTAACTGAATCTCTTTATAAAAAAAGAAAGATTATAAATATCTTGATGAGCATAAAATTATTGCACCAGAGTGAATTATTTATGTCGAATGCACTAAAAAGTAGATAAATTGCTAATGCCTTGATAGTGTACATGATTTGTAAAGCACATTGATATTCTATGTGAACTAGCGACTTAAATGTTGAACGAAACGGTAATAAACGAAGACAAATGTTTCTTGCACGCTAGCACGTCAATAGACATGGCTTTCTCTAAATTACCACTGCTAATGGAAAAGATAAACGAAATTTAAAGGCCAGGAACCTGTAATGAAATAATTTTTTAGTGACGTCAATATGAAACTATTACTGAAATTTAAATTTTGAAATAATTTAAAATTGGCGACGTCAAGTTGACTATTATAAGGGATATTCAAATTAAAACCAAAAATTGTTACACAAAGCAGGAGGCTATTGCATTAAAACTAAACGCAATTTGTAGAATGTAATCGGGGTAACCCTTGCAAGCCACGTCAAAAACTCGCAAACTCCATTGAAACGAGAAGATGGGTTATATAGGAGAGCGCCCAGCTTCATTCGTTCCTGGAACTGTAATCTTATTAAATTTACATATTAATCAACGGATTTTAATTATCCCGACCCCTTTCCCCTCGGTCCTGCCAGTGAGCACAACGCGTCCTCGTAATTTACATTAATCCAATAATTGCATGGAGGTTTGCTAATTAGAAATTCAAATGAGGTGGTGCTTGCAGAGCGAGGACTATGTGCCCGCCTTCCCCTATCGGACCCCTGCAGATTCACCCTTTCATGCTGCCCCACTACTTGAACAACTTAGGATTACAGTCCGAATTCAATTGATTTTATATTAGTAGATTTGCTAAACTCCTGTTGATTTGTCTCATTTTCAGTTGACTTAGGTTTCCGCACCACTGTCGTTTGTAAATTCAGCCTTTACATTTTACATTAAACTTTTTATAATATAGTAACACAATAAAACTTATATTTTAACCACCACCCGCTTTTAACACCCAACTTATTCGGTACAAAATTAACATTATATAAAATTATGATCGACAAAATTTTCCAGAATTTTTTAGCTTAATTAATTTAAATTAATTAAAATGTAAACGCTTACGAAAAAAAGAAAATAAGAAACTCTTGAAATTTTGTAAACACTGTAAATCCACTTTAATGACTCTTTAACAGACCAAAATTCTATTCTTCACGCCACAATTCTAAATTTGGATATGAGGAACTTGAAAATTTATTTTCATCGTCGCAAAAATGTGGCGACACTAGTAATAATTTCACTTGTATTTTACAATATTCGAATTATTCTCGGTCTTACAAACAATTTCCTGCTAGTTTTCCCTTAGTATTAGATAATTCAACTAAATATGTTTAATTTTAAAAATACATTTGGTCAATATAATAATGTCGTGGAATTAGAGAAGGCGTAAATTTATTTTAGAAAACTACAATTTAACTATTAAAATTTCTATCCTAACGATCCATTGTTCAAACCCCCAATTATCTTTGTTCTTTATTCTATCAATGTGGTGGAAAAATATAATGCAGTGGCTATTTTTTATATATTCCTCACTCGTTAGACTTTGAACGCTTCAAATGTTGCTCATGCACTAGCGATTTTGCAATTTGAACCCTGCAATAAATCATCATTATTGGCCACCACCACAAATTTCGAGTTAAATTTTTTACTTCATTATGCTACCAAAATCTGCAATCGCTTTTTGAAAACTTTCAATAAATTGGATTGAAAATTAAAAATTTAAATCCAATTAATATTTCACAAAACTCAATTTTTTGCACGACTTCTCATTTGGCTATTGTTCGTTTCCGTTTGCACATAGTGCAACATAGTACTACCTAACGTGACTAAAATAGTGAGATAATAATTGAATATCAGTGCTGGTTTCATAACTTGATTTTTTGTAAATTCAAAAAAATTATGCCGACAGCGGAATTCTTGACTGCACCCGGCACAAAATACCTACGACGATTCTCTCTTTTCTTCCATGCCCATAATGCAATGCAAAAAACTAAACAAATCAATTTAGCATTTCAAGATTATTGCGAAATTTCTATCTAATCAAATAATGAGTCATGCAACCCTTACAAAATTATTTCCCTTTTGTATTAAGTGTGCAGCTGTTACGCAAACTGAAAACTTACAATTGGTTACGTGCATTATAATTAATTTAAGTAGATATTTAATATTACAGCACTGACTAATAGAACTATTAATATATCAGAAAAGATTTACAATTAAATTAAAGTTGCAGTTTGTGTTACAAAATGTTATCGACAATCTCTTTAAATAATTAATTAATTCGCAGTGGTAGTTTAAGCGCTCGATTCCCTTGAAAGCTCAAAGTAAAAATTAAGTTGTCTGATTTGGTTAGTGAAATTAATAGAAACGAGGCAGTGACCGAGCAATCTTAATATGAAAAATCGTGGAGAAACAAACAAATTTGATTACTACGCCTAACCTATCTCATAATGCAAAACTAAAATTTCCTACAAAAACACATCTTAGCACACAAATCGTAGAGATGGTAAGGGAATCGATAATTAAAGTTTACTCGGTCTAGATACAATAATTATGTTACGATTTCCTCACCTAACTGAACTCCGTGGTACCACATAGGCATATAATGAGGATGGATATGACTCAAGAAATGGATTTCTACTTCCATTACAAGGTTTTGAGTTTACCTTCATTTTGATCTGCTGTAATCAGAATTCCCTAAGTCATTGTGCTCTCTTTAGTAAAAAAAAGTTTCGAAGAAGTAACTTGAGATACTCGATGATTTATGTAGGTGCAATTTGAAATAAATATGTCTTCGGTCTCTGCCACATACTGTCTTCAGCGCTAAGGTTGAGTATAAAAAACCGACAGTTTATCGTCGGTTCTGAGTGACAAATTTAAAAAAACGGTTCTGCATTTTGCTGCCACGACTGATTATACGACTTTGAAAATTGAGAGCTGTTGGCTTTTAAGAGCCGTTCTTAATTTTGCCAAATTTTTAAAATATACCAAGAGTTGAACCATAGTTCAAAATTAACTTCACCTTAGTAATGAAATATTTTACCACTGGGTCATAGAAGGAAGTGTTCTAGAAGAATAACGGATTAGAGACTGATGGAAGTGAAAAGTGCAAAAAGGGCAAAAGTGAAGTAGATAGATGAACTCAGTGGAGATCTTAAGCAAATAAAAGAGAGGAACGGGAAAAAGAAATACGAAACCAGAAAGGCTTGAAGAGAAGCAGAGTACGCAATTATGACCAGCAAGAATCAGGAATGATCCCTGTGTGAAATTGATCTTGATACCTTCAATGTCCAAAAAGGAAGCACTTGGTTACGTAAAAACTCCATATGCGATTACGGAAAAGTACTAGGAAAATATAAGTTCAAATTCTAGTGATCCTAACGTTTTCAATTTTATTAATTTCATTTCCTAGGAAAATTTTCGCAAAATATAGAAATTAAAAAAATCACAGAATCCTTCACTACCCTATATCTCATCAATGTGTAGGTAAAACCCAACATTTGCTGTTTGCGAAATTACGATTTTTACTTTATGATAATATTATTATGTAATATGAGAAAATATTGTTTTCGTACAGAAAAAATTGAGATAATTTTGAGGTCCCATGAACTAAATAAGATCATTTCAAAAATGTCTGTGGTTAACTTTTATGTGTGCTCAGTGTGTGCTCTACAGCATAAACTAATAAAATTTTGAAATCAAACTTAGGATTTTGTATATTTATTATTGAAACTTAGAGCTAAATAGATTTTGGTTAAAATTGGTTTATGGAAACTGCGTTTCTTTATTTTTAAATCTTATTATTTAATATTAGTTTTTATTTAATATTTCAAAAACTGATAAAATTGCAAAACAAAATTTACAATTTTGCATAGAACTGATTAAATTTTAGTTAAAAGTGATTTATGAAAAATATTGTTTATTTGTTTTTCAATTTAATTATTTCGTATGTTTATGGTGGGAATTAAAGCTGATTAAATTTTGGTTGAAATTGGTTCATGGAAACAAATTCTTTTAGTTCTATTTATTTAATATTAGTTTTCATTAAAATAATATTTTAAAACTGATGCTCGGTTTCACAAACATTTAAACTGCAATAAGGCTTAAATTTAAACTTGAATAGCATAGGCTTAAATAATATAATCGCGTGTTTGTAAAACCGGGAATAAGAGAAAATTTCAACATTTAATTTGATATTTTGTATTGAAACTAATTAATTTTGGGTCAAATTGGTTAATGGTAAATATATTTTCTTTATGTTATTATAAATTATTTATTTAATATTTAATAAAAGTATGATAAAATCGAGGGTCAACCGCTAGAGGAAATCGTGTACAATTAACTTCACACTTCACGTACTTCACCAGTAATTCACCGTACTTTATCAATAATTCACGGTACTTCTCCTACTTTGTCGATACTTCATTGTATTTCACGTACTTCATCGGTATTTCACAGACTTTACGTGTTAAAAATATTACCGATTTTACAAAAACAATGTTAACTATATGTTGTATGTGTCGTTTGTGTTCGTCACAATTTTTAAAACGTAACGGGCACAGGTAGCGAATCCGATTAATGGGATAATTATTATGACGAATAATAATTATTTGGAAATGTCAGAATACTCTCTTGGCCGTTTCTATGGTAACGTGACATTTTTATAGTCATTATTGCGATACAAAGAAATTGCATCAAATGGAAAACAAACAAACAAATAATAAATATGCTCTATTCCGTACTCCTGCGGTACGGAATTTATAATTATGCAGTTTATGATTAATTGTCAGATTATGAATTAAACACATTTACTTGGCCATAGCTAATTTAAAGAACTTAAAAATGCTTAAATATTTGATTCACTTTTAATCAAAATAAATTAGTTAAACCGGGGTCTGGGGTGTGGAACACCCTCCAGTGCTCTAACGAGAGATCGTCAGTTTACTTCTGATAGAAAATAAACTACTCGATCCGGGAGTTTCTACACATTTTGCAATGTTCTTCATTCTAAAATTTGTGCACTGGAGGGTGTTCCACACCCCAGACCCCCGGATTGAGTAGTTTATTTTATCAGAAGTAAACTGAAGATCTCCGTTGCAGAGCCACTGAAGGTGTTCCACACCCCAGACCCTCCGGATTAAGTAGTTTATTTATTATCAGAAGTAAACTGAAGATTTCCGTTGCAAAGATCTACCCCAGGGGTACGGAATTTATAATTATGATTAATTGTCAAATTATAAATTAAACACATTTACTTGGCCATAAATAATTTTAAAGAACTTGAGAAATGCTTAAATATTTAATTCACTTTTATTAAAAATAAATTAGTAGACTCTTCTAACGTGCGAAATGGATTCCTTCTCCGCTTTTTATTAATTTTTTTTACATATATGCGTTATATTGTTTATTTTATGAAACGACAACAAATTTGTATTGTATTGCATTACATTTTTCTTTAAATTTCTTACCAATAGCGAATTTAACGAATTATAACAAATTTCGATATAAAGGATTTTTCCCGATCCCTCAAATTTGTTATAACGCGAGTTGACTGTATATATTTTCCAAGCCAGATATTAAAATAATTCAGACTTAAAATACTTTTGATTTGAAGTACGTAGTAGTGTCCAACCCTTTTAACAGTAATTTAAAATTTCTAAACACATTTTATTCGCCATTTTGCATTTTTATTTTTTAACGTCAGCAACGGCTTCAAAATCCCTTATGCTGCAATATTTTAAATATAATACTAAATGTTTGTAGTATTTATTAAAACTTGCATGCTTTTTTTCTACTTTTGCCATTTTAAAGCCGCCATTTTGTATTTTTGGTAGCTTTAAATGGCCTTGAAAACTTTTAGAAAATTATTTTAAAATACTTTTTGTTAAAAATCTCGTTTGTTTAGTGTACAAAAGAACAAGAATTAATGGCATATTCAAGAAAATTCATTCAAATTGGATGTAGTGCCAAATAACTTGATCTTTTGGTCTAATTGACCCCGACGAATTGTCAAATTCGAAAGTTATAAATAACTATTAAATTAAAAAAGTATGTGCGCTATAAATTAAAAAATAGGTGAGGATCCATCAATTCCAAATGAGTATTTTTTGAGAAAACCTTAAATGCGGCTTGATCAACAATAGTAGCAACACCGAGTAGGTATTCTTAAATAAAAACAAAAATATTTCAAATTAATTAAATCCAGTTTAAAACTTTAAATTGTTATATAGTTGATTTCTAGAATATGCTCATAGATATGCTCGCATCTCTACTTTCACCTTTAAATTAAATATTTAATAAGAATTAATTTGTTCTGAAATGTTTTGAATCAAAAATAATATTTTAAAATGAGATAAAAACTAATTTTTTTATTTAGATTTTTTATATTATTTTAAATTTAAGGTCGACGTGTCGGTTATATAGAGTGCCTTTGAAGTACTTTAAGGGCCGGTTGCACAGTAAAAGCTTAAGCTGAACTTAGCTACACTAATGATGAAAGAGTTCTTAAAATTAATTTCAGTAGTTTTCACAGCAGATCAGGTATGCCAAGACACATAATTGAATCAATGTATTTATTATAAATAATGTGTCTTAGTATATCTGTTCTGTCAATAAAACTACTCAAATTTGTTTTAATAATTCGTTAAACTTTAACTTAGCTAAGCCCAGCTTAAGTTATTACTGTGCAAACTAGTCATAAGTAATTGCTAACTTAGTTATCTTATGCCCGATTTCTTCACTCATAGTGATTTTCAAGTTAACGAACTTTAGGTTAAATTGACAAAATAACCAATCGGCGACAACAAAATAAATAAATCAAGCATCTGATTGGTTATTTCGTCAATTTAACGTAAGGTTCGCTAACTTGAAGATTAGTATTAACTTATAAAATTGACGTGTATTATAGCATCGTTGAAGTAGGAAGTAAGTCGCATTTACTGTAACTATAAAAGTAACTAAGTTAGCAACTGAACTAAAGCTGCAAGTAGTTACTGCTAAGTTCTGAATAAAATATTATTACACTATTTAAGTTTAAGGTTAAGAAAACAGTGGAACGGGAGTTCAGAAAGACAGATCGAATCATAACAGTAACAACAAATTTGTTTTGAATCGAATGAAAAACTATAATACTTAGAAATTTCGTAAATTTAAGATTTAAAAAGATTGTTTGTTCTATAGCTCTACCGGGATCCACACCAAGTCACCACGTTAGTAACTATTTTATCGCTATTATTATTTATTATCTTGGATTTATTAAAAACATTTATTTATATTAAACTAACTCTTGGTTTAAATAAATATCGAATCACCTTTTAGTGTAATTCCGCATAACTGGAATCCCACATCAATAAATTATTGTTGTCTGCATAGTAGGTAGTCACATAATCAACAGACAAGTTGTCGCTATTAATATCATTCACGTAAATCTAAACATTAGTCCCACAAAACTTATTGCCGTATACATAAACCAAACTCTTTTATTTCAATTTTGTGTTTCACTTCATCTAGTAAAATTCGTTCATATGATTTCATATTTTCCACTATATGAATACTAGCAATTTAAAACCTTATGGTTCTTTTTGACAGTACCTGAATCAATTGACAGTTTTCAGAAATCAGAGTTTAGTTCGTAATTTTTATGTTTATAGTACTATGTTATCATAACCGACATTAATTTGATTAGCGATTTTCATGACCTTTGCTATTTATGATGACGTCAGACTCAAGTTCAAAGGTTTACACTGTAGCTTCAAAGAACGATAATGTTTAATATTGATGAAATATCTGTGTATTATCCCTAGGGGTATTACTATTTAAAAATTTTATTATTAAAATGATACAAAAAATTTATGTTATTATATAGCGACTCCAGGTAAATGTGTAATTAGTACAAAAGCTGCTTCACCAATTTCTATTAATCTTGTTTATAGAAAAATTGAAAATAAAAATTTTATTTAAAAAAAATGTAAAACTATAAATTCATATAAATAAAATTATTCTTATAACGTGCACGAAGTATAATTTATTTTAATATATAACTTCTATTCAGCAAAATTTTATTTAGATATTATGTATTTACATCAAAGGCGTTGCTCGCATTTCTAACGCAAAAGAAAATATATTGAAATATTATACCGGGCACTGTCCACAATCCAGCAATGCATAACAAATACCAAGATGATTTCCATCACCCTATTCTACAGCTATCAGTCTGTACCAATCGCAAGCCGACCCTATTCCTTCGGGATAGACTGAATTACAGAGCGGGTGGTCACCCGCTGCTCTCCCTATGTAAATAAGGATAAGATTGTCTTGATGTAATATCTATATGATGCTTCTTCCAGACTACTTCGTAAAAAAGATATCAAAATGATGGGCTTATGCATTACTCTTGAACTTAATCACAATTTTCCTTGCGACATATTATATGTATTCGAAAGCTTCTTTCTATAAATGTTTTCTATTTAAAATTTAATTTTAGTAAAGTAACAAATAACGATTTAACTATAATTGAACTAATAATTTTGATTACGAGGCTTGGGTAGATTTTATTATTTTTTTATTTTAATAATTTAACATATTTTAGGAAATCAATAAGTTGCGAACATCTAAGTAGGCAGCTATGATGTAAGAACCAACCTAATTAGCATAAAAGTAGTAAACTAAAGTAAATCTGCCAATTTATGCTTGTGAACTGCTCGACAATGGTCGAGGGGTGCTTAAAAACTGTGCGTCCATAAAGTAACGGATTCCACGAGAAAAATGAAATTTGATTATCGAAAATGATTAACAATGTACCTGCAGGAGAATTTATTCGTCGCTTGGGGCTTTGTCAAGTGGTAATCATTATCAGTTTGAGAAAATGTAAATAACATCATAAATACATTAGAAGTCTGCTGAATTTAATACATAAGTAGATCGTCTCGACGCGGCCGTTGCGGTGCAAGGACGTATTTTACAGTTAATGTTTTTTTAATGCATAAAATTATAATTTAATTTTAAAAATATAAGATTTTTGTAAATAATTTATTTATAAAATTAATTGCGACTTTGTAAGTAATATGCACCATAAGTAATACATTAATTTAACATCACTAATTCACATATGTATATGAGTAGGTAATCTAAAATTTAAATTTATGTTCGTGTAGTATACAAATTTGTTTAACATAATTAATGTAATATAATAATAGAGTAATTTTATTATTAATTTTTTACTGTCTATATATAACAATTATATCCATTTACAGTGAATTTTATGAATTCATTAAGATTATTTAAATAATAAAAGAAATATAACAGGAATTATGAGAATGCCTTCTAAATATTCTGTACTTACACCAGGAAAAAAATAAATTTTGGAATATTCTTCATCACATGCAACACTGTTCGCAAAAGTCATTTACATCTTATTAATTTATTTTATATCTTATCAAAGCATCGTGTGACGCCACGGGTTAATTTTATGCCCACTTGCAAATTGCAGGTGATTATTTTCCGCTTTTTCTGTCGGCAATTTTAGTTTTCAAGTTTTTATATTATTCCAACTTGAAAATTTGTTTAATGCAGATTCGGGAGGTAAAACTCTTGCATTACACCTTATTAGCTTGCAATGTGTCGGTTTATTTAGAAAATTAATTTTTTCTATGAAGTTCTGACGTTGGAAGTTGTGTGGTTGTTTTCAACATCTGCCAAACTTTATCATTTTTTATAAAATTCAACAGTTTAAAACTTTGCAATTTCTAGAGTTCGTAGAATATATCCCCAACGCTGAAACACTATCTTTAATTTGTTGTATTGGTGTCATCGTGAAGTTTTTCTTTTATTTTATTAATTTCACCTGGCGCTCAGCAAAACCGTCAAGACAACTACCTGTATAGAAGAACGTGAAGTATATCTCGATTTTCGACGCTGAAATAAGAAGGGCACTTACCAAAGGTATAGTTTTTATAAACTTAATTACTAAAGTTATTAACGGTTTATTTGCAGTTTATGTAACTATTAGTATTATGCCTATTTTAAAATTATGACCAAAAGAAACATTTTTAATTTCAATTTAGTAAAATTATTGCTGGAACCTCCTAACGCTTAGGTTAACGCTTAATTCAGTTAATTTGTTCTAAATTAAGATTGTATGTTAATGTTTTATTTTAATTTAGAAGTTTTGAACACTAATTTTCTGTTATTTTGATTCATAACAATTATTTATTCAAAACACCAAACGGCTCTGATTAACATTAAACATATTAACAAGATTAAACACTACAATGTATTATTAATTAATTATTCATTAATAAATAAATTTCAAAATAGTATATTATTCAACGAGAGGATAATGAATAAAATTACTTTCACGTAAGTTTTTTTTATCTGCGTAAGTGAAAACGATTGTCGTAATGCATTTGTGAGAGTAATCACTTTTATATACAAGTTGAATACTATAATTTTTCTACGAAAAATTAACTTCTAAAAATTAAAAAGTTTTAATCCGATAGTTTAAAATAATTACAATTATAACCAGCAGTATAGCGTAAAGCATACACTCTTAGAAGCGTAAATTCGCGGTTCGAACTCTGCTCGCGTTAGATCTGTGGACTATGATTGGGGTTATGCACCCCATGAATTATACTCCCTGGTAAGTTCGTCTTGGCTTCGGCCAATTCGAATCGCCAACGTCCGGCGAAACCGAATATGGCACATAAAAAAAGAAGAAGAATTATAATTTATTTATCGTGATTGCTCAACTAGCGCAATTTGAAAACGCAAATAAACCGAGAAGACTGATTTTTTGATATTGTGTAGGGGAAGTTTAGAAAAGCTAACTTAAAATTATCGACCAAGATTTCCTATGAGCTTTCTCCGCCATCTTGAAAAAAGAAGTATATTTGGTTTTCTTACGATAACTCGGCTCTCCGTCATAATAAGAAAATTGTGTTTCTATACTTTTTTGTTCTTTTTTTTACTCTCTACAATTTGGAATATATAACTTTTTAACCTATCGTTGATCCTTCTCGAGATATCAAACAAAAAAGTAAAAACTTACAAAATTGAAACTTGTATTTTGCTATTTTCTCCTTTCTGGTGATATTTATTTAAAAAAAATTTAATATTACACTTACAGAGTTGTTTTTCGTTTTAGACGAAAGTTACGACTTTTAGCGCTCTGTAAAGTTGCCAATTTCGCGCGACATTTCGATTTTATAACTCGCGCGGTTGTACAGATAATAATGTAATGGATTTGCATTTTTTGAGTACAATATAAATAAATAAAACAGTAAAATTAAAAATTACATTTATGAAATTTATTATACAAAGACATCTTTATGTGCTGTAGAAGATGAAGATAAATTGAGGTTCGCTTTTAATATTATCTTCTTCTTCATCGTTTGCTTCTTGATAGAAGCGTCGTGACCCAGCTTGGCCGAAGCCAAGATGAATTTTCATGAATATAATTCATGGGGTGGTTTCGTTGCCTTCCCACGGTCCACAGATTGATATTGGACCTTTGATCACAGCAGTGTATTCGACTCGACTAGAGTCGAACCGCGGTTTACGCTCTCCAGTCGGCCGGTGTATGCTTTACGCTACACTGCTGGTCTTTAATATTATATTATATATATTTTTCTTTCTTTCAATGGTTCTAGTTCACAGTTTTCCTGTTCGGAATGCCTATCAAGTTGTGAAGATTCTTCAACCCCATGAGATGATTCTTCGATAGTGGAATCATCCTCATTGAGCAGAAGGTCTCAACTTTGATGACGTTGTTGCAGGTTTGCCCACTACAATTTAATAATGGAAAAAGCAATCCCTACTTTTCTGCACCAGCAAATAGCTTCACATTTTCCCTTGCACTTGCTGGATATGAGTTTTAAAAGCTCAGATGACACGGATTCAGCTATGGTGATAATGATTTGTTCGTCGCCAACCCCATTTCTGATGAGAATCTTTGTAAAATCCGAGCCACGTTTGCACCTCTCGATACGTACGGAATATAATATTGTGCTACGCTTTTAGTTGGTTGGAGTAGAGTGAGAGGTGATTCAGTTGGTTTAGCCATTTAGCAAAGCGATAAAATCGTAAAACATTTATAGGTAAATGTTTTGACCACCATATAGGGCGATGAGAAATTGTTCTCATGTGGAGTCAAAACCTCCGGATTGACTTTTTCTTGTTTGAATAATTCCACCGATGACTGCAGTTCCATATGTTTTTGATGAAGTTTGATTTGCCAATATTGAAAACAGCGAAAAGCCTAAAGGATAAGTATGTAGTCGAAAACGGACTTATTTATGCTTTATACTAATCAGAAAGGGAGATTTTTGCGGATGTATTTCCTTATGCTGGTTTTCGTAAGTCTACGTTTGCGTCCTACGCTAGTTCACTGATTAAAATCAAAAGATGTCTTTGCCGATGATTTCAACAGAGTCATAAATCAATGCTTCTTCATATTCTGATTCTCAAACACATGTTCAACTTTGATTTCTTCTTCCACTTAATTTAGGATAATGGATACTGTTGGTTATATCTCAACAGTGGCATCGGTAATATTCCTAAGCCACAGTTAGAACTGTGAGCATTACTTGCTTTACATCTGAAGTAGCTTGCTAGGCTGACCTCAGAAGTGTCTGTTACTTATTATGAGCATGCTTTACGAGTATGATAATAGACATTTTTTCGACATCAGCAAAATCACAAGGTTCAATCTTCAATTTTTTACTTCTTCGTTTGATATCTCGACAACGATCAACGGTAGCTGAAAAATTTATATAAACTAAATTGTAGAGTGTAAACAAGGCTACAAAAAATGTAAAATCGCAAATTTCGTATTATGGTGGAGAGCTGAGTTATCGCAATAAAACAAAATTTACTCTTTTTTTCAAGATTCCGGAGAAAGCTCATAGGAAATCTCGGTCGACAATTTCATGTTACGCTTTTCTAAGCTTCCCCTCCATAATATCAAAAACGTCAGCCTTGTCGGTTCAATTGCATTTATTTACATTTTTCTCGTACATAATGATTGGACATTAATGGACATTATGGACATGATTGGACAGAACTGATCAGGAACATTTACGATCAGGATGGTATGTCAAATCATTCTGAATTGTCGATTTACGCAACTTTGTAAGTTTCATGACGCACATAATCTGTATGTGAGCAAACCATCGTGAATTTATTTCAAATCACACACTAAATTTTGCAATATCACCAACACGTCAAAAGAATGTGAGTACTGAAGAAAATATCGCCGCTAAAAACGAAAGTGTGGAAGAAGATTCAAGTTTATCGATTCGTCCTCGGTTGCAGCAATTGATGCTTTGTCCAGCATCCAGCTGGTGCGGGAATTTGAGCGGATTTGGCTGCTTCGTCCTTTCGCTGCTTGGGCATATCATAATCTGTATGTGAGCAAACCATCGTGAATTTATTTTCACACAGTTAAATTTTGCAATAACACCAACACGTCAAAAATGACTGAGTTATCCCAAAATGTAAGAGCAATTTTAGACTCCATTAGCAATTGATGCTTTGCCAGCATCCAGCTGGTGCGGAATGAGCATTCGTGCTTCGTCCTTTCCGTTGGGCTTATCGCAAATGTGTTCGTGATAAGCTCGTTTCTGTCTTAACAGGTTTGTTAACAAATACAATTGGCATATATACAGTGAGTTCAATCCAGATGAGACCCTATAGCTCATTACTCGAATAATATGAACTTTTTGCACATCTCATGGTCTAGTTACTGGAACACCCTCCAGTGCCTCTGCAAAGGAAGATCTTCATTTATTCTGATAAAAATAAACTATCGATCAAGAGAGTCTGGGAGCGTGGAACACCTCCAGTGCCTCTGCAACAAATTCAGTTTACTTGATAATACTTTTATTGAAAAGTGATAAATTTTGAATGACATAGAATATGCAGAACAGACCAGTAGTTAATTCTATAGAAGTAAACAAAGATTTATTAATTGATTCAATGTTTAAATAATTTAATTATTAGTGAATGAATATTTAAACATATCTCAAGTTTATTAAAATTAGCTATGGTCAAGTACATGTGTTTAATTCTTAATTTGACAATTAATTATAAATTCGTACCCTGGGAGGCAGATCTCTCAACAAAATAAAAATAAACTATTTAATCGGGGGTCTAGAGGTGTGGAACACCTTCCAGTGCCAACGGAAATTTTCAGTTTACTAATGATAAAAATAAACTACTTGATCCGGGACTCCATTGCTCAAATTTAATCCTGAATTATGTAATTTTGATACGAGATTTTTAATACAGATTCCCTCTTGACCTGATTACATCAATAAAAATGCATTATTTGGTGAGGTTTACGCGCTGATACTTAGTGACACTTTCTTGAAATTATAGAGGTTTTGATTTATGATTTTTATTAAAAATAAAAATCTGAATGAAATATGGTTTCAACACGATAACGCTATATGCCACACTGCGACCGAAATAAAAATTTGGCAATTTCTGTCACTGGATTACGCTGACAAACCGGCAACATTTGACGCCTTAGAAGGTGGTCAACATTGTTGTTGCTATTATTGATATGCGTCCAAGTAGAACTTAAAAATGTCGCCCAAAATTGGAGAGAATGCGAAAACAGCCGCGGTGGCATAATCTTTAGAATAAAAAAATATTTTGATTACAAGTTAATTTTTATAATTACAAGTAGGTAATAAAAATGTTTATTAATTTGTGAAATTATATTATAAAATTTTCAAATATTACAAATTTATGAAATTTAAAAAATAATTTTTTACAATTAGTGAATTAAATTTTATAAAGTTATGTCTGGAAGTTCGAATTCGAATCGAAAATGCACTTTTTTGAAAAGAACAGAAAAATACAAGCTCTTTAATGTGAGGATGAAAGTTGTCGGACTTGTAATAAGGCCACAATTTAATTTTGAAAATTGTAATTTTCCCATAAGAAATACATGTAATAAAACACCAAATATGGTAACATTGTGCTAGTGGTGGGGAGATACCAGTCGCTCCCTGAGATTCGTCGCGTCAACATCCATACTTTTCCAGTTGGAGGTACTTGGGGGATGTTTTTAGTAAGTAAAGTTAGTAAGTTTCGACAGGCTCGGCTACATCAAGAGTCTAATTCACACAAAAGATGACTTTGTTTGAAATTTGTTGTCCAATCACAAATTAAATTTTTTATTAGTTGATCTTATCTGATAATTCGTGTAAAACAGAAATTCTGGTATCTTTACTGTCGCCACAACCTATTTTAATTTCGATAGGTGGGGTTACGCTTCAAAAAAGCCAATGACAAAATTGCATTCAAATTAATTTTAAAGCCGTTTTTTCGAAATGTGAAATGATCGCTAATTTTATTTTTTTTATACGCTAATTAAACCATCATCTTTCATAATCTACTTCAAAAATGTTGAAAATCCGATCCGGGAATTCGAACCGTTTCCCTTTGTCAAATATAATTTTTATAACATTCGGTTTAAATTTCGTTTTCCAAAATTATTTACAATTTTTTTATTCAATTATCATCTGACAATTGCCAGTTAAGCATAAAATATGGGAATATTCATACATATAGTAAGTTTGAAAAAAATCTAATTCACTAATTGTAAATTTCTTTTAAATTTCATAAAACTTGCAATATTTGAAAATTTTATACTTACAGGTAGATATTACTATCGAACTTAAAGGAACACCCTTTATCTGTTTTAGTTGCTCTAATCGATACTGAGATATTAATGAAAAACTCATTTAAGCTGAAGACTACAATTATTTCCAAGTTAAACCTGTAATGACTGGGCAGTATAGTAGTAGAAAAATTATTATATTTAATTTGACGGAGGGTGCTGATTTTTTCACATTTTCTCGCCGCTAACCATTACACCAAACCATTGCTGTGATTACAATTTTTGAATCTCATTACAATTTTTAAAAAATTTTGCAAATAAAATACGGCCACAAATCTAAGCGGGAGCTATCTTTTGTAAATACTAGTAAGTGTGCTCATGTTTACTCAAAATACTATAAGGGTAGCTTCATTCTTTTCAGATACACTGTATAAATTGCATTATTTTTAGTTAAACTAAACTTCGGAATAAGTTATGGATCAATTGCAAAGCCCTGTCGATGGATTAAAATTTATCTTTGGTAAGTTATGATCCATAGCCACAATATTATTATTATTTTTTGTAAAATATAATCCGTCGATTATCGCTAGAACGAACTTTACTAACAACCACCTTTACCTCTCGGCTAGAACCCAAACACCTCATCAGTCAGAGTCATTACGAACAGAGATAATTAATTACATTTACTCTCTCCCACCTTCCGAGAATTGCATAACATTAATTTTCCACCCTTTTCATCCCTCTCTTCCCCCTACAAAGTTCTCATTTTTCATTATGACTTCTCTATAGCGCAGAAATATATATTTTTCACGATGTAATATAAATTATTTGTTTTAATTGCAGACACTCAACTATTCATAGAACAGTGTTGTTATTATCATTTATTTTAAATTTAATATATTTTCATATAATAAGTAACTTTTCTTCTCGGAAGCTTGGCTATTTTTCTTATTTAGTATTAATTAAACAAAAAGTTTAATTTCCCACAAATTCGAAATTCAAAATAACGACTCTTCTCCCTTCTTGATAAACCCTAATTTAAAAATCATACAACTGTCGGTAATAGCACACTAAAATTACCAACAATTGATAAAGAAAAATCAATCGGAAGTCATCGATGCGTACACTACGAGAGCTCAGCAGGTGGCTGATGAAAAGTACTCTCGTCATTATAATTATATTTCATTCCTTCCACTCGATTCACAACACATTTAATTACGATCAAGTTAAAAAGGAAACTTAATTCAAGCTTCAGACACCCACAGAAATTATTTTTTGTTCTCTTTTATTTTATACTTAATGCATTTCTTGAAACTTTTTCATAGTTATTTACATTGTTTCTCATTCGAAAATATTTCCTGGGTTACGATAACATATTCCGGTATGACCATGTCATGGTTATTGCCAATCGTCAATGGCATTTAATTAAAATGAAAGAAAAAATTGAGCGCTAAAAATTTGTAGCAATAAAATGCGATAAGGTAATAAAATAAATATTTGAAAAATTTATTGCTGAAAAATTTCTTAAGCGGCTAGCGGTTTTTTTTAATTCGCTGTACTCTTTTTGGCAAAGATAGAGGAAATATAATATTTTGCCCTTATATTAGTAAATCAAAACACCGAACGAGTTATAAACTAACAAGTTAATTTAAAATTTCGTAGCATTCGGTTAACCTGTAAAAAGGCCTTTGAATATGTCGACATGATTTCCACGTTAGCAGCAATTGACTCTACAACAACAATGTTCTGTTTAAAACACGATGTAGTACTTGGGTATTTCTCTTTTGTATTGCGTTTTGTAAGTTATACTACGTAAATCTGTTGCCAATTGTAAACAAACATAATACAAATTTTACAGTTACAGTGTAAGGTTGGCAAAAAAAATTGCGACACCGCAAATTTAATTAAAAAAAGTTTTGTAGTTTGTCACCAGACTGTTAAACGCTGTAAAATGAAATGGTTTAAAAATAGAAGGATAGTTGAAGTTAATGAAACATAGTAGCAACACCAAAAAAATTATTTTATTAAAAATCAATACTTACATTTGCGTGTTTTAAAATTACAGATTGAAGCGTCCAGTTACAAAAGTCATGCGCGAAAAGAGTAAAATACTGCAGACTAATCACAAAGAATATAAAAAACACAAACGTGTGGTGCTTGGAAAGGGTACAGGGGTCTATATAGCATGGCATTCGGAGGGTAGCTAAAGCTGGCGGGCGGAATCGTTTTGTTCTCCAAACTGATTTTCGAACATACACTCATTTGAACAACAGACAAAAGCTAAAAACCAATAGTCCTTCGTTTTCATTTATTCACTGGTTTACGTTGTGTTGGAAAAAGTTTTTGTTTGTTTAGAGAAAGTGGTGCGAGATGTAAAATTTTGCAATTCCATTGACTAATACTAAATTCGTCACCACAAGACTTTAAAACGTTCTACTCGAGTTTGGAATACTAAAACCTTCTTCTCTATTCTCATTTTTATTCGCACTAAGCAAACTAATATGTTAATCAATTAAATGTTTCATATTTGGTGAACATATCTCAAAAGCTTAAATTTCTTGTACTTGTGTCAAGTAAACACGGTTAACATACATATTTCAAAGCAATCATTTGGAAGGAAAACTTTTTTCTACTTTGATAGTGCTAACAGTTAGATACGCTTGTACATCAAAAGTTTGTTTAACAATTTCAATTACAATTTCATGTATTACAGTAAAAACAATTTTTAAATCAGATTTACTATCCTACAAGAAAAAAAAGCAATACAAACAAGAATCAAAACGCTAAAGCTCTTAAAGCTTTTCTTTTACTTTTACATAAGAAAATTAAATAAGGATAAACTTCTCGACATCGCATGGAGTTGACCGGGTTTCACTGAACTATTCTTTAGCAAAGCAGCATCGAATACTCCAACCTAGATTTTCGTATTGGCGGAATTGTGGAAAACCAATTCTGAATTTATTCAGCCAACATTGTACAATTAATTCAATAAAAGCATCGAGGTAAAAAGTTTCCCACAATAATTGTGAATTTTAAAAATTATCTTTGTTTAACTGCTTTAACTTTAACAGCGGTTTATTTTCTAACATCCATGCATTTTACATTGACCAAAGCCTATCTAGTGCTCCATTAGATTGAATTTATGCGATAAATTGCTAAAGTACCCTTCGTCGAAATTACAAAATTACAGCAAAGCAGCTCGTGTGTGATATTTAATTAGGTCGGTCAACGATAGTAGTTTGTAAGTTGTTTTCTTGTTGGTTTGGGTTTCCTCTTATAAAGTGAACTATTGATTTTAATGAGCACAAATTTATTAATAATTCAAATTATTTCATCTAAAGTTAAATAATTGTTTTTCGATTAATTAATTTGGGTGAAACTTGAAGCAAAAAATTTAATTAAATTCAAAAAGTTCTACATACATAAACGATTCTGTTGCAAAAAGTTCAAAGCATCCAAAATTTTATTGCAAGCAGCATTTGGAGGGTAATGACAAGACAAAATATACAGGATGCTGCAACGTTTCTATTAACCAAGATGTGGATGTTACGTACATTCGGTTACTACTAATATCAGATTATATAGTTAGAAAAAGTCAACAATAAATGCCTGTGGAAGTATTTGCAACTAACTTGCAGAAGTTAAGAATTAGCAAAGGAAAGCGCGACTTTGGTGGCTAATTCTTTTAGTCATCGGTGATTGATCAACTTTTTTCTATTTTTAACCATATATGTTAGGGTTTGAAGTCGATAGGAGAATTGAAAACAGAAGTGAATACCTGATTCTACTTAAAAAACTCAAAAACGGTCCAGGTGTTAGTCACCAGGTCAAAACATTTTGGATTTGTTGAGCAAGTTATACTAACTAATGCAGATTTATACTCTTCCATGTTTATTTTTCACATTCGAATATAATACATTCATAAAATTCCCCTGCTACTTGCTAATTAACACCTGCTATGGTGGTAATTTATATATCAGTTGCAGAAGGTCATGGTTATCACTTTTTAATAATTATTAGATTGAAAAATAGAACTCGAATCAGTTTTCTTCGTCACCGATGCCAGTTGGTAATTTTTTTATAAATCACGCGAAAAAATCTCTAGCTGAATCATATGGCTAAGTGAATTTTCCAAGTGCATTTCGTAATTATTCATTTTTATTCGTCACTTTAATTTTAGATGAAATATAAGTTTTGTTTCTGGGCTATACAGGTATAATTTTTCTAGCGCAAACGATTGTTAAGTAATTATTTTCACTCATAAAAATAATTTTTATTTGTTTAGTATTGTTACTATTTTTTGTTACGGTGACAAAAATTTTGTCACAATAACAAATAGTTTAGTTAATAATTATCTTCCACAGAATTTGTTTGCTGCTATTAAAAAAAATCTTTTGCTGCAACAAACAAAAACATTTTTTTGAATGTTAACTGTCAGAATATCTCATTTGATTAGTAGTATCAGATTTACATGTACAACTAAACATGTACATAAATAAATTTTGTAAAACATTTTATTTTAATTTTACGTCCAAGATTGCAAACTGTTGGGATCTTGAAAGTACTGTTTCCAATTAGTACTGCTATGTATCGAATAAAACAAGCATTTCAAAATGGTTCCTGATACATTTTTTGATTATCATTCAAGTGTTCACCCACGAGAGGTGCAATAAGTTCAACCCCACCTCCTCACGGGGAATCACTTCGAGAAATGTCTATGAGACAAAAATTTGGGCGAAAGCAGCTTGAGGGCCAGAGGCGCGTCGAACATATTACTCGATTTGAACGCTATAAAGTTCTGCCGGCGCTAGATTTATCCCCTTTTAGGCGTGAGATAAACGGCGTCGAAGTGGAACTATATTTTTTTTGCTCCGAGCAAGATGCGAGAGCAGATTACCGGGATTTTGCCATATAGTTTCGGTAAGAGCCGAGAGTAGATTCCCGGGATTTGGAAGCAGATTCCCGGTATTTCACCGTATTTAACCATTCTGTTATGTATTGGTGGACTGTAACCAAAATTCAGTTCAAAATGTAGAATAACTGGTGCATGTTCGAGACGGTCATCGGACTGGTTGTTAGCGTGATCAACTGCTGACGTAAGGCGCCCGCTTCGAATTCTGATAGAGGCTCACTTTGTATGCTCGTCTCCGTATTTTAAAAGGCACGGTGGTCCTCTCATAAGGTGCTAGCAACATCTTTGAGATATTAAATGATCGAATGCCCTCTTTGGGAAACGGGTACACGACATAAGTTGTATCCTTGCAAAAGAAAACCCAAAATATATATTATATATGTCCGAAATAAAGGTAAATAAGTTTGAAAATCTAAAATAAGAAGGCGAAGGAAAAATTCCCACAAAGCTCGATTTCAGAACATAAAACAGGCGGTAAGTTTTCGACATTTTTACTTTATCGTCTAGAAAAAAAATTTAAGATTTTGATGAATTTACACTTTTTGAGGTCCTATGAGCTAAATATTAGCATTTCCAGAAAATGTCTGTGCGTGTGTGTCTGTGGTCAAATTTTTAGTGCGCTCTACAGCAAAAACTAATAGTAATTTTCAAACCAAATTTGAAATTTTAAATTCTTATATTAAGACTTATTGTTAGAACTGATTAAATTTTAGTTAAAATTGTTTTATGAAAACTATAGTTTTTTAATTTTTTTAAATTCTATTATTTAATATTAGTCTTTATTTAATATTTTTAAAACTAACAGGATTTTCAAAGCTAAATTTGAGATTTCCTATCTTTATGGTAGGAAATAGAGCTGATTAAATTTTGTTTAAAATTGGTTCATGGAAACAATTTTTTTAATCTTTTATTTAATATTAGTTTTTATTAAATATTTCAAAAACTAAAGTTAGTATTTTGTAGTTTTACATTAGAGACTTAGAGCTTATTAGATTTTGGGTTAAATTGTTTAATGGAAAATATTTTTTTCTTTTTATTATTAAAATAATATAAATAAAGAACAAAATGTTGTTCTTTTTCCTTTGATTTTGTGATTTTGTATTCTGTATTGTAACTTGTGCAATGTATCCATACGATTAAATAAATTATTAAAAACTATTTTTTCATATTTATTAAAAGTATGATAAAATCATGGGCCACATCCGATTTTTTCTTAATAAAGTAATGGTTGTTTGCGTTATTTTTTAAAGTTTTGAAATCACAAGCGTCAATATTTTGGTGCGTTCTTGTTTTCATTTATTAGCCGATAATTCGAATTAACTTTCGTAGTTAACATTCGTAGTTTTCCTTTAGAGATACCAATAAGTTTTATAAATTTTTATTGGAGGTTTGCATCCCGAATCTTTCTGTTTTCTTGAAAGTTTTTAACTTTCCTCAAGTTTTATTTGCTTATTCTGTATGATTCTGTACTTAGTTCATTTAATAATCATTTTGTCGTTCTTAAAACTACTTTTCTTTCGAATCAGTTGATTTGTGTTAACTGTGTCTGTAGGAAAATTGAGCACGCTCAAGGAAAATAGATCGAGAAAGCGACGCATTCTATAGAAACTCAAAGATGTAATATGTATTACAGTTGAATAATTGAATCTGAGGTTACAAACCTGAAAACCTACGAAGATTTTGAATATTCCAAGCTCACAAACTGTATCTGAAAACCGTAAAGTTTATCTGTATCATGGTCAAGCATACTATCTGTAAGCCAACCAAAGACAACGATTGAAACGGCAATTTACGGTAGATTACTTAGAAGTTGATTTTTTCAACTTTTTAAGCTTTTTAAACTTTTTTGGTCAGAAAATTCTGTTTGATATTCACTTTTACGTGCTGAATGTAAAACGAATGAGTCTTCTTTTTCGAGCCATTTCTGTTTTCTTTACCTTTTTGGTGTTTTATTAAAGTCACCTGGCGCCCATTTTTCAAGAATTCACAAGTTACTATACTTGGAAGTTGTATACTTAAAGATTATAGAGGTTTCAATAGAAAGTGTACCGACGTACAGACATATCCTCCAATATCCCCAAAATGTTATTGTTTTCGCTGATCTTTTTAAATTTAAGAAAAACAGCAGTGCGACTTATTATTGTATAATAAAAACTAATTAGTTAATTATAAATTTACTGCAAACTTTGTATTGATTATAAAATACAAAAAAATACTTAACAATACATAAATAATTTCCAGTATAATTTTGCACGCAGAGATATTGTTAATTGATTCTTTCTGTTTTATTAGTACCACCAGGGCAGAATATGTAAATAAATCATGTTTGACTTTAATTAATAATGTTATAATATACACAAGAGTAGGTAGTTCAAATAAAATTATAAAAAACAAAAATATTGTAGATATTTATAAATATGTAGTGCAAAGCTACCTACGATACTTACAGAAGAATCTCGGATTGCACCTGTAAAATTATATCATCTAAGTTTTAACTTTTGAATTGTTGGCATATGTACCTACATATATAATTGTAATAATTCTAAATCAAGTTTATTTATAACTTAGTTGAGCAGAAGATAGTTTATGAATTTACGACCAATATTTTTTGCATTGTTTTAAGATACTTCGATATTATAATCCTCTTCGTTATTTGGCACTTTAATTTTTTATTATTATTATTGTTATATTCAAAGTTTAGAAAGCTGAATATAAAAGTTACAACTATTTATCTGAACTTGTAAACTCAAAAGTGGGAGCTGAGCGTAGAATTTATGTAACGAATTTTGTTTTGTAGCTCTGCTTTATATTTCAAAGGTTCGAAGATAACAGCAGTGGTTTGCAGGAAAAATTGGCGTAATTTGAATTTACAAATTTTGTTGCATGTATTTTACTATAAACAATTTCCATCACCTCGTTGTTTTGTTCATATTTCAACGGTGATGATGGTACAACCAGTTAATATTGTTGAACTTTCTTTTGTTAGGTTTGCTCTCCCGATGTACCCTAATTCTTATTTTTTGTCGTGATCAACCTGTGTTTTGCCTCAACTTACAACAAATAATTTTGTTTTATTGTTCAATAACTAACCTGTTAATTTTGAAAATTTTACTTTAATAATAAACTTTTCTTTAACAATCAAACCCCCCCCTAATTTTATAGAAAAATTAAGATAAATTACTACGGTAATGCTTTAAAACATTATTAGTAAACTACAGACTTAACTTTTCCATGGTAAAATTATATTTGGAACAAGTAGCAGCAATGAACTGTTTTATAAATTAGAACAATTAATTCAATTTTTAAATCCAACTGCTGATTTGAAGGACTAAACTTTTGGTAAATTGTTCAACTGTGCGTCATACACAAAGAAAAAGTAAATTAACCACTTTTTTAATAAAATAATTATAGTTTTAAAGAGTTTACGGATCCCAGATCCAAAACTGCGTAATAAAAGCTAGCTGGACCCTCATACAGGACTTTGCGAGGTATTATCATGTTATGGAATACGATTTCATAAAGCAATGAAAGTTGTGATCATATTAACGTGACTGATAAAGAGATAGGATAGGAACCAATTCGTGGACGAGGGATTTCAATTGGTTCATCACGGAAAAGCGAGAAGAGTAACGGAAGTACAGATCGGCATCCGGAAAATTCAAGAGAATAATAGAGAAAGGTTACACACATACCTGGTATATACGATATCGAACCTTCCCCCCCCAATTGCGCCAGCTTGAATCGACTTCTATGCTTAAATTAATAATTAAAGTGCGGTGATATTATTATTTCTCGTCAGTTTAGCATGCTTATGATACAGAAATAGGAGCAAGCATTAAAGTTTTCTTTTTAAACAATCACTGATCTTTGTTTCAAAACCTTTTTGTGGTTTTAAAATTGGTTTATTTTAACGAAATAAGTGAATTTTATTCCTTTGAATTATTATCTTAAAGAATTTTCAAGGAATAACATTACATAACCAGGTAATCCAAGTATTTGTGGAAAAATCACCGACTACAAAATATTTTGACTTGGAAAATATTTGCCTGAAAAGAATGTCGTCCATACCTTAAGTATCAAGCAAGAAAAAAATATGTTGGCAATACTTTCTACATATTAAAATATTATTGCAATTACATTATGTACGTGTGTGCCTACGTTCTTTTTTTCTTAGAAACGGTAATAAAATAATTTTTTATTATTATTCTGGTTGGATGATCGATAAGCAATTTAAAAATTGATTGATTAATTATGTAATTATTTAGGAATTTATATAGAAAACCTTTTGCATTGCAATTAAATCTGGTTTATTTATACGATTTATTGCGTGAATATTTCGTTATAGATATTCCAACCTACATTAAACAACAATGTTCAGTCAAACAAGATATGTTGGTACCGCTGTACGTTTATTTGGTCTGTCCAGCAAGTCCGGTAGTGACCCGAGAGATGGATGTTGGACCGCTTGGCCCCAGGGAACTTCTCTAACCCGCACTAGTGTAATTTCACGGTGTCTTGCATCCAAAACCCTCTACTATCTACTTGCTTCTGTTATTGTACCTAACTTTACAAAGTACTCAAAGGGTTAGATTAATGCTTTAATTTTAAGTATCATTCACTTTCGGTACAATAATTATTTATTCAAATGAGTAATTTGTCTATACATATTACACTTTATTGCAAAATTAAATCAGGACGTTGTACGAGGTCCAAATAACAATAAGAGTGCGAGTTCGAAACAATTCATTCATGGTTTTATTTTTCAATACGTTGCCCTTTTCTCCATCCAGTTTTCTTGTATGACTTACACGACATGATATATCGATAACTCAAAAATATCAAAAAATGGTAGATATTATTATTCCAGTGTTATGTTAAGGACAAACAACTATTAGTCACGCTGTAGCGGTCTCAGACTTATTAATTAATACGTATATAACATATTCATGCTTTATACTACCCAGTAGATTTAATAATAGCAGTAAACTTTGTTAGATTACAACAATGTAGATTAGTCTGTGTTTATTCGTGTTTGGGCGATAAGTTGTTGGGCAACCAAACGCCCTCTTTTAACTGAATTTATGGCAAGGCGATGGCCGTAAAGCACGTTTGATGCTTTTGGTTTTAGACATAGACAAATTGTACTATATTTTACAGAGGGGTATTACTTTTAGTTTTAACGAGGAGAATTGTTATAATTATTGGTACGTTTTATTACTGCAGTTAAAATAATTTAACAATGGTTAATTGTTTTGGATTAGCATACACTTCAAGTTTATATATCGATACTTTGTTATGTTTCTATTTTAATTATTGTTTAATAAAGTGGGTTCCTTTTTAAAAATGTGTCTGTTAATTATATCTCAGTTCAGATTAAATGTTTACTGCTTGATAACCTAATATATTGGCATAACTTTAATTACTGGTTCCAAGATTAATTACTTTTTATCAATCAGTTAAGTTTTAACAATATTATGACATATATTCAATTCAAATTATATCCTATAATACTCCAGGTATATATTGGATTCAAATTTAAACAACACTCTGTATATTATCGCTTGCATATATTTCAACGTCCATTATTATTACATTCAAATTGAAGTAAACATTTAGAGTTTTGACGATAAACAGAGTTTCCTACACTGAAACGCAGCTGCCGGCATTTTTTTGCTAAAATTTCATCTAAAGGCTATTATTTTGCACTAATAATATGTGAAATTTTGCTACATTCTTGCAATTAAGTAGATATTCACTGAGAAAATGCACAATATCTGCCTTATAAAACATTACGACAATAAATCTTTAAAATTTACATTTGCATTAATAAAATTTGATTTATGATTTAATTATCCTTGGACATTGGTTGTAATATTTATGTTATGATATTGATTAGCGTCTAATAGTAGGTAATTTTAAACCGTTATTTTTTTAAAAACGCAATTCAAAAATTAATTTTCAAAAAACTTACAAGTTTTGCAATTACAAAAGTTTAAAAAATAGTTATGAGTAGAAACACTAAAGTCTCAATAGCTAACGTATAGGAAGTTTTTTTTGAGTGACATGAGCTCATTTGTACATTAAATTAATAGTAAAGTGTTTTATTCCTGCCGGGGACTAATTGTCCTTATTGCAGTTTTGCAAAAAATAAAAAAATCGAAAATTACGTACCAGCTATTCAACTTTTTTCCTTTACGTTTTTAGTTTACTGGCACCTTCATTTTGAAGAGTTTATTAGACTTGGTAGTTTTGTAGTTGGTTCTTTGCTGGTTCTAGCACCAAACCACTATTTTATTCTCATCGACAATACACATTGCTTCAATTATAGGAAAAGTTCTGCTTTATAGAAAATTTTGCTATTATAAATTTATTTTACTCGTTCTCATTAGGAAGTGCTTAGATGCAGTTCTTTGTATATACTTAGTAGCTACTTTGCATTTGACTCAAATGAAATATAATTTATTAGTTCACGAGGTAGGAAAATTAAAATTAATAATAACTTATTTCTCAACTTATTATGATTTAGTAACGGATCGATTACTAACTCATTATGAATATAATACATTGTGTTGTACGTTACACCTCCTTCGACATATGATATCCTAATAACACGGTGTTACATTTCCAGCTATAGTTAAAGAATTAACATTTATGAAAGTAAAAATTTTTTTATTATTTCACTCCTAGTGATTAATAAAATTAATTAAAACATTTCAAGTCACCAGAAGAAAAATCATTTGCTTCTTGTTAAGAAGCAAAGTAGTTATGTAGTTATAAAAATCTAAAAACACTTTCTACTTAATCAGTGGCGTAGCTATCATGGGGAAAATAGTAGTTTCCTATCAGAATTCGTGTTCTGCTAAGCTCCAATTTGTACTTGTTTGAAAATCTTGAAATCAGATTAGGGGCAGTAAATGAAAATGTAAAGAACAGGTAATTTTTTTGTCAGTATTTTTATCATTAAATGGTTAGTATTTTAGATATTATAATAAAATTTTGATGAGAATAAATATTTAAGTATCAGTATTAAGGTAGCATTTCAAAACACCGAAAAACAAAAACGCCGAAAAACAAAAACACCGAAAACAAAACGTCGAAAAAACACATCGCAAACAAAAACACCGAAAACAAAAACATCGAAAACAAAAACGCCGAAAACAAAAACGCCGAAAACAAAAACGCCAAAAGTACCACTAATCCAAATAAGATGCCTCTTATAGAGTAAAATATGTTTGAGATATAATTAAAAATATTTTAACCAAAAGTTTTAGTTGCCTTGGAGTTAAAAGTAGTAGGCGCTGCCAGTCAAATAGCCGTCCAGATGAGGCTCATCACCATAAAGAAGTAAATGCGAGAGCTGTTTAAAGCAGGTGTACATATATTCTGTATATACAGAATGAGAAAAAACTGTGTGTGTCAGCTCCGACGCACGACTGGAGTTTACTCCAGTAAAAAAAAAAAAAATTAGAAAATTTATAAATGCATAATTATAAAAATTTTAACCAACTTTAAGAAAATTGATAAAAAAATGTTTTTTATAAAATTTTTTTTAAAACTATTATAATTAATTTTTTATTTAAAATATAATATTATCTTAATAACTAACAAAATATGGTTATAAAAAGATAATTGTCACTAAATCTTTTACGTACAATAATAAATAGTACATGAAAATTATTTAAGTATGCTAGTTGCCTGCCTTGCAGCACACTAAACGTCCAAGGGCAGGATTTGGTGCGGTTGCGCTAATGTAAAGATACGCCTCTCATTTTCGTTTTTAAAATTTTAAAAACGTCAGTTGACCAGCGTTTTTTTGCGTCACTTTTTAGAGGCAGGTTAGGTAATTAAAACTTTCTTTAAAATTTAAATTGTAATAATTTGATCAGGATATTATTTGAAACAATTAATAAGTTTTCTACATCGTTTTTATTTTCATATTTTATTTAAGGTACATTTATAAATAAATTTGGTTTTCTTCTGAAATTCATTGAATGTTGAAAATATTTTCATTTAAAACTGGCTTCATAAATTATTTAAGCAGTTACAGTTATGTTTAATACATAAATGATAACGTACCTTTACCCACATGGTTAGATGTTCCGGCAATATTATCTTGCGCACCATAGGTGCGCACCAAAAAAGTAACGAGGTCATTCATCAAAAGTAACGAGGTCATTCATCAGTAGATTTTACCTCTCATATTTTCTCATACCGAGCGCTTATATATGAAAATCGATTCTTAAGAGTAAACTCCAAAATAATATGATGATCAACTTTTTAGCTTACTTTTAAGTTTCTTCTGTTCACGAATGGACAGAACATGAACATGAACCGAGCATTTATTTTGACTTTTTTTGTCGGAGTTGGGCGATACCTCCTCTGTATTGATACCTCAATACAGCGCTCAACAACTAATCACAGGACATTAAAAGTAACGCGATGTTACGACCACGATGAAGTCTGTAGTACAAGCGTATGGTGAGCGTACTCTGAACGACTATTTGACTGACATCGCCAGCAATTTTCAACTCCAAGGAAATTAAAAAAACGTTATTTATTATTTTTAAATAAATACGTAGTAGCTTTTTATTATCAGTAAACATATTTTTTCAAACATATTTTACTCTATAAGGGGCATCTTGTTTGGATTAGTGGTATTTTCGGTGTTTTTGTTTTCGGCGTTTTGTTTTCGATGATTTTGTTTCGGTGTTTTGACTTTTGTTTTGACTTTCGGTGTTTTGTTTTCGGCGTTTTGTTTTCGGTGATATTCTTTTGGTGTTTTGACTTCTGCGTTTTGACTTTCGGTGTTTTTTTTCGCCTTTTATTTTCGGTGTTTTGTTTTTGGCGTTTTGGTTTTTTGGTGATTTTGTTTTGGTGTTTTGACTTCGACGTTTTGACTTTCGGCGTTTTTGGTGTTTTAGTTTTTGGCGTTTTTGTTTTCGGTGCTTTTGTTTTTAGGCGTTTTGATTTTTTGGTGCTTTTATTTTCGGTGTTTTGTTTTTCGGTGTTTTTGTTTTCGGTGTTTTTGTTTTTGGTGTTTTAGTTTTTGGTGTTTTTGTTTTTCGGCGTTTTGACTTTCGGTGTTTTGAGATGGAATCAGTATTACATCGAATTTTGGTCAATATAATTTATTATATTCGTCAGCATTACTTGGTATTACAGCAGTACTTGTTATTTTGGTCAGTATAAATAATATAGTTGTAGTAACATTTTGTTCGGTTAGTATATTTTATTGATTATTGTTAATTAATTTTTGTTGTCAGTAAGCATTTTTAATATACAATAAGAAATCCAAAAATAATTATAAAAATTTAAAATACATAATTTTAAGTAAAATTACTAAAAAATTAAAATGAGCAGGTCTTTAAGTTCGAATTTAGAATATCATAAAACGCATAAAAATTTTCCCTTTTTTGGTGCCTAAACTTCACATTTTTTGATTCATCTTTACCCTATAATTCTTTTAATTTAGTGTTTTTTCATAATTTCAGTTCACTTCTATAGGCAAACTTGCATTTACGAGTGGCACTTAGCAAACTCTGCCCATGTAAAATACTCATTATAGAAAAATATTAATTTATATATGTATTATAATATGTACTATCTCAAAAAAAACATTTTTTTATTTCATTTTAGATTTTATTATTATGTCCTAATATTTTTAAAATACTGACTATTTATTCAAAATACCGACCATTTTACTTAAAATACTGACCTAAATTTACCATACAGACCATATTATTTAAAATACTGACCATTTAATTAAAATACTGACCAACTAAATACAAGTATAAATAAAAACTAAAAAAAATAAAAATAAAGTAAGTTGGTAAGAATTAAGTTAACTCGAAGTTCATTGAATTCACCAGACTGCCCAGTTCCGAACCCTAAAGCATTGGTAATCAAATCGTTAATGTGACCTGTTAAAGTCAATTTACTAACTACTATGTTGACTCCCAAGTCTCTGAAATGTGTACCTTTTTTTCAGAAAAATTAGAACTGATTTTTTTTGGGCGAAACACAAAATTTTGCATTTGGAAATATTAAAATTAATATTTAACTGAAAAGAAAATATAGTTGAGGTGGATATGATATGGTTGAGGTGAGGTGGAAGAGATTCACCTTGACTATATTTTCTTTTCAATTTATAATTCAGGTCGACTATGTTTACCTTTTTTTTTTTGCATTTCTCAAAATTTCCAAAATAATTTTAAAACTTTTGTTTTAATTAATTTTTCTAATTTCTCCAAATTCAAATTTTGGCGCTGCTATCTATTAATATTTAAAATGCAGCACGATTCAAGCGCTTATAAATCTTTGCTGATCATTTCTCTGTTGAAAATTATATTTATTTTTTAAATCCCGATTTAAAAACTTTAAATAATATTATTTTTGTACAAAATAAATAGCAGAGGTCCTAAATCCAGCTCTTGTGGTACTCCTGAACTAACTAGAATTTCTTTAGAATGTTTGTTATCAATTTTAATCATTTCGAAGAGGCTTAGAAAGATATGCAATTCAAATACCAGATTCCCTAGATTGTGCGGCCCACAGACCGCACTGTGTAATTGTAAGATCTAAGTAGGGTAATCATTACTTTCTACTACTACATAACGTACCTATCATCAATCAAATAATAAACAAAAAACCAATAAGAGTTATTGCAATATATACATTTAAATTCATAATAAAGTGAACTTAGTTTCAACTAATTAGTTTATTTTAAAACTGACTTGAAAACTAAAATAATTTAAAATGAATTTATGGCGCTTTTATGTATTTGCTTTTTAACTTGCAAGTTCTAACTACATCACTGTACTTAATTAATTTACTTTTTGCTATAGAATTGAGTATTATAAGAATACATTCAATCATATCAAGTTAAGTGATTTTTAATAGAATTTATAATAATTATTATATTAGCTAATTTTTTACGTTTGTACAAAATTTTTAATAGTCTATAAGTTGTTAATTGACTTTTAAATATTATTGAGGTAGAAAAAATATTTTTTTCAATGAGAACATAATATAATAAAGCATATTTATAAAATGAGGTAATATATAAATTATTTAAAGATCACTTAACTTGATATCATTAAATTCTTTTTATAATACTTTTCTATTAGTAGGTATTAATATTGATATAAAAATAATTCAGATAGTATATATTATAGATTATATCAATTTGATGAAACAAAAAAGAAACACATTAAATTGCATTTATTTCTAGCACAAGTTACATTGTAGTTAAGTTTTACTTAACAAGGGAAAATCGGTGCAATAACTTCTGTTTATAGTGTCATAGTATTCGACACCGGCGTTTACACTTGAAATGTTCGATTCATGATTTTAATGTCAACCTGAAATCGTTCAACCAATATTTTTGAGCAGTTACGCCAGAGGGTATTTATAAATTTTGCTTAAACAAACTGAAAATAACGATTGTCTCAATTTAGAACATAACAGTAGTGTGTTTTCAAATCTTAATCATTGGTTCACCCAAACAGGTAGATGCAATAAAAAATTAATTGATTCTATTAAACAACAAAACTTGAGTTTGATAATATTGTAGACTAAATTTATTGCTGTAATTTGTCAGACTGCGAGAATTAATTTGTTGGTAATTTATTATTATTATTAGTATGCAGATCTATAATTTTTATTTTTAAATTTTTCTTTACGAGTGTTCTAATTTTCTTGATAAATTTAATAAATTTACTTATTCTGATAATTAAAAATTTATATTTTAAATAACGTTTGCTTTTTTTGTAGTTTTTACTAGCAATAAAATCTTGGACAAGATCGAAACGCGTCATTCGTTAAGGAATTTAAGAAAATCTGTTTTGGCTGATGCCTGTCAATTCTACAACTATCTAATTTTCAAGGTTATGTATCTTTACCCAAAAAACATAGCTAATCTGCCCTGAAAATAATAAGTCAACTGCTGGAAAAGTTTTGAGCCTCGACAATAACAAAGTTATCTTTTACATCCATAGATGTGAGCATCAACTAATACTCGTATGTCAGGTGGTTTATTTTGATTAAAAAGTGCACATCCAAGCAGAAGCTATATAGCATCCCTCGTAGTACAGTGCAAATCCACTAGCTTAAGTTAAGCCTAAGTTATTCTTAAGATTGTTAGAAGAGATACGTCACCGCTTTTGTCTAAACGAGTGTTCATGTTAAGAAGGTTTCATTATTTTGCTGTTATCCCCAATTCTCTGTAAAGATGTAAACTTTATTTGTCACTAATTCCTAAGACGTGTAAGATTTTATCCACCAACTTAGACTGGAAAAAGAATACATTCAATTTACAATCGTGGCAAATTATAGTTAACAACAAACGTTATACTATGTTAGTTGTTCTTACTATTATGTTTTTCTAATCTGTGAAAGATATGGGCTAAAATTTCCTAAAAATTCGCAGTAAAACATTTTGGTAGGTACATTTTATACACTGGTTGGTGTTGATATTATGCAGAATAGCAACTATTGTCGGTTTAGTCGTTTTCGTATAGCCTAAAATAAAAATTAGCGTTTGGGAATCCCCTAAACTTTGTCGACTATATTTCATAATAAGCTATTGAAGCAACGTTTCTATAAAACCTTGCTGCTTCTAAATTGAGTATTGAGTAATTTATAAAACACTTAATACGGTACTGAACACTGCTATTAATTAGAAACAATTTTGTTAACATCGGGTAAACTACCAGGCGCCCGGCACGATATTAATTTTTAAAAAATTATGTACATACGTCGATATAATTGAATTATAATCTGTATATTATTTAAATAAACCTCATTTTATAATAATTTTTATTACATCATCAATAAATTATAAATACTGCAAGTTTTTATTATATTAAAAACCTTGAAATCATATTCAATTAGAAACAAATTGTTAACCTCTAGCAATCTTCGTTAATAACAGCATTATGATAGGTACTGCATAATTAGAATCGTTAATAAAATTAACTTTTAGAAATGCAATTTCAATACTACTTAAATTAATATCGTCTGGTAGAAGTACACAGTGTATCACAAGAAAGGGGTAGCTTAGCGAGCGGATAATAGATTATTTGAAAATGGCGTTTGTCAAAATGCCATATTTACTAATTCGTTCCTTAATTGCTAAAGGATTTTAATACCACGGCAATTTGCCAAAAATACTTTAATCCGTGAGCGTGATTCAAATACATTAGCACGAAAAAAAGTAAAACTCAATTAGAATTTAATAAAATTTAAAATATCAGTCGCCCACATTTTGCTGCGAATTAAGTATATTATACCGATTTAATTAACTTTTTCAAAAGGTAATTACAAAAATAAAAGTTTTAACTTACTTCAGCTTTCATATTAATAGTGGGGGGTTGATGTGCTGGTGTCGTGGCGGGCCCCAGCATGTCGCCACTGTCTTCTTCGGTACCACCTTCTGCCATGTCAGCCTCGCATCCTGACTCGTCTGGAAAATGAAAAAAGCCAAATATATGTATGGGAAATTCTCAGAAGAACCAATAACAAATTTTTAATATTCACCCTGTATGTAGTACAAGTTGCTTAACAATGAAAATTCTTAATTGAAAAAAATGTATTCGAACTTGAAGGAAATGAAGCGCACCTTAAATATCAATCACTCATTTTTTAGATTGATACTATTTAATATTGAAAATGAGCGTAATTAATTTAACCCTACGACTGAATCGGTATTTTTTTCAATTTTTTCAAATATTAATTATATCCATATTCACGATAGATGCATTAGTAATGTGAAGTAAACAAACGTAGCTATCCTTCTTTACTTAATTAGGTTTGAATTCCTGGTAATTATTGATAGTTGAACATAAAATTAATTTTTATGTGAATTAAGAATTACAAGGTTATAATGTAATTATTATTTAATTAAGCAATATTAGTGCAAAGTATTCATGTCGTCGCAAATACAAAAAAGTGTAATTAATAATATGCTTGAAAATCGTATCATATAATATTATACTTTATTAATTATAAACTATTTTCGCAATCAAAATTGCATCAGAGCTAATAATGCCGAATTTACAAGTTTTTATAATATGCAGTTAGCGCCATGAATAGATTAACGATAAATTCAAGGAATATTCAAATATAACACAATTCAAACGTGTTTACACTCTTACATTGTATTATTGATAATTTGCTACTTAAGCAATTAAATTTTTTTTTATGAGTTTGATTTTGCGAATTCATCATGGTATAATAAAACAAGTTATTAATTTCAATATGTAGACAATACGAATCACTACTTGTGGTTAGTTAAACTGTCGGACAAATATCTCGATCCCTTAGCGTGCAACGCCAATATCTCAGAATAATATCTTGTAACACAGGGGACGCTGATTTTTTCTTTAAATGCTTCTTCTAATGGACAGGAAGAGCCCCCAAAGTGATTGAAATATATTTTCCCTCTTTGTCGTCAACATCAACGTTGCTGAAAATTATTTTAACCGCAGTTTAACTTTAATTTCGTTGCCTTTCAAATTGTTAGTTACTCAGAACAAATAAGGTGAAAGGATCAATTCCCTTTGCCGTAGTTACTTATTCCTTTCGGATTGAATCCTAACATCAGGCATTTACTCTTCCAATGTAAGCTAGTTATCGTAATTTAAAATAAAAAAGTCAGTTAACATAACCTCACTAAATTCGACAATTAACCTAAAATAACCGTTCGACACTTTGAAATACAGTTCACAAACTGAAAAAAAACAAAAAAAAAACAAATATTGGTTGTAATTTTGTACTGTAGTTGTCCACATCCAAATTTTGTAAATGCTGGCGTTACCTAAACAAACATCGGATCGTAATGTTGTGGGGATGTTTATTAAGTATTTAAAATTGAATTCGACAGAAAATCCAGAAAGAAATTAATGTTGGCAATGATCAAAGGACTAAAATCATTTCAATCAACTGACCGAACACTATAAATTTCGCCCAGTTTTTATTTCCGATAATCCCAAAGGTTTATTTCGGTAAAATAATATCGTGAGTTGTTCAGTTGATATTGATAACTGGGCCTAAATAATTTCATTCTTCTTTCGACGAAGAATTTTGAAATTATTTTTGTGGTATATGCGACCTGAATGCAGACAATTAATTTATTCTAATTTTACTCCAATTATGTACTAGCTCCATTACATTAATATTGGAACGACTTCTGTAGGTTCAAAGAAAACATGGATACTTTTATTTTGCAAACGTTGCTTTTCAATCGTTCAGTGTCTCCTTTTGTTAAATCAAAGCTGCTGTCATTATTCGATATTAACTCCGTTTAAATGCCGGTTTCAATTGCCTTTTGTAAATGTTTAATCCAGAAGTTAATTTAAAAATTAGGTTTCTTCTTTCAGTTGTTACCAAAATAATTTTGGTATGGAAATCTATTTTATTAAAAATAATGCAAATCGTTGGATTGATTGGTAGAAAATCCAGGTTTGTTAAAATAAATATGTTACAAAATTTTACTGAATAATCTGAAGTTGCTGCCTCACAAAATATAATAAGCTAAACTTATTTTTTGGTTCAAAGCAATTAAATTTCAAAATTAATATTTTGGTAAATTTCCAAGTATATAAAGCTAATTTTGTAAATTTGCAAATGTCACTTTTGTTTTGTTGCTTTAGCATTCTCGTATGCTTGAAATAATTACAATGTATTACATGAGGTTGTAAATTTTAAATGCGCCAAAGAATTTTAATTATGTAAGGTGCTGACTACTTATTAATAATATTATTTTAAATTTATGTCACAATTTTAGTTCTTCCACTTTAATAACACGGCTCAGAATTGTGGATACACTTCACAGATAAATTAAATTTATGATAAATTATTGCTTGCTGCTGCACTAAAATTTTGTCTTATTAATATGTAAGTAAAGAAAAGTAATGCCAGTATATGCATAATTCAAAAAAACAAATCGTAATTTGCATTATTTGAATTATGTAGTTATTATTGTAAAGAAAACTTTTAAAATTTTCCAAAACTCAAATAACCTCGAATACTGTGCTTTACTTTGGATTAGGTGTCTAATGGGATGGGTGTCCTTCTGTTCTACATCCTAGTGCACATGTACAGGCATGGGGACCTACAGTTTAATGTGGACTTCATGCAGTATAATAAGGTCAAAAAGTGTATATAATTCTCAGTCAAACATACTTAGTTTAAAAAATTAGACACTCATTAAGAATGAAAAATTTAACGGGCAACAACTTTATTCTAGCAAACTTTTTTTAAAAAGCATTTTACAGAAAAACTGAGTATGAAAATAATGTAATTTATAAAACTTTAGTTTTATTTAATTAAATTAAGGTGGAACTTGCCGGGTTCATAACAAATTACGTAGTAGAAGTGATCACTAATAAAATAATAAAATTATGGTTAGTTTTGGGGTTAAACTCGGGTTAGTTAACCAAAATTAATTTTCTGATATAAAAATAAATTTTAATAATTTTTTTTTATAAATTAATTCGTTTTTCAAAAAGTTTACCATATCACAGTTGTAGCCTATTAAATTAGCTACTTAGAATGGAAGGCGCTGTTTCATGTAAAAATACATTATTTGCCAAAAATTAACAAAAAAACAGTTGATTTTAAATAATATAGGGTTGTAATCTACTTTTTAGATAATTACACCCTCTGCCAAAAAGGACCAAACCATTCACACTAACGAATACAGTAAAAGGTGGATATTAAAAATTTGCTTCAAGGATTTGGAATTAAATAAAGCATTTTTTTAAGTATCTTTTATGATTAACTAGAGAGCATTTAAAAGAGAGAAAATTGAAATATTTCTAAATATTTTCAAATTTGAATTACTGGGAAAATTCATGAAAAATTTAAGCAGTTTTATTCATTTTATTGGTTATTGTCTTTAATTTCATACTAAACTTCAACTTTTCCCGGAATTTTCCAAAGGTAATTCCATTTTTAGGCTTCTATACATAGTATAGAAAGAAGCCTTATGATCTGGCTTCGTGTCCGTCCGTCCGTCTGTCCGTCTGTCCGTCCGTCTGTCCGTCCGTCCGTCTGTCCGTCCGTCCGTCCGCATAATTCAAAGTCACTAAATTAGTGACAAAAAAAACCTTTTGTCACTAAATTTTACTTTTAGGCTTCTATACATAGTATTAGGCTTCTATACATATTAGGCTTCTATACATAGTATAGAAAGAAGCCTTATGATCTGGCTTCGTGTCCGTCCGTCCGTCCGTCCGCATAATTCAAAGTCACTAAATTAGTGACAAAAAAAACCTTTTGTCACTAAATTTTACTTTTTAACTTTTATGAGTTTGGCGTCCCACAAAAGTGGGTTATAATGATAAATATGGTCATATTTTTTGCATTTTGATATTTTGCATTTTTTTAACAACATATTCTATTATCTATATATTAGGAATTTTTGGCTTTTTTTTTATTTATAACAAATTTTTTTATTATTCAAAAATACGTTAGGATAAAAAATAATTAACAAATTCTAGTATTCATATTCTTCCCATATATAATCGTCTTTGTGTTCATAATATTCTTCTTCGGAATCGATGCCTCTTCATCTTCGGGATCGCAGTCCTCCTCGTCTTCAGAATCGAGGTGCTCTTCATCTTCGGGATTGCAGTCCTCTTGGTTTTTGGAATCAAGGTTTTCTTCATCTTTGCAATCAAGATCCTCTTCATCTTCCGAATCGAGGTCCTCTTTGTCTTCTTGCTCGCAGTCTTTTTCTTCAGATACGTAGTCATCAACATGTTGCTCTTCAAAAATATAGTCATTCTTTTTGGAATTAACATGTTCTGGTTTTTCATTATCTTTTCTTTTACGATTGATTTGTGCAATTTTTGAGATTTTACTTCTACAATCTTTTGTTTTAGTACCAGTCAGCACCTTCTTTAACAACCTTTCATGGTACGAAAGAGTGAAAAAGTCATCCGGAATTTCTCCTAAGGATATTAACTCTTCCACCTCATCTTTACGGTAACTACGTACCACATCCGATTTCTTGGGCTGATAATCTCTCAAAGAAATTAAAATTATGTCGTTTAAACGAACCATTTCTCCCTTATATAGCATAGAACCTCGTATGCGGCATAATCGTGTTACACCGTCCAAACATACTAACACGTTTGCAAATAATAATAATAATAATAAAAATAAGACCAGGGTGACACCTTAAAGTAATTACAATTTTGTGATAATATGATAGATGACATAAAACAGCATCCATTTTTTAAATTACATAATATACATAAAAGCATTTTATAGAGATGCATAAAATTAAAAATATCTGTCGAGTAAAACTTTTGTAATTATTAATAAAACTTATAGTTAAGCCTAAGTTATTCTTAAGATTGTTAAAAAGAGATACGTCACCGCTTTTGTCTAAACGAGTGTTCATGTTAAGAAGGTTTCATTATTTTGCTGTTATCCCCAATTCTCTGTAAAGATGTAAACTTTATTTGTCACTAATTCCTAAGACGTGTAAGACCAATTTTATCCACCAAGTTAGACTGGAAAAAAGAATTAATTCAATTTACAATCGTACTAAATTATGGATAACAACAAACGTTATATGTTAGTTGTTCTTACTATTATGTTTTTCTAATCTGTGAAAGATATGAGCTAAATTTTCCTAAAAAAACATTTAGTAAACATTTTGGTAGGTACATTTTATACATTGCTTGGTGATGATATTATGCAGAATAGCAACTATTATCGGTTTAGTCGTTTTCGTATAGCCTAAAACAAAAATTAGCGTTTGGGAATCCCCTAAACTTTGTCGACTATATTTCATAATAAGCTATTGAAGCAACGTTTCTATAAAACCTTGCTGCTACTAAATTTATAAAACACTTAATACGGTACTGAACACTGCTATTAATTAGAAACATTTTGTTAACATCGGGTAAACTACCAGGCGCCCGGCACGATATTAATTTTTAAAAAATTATGTACATACGTCGATATAATTGAATTATAATCTGTATATTATTTAAATAAACCTCATTTTATAATAATTTTTATTACATCATCAATAAATTATAAATACTGCAAGTTTTTATTATATTAAAAACCTTGAAATCATATTCAATTAGAAACAAATTGTTAACCTCTAGCAATCTTCGTTAATAACAGCATTATGATAGGTACTGCATAATTAGAATCGTTAATAAAATTAACTTTTAGAAATGCAATTTCAATACTACTTAAATTAATATCGTCTGGTAGAAGTACACAGTGTATCACAAGAAAGGGGTAGCTTAGCGAGCGGGTAATAGATTATTTGAAAATGGCGTTTGTCAAAATGCCATATTTACTAATTCGTTCCTTAATTGCTAAAGGATTTTAATACCACGGCAATTTCCCAAAAAATACTTTAATCCGTGAGCGTGATTCAAATACATTAGCACGAAAAAAAGTAAAACTCAATTAGAATTTAATAAAATTTAAAATATCAGTCGCCCACATTTTGCTGCGAATTAAGTATATTATACCGATTTAATTAACTTTTTCAAAAGGTAATTACAAAAATAAAAGTTTTAACTTACTTCAGCTTTCATATTAATAGTGGGGGGTTGATGTGCTGGTGTCGTGGCGGGCCCCAGCATGTCGCCACTGTCTTCTTCGGTACCACCTTCTGCCATGTCAGCCTCGCATCCTGACTCGTCTGGAAAATGAAAAAAGCCAAATATATGTATGGGAAATTCTCAGAAAAACCAATAACAAATTTTTAATATTCACCCTGTATGTAATACAAGTTGCTTAACAATGAAAATTCTTAATTGAAAAAAATGTATTCGAACTTGAAGGAAATGAAGCGCACCTTAAATATCAATCACTCATTTTTTAGATTGATACTATTTAATATTGAAAATGAGCGTAATTAATTTAACCCTACGACTGAATCGGTATTTTTTTCAATTTTTTCAAATATTAATTATATCCATATTCACGATAGATGCATTAGTAATGTGAAGTAAACAAACGTAGCTATCCTTCTTTACTTAATTAGGTTTGAATTCCTGGTAATTATTGATAGTTGAACATAAAATTAATTTTTATGTGAATTAAGAATTACAAGGTTATAATGTAATTATTATTTAATTAAGCAATATTAGTGCAAAGTATTCATGTCGTCGCAAATACAAAAAAGTGTAATTAATAATATGCTTGAAAATCGTATCATATAATATTATACTTTATTAATTATAAACTATTTTCGCAATCAAAATTGCATCAGAGCTAATAATGCCGAATTTACAAGTCTTTTTAACATACATGTTAGCGCCATGAATAGATTAACGATAAATTCAAGGAATATTCAAATATAATACAATTCAAACGTGTTTACACTCTTACATTGTATTATTGATAATTTGCTACTTAAGCAATTAAATTTTTTTTTTATGAGTTTGATTTTGCGAATTCATCATGGTATAATAAAACAAGTTATTAATTTCAATATGTAGACAATACGAATCACTACTTGTGGTTAGTTAAACTGTCGGACAAATATCTCGATCCCTTAGCGTGCAACGCCAATATCTCAGAATAATATCTTGTAACACAGGGGACGCTGATTTTTTCTTTAAATGCTTCTTCTAATGGACAGGAAGAGCCCCCAATAGTGATTGAAATATATTTTCCCTCTTTGTCATCAACATCACGTTGCTGAAAATTATTTTAACCGCAGTTTAACTTTAATTTCGCTGCCTTTCAAATTGTTAGTTACTCAGAACAAATAAGGTGAAAGGATCAATTCCCTTTGCCGTAGTTACTTATTCCTTTCGGATTGAATCCTAACATCAGGCATTTACTCTTCCAATGTAAGCTAGTTATCGTAATTTAAAATAAAAAAGTCAGTTAACATAACCTCACTAAATTCGACAATTAACCTAAAATAACCGTTCGACACTTTGAAATACAGTTCACAAACTGAAAAAAAAAAAAAAAACAAATATTGGTTGTAATTTTGTACTGTAGTTGTCCACATCCAAATTTTGTAAATGCTGGCGTTACCTAAACAAACATCGGATCGTAATGTTGTGGGAATGTTTATTAAGTATTTAAAATTGAACTCCGACAGAAAATTTTGAAAAAAATTAATGTTGGGAATGATCAAAGGACTAAAATCATTTCAATCAACTGACCGAACACTAAGTAAAATTTCGCCCAGTTTTTTTATTTCCGATAATCCCAAAGGTTTATTTCGGTAAAAATAATATCGTGAATTGTTGAGTTGATATTGATAAACTGGGCTTAAATAATTTCATTCTTCTTTTCGACGAAGAATTTTGAAATTATTTTTTTATTTATTTATTGATTTAATCAAGAAGTTAATTTAAAAATTAGGTTTCTTCTTTCAATTGCTACCAAAATAATTTTGGTATAGAAACCTATTTTATAAAAAGTAATGCAAATCGTGAGATTTATTGGTAGAAAAATCCAGGTTTGTTAAAATAAATATGTTGCAGAATTTTACTGAATAATCTGAAGTTGCTACCTCACAAAATATAATAAGCTAAACTTATTTTTTGGTTCAAAGCAATTAAATTTCAAAATTAATATTTTGGTAAATTTCCAAGTATATAAAGCTAATTTTGTAAATTTGCAAATGTCACTTTTGTTTTGTTGCTTTAGCATTCTCGTATGCTTGAAATAATTACAATGTATTACATGAGGTTGTAAATTTTAAATGCGCCAAAGAATTTTAATTATGTAAGGTGCTGACTACTTATTAATAATATTATTTTAAATTTATGTCACAATTTTAGTTCTTCCACTTTAATAACACGGCTCAGAATTGTGGATACACTTCACAGATAAATTAAATTTATGATAAATTATTGCTTGCTGCTGCACTAAAATTTTGTCTTATTAATATGTAAGTAAAGAAAAGTAATGCCAGTATATGCATAATTCAAAAAAACAAATCGTAATTTGCATTATTTGAATTATGTAGTTATTATTGTAAAGAAAACTTTTAAAATTTTCCAAAACTCAAATAACCTCGAATACTGTGCTTTACTTTGGATTAGGTGTCTAATGGGATGGGTGTCCTTCTGTTCTACATCCTAGTGCACATGTACAGGCATGGGGACCTACAGTTTAATGTGGACTTCATGCAGTATAATAAGGTTAAAAAGTGTACATAATTCTCAGTCAAACATACTTAGTTTAAAAAATTAGACACTCATTAAGAATGAAAAATTTAACGGGCAACAACTTTATTCTAGCAAACTTTTTTTAAAAAGCATTTTACAGAAAAACTGAGTATGAAAACGATGTAATTTATAGAACTTTAGTTTTATTTAATTAAATTAAGGTGGAACTTGCCGGGTTCATAACAAATTACGTAGTAGAAGTGATCACTAATAAAATAATAAAATTATGGTTAGTTTTGGGGTTAAACTCGGGTTAGTTAACCAAAATTAATTTTCTGATATAAAAATAAATTTTAATAATTTTTTTTTATAAATTAATTCGTTTTTCAAAAAGTTTACCAGATCACAGTTGTTGCCTATTATATTAGCTACTTAAAATGGAAGGCGCTGTTTCATGTAAAAATACATTATTTGCCAAAATTAACAAAAACAGTTGATTTTAAATAATATAGGGTTGTAATCTACTTTTTAGATAATTACACCCTCTGCCAAAAAGGACCAAACCATTCACACTAACGAATACAGTAAAAGGTGGATATTAAAAAAATTGGTCCAATTATTTGGAATTAAATAAAACATTTTTTTGAAGATCTTTTATAATTACCTAGGAGAGAATTTGATAGAGAGGAAAATTAAAATATTTCTAAATATTTTCAAATTTGAATTACTGGCAAAATTCATGAAAAAAGTTTAAGCAGCTTTATTCATTTTATTGTTTATTGTCTTTTAATTTCATACTAAACTTTAACTTTTCCCGGAATTTTCTAAAGGTAATTTCATTTTTAGGCTTCTATACATAGTATAGAAAGAAGCCTTATGATCTGGCTTCGTGTCCGTCCGTCCGTCTGTCCGTCCGTCCGTCTGTCCGTCCGTCCGTCTGTCCGTCCGTCCGTCCGCATAATTGAAAGTCACTAAATTAGTGACAAAAAAAACCTTTTGTCACTAAATTTTACTTTTAGGCTTCTATACATAGTATTAGGCTTTATACATATTAGGCTTCTATACATAGTATAGAAAGAAGCCTTATGATCTGGCTTCGTGTCCGTCCGTCCGTCTGTCCGTCCGCATAATTCAAAGTCACTAAATTAGTGACAAAAAAAACCTTTTGTCACTAAATTTTACTTTTTAACTTTTATGAGTTTGGCGTCCCACAAAAGTGGGTTATAATGATAAATATGGTCATATTTTTTGCATTTTGATATTTTGCATTTTTTTAACAACATATTCTATTATCTATATATTAGGAATTTTGGCTTTTTTTATTTATAACAAATTTTTTTATTATTCAAAAATACGTTAGGATAAAAAATAATTAACAAATTCTAGTATTCATATTCTTCCCATATATAATCGTCTTTGTGTTCATAATATTCTTCTTCGGAATCGATGCCCTCTTCATCTTCGGGATCGCAGTCCTCCTCGTCTTCAGAATCGAGGTGCTCTTCATCTTCGGGATTGCAGTCCTCTTGGTTTTTGGAATCAAGGTTTTCTTCATCTTTGCAATCAAGATCCTCTTCATCTTCCGAATCGAGGTCCTCTTTGTCTTCTTGCTCGCAGTCTTTTTCTTCAGATACGTAGTCATCAACATGTTGCTCTTCAAAAATATAGTCATTCTTTTTGGAATTAACATGTTCTGGTTTTTCATTATCTTTTCTTTTACGATTGATTTGTGCAATTTTTGAGATTTTACTTCTACAATCTTTTGTTTTAGTACCAGTCAGCACCTTCTTTAACAACCTTTCATGGTACGAAAGAGTGAAAAAGTCATCCGGAATTTCTCCTAAGGATATTAACTCTTCCACCTCATCTTTACGGTAACTACGTACCACATCCGATTTCTTGGGCTGATAATCTCTCAAAGAAATTAAAATTATGTCGTTTAAACGAACCATTTCTCCCTTATATAGCATAGAACCTCGTATGCGGCATAATCGTGTTACACCGTCCAAACATAACGCAGAAATCCAACCGTTACCTAAATGCTGCGTAACTTGAGCATACAATTGCATCTCTGTCTTTAAACATAATTTGCGATCTTTATATTTTTCGGGGTTTTAAGTTTCTTTTTTAAAATTTTTTGCGACTTGCTATACCTTTTTCTCATGTACAGTTTCCAAATGAAGTTTTGAGTTGCCTCTTCCTGCTTTAGTTTTTCCTTTCGTCATGACTGAGTTATGTTCTGATAAATACTTTTGATCAGAAAGTGTTTTTCTTATATAGAAAAATTAGGGCATATCATCGGATTATGATGATCCAAGGATCAAGCCTGATGGTTGGTTGAAAATTTAAAAGCCAACCAATCACCAAACTTGATCCACGGATCAGCATAATCCGAGGATTAACTTTTGTTATACAGTTGGCCAAAGTTGATTATGAAGAATATTCTTTTCATTTGACAATTTTGACGCAATCTTTTATATATTCTACAGCAAACCGATATTTGTTTTCGACACAGTTTCTACTTAGGTATATCAGGAAAGCGAAGTAGTCCTAATTTGAAATTTAAATCTTTCTCCAGACTAAGGAGATGTGTGGTATAGCTTGGACACTATAAGATTGAATGTCTTCCATTACATTCAGTTTCTTAAATTCTTTCGATTTTCTGTATTTTTATTCAAATGTTGCGTTTTGTTTCGTTTATATAATATTTTTTTATTTTATGCAGTACCAAGTACAAAAATGGTTGCTGCGACTATCTACAGTTGTTATTATAAAAATTCCAATTAACATAATTATACCGATCGTTGCGTTGCTACAATTCTGAGGTTCATCTTAAATTTCAAATAAGTTTTAAAATTATAAAAAATGTCCTCCCAGTGGGTAAATATAATAGAACTCGATTGATGTGCAACTCGATTGATTGGCGTAATTATTATTTTATATTTTTTTGATATTTTGTTTTTTAATTATATAGTTAAACACTCGATACTAAAATTAAGAAATAGGGCTTTTAAAAAAAATATTAGCAGGCTGGTTCGACGCATTACGTCAGTTACCGTTAAAATAATAATTTAATCCGTCAAAATAAAAACAATAACGATGCTGTAACTGACGTAATACATCGAACAAGCCTGCTAATATTTTTTTAAAAGCGCTATTTCTTAATTTTAGTATCGAATTTTTAACTATAATATAACTATAATATATAATTAAAAAACATAATATCAAGTATTGGGGATCTTTAGACGCGGAAAAAAATCTCTTTGATTTGATATATCTTTTATTCATATCCGTTATAATGGGAAGCAGGAATTTAGAAAAATCAATTTCCCATGTTATTTCCCTATGTTCAGATTTCAACCGGTCACTCGGTAGAACATTTTATTACTAACTAAACAAATTAAAAATAATCTGATGATCGTGCAGGTAAAGAAAAATTATAAATTTAAATTAAAAATAATTACAAAATATTATATAATTGTAAATCAAAAGGTAGCTGTATAGAAGCCTAAGAACTGCGGTCATCCGAGTTCCACCTTTTTAAAAATAATAGGGACGGTCAATAAACCCGAATTCGAATTTCATGATTTTGAAGTGAATTATGAAAGAGAATATCGTTCTCTACACATTACAAATTTGGTTTAAAAACGGCTTTAAAAATTAATTTGGAATGCAATTTTATCATTGGCTCTTTGAAGTGTAACCCGCCCTCAAAATTAAAATAGGTTGTGGCAACTGTAAATATACCAGAATCTCGGTTTTACAACGAATTATGATAGATAATGGTGCAATTAGTTAATAAAAAGAATTAAATTTGTGGTCGGACAATAAATTTTCGAAAAAAAATCCCTTTTTGTGTGAATTCGTTTCTGATGTGATTGCGCTGTCAAAACCTATTCTCCGCACCCATTCGATACCATCCGGGTCTCGAACGGCGCTTCGAGCGGTTTTAACTTACTAAAAACATCCCTCAAGCGGCTCCAACTCAAAAAGTTTAAAAGTTGACGCGACGGATCTCAGAGATCGACTGGTATCTCCCCACCACTAGTCACTGTCGACCAAGGCACAGCACACGTACCACCAACAGAATGTATTCCATATTTGACATTTTAATACACAAAAATACATTTACATGTATGTATGTATTCTTATGGGAAAATTTTGAACTTTAAATTTAAATTGTGGCCTTATTAAAGGACATAGCGAAACCTACCTCACCTTAAAATTCTTGTATTTTAGTGTTCTTTCGTTTGGTCAAACCATTTTTATAGGGAAAAGTGTACTTATGAGTTCGGGATTCTTGACTCAACCCAAATAATAATAATAATATACAAAATTAGAGTTCGAGTTAGTATCTGTAATATATATGTAGTATATGTAAACTGGGGGGTATTCCAACAATAGTTGAAGTACAGTGGATTTTACAACAATATAAAATAAAAAACTGAGACTGAGAGTATACCCCCGCCCAACGTTATTACTCTTAAAACACTAAAGCGGCATCATATAGTTTCTGCATAATTTTTAAGCATTTAATGTTTTGCCTGCTGGTACTGGGTCATTGGAAGGTATTCCATACCCCTAGACTCCCCTGTTTATAAAATTTATACTTTCAGTGGTTTCAACCAGCTTTTCAGCAAGCGACAGTAAATGGGAATTTAAACTAAGCTTTAAAAATATTTTAAAGAAATGAAACAAATAATTCTTGAAAAATAACAGCTGATTTTCTAAATAACTTCAAAATTTTACCGCTAAACTTTACAGTGGCATCTTAAAGGATTGCTTAAATGTCTGAAAACAATAAAAACACACCCACTACTTTTATATTTCATTTTTATAACACTTTCCACCCGAAACCTTGCATTTTAAATTTTAAAAAGTTCCTCTATTAATCGTTTAATACTAAAAGCTGTAAGTTTTCAAATATAATAACTACAATTTGTGAGACTGCGGCGAGGGAAAGGGGTATTCTATACCTTTCAAACAGTTAAACATTAATTGTTTTTTTCCTTATTTTCAATTTTTTATTCCCCATAATGTGATCTTCCATTTCGGGATGTTTGCAGTTTATTTTTTTATTAAAAAATCAAAAGTTAGACTAGAAAATCTTATTTTAAAGTCTGGGTGGAAGGTTAAAGTCTTGTCTTGTCTGAGAAGCGGTTAAGGTCTTGTCTGACCGGAATCAACAGGAATGATGCGAACAGCTCCTACTGCAGCCCATGAGTCCATTTTTTGTCTCCCACCACTTGATCTTCATGTGCAGGAAGTAGCGGTTAAGGCGGCCCTTGAGATTTCTGGATCTGGAGCCCGACAGAATTTCCCTAAATATATATTTGATAGAAAATTCAATATCCTACCAAATCCAACAGAAACCCGCAAGTACAACATATGTCTATTTTCAGATGGGTCTAAAAGCAATGTAGGTTTAGTTACAGGAATATTTTCCGCCGAACTTCCAGACGTCTCATCGCTCAGAAGACACATCGATCTTCCAGACGGAACTTGTTAGTTTATTGCACTGCCCAAGAATAATCGGAGATAAAAGCATTAAGAAATCCACATACAGCAGGGCGGTCCTCCTGGTACCTAAAAGCCAAAAGATCACCTCTGATCCCTGAATGCATTCAGGCACTAAATGAGAAATCAACTCTAAACAGTCTTTTCGTTTGTTGAGTTAGACGACACCAAGGTAACGAAGACTAGCAGTATGGCACGAAACATACGAAGTGTAAACTCGTAGTTTGAATCCTGTCGCGTTAGATACACTGCTGTGATTAAAATGTCCAATATCGATCTTGTGGATTATGGGAAAGGCAACGGGAAACTATCCCATGAATTATATACTCCCTGGTAAATTGATCTTGACTTTGGCCAAGTTGAATCGCCAACGTCCGGTAACGGATAGGCACGTGAAGAAGAAGACGGTAACGAAGGCACCAGAAAGGCAGATGAGCTGACAAGAAACGGCTCAAACAGTCTTCCCTGTGGTCCTGAGCCGATGATTATACCAGCACCCTTCTGACACCCTTCTAAAATAGCATACCTCAAATCTGCATTCCAGCAGATAGGCAAAAGAAACTGAATGAAGACAGGCAAATGCTGCGATAAAAGCACCATCAAACAAACATTCTAAATACTATTTGGAACTGTCCAGAGTCAATCTACAGACAATTGCAGAAATTTTAAGTAGGCATTGCAAATTAAATAAACATCTCAATGCATTGGGAATCGTACATTGGGAAAACATGTTGAGATTTCAAAGAAACAGACGAAACAGCGGAGCATGTGCTGTACCACTATCCGGCTCTGGCGTCAAAAAGAGGTATCATGTTAAGGGACTTCTGGTCTGATGTGGTCATCAGTATCAGCAGCACCCCGCCCGCCAGGGTCCTTCAGTTTATCCTATGTGAACTTTGTGAAACTTGGTTTGGTGAGGCACCGCCTACCTTGTCTATCCCGACAAGCCATGATTTTTGAGGAATAGTGACAAACGATGTTATTAAATTGTTTACCATGCGGTCACCCATCCAAGTACGACCGCAAGTAACCTTGACAAGATAATAATAATACCTACAATAAAATTAATATATTTAATTTGAAAAATTATGTAGTGCTAATTAAATGCTATCCAAGAACTTATGAATTTTATTGTTTACTTATTAGGTTAATTTTTTAATTAAAAAAATTTCAAGGAGTCGGTCTAGGTGCATTAGGGAAATTCCCCAAGCATTAATAATTTTTGAGTTGATATATAAATTTGGTATAAACCGAAAAAAAATAAAATATATAATAATTATAATTTCTATGATCAATTTTAAATGTTGCCTTCAAACAGAACTGTTAACACTAACGAATTGAAAGAATAATGAATACGTTTTTAACATTTTGAATACAATACTGCTTAATAATGGTGGAAATGCAGCGCACTGGTAGGTAGATACATACTGAATGATGAATTGTGTAAAAATAAAACGAGGTTGATTTTTGTTGTGTTTATTTTGATTTACAATATCCACATTTTTATTATGCTGAATTTATACAATTATTATTGCTATTGCACAAGTATATGCAAGAATGGAATGAAAAGCGCACAATTAAAATTAAATTTTTAATTATTATTTAAAATATGCGAATGACTTTAATTTTTGTAAATTGAAAACTCGCATTGAAGTTTTAGTGCCTTGTGCTTTGTCTATAAATCACTAGAAACGTGTTTTATTAATATGCATTGGTGGGTGGGGTCATGCTAATGCAATTAAGAACCAGGTTCACTGACCGACATACATAGTCTCAAAAATATTATGCTACTTAGTATTTATACCTCTCAATGTTAGAAAGACGTTGTTGGAAAATAATATATGTCGCGTACCTGATTGACATACCTCGTTACTCACACCTTGAATTAATTACCTGGGTGTAGCTTAATTTACAATTGCACAGAATAAGAACTTTCTCGCTTCTATATCCTGTTATAATAAACTGCAGCTAAGTTATGGATTCGAGTAAAAGCAATTTAGATTCATTTATCAATAAGATGCAATTAATCCAATTATCATAATTTTCAAAACATTTAAAAGTTCACGTTCCTACTTAATTTTCTTATTTGCATTGGGTAATGAATAATGGCCGGCTACTTGTTCAAACTATGCACGAAGCGGTCGATGAAATTTGGAATTGCAAAATATTTGGAAGTAGTATACATCAATTCGTTTTCTTCATACATATAAATTCAACGTCCAATTATCAGATTTTCAAGTGTTTTTCTTCGGCTTCCGATTCCAAAGGTTTTCAATTATTAGTCCGCTTAGGTGTAAAAGAAGTTTGCTAATTGTTAAAATAAATCGCGACAAATTTGGCAGCTATTTGTCATCATCAAACAATTCCAATAGATCCACACCCATCAGTATGTTTCATAGTAAAGTTTCCACTGCCATTGCATTGTATCAAAAAAATTCTAAAACTCGATACTACTAATATATTATTATATCGTCCCGGTTTTCCCACATTATGGAATCTCGTTATAATAAAATAATGTAATATTAAGGTGCAACGATTAATTATCACTATCTGTGTTAAGTTATAATTATTATTATGAAGAAATTTCACATTGAATTTAATTGAAAAAACTATAAAGTTGTTAATTATTACAGAACGAGAGTAAAAATTATTAATAATTATACTAAAGATAGGTTTACACTTCTAAAAGTGTTGTAATAATACAATTTCTTTTCTGTAGCGGTCTGGAATACTACTACCTTTCGCTCGCACTCGCTCATCAAGAAGAAAAAGTAAACATCAGAAACATCATTTATATTGTCTATAGACATTTAAAACAAATAATATTCGATATTAAATTATTCAGTCACAAAAAACTCACCGAAAAACATTTAAAATGGGAACAAAGCATTTGTATTGGTATTTTTTTCTTTTACACGTAGGAGGTATTGGTACTTATATATTTAAATTGCAATTAACTGAAACTTGTGAATTATATATTTCCTATACATATATTGACCTTTGAAGTGATTTAATTGTTAACAATAAAATTTTAAATTTGTAATTTAGATGAGCAATCGAAGCGTTCTCTTAAATTGTGAATAATACAAGCTTTTCAATTAGAAAATTGTATGAGTCAATAAACTTTTTTTAATTAAGTGAACATAAAAAATTTCACATAATAATTAACTTATTTAAAAAATATCACGAAATGTTTCAATTATTTTAACTGCTAATTTATTACTCATACTGGGTTAGGTAGAACCTTATTTGTTATTATAAATTTTTAGTTTTTAATTACTCAAATTCTTTAATAACAAATCAAAATAACAACAGAAAAATGAACTCTGGTTACGAATTTCAAAATTTTTTAATTTTTGATTTGTTAATTTTCATGTTGCTCTTTTCGATTATCCCCTTTCAAACTGTTATGATGCAAGGGAAATCATAATTCATACGTATTTCACAGAAAAAAAATTAACGAATTTTCCAATTATAGAGAATTAGTAGCCAAACGATGTGCTATGAAAACGTTTGCAATTTATTAATCACTGTGCATTTCAAATATTATAAAATTTTGTATTATGAGTTCTAAAAAGTGCGTTAGCATTTTTATTTATTCTAAAACGCTGATACGGTTGAAAAATAAACAAAGCAGTTTACATGCGATAACAAATTGTGTATTGGTTCCGTTTATGTTCGAGCTGAAAGGATCACAAAATGGGCTATGTAGACAGTATAGTCTGATATGTTGAGCACGCTCTGCAAATATATTTTTAGTTCTTATATATATTTTCTTATATAAATTAATGTTAATATAATTAATAATAAAACATATTTTTGCAAACTGCAAATTCGTGCAATTTATTAATCAAACACAAAACGCAACTTGGGCGCCACTAGCTTGAGTTCTATCATCAGCAATCATTGTTTATGAACTTACGTAAACATGATTTTTTCCAAAATTTAACAATAAGACAAAGTAAAAACATCTAACGAGCTTCTTAATTTTGCTTATTATTTGGATTGAGTTTCAAACGATTTAAGTTATACCAAAATCATGTGATGGTATTATAATACCGATAACATCAAGAGTTTCCACGTTTATATGTACAGATTTTCCATTAAATATCAATTTTTTTAATTAATTAATTGATTAATCGACATTTTATTTAATTTTATAGTTTTGATCACAGTGCGTTAGAATCAGTATTGTTTATCTACTGATAAAACAATGCATATTACACATTCAAGAGTTTTTTATGTTAAACCAGATGAGTCGGAAGCAAAGTGAGTTCTTCGTTCACCTTGATTGCAAAAACCTTAATAGTACAGTTTTATTCACAATATTTTGTACAGTTAAATATATAAATATTTATTATAAATTATAAAATAATCTTTAAAACAGTATAAAAGAATGTTTAAAAATACGTCGGATAATGTTGAAAAAAACAAGGCTTTGATCCTCGTTGAAAATGATACTCTGTAATTAAAAATTTTTAATGTTAGTTGATAAAGCTTAAAATTGCAATATTTAAGTGTTTATTTATATCAGCATTTGTAAAAGCACTAGAAAAGCGTAAAAAGAAGATTTTCATTATAAAAAATTATCTATTCTAAATCTTGATTTCAAATAAACCTGTATTTTTTGTTAGTTAATTTTAAACTTGCTAAAAGTTTAAACTGGCGTATTTAATCCAAATCAATGATTGTATAATATTTTTCAAAGTACAATTTCTGGCAAATTATAATGATAGTAGCTACAATAATCATTTAGCTGCTTAAAAATAAGCTGAAGCTACATTTACGGCGGTAGCAGTGTTTCACAACAAGGTAATTTTTATTTTTCAATAAAAAACAAGTTTCAGTCAAAATTTGGGCATCTTCCGCTCTTCTAATGACAACTTTGGGGCACAGGAACTAAGGTACTATTAGTACTGCGAAGGAGATGTGAGGTAGCTTCTGAACTGGCTTCGGGTATGCCTGCGATCTTTCACTGCTCACCTTCAAGAGTACCTTCGTGATTTTTGAAAGGTATTTTATTATATTTATAGTCAGCAGTGCGAAGTAAAGAATATATTTCATTTGAGGTTAATCTGGTAGCTTAGGTATTGCATAGTAATTTAAAATATCAACGACACTACTTTTGAAGACAAACCTATTGGTCAGTTAAATAAAATTTAAAATTTCTAAGCCTTAAATTTTTTTGGTGATTTAGTTTTCTGCCTAACTCTGCGAAAACGTAATGCTTAACTCTCGTGGATTGGCCGTCGCACATGGAATAATAAGCAATACCTCCTGCGGTGCATAATAAACATTTTCCCTTAATGCGTGCGGAAATAGAGGTCTAAGAAACAAAAAATAATTAGTGCTAGTCCGCCAGTGTCCTGTCATTCTGTCAGATGCTAATTTTGCACTGACTGGTTTTCACAAGTTATAATGCACTTTTAGTTGATTGAATGTTAACAAATTCAAATTTTTAGATGAGCGTCACTGATTAAATAAAATGAATGCCTATCTGCTACTCCTCTGACATCTTGCCAGATGTTAATTTGACACTCAATAATTTCTGTCGGTTGTAAAGGTCATTTGATTAGATAATGCTAACCAATCCTGATTTTTTATAAACTTTGCGAAAAGATCTCATTATTTTTCATATTATAGAATATTTTTTTATTTTAATGACTTGTAGCGGCGTGCCTGCATAACTACACTTCCAGCTTCTTTTCTTCATCATTTGCTTCTTGTCAGAGATCTTATGTTTCTTCTATATCTCGGATTTGCCGACAATAGAATAAACCGTGTACATCCAAACCAATTAACAATTAATGCTGCTGATTTTTCAGCCTAAACGTATTAATTTCTAAATATCGATCTAGTAGTTCTATAGTTTCAATCGAGGGGTTAACCGCTGGTAAAGTTTTTTGTACGCATCTAATGAAGTACATGAAGTACTGGGAAGGGGGGTGTAGAACACCTTCCAGTGCACAAATTTTGGAATGAAGAACATTGCAGAACATGCAGAATCCCACACCGAGTAGTTTACTTTTTATCTTCTCAGAGGTAGATCTCTGCAACCGGAGAGTTCAGTTTACTTCTGATAAAAATAAACTACTTGACCCGGGAAGCTGGGGGAGTAAAACACCCTCTAGTGCCTCTGCAACGGAGACCTTTAGTTTACTTCTGATAAAATAATCTACTCAATCTGGGGTCTGGGGTGTGGAACACCCTCCAGCGCACAAATTTTGGAATGAAGAGCATTGCAAAACGTGCAGAACCCCAGACCGAGTAGTTTACTTTTTATCAGAAGTAAACTGAAGATCTCCGTTGCAGAAGCACTGAGGTGTTCCACACCCCAGACCCCCGGTTTAAATAATTTATTTTTATTAAAAGTGAATTAAATATTTAAGCATATCTCAAATTTATTCAAATTAGCTATGGCCAAGTAAATGTGTTTAATTCGTAATCTGACAATTAATTATGAACTACCTAATTATAAATTCCGTACTCTCTGGAGGTAGATCTCTGCAACCGGAGAGTTCAGTTTACTTCTGATAAAAATAAACTACTTGATCCGGGGGCTGGGGAAGTAAACACTCTCTAGTGCCTCTGCAACGGGAGACCTTTAGTTTACTTCTGATAAAAATAATCTACTCAATCCGGGGGGTCTGGGGGGTGTGGAACACCCTCCAGTGCTCAAATTTTAGTATTTCTGTAAGTCTCAGAAATTGAAAGTCTCTGATACTGAAAGTATCGATTAATTATTGCTGAATTATATGAAGGACAAAGAAGTATGGAGAATTATGATGAAGTACGTGAAGTGTAAAGTTAATTGTACACGATTTCCTCTAGCGGTTGACCCCTTGGTTTCAATGGACGTATGGACCCATTTCTATGGAGTTGTTCTTGAGGAAAAACACTAACTCTTATCCAGAGATCGTCCAATAAAACTGTTAAGCATTTGAGGGAGAGTGAAAAACCTGAACTCCGATTTTGACTATTTTTAAAGTGGATTATAAAAGATGAGGGTCTAATTAGCGCATAAAAAAATAAAACTTGCGGTCGGTCCACAAATTTTGGAAAAAATGGCTTTCAAAAATCGAGATTTTCTGTGGATGTGTTACTCGAAACTGACCTTTCGTAGCCTATGCTTTGAGTCTCTCCGCTACGGCCGTTTCAGGCCGTTTTGACAAACGTTTCACTAACTAAAAATATCCCCCTAGACCGGTCTTATTCACTAAATTGAAGATATTGAACCGACAGTAGGGAACGATTGACGATTGTAAATGTCTACCTCCTACAACTCACGTACTGATGATAGAATTATGACGAAATATTACGCAATAATACACTTACATACATGTGTTTCTTATGGGAATATCGTAATTTTCAAATGTGAATTGTGGCTCTATTAGAAATCCTACCAAATGCATCCTCACCTTAAATAATTTGTATTTTTGTGCTCCATCGATTGGTAAAGCGATTTTTATGGAAAAAGGTGTACTTTTGAGTTCAACCTCTAACCAGCATTTGTAAATCTAGAATTATTAATCAGCGAACGCAATTAGATGCTACAAAATAAACTGCAAATATATGGGAAGATGGGGTAATGCGAGTTAAATGAAGTGCCCCATGTCGGAACTTGGCCCATCTTGCCAGCTTACATACACGAATCGCTATATTTAAATCAGAAGTTCCTAGACTAATCACTCAATTAATAATTTGTCTACAATTATTATAATTGCTGTGCAGAAGAAGGTTATAATTAAACGAGCTTTTGCTCGATAATTACGCTTGCAGAGTTTGAAATTTCTATTGTAAAAAAATTGTATATAAACTTTTTGGTTTTTACATTTTATAATTATTATTACTAAATTCTCTAATTAGATTCCGTTATAGCATTTTCATTTAAGTGAATTTTACTATTCACAAATAGGAAACAAAGTTTTCGATTCGTGCTGAAAAATAGAAAGCCATGTTTACAATATAATTTTAATTTATTCATAATTTAAATTATTTTAATTATAAATTAGAAATAAATTGTGTTCGTAAAACTGTCAATCAGGAAAGCAACTTTGTTACTATATCTAATACTAATATGCGGTTACTAGTAATAATTTACATTATTTATTATTAACATTAATTTGCATTGGTAATATTAATAACAATAACTGTCTTAACTTTAAGATTGAAATTGTATTTTAATTATTTTACAATGCAATTAATACGAGGTGACCTTTATTTCAGTTAAATTTAATAAATCAAGCGTTGAACACTTCCGTCAATTAGTAATTCCACTTGAAAATGCAGTATAGTGCGAGTAATCTTTGAGGTGTAAAGTTTGGCAAAACTTATAAAATAAAAGTTGCGAAAAGTTAAGACCATTTGGGCGTGCGCTTTGACCCACTACAGAAGAAATAGAGCCGACTTTCGTCGGCCACTTGTACTTTCCTCCACAACAACAAAAATTCTTTCGTCAAAGTAAATTTGCACAATTAATAATAACAACGCTAATTTTAATTTAATTTTTGAAATTAGAGTTTCGCTGAAGCAAATAAAAGAACAGAAACGGATCGATGTAATTAAAATTTTTGTGAGGTATCACATTTTTTAAGTTGAAACAAAAATATTTCGAAATTATAATTATTGCTGAAAATGTAGAGGAATAATAAAAATGTGTTTTTCAAAAAAAGATATTATTTGTGTATGTGAAATACGGTAATATAAGCTTTGAAACTTTTAAGCCGCGTAGGAAATTGCCAGTTTCTGCAGACGACCTTGACGCTCGCGACGCCTTTGAAAGCTCCGTCTACTCGCGGAAAGTGAAAGGACGCGACCACGTGTAATACTATGTCACGCACAGCACGTGCTTCTTTGAAAAACTATTCGCCGATTATATATGTTTATACAACAAAATTGTCGTTATGATTATAATTTATTATGAATTAATAACGATGTACGCTTTTTGATTATTGTAATTACCTAATTGTCTAAATTAATATTTAACGAGGGATTCTTATTGTTATTCCGACCAAAATTATGTAATTAAATAAATAATGATTAGATTAGATGTTTACTTTTGTTATAGTATAAGTTTTTAAAATTATTTTATAGTTATTATTTCAGTTTAGTAATTAAATTTTCATAATGCAAAATTAATGTCCGTTTTTAATTAATAAACTTTACGGTGTATAAAATTGACAAAGGAGAGATTTATGTAACATTTTTATAATATAAATATAAAACTTATATTCGGTATAATCGGCCTTTATATTTAAATATTTGTGCACAGGATGTTTCGAAATTCAAAATTTGACTAATATTATTATTATTATTAGTTATTTTAGTGGAGTGGAAAAACAATTATGAATTTAATTGCACATTTTGCAAATACAAGACTTGTAATTGATTTATTTTTGCTGGTAATTTTAGAAACACGCATACATTAGAAACATTAACACACCCATAAACATACTTAATTATACCGGTATTATACATATGTTAATTTCAAAAATATGCATGATTCATATGATATAAATATAATTTTATATGTACCTACTTTGAGTGTAATTTGGTTTTATACTACGACAAATCATAACTGACTCATACATCAAAAATAATTATTACAATAATAAAAAAAATACCTCACAATTGGGAAATTCCACATTCTTAATTATAATTAAAATAGCCATAAAATATTCTAATTCACCAAATAATTAATTGTCGATAGTGATTATAAAAGTATGAGTAATAAAATTGTCGAGCGAATTGATGGTATTTATTGAGAAAACAACAATGCGAGACGCGAAAATTTATAATTTTCGCGCCAAATCCGACCGAAATGCGCAAAATCTGGCCGAATAAAAATTGAAATAAAAATTACCTGAGGATGTGTTGAATGTGGCTGAATAAATATTTTTAAAATTCGAAGCCGTTTTGAATGAAATAGTTAAACAGTTCAACAAAGTTCACTCGGACTGATTCACTAACAACAATCAATTGATGTGCTTGTGGTTCATTTTAATTGAGCGCAATATAGCTGGCTGTTTTGAAATTTGAGGAAAACCCGAACCAAACTTTTTTTTACAAGTTGTCCGTATGTTTTGGAATAATTAATTTATGCAGTTATGTATATTTGCTTAAGTCGATTATAACACGCACCACTTCACCTGCGTTTAAAAATTGAAAGCGGCAACAATAATTACATTAAAAACTAACGTTAATTTGGGCGAGCACGCGATTATTATGTTACTCTGTTCGTCGATCATAACACTTGTAAAAAGTACTGCGAGAGTGGTGTTCACGATGTGGGGGATTGTCCACAAGAACTAACGCGCACTTATGGAAGTAATAGTGAATCGGCTACTGGCATTCAAAATAAGAGCTTCGCGCTCGCGATGCGCGGCTTCATTTTACCCCTACCTACCCTATCGTGGTCTCTCACTTGCCCCTGCGTCGGGGTGTCCAGACCCTACCGGCGCCCCTACGAGTAAACCCCATCCGTGCCCGTTCGGCCACGCATGAGCAAAGATTGTAATTAGATTTCGTAATGTCCAGTTCGTTATTCTGGAGTTTAAGTGATGACGCAAAAAGGATAGTTGACGTTACATTCAACTAGAGCAACAAAGATCACATTATTATGTTGAGAGTTAGTTTATAGTGCTTTAATGATTTATTCTTCGGGGCGAAGGGACGGAATTAGAGCTATAATTTCTAAATCGGGCTTCTTATAGTTAATATAGATTTTGAGATAATTGCGTGGCGCTACCAGATTACTTTAGAAATTTAGAAGCTATTTAAACTTGCATGTCCAATGCAAATTCTCAGAAACTCTAATTTTTTTAATTATACCTATACTCCTTGGTACACACTACTTAGCATAAATCGTTTCTTTCATTTTCCATAACAAAAGGTTGCTGACATTCGATAAAAAATACTACTTTTGTAAAATTTCGGAAATTAAATTTAAAACAGAATCAAAAATCACTTATCAAGCGCGATTCGGCTGCAACTCATCCAACCATAGATCATCATCTCTTGCAGGATACAAAGAAAACTTAACAAGGTCAACAGCATTCTTTAAAATTTTTGCACTCTATTATATTTGGTCTTCACTCCAAATAATATTTTAATTAGGTGCTCCAGTTATAGCGATCACCTGTGTAATCTTAAAAGCCCGAGAGACAAATATTTTTTAAAAGTTGTAATTAATTATTTTACCATTTTTTCCAACTAGAAATGGAATGTAAGATTCTTAATTGATAACGTTTAAATATCCGTATTTATTTGTTCTACGCAGGTATATTGCTAGCACTTTATTTTTCCTTTCGGAACCGGTAAACTAGGGAATGGAAAACCGCGGTTCTACTCCTGATCGCGCGAAATACGTTCATATAAAAAAACACCAGCAATTTATCTGTTTTATAAAGATTAGTTTTTTCCAAAAAATGTTACAAAGTAAACGAAAGTTGGCGATTTATTCGAGGGTGCGGAAGTGACAAACAACCCAAGGCATACAGAACTATCTCGGAGCAGTCAGTACTTAAGATGGCGGGAATACCTTCAATTAAACTCCTGGCAACAGAAGGAAAAGAAGTCTATGAAAAGATATATTCCACAAAAGGCCGCCAGAGAAAAACTAATAAAAAAGTGGCGTAGCAGGTGAACCAACAAATTGTTATCCGATGTCAAAAATTGCCTGTCTCTAAAAACATGGAAGGTCTAAGCAGTCATTTCGATTACGGAAAAATGCTAGTGATACATTCTAATTCTAAGAAAAACACCTTGCTCGATTGCCTAGAATGAAGGAAAGGAAGAGACACAGTAAAGAGAGCAACGGCAAAAATTGAAAATGAGAACGTGATAAAAGTCATGTCTAATCACTAAGCGGCTTGCACCCCCACAAACAAATGTGCAAAATTTACTTTCAGTACAGACATTATCTTGTCTTGTTTTCATGACACTATGGACTTCAAGAGCTTTCATGAAGTTGGTTTTTGAAATACAAATCAGACAGTACTGGCAGTTTAACGTGTAAACCAAAGTTATCTTGCTACCTTTTATTGAAAAGCTGGTAGGTGAAATTTTTTAAATACCAAAGATTTTCTATTATTCCATGATTGTTTTGCAATAGTAACAAAAACGTCACGTCATCTGTATAACAGCCAAACGAATAAATAATCAGCGTGATACAAATAAACTGGGGAGAAACCTTCGAGTGTTCCGCTATCGGAAAGTGCAACATTGAATGTTTACAAGTTATGAAGAAGAATATACTCCATACCCCATCCCCAGATCAGATGTCATTGCCTAGGTTTTCTAGCTTTGGGATTTGTTACTTAAATTTGACTTTGGATAGTAAATCATTTTAATTTGCATTTCTAAGTCGTTTTCTTATTTTCAACTAGCTGACCAAGATTGTGCGGCCTGAAGGCCGCACTGTTGGGAATAATTTAAATTCACCCTGTATGGGAATCTCGTTCCATTCATGCGCGTCCGCAATTTTTCACTTTTTTAAATTGCTTTTCGGTCCCGGTTTTTAGCGGAAAACCTCTTTAGGGTCCTAGAGAGTAACTGTGCAAAATTTGGTTGGGATCGGTCGAACGGTCTAGGAGTCTATAAGGAACACACAAACATACATAGACCAAGGTTGTGCGGCCTGAAGGCCGCACTGTTGGGAATAATTTTAAATTCACCCTGTATGGGAATCTCGTTCCATTCATGCGCGTCCGCAATTTTTCACTTTTTTTTTTAAATTAAGCTTTTTGGTCCCGGTTTTAGCGGAAAACCTCTTTCGGGTCCTAGAGAGTAACTGTGCAAAATTTGGTTGGGATCGGTCGAACGGTCTAGGAGTCTATAAGGAACACACAAACACACAAACATACATACATCCATTTTTATATATATAGATTTTGGCATAATTTTTGCAGATTTATATTTCAACAGAGAAAGCCGCCAGTGTTCTAGACAATGGTGTAAAATGGAAATAGATTCATAACATAATCAAAAGCACAATGCATTATGTTGAGCACATGTTGAAAAGGAGAACTGTGAAGGAAGATATTCATGGCTCAATAGAAACCAGCCTGGATAAACCTAAACAGGCAGAGCAAAGAAAAGACTAGATAAATAATACCAATAAACATAAAATCTGAATATTGGCGAAGAAATACTGCACAGTTACGTAAGAAGAAGAATGTTTAGTAGATAAGAATTCCACATAACCATTTCGCCCAAAACACAGTTAAATAGCACTGATCATTTTGCATAGTGATATTGCATTACTTCTGAAAATTTATTTAAAAATCTTAATAAATTTTTTGAAAGCCAAAATGAAAACTGCTTTATTCAACTTGCAACCGAGAGCTCAAAAAATGACACTAGGTTGAGTAATCGAATAAGAAAATTTGAATTACAACATTTGATTGAATATAACAAAGTCAATATATTGTAGATGGGTGAAAACCAAAGTCAAAATTGGACAGAATGAGACACATTTTCCGACGGTTTCAAATTCCATCACAAACAAATGAAGTTATTTTTATTTCCAAACTTTCTTTTTCTTTACAGCGAAAGGACGCTCAAATTGTTTAACCAAAGTATGAATTTAATAATTATAAAAAATATGAATGTTCAGCATTAGTGTTGCAACTTTTTGTATTGTAATCTTTCATATTTGATTTAAAATCGCACAGTTTATTTTGCAACGCTCTGTGCATTCCAACTTGGTTGCTTGGGTATTTTGCAAGAAACTTAGGTTTTCCCATTTTTTGTCTTAATTTTAATGTGATGTTTTTCTTTGAATATGCTCTTTGGATAAGTTATTTTCATAGAATTGTATTTTCCACATTTTATAATTTTAATTTATTTAACCATGAAATTTCGGAAATTTGCATTAAAAATAGAAACGTATATTATAATTTGATGCCAATTATTGGAATCCATCCTTAGATTGTCAAGTTGCAAATAATTTTAATTTGTTTTTGCCGAGTTTCAATCAAGAAGGATTTTACTGGATTTCAGAAATGAGATTATAAAAACCTGAAATATACAAATAGTTTAGAACAATATTATTTACAAATCCTATAACAGTTTTTCCCCTTTTCCTAAGCCACTTGGACGTCCAGAGAAAAATTGTTAGGTTTTCTGCTTAAAAAATACGTTTACCCTCTGCCCTTGCATTGGCTATCTCCGACGGTATGCGAGAGCCATAAATTCCATCGGGTAACATAGGAACGAATAATAAAGAAACAGAACTAATAATCTCAATTTATTCTTCCCGAAATATCAACGGAAAGCGTTTGAATGAATGTCAAGATATGAGAAAATACAAAAAAAATAAGCAAGTAAAAGTGAGCACAGGTTAAAACCTAGAGTCCACAAATTCAAACAACAATCGTCGCTTTCCACTGAAGATGCAAAGCCAAATCCCTAAAATTCAGTTTGGTTTCCCTGTAGTGGAAAAACAAACAATCAAAAAAGCTACCCTGCAAAATGAAATGCTACGTCAACATAATACAGTCAACAGCAAAAATTAATGGCAAACTGCCTACAGGATTTTATCAGTGAATAACAAGCATTACACATTTTTAAAGTTTCAAAACTCACCCAGCTCTTCACAAGAGAATCATATTCATCTCGTCAAAAATAGCCTTTGTTATTGGGAATTCTTCTAATTTTGGTATATCCCTGGTTCAATGTTAACGAACTTTGGATTTACATAAGTGTGATATTTTAAAGCTAAAAAACGCAGAAAAATCTTATTAAACACATCAGAAATACCTGTAACCGATTTTATCGCAAATTTTCATGATATCAAAACAAATCATTATTGCAGATAGCATCAAACATGATCAAATTACGATGGCTACATCTGGTATTGTTCAACCCACAACGACCATCCGGAAAACCAAAAACTACTTCCGGGTCTCAATAAGGCGGTAGCACCAACCATGGAGTCTAACGACAGAAAAAACTGAAAGTACACATCACCGGGACAGTATATCAGTTCCATTCTACCAACTCCAACATCCAAAATTGATGCACCCCTAAGATCCCATAGGTCGACCTTCACCATCTGCAGCTCCCGAAATAAAATCACGTCATATTCCATATGGCGTCAAAACAAAACTTGTTGGCCCAAAAATAAAATTCCCATATCTGATAAGCGCAATACACACGCGCCAATATGGTAACCACCAAGCGTCAAAATTCCAATAAAACGAATCCATAAAAAAAAGTTTACCAACAAAATTTTTCAATTATTCATAAAAAAAAACTAATTAAAACCAGACGACACAATTAGACAAACTCGTGCAAACGTAGATGTTCCAATACCATATCACGGGTACAAAAATACAGCCCCGGAAATTGCAAAAACTTTAACAGTAAAAAATGTATCCCATACCCAGTAAAAAGTCTTACCCATTAAAATCCTAAATGGCAAACGAAAACAAAATTTTAAACTGGTTTTGCACGAGTATTACGTATAGAATGCATCTAATCACCCCACTTGTGATATCAAAATTATAAATTAAAATACAAAATTCTAGGTGCTATGGTTCGTTCCAGCACATAGGGCTAAAATGTAAATCCCAGTTACGGAATTGACAAAATTCTGGAACAATCCATGATTAGAGCACATTAATTCCGTATTGTATCGAAAACATAAAAGTTAACAAAGGTAGAATCAAAGAAAACGGACGCAATAAAAATAACAGCGAGGATATCAAGAGTAGAAAGAAAATAAATTATAAAATAAAGGAAATCGTGGAAATCTGAGAAACTAATAAAGAATATATTAGAAATAAAATAGTTATTAATATGTTATGGGCATGTTTAAAGAATGGCCAAAGAAAGATTCTCAAAAAATACCGAGATGGATACCAAATGTAAAAAGAAGAAGGAGATAGCAAAAAACATGGAAAAAGCATGATGGTCAGCATGAGTACAAGAGGATTGACTGACGTTGAAACTTTAACGGAATTTATACCACAACTTTTAATACATATAATTTAACAATGTAAATAGTTTATTATATATATTTCGGGCTTCCTTATGTAAGGATACAACCAAGGTCGTTTACCGTCCCCTCAAGAGGGTACTACAGCAATTAATATCTCAAAGATGTTGCAAGCATCTTGTGAGAGACCACCATCTTTACGTGCCTTCCGAAGCACGGAGACGGCATTACAAAGCGAACTCCACCCGGATGCGAACCGGAGTTCTACCTTAGCAGTTCATCGCGCTAACAACCATGCCAATGACCGTCTCTTAATAACCGTAAATAGTTTATTAACTTGTAAAATTTTCCAACTTTCCAACTAGTCTAAGTTCTAAGTTGCGCAACGGTGTCTTAGACTAAAATTTAAGTGGGAAAATTTTTAAATTTCACTTAACAATATTTAAAAAAAAATTTATTCAACTTATAATCTAGCAATAAACCAGAATTTTTATTTTGAAATTGATTGAAAAAATTGAAAAAGATTTGAAAACCTATTTTTGATTATTTCACGTGACTATTAGATTCTGGAAGTATTTTTTTTAAGAATACCTTTTTTCATTTTGTTGGATAGATCAAGGTTGGAAACCACGAACTGATTTACTTAAAATACTGATTTTCGTAGATTTTCACATTTTGCTATGCTCCTTGGTTGCCAATCCATATAAAAGACTTAAGCTTGTGATTTGAAACACAAAAAATAAATTAAGGCTCTAGAGAGTCTGACAAAAAAATAGCAACTATGTAATGAAGTGTTTGGGTAATAATGCAGAACTCAATTTATTTGCAGAAAACTGGGTTACAAATTTCTTTAGTTTTGTTTGCAGAAAGATTCGTGGATTAGGATGGAAATAAATGACCATTTGAGTGCTGTATGCAATGGCCTCGTTCAAATACATCGCAAATTATTAGATTTTGAGCAATCCCAAAAGACAATAAATAACTAAAATGAAGTCAAATGTGTACTTACAAGGCAAAAGCTCAACCTTGGAATGAAGTTCAGGATGAGACTTGGTGTAGTTGTAGAAAATCCATAACGTTACTATCCAGCCAACACAATATTTTGTGAACTATGCGAAATCCTTAAAGTTTAGAAATAAATACCTAAAAATAAAAACTCCTTGTTAATAAGAGCGTTCGAATAAAATTGATAAAACTGAAATCAGACTACAGAAGCTGAGATACAACTAATCTTCTTCTTCATGTGTCATACCCGGTCCCCGAACGTCGACGATTCAACTTAACCGAATCCAAGATGAATTTACCAGGGAATATAATTCATGCGGTGGTTTCCCGTTTCGTTCTCCATAGTCCACAGATCGATATTGGATTTTTTGATCACAGCAGTGTATCTAACGCGAGCAGGATTCGAACCACGAGCTCACGCTTTGTAGTCAACCCGTGTATGCTTCACGCTGTACTGCTTGTCATTATACAACTAACCTGACTAACCAAAATTTGATCTATCTGAAAAGATATTTGGTTCCTGCAGGTATTTTCAAGTGGTTCTATCTGCAAATGTTTCTTTTGACCTCATTCTTGGATCTAATAGTTCTATATTTGAATCAAAAATGCAGTTTTTTGGTTTTTTGCTATTTACTATTATGTGTACTAAATAATTACAAAAACCAAGTGATCACATAATAAAATTTATTATAGAATCACGAAAAATAAGACAATAAAATAAATTCTAATTTAAGGAATGGGCATGCAAAAAATTAAAATTTCCATATGGATGAATTTTTAAAAGTTTATCAAATGTAATTAAAACGTAATTTTGGAATTTTTAATGTAGATTGTAAATTTATAGTATAAGTGGGATTTTTTAAATTGAAATTACAAGTTTTTAACAGCATAATTACTTCTAATTATTTCTTAGAACTTTTACAATATTAATTTATTATTCCCCGATACTATTTTTAATAGGTAATTTTTATTTAATGGCTCTTCAATCAATAATAAAATAGGAAATACACTCAATTCCCGCTCTTCTCGCCAAGACAGCTTCAAAACTCCTTATAAATAGGTTTAAATGCAGTGGTGTAACAAAAACCTTACTTTGATTGGGGCCAAATTATGTATTTCATAAAAAAAATGTAAAAATTAATTTTCTTGAGAACTTTCAGACTGATGCTTGAGGAGTCACGAAGCCCTCATATTCTGTTACCCTACGGGCACCATTTTAATCATATTTTGCATTACATTTTCACATATTTTGTAACAGCAATGTCCTTGCAAATGTAAATTTTACGCATTAGAGTCAAACCTGTTTTTATGTGCAATTTTTTTTGTGCGGTATATCAAAAAAATCCGTAAAATGCATAGTATAAATAAAAAATAAAATATTTTTTAAGGTATTCCTTTTATGCGGTCCCTATCCCTAAAAACAGGTTTAGATGTATATTAAGCTACTATTACTATACGCAGTAAACAAGGAAGCCTTATGATCTGGCTCCGTGTCCGTCCGTGAGCACAATAATTTAATTAAGGACCAATAGTATAACAGCGATTCATCATTTTAAGTTGAGTTTTAAATTCGGCGATTGGTTAATAATAATAACCAACTTGAATCATGGATTAGCGTGATCTGACGATAAGGTTCTGTTATACAACTGACCCTTAGTTGAATAATTTGGACAGACGAACGAACGCATGAATGGATTAACAAAAATAAAAAAAAGCAACAAACTTTAGTAAAATTAAATACAAAATGAATTTTTAATGAAATATAATAAAATCTTCAATGTTATAAATGGCTACACTTAGTGTATCCAGATATTCTTACAGATCTCTAACTCTTTCTGCCTGTTAATGTTTACATTTCCTACGTACAATTACATTTCTGATTAGCGTTTCCTTTGTAAAGGTCCATTCTGCCGTTTTAAGGAAAAAGGAAGTTAATACAGTTTTGATAGTTTTAAGTAAAACGCAAAAAACTAATAACACATAGCCTCGCTTAGTTATCACACAAAAATATATAAAAATTCCTCCATTTTACAATACATAATCATAAAGATTCTATGAAAGTTTTCCTTAAAAATATGCGTTTTTCGAATAGGACAAGCAAAATTGTAGTAATATTTGTAAAAACCTTTTATGTATTAAAAAATTAATGATGTATCTAAAATGAAAAATAAAAATAATATTAATAAATTTCAACATTTTTATTCATTTCGCATAAAATAAAATTAAACATATAACGAAAGCAAGAAATTATTTAAAATCGATTAAAAAATCACTCAAATGTAAATCCACTGGCAATTTTTTCCTGTTTAGAAGCATTAATCCCCTGGGAACATCTTTACAAACAACTTTTTTAAAACTTTTTTTTTGCAAGGTTTACCTTTAAAAAATTTATTTTTACATCATTTCAAAATGGTAGTTATGGCCGTATATCCAATTTTCTCAATTTTACATGGGAAACACCGTCTATCCAGTTTGCAAAACTAATACTTTAATATTCAATGATATATCGAATAATCAGCCTAAAAATTGATTTTAAAGTTCACGAAATTATCTATACAAACACATTGTATTGAAGGTACGTGCGCTTAGTCTAGATCATATTCCACTTTATGAAGTACCAGTTGACTCTCGAATGCCGCGGCTCAGAAATCCACATTTTTTAAACTGTTTTGGTACATGGACATTTTTAATACGTTTAACCTCTTTTTAGAACTAGCACCTCAGAGATCCATTTGTTCTAGATCAGTTTTGACTCAGGGATATTTTTAATGAGTTTTACCTTTTCTTGAACCCTACGGCTTGGAGTTCCAAAGGTCAAAAGCACTGGTACCATACACGCAATTCGTTTAATTTGCAGAAATAAAGCATATAATTATCAGTGGGCAGGGTTACAGCATTGAAAACAGCCAATGAGATACTCGAATTACATATCAAAAATTTAACGCCGTGTTTTTCAATACTACGACAATACTACGTTATTGTCTTTTATAATTCTTTAGAAAATTCTGGGTCTATCGACAATCTTCAAACAAAAAGATGTTTACAGTTTAAAAAAATTTAAGTTACGAAAATTTATGGTTCCCGACTACTTCAAGCTGCAGAACAAATTTTTTTGTAACTAAGTAGTAACGATAAAATGAAAAATCTTGTAGTTTTCACTTGACAAGAAAATGAAATAATTAGTTGCAACAATTTATTAAAAGATCTTATATTGCACTACTTTTAATGAAAACATAAAAGGTTTTATGAAACTAATTTTCTTGATTAACAAACTCTCTAAGGAAATACCGTAAATTTAATTCAAAAACATTAATTTTAATTTTGAAAATTAAACACATAAATACAAGTATCGCCCATAATTAGCTTTTAATATGGTAGATTTTGTTAATTTTATATTATAATTATTATCAAAATTTAACCGCGGTCTTACACGTGCAGTTGATGATGATGATGATCAAAAGTTTTATTTGCCCCCGAAACACTAGCGAAAGAGAAAAAAGAAAAAAATTTGCAAAAGTCAAATCAATTATCTACAACAAAACTGTCGTTAGTTAAATAAATTTTCATCGCAGTAAGTTTTTTAAATACGAGTGTAGTTCAGAAGACGTATGCTAATTCAAGTGGAATAATGAAATTCAGATGGTAATATTTATTTGTTTATTTGCCAATCAAGACCACGGTGACGTATTGTCATCCTTTTGCTTTATTTCTACCGTTCAATTAAATTTACTTTAAAATTTAGTTCTTGTTGTTATTTGTCCACAATTTTAAATTAAAGTAGATGCAGCTACTTATGTATCGCTTGCTACGATTATTATAGTTTAGTGTTAGGATTCCTTGAAGTGGCTTTTATAAGGCTCTATTATATTCCAAGGAAATTATTAACAATATCACTTTTGAATTGACCTTAAGCCATCTCGAATGACTATCGACTTATATCTGCCTGTCACATTATCTAACTTTTAATTCCATTAACCTTTGGATTAACCTAGAGTATTCAAATTCGTTGCCTTTAAAACTTAAACTACAATACTAAGTAAGACGAAATGTACGTACAAGTAAATTTATAAATATAGATTGTTTATTGCTTTAATTATTATGGTAGGTAATACATATTTTTGTTTTTTAATACAATTTATAGCTTTCCCTGCCCGCATCCACCACGTTTTAAAGTGTATGGCGATTTGAACAATGGAAATACACCATTTTTGTCAATTCAATTTTGCCAATTTGTACCATTTCCTGAGACAAGCAGGTACACTCGAAGAAATTCGTTCAGATCGAATATTATTGAGTCGACAGCTTAAATCTTTAAGCTAGGATCTCTAGGACTATACTAATAGGCGATTGTGATTATTCCTTTGAATCTGCAGGATTAAAGTAGTTCAAACAAACCAGAATATTGTGAAGAAATAATTGGGGAAAAAATTATAACATCAATCAACATTCTAGAAATTTGAACGACTTGCAACAAAATCTGAAGTTATTTTTATGCAAATTTGTTACCCATAAATGTTGATCATATCTACAAATTTGTTGTGTTACCTGTTAGCGTGTTAACAGTTACATTCAAACACACACAATTTTGAACTACTAATTTAATAAATCACTGCATTATAATAAATTTGACTTTTAATAACGGTTTTAGTAATAGGGAAAAAACGGGCAAAATTCTGAAACTTTGGTAATGGACAGTCATCAGAAACATTTTCAACAAATGATGAGCTGCCCAAAAGTGTAAATGAAAAAAACTTCTTTATTTTTATTTAGGTAAATTAGCCTCGATAGTGGAGCAAATAAGTAATCCGAAATGTCGAATAAATTATTTTTTAACGAATTTTATTAACCAAATACATTTGTAGAGCTAATAATAATTATTAACTATTAATATTTTTAATGAATTACTTCAAGCTGATCGCAAAGCGACAATCTGACTTACCAAACTTTCCCATTAACAAGCAATTTTATGTAGTCCTGCGAATTTGTAATGATACTTAGTTGTAGGAAATTAATTTTCTTCTGGTAAAATTTTTAAGTACTACAGTCGACTAATATTCAAGAAAACCCGAAAGCTTATATTGGATAAGTAAAATGTAATGGTAGTTCGAGATGACCCTTAATAAGTTTTTGAAAATTTGATGCTGTGCACACGCAACTATATTTTATTTACGCACGTGACTGGCAATAATAATTTACATTAAAATACATTGAAAAGTAATTTAAAAAATATTTATTTAAATTATACCTATTATAAAAAATATTTGCTGCCTGTGCATAATATTAAGTATTATCATTGCAATAAATTAATATGCAAATTTATTATCCTCTAGTAATTGTGGTGAATTTGGACGATAATTATGAGTTAACTTGAATTTATTGATTATAAGACAAGTTCTGAATCTCATTTATTAACCCATGAGTCACGGTCTTCTCTAAAGTAGTTGCAGGATTATTATAATACTGATATATTGTCTAGTGAAAATACAAGCCTTCTGCTAAAAAATGAGGGTGTGTTGTAAATAATTATAATTAAAATAGTTATATTATATAATAGTTAAATAGTTATATTAAGGCAATTAAAGGATTCAAAAGTTAAACTTTTATCAATAAACTACTTTTCAAACATTTGAAATTGTATTGATTTTCCGGGTTATCATTTCTGAAGTGGCGTACTTTTTTAATGTTATTTCTTTCACCTCTTTTAATTTATCTATCAGTCATTCATTTAAAATTTTAAAGCCGCAAAAGCATTTTTCTGCTTAGGTGGTTGTGTTTCATCTAACTAAGAAATCGAAATAGTAGTTTCACTGAGCGCCAAATAAATTTCGTAAAACATGAAGACAAAAAGTCTTTTAATGTAACACCAAAATAACAGATTAAAATTTTAAATTTTAAAATCAGCTGCAATTATTTAACATAAATCAAATTATGATCGTGCTCAAACCGTCTATTCAAAAATACTAATCAAAAGTTGCAGTTTAGAAGAGAAAATCTAATAAATAAAAAAAGCATTTAAATTACTCTGAAGTAGTAAATCTAATTAAATAAAGTTCCGCACATTTGAATGAATCGGCAACAGCTAATGGTAACGATGATGACGTAAAATTCATAAAAATCATCGGCAGAATACACCTGTAGAAGAAGCAATCTTCTAAGTAGTGTCAAAAAGACAAGAAAAACTAAATAGATAGACCAAATCGCAGAGGAATTGAAGTAGCAAGGTGGCAAGCAAAATAAGAAGAATTTGCTTGTTAAGAAAAATCTCTAAGCATTCCTATAAAGAGACACTCATAAAGATATAGCAAAACGTCAGACAAGATGACTTAGGTTAAAGACATTGACATTCTCACAGAGAAAAATGTGAGAAAGGATCTTACAAGGATTACTGGAACTAAATTTCTATGTTTTTTTTTCTTAACCAACAATTCAAAAGTGTCTTTGTTATATTTGCTGTTATTTGGGATGGGCCTTTGCTGTGTTTCATCAAAAAATATATATTTTTAAAACATCTGGATAGATTTACTTAAAATTCTGTAATAGCACAAAATTTATAAATATCATAAAAACAAAATTGCAAAAAAAATAAAAGAACACTTTATTCTTGGAAATGAATAGGATTTTTATGGAAAAGATTTAAAAATCATGGCGGCAAAATACAATTGTAAATTTGATTTTGTTAAGATTATTTTACTAAGGAAAAAAATTGTTAATTTTAAGAAAACTGACCACTGAAATTAAACAGTGAATTTTTCTTAACCTTTTCTTTAACACGGACCCCCTCAAAATATGTCATGCCGCTGCGGACCCCTGGGGTTAATTACAACAAAATCGTGATTAATAGTTATTTACATTAGTAGAATATTTAGAATATTAAGTTCTTAAAAGCTTTTTTTATGTAGTCGCAGCTGTAAAGTATTTCATTTTTGACATTTTCCGGATCAAAATTGATAATTTTCTCTGACTTCTCGAATTATGGTAAACAAAAATCCAATGTTTTAGTGGCAGGAAATATTTAAAATGCTCGTTTTTGCCGCTGATCCCAACGGGAATATTATATCCAAAAATAATTGATTTATTTAATAAAACAGTTGCATTTCTAGAGAAAGTAGTTGCTTTTCTAAATAAAATAATTAAATTGTCAAAACAACAGCAAAATTATTGAAAAATTTGTTGAATTGTTAAACCAAAAACAATTGAATTAATAAACCAAAATTAATTAAAATGTTGAACAAAGCAGTTAATCATCAGCTTAATTTATTAAACAAAAAGTTGATTTATTTAACAAAACAGTTGAATTTTTTGACATAGTAGTGGCTTTTCGTAAAACAGTTAAATTTTTACACAAAAGACCATTAAATAATTATTAAAACAAAAATAATTAAAATGTCAAATTAAACAGTTTAATTATTGAGAACCAAACTGCTGAATTTATTTTAAAACAAAATAGTTAAATTTATTGAATCAAATATTTTAATTTTTTGACAAAGTTGTAGTTTCTTGCATAGGTCACTTGAATTGTTGAAAAAAAGTAAAATTGTTGAATTGTTAAAAATAATTTATTGTATTATTCGACTAAAGCATTTGAATTATTAAACTAAAAATGATTAAATTATTGAATCAAACAGTTGAATTTATTAAACAAAACAGCTAAGTTTATTAAACAAAACATTAATAACAAAATAATAGTAAAAATAAAACACAGTGACAAAATAATAGCATTTTGCGTAAAACAGTTGAATTGCTGAAAAACACAGTGAAACTACTGAAAAATCTGTTGAATTGTTAAACCAATTGTTAAAGAAACAGTTTAATTGCTGAACTACGGAAAATTAAATTGTTGAATCAAAGATAATTAAAATCTTTAACCAAAAAAATTAAATTATTCTACAAAAAGCAATTGAATTACTAAACTAAAAATAATTTATTAAAATTTATTAAACAAAACAGCTGAATTTATTAAACAGTGCAGCTAAATTTATTGAACAAAATAGTTGCATCTTCTGACAAAGTAAAAGCTTTTTGCATAAAACAGTAGACTTGTAGAAAAAAACAGAAAAATTGTTGAAAAATCTGTTGAATTGTTAAACCAACTGTTAAATTGCTGAATTAAATTAAATTGTTGAATAAAGGATAATTGAATTGTTGAACAAAAAACAATTAAATTATTAAACAAATAAGTTGAATTTACTAAAACAATTAGTTGAATTACTGAACAAAACAGTTGAATTACTGAACAAAACAGTTGCATTTTTGGAAAAAAACAGTTGTATTGAGGAACCAAACACTACTGAATTATTACACCAAAACTAATTAAATTATTAAACCAAAAATTTGAATTGTTGAATTATTGAACAAAATAATTATTGAACTATTTTACAAAACAGTTGCATTTTTAGACAAAATAGTTACATTAATAAACCAAAAATGATTGAATTAATTATTAAACCAAAAACAATTTAACCAAGTTTCCACCAAACTTCTCAAAATAAATTATCTAACATCTCCTGGTTTTCTATGATTAAAACTGATTATTTTTAATATATATTCAATATTTAGTTACCTACTTTTTAAAAATGGGTTGAGTGAAAGAAATACGTATATCCTAAAATTACCAGATTATTGAAAAACGGCTTAATAAAAATTAAAAACAAATAAATTTAAAAGAAATTTTCATATTTCTAGTATTAATTTTTTTGACTTAGTTAAAAGTCAAAAATGTCACGACTTTTCAATGACAAAATTTATACAATTTTAAACTCCTGACTTATTGAAGTATTCAAGATGAGTGAGAATCCTGATATTTGAATAGAAATGACCTTCTCAAGAAATAAATTATTTGAAAGGTATGATCATGACAGAGTAAGAGGTGCTAACGAATTAGCGAGTGTGTTTTGAGAAATTCCAGTATACAGTCAAAAAACCATGTAACTCAAAATACTAAAAATGGAGTTGATAAAAATGATGGTATCGGATGGACAATGTAAAATTAGTCGGATTGTAACAGAATTTTGTTAAAACAATTTCTGTTACTAATTTTTAACATCATCCTCTTTTGGAACACCCTATATTTGAATATATTTTAAATTAATTTTAAAATGAAAATTATTCGGTGAATATTAAATATTATCAGCGAAAGGAAAGCAAATTCTGATTGTGAAGAGTCGTGTTGCACGTTTCGTTATAGTAACGCCTAAAATATTGGCTAGCGTATTAATTCCGATGAAATTAATTATTTAATGTCTCAAATATATTTTTAGATGCTGGTTAACTCGTCCATGTGGTAGCTTCATGTATTTGGAGTCGCTGTACCGTTTTTGGATTCGAAAGAGTTAGCTAGGAGTTATAACGCCATGTGTGGCGTTGTCGTTATCGTGTTCGTTTTAGTTTTTCTTATGGTTGGCTGGTTGAATAGTAAAAGTCAATCGATATTTTTTATGGAAAAGAGGTGCATGTTAGAATGTCCGGGAGAGGCTGCTGTGAGCCCTTACTGTGCGATAGATGTGGCCATCGCTGCGTATGGCGGAGTCTGTTAAGGTGTGCTCCGAACTTTTCTTTGGAATAGATGATTCCTTGATGGAAGCTACCGTTCTTCGTTTGGGTACCCGAAGAGTGTCATTTATCTGCTTCCGGAGGGTTTTATCTTGGATCGACCGACACCTAGATGTGACCATTGGCACATTTTTATTTGATAAATGTTAAAGGTTGTATGCGATAACGAATTGCTCTGCGTTCATTGACTTTGATTATAACGACCGGTTACAGATATTTTTCATTTGTTTAATAAGATTTTTGTGTGTTATTTAGTTTTAGATTCTTCACTTAAGTAAAACCGAAGTTCGTTACCATCGAACCAGGAATATTTCAAGTTAGAAGGATTTTCAATGACAAAGGATGTTTTTGACAAGATTAATACGATTCTCTTGTGTAGAGCTGGGTGAGTTTTAAAACTTTAAGGATGTGCAATGCTTGTAATGCAATAAAGAGATCTTGTAGGCATTTGTAGGATTGTTTGATTTTATAAACCTAATGTTATATGTATGGTATGTTTCATATTCTGGATTGTTTCAGAATTCCATTTTTTTAGGGAGAATAAGTTAAAACGTTTCGACTTTGGGTTTTATTATTTTTTTTATGGGTTACCTGTATGTACCTTGTGGTTAAGAAGGAAGTAAAACTGTTTTAGGATAATGTTAAAATGAATTGATTAAGGTGAGGAGACACTTGAATATCGATATTAAAAAATCGATTTTGAAGTTTACATAATTTGGAACCGTACTAATGAAAGAAGATTTGCCACATTCTGTAGACGGACGTTCAATCAATGTAAGTACTGACATTTTCTAGTCGACGAACCTTATTCAGTTGACTCTAAAATCCCGTAGTTTAAAGGTTCACATTTTTGAGAGCCGTTTTGGTTTAGAACTATTTTTAATGAACGCCGTATAATTAATTGTGTACTACAGAAACAAATGCAGTAAGCAACCACTGAATTAATTCATCTAATATGAAGTTAAGATTAAGAATAAAATAAAATTTTTCTACTTATGGTCAAATAATGGTCAAATTACGGGGCACAAATTTACCTGGGGATCAAATTACTGGGAACCTAGTGCTGTAAGTGAGCAGATGATTAATATTATTCTCAGCTTAACTTGCTCATCATCTTTAACCTTTCTGTCCACTCTCCTTTCTGTAGAAGAAGATTCTAGAATTAACACCCCACCGCTGCTAAAACTGGATTGGGAAATGTTCCTGTCATCAGCACAGAAGGACCGCCGTATTTACGTGCCCTCCAAAGCACGAATAATTTAAACCTCAATTTAATTAATTATTTCAAGAACATATTATTATGTTCGAAAAAATTATTTTGTTTTAATTTATTTTAATTAATCATTAATCATCAGTTAGCTTAGTAACAATAGCTATTTGTGCCACAAGGTAGAAATATTTCTTTCCATCAGTTTCTTTACTATTATTTTTTGAATAAGAAATCAAAATTTTTAGTTGTTTACGTTTTAGTAAATGAAGAAAAATATTTGAAAAACTGAAATTATGTAAGTTGTAATTTTTTAACGTACTTCCATTGACCTGAAGAGAACACAATGGCATATTTGACTTTTCTTTCTTACAGGAAAATACCCCTAAAAATTAATTTTACTCGCCCAACCGATATTAAGAAGTAAGATTTTGCAAACGCTAATAAAAAAAAAGTTCCTAAATTACTCTTGATATTACATTTTAGTTCGGAACAATTACAATTTAACTACTCTGTAATTAAGGTGTAAAAGGAACAATTTCGGTATAATGAATAATTAAAGTAACAACTTCTGCACAGGTTATTAATAGTTTTACGAAAATAATAAAATGTTGCTAATATCTAAACGCCCACACCCAGCAGTGTACTACGTCAGTTCAATTTATATAATTATAGTCTTAGCTTAGTCATAATAAATTATGTTAATTTGTACGCCGTAACAAATGCAGGATCATTATGTTAATGTCATGACTGTATATTCATAATTTCCATTATTTCATAATAGATTTATCTGCTGCTTTGTTCTACAACAATAATCCAGTAAGTGCTTATGTATTCTTATATCAGCCGGACGCTTTATACTGTGCTTTTACCTACATTATCATAATGAAACGTTTATTTTGACTATAAAATAAAATAAAATTTCTACCACGAGCAGTGGCGCATCATAGTATTTTGACAGGAAGGACGCATTTAAATAAAAATCAAAATCAAGTTCAATTGACGCCCTTGATATTAAAATAAAATTTTCCCATCAATTTTACTTTTAAATATTTTATCCTATGTATCACAATTTACTTGACAAACGTCGATAATTTACTGCACTGAAAACTACCCAAGTGCGAAGCGCGTGGGAAGTTTTCTAAGGACCACAAAGACTATTGCCTGAACAACTATTTAAAGAAAGTTATAGCACATAATGGTTGGTGGTGTTGATTTAAAAATTACACACATAGAAACTGTCATTATAATTTGCTATATCGATAGCCAAACTTTATCTGCAGCCGCGCCCCACGCACGTAATAGTAAATTGCACGTAGTGTTCAAATAGTTGAATTGATTAAAATAAATTTTTACGTCAGGACGGCGCGATTCTACCGCCGCCCCAAAGACAAACCGCCCCTGGCACCGAGGTGTATTCTGAAAGTAATTCAATATTAGCATCCCGTTCGAGAAGACCGTCTTGGAATCCAAAATACAATTTTTTAGTAACAATAAAAATGTTTTAAGAAGTTATTCTTTTAATTATGTACAAGTAGGTAATGCACGATTATTTAGCCGTTAATAAATTATAATTGCATTATTTATGCACGTCACAGCTTGCCGTTAATTGCAACTCCGTCATTTACAGCAACCTAATAAACATTAAACATGGCGAATAATTTAGTCTTACTCTGTCTAGTATTAGAAACTCACGTGTAGAGGAAGTAATATTGCAACGGACACGCATACTAGATCTACTTGATTTATCCACATAATGCAAAGCTTTTGGCTCATAAACACATGATTTACAACAAATTTGATATACATAGATAGAATAAATGATATTTAGCTTAAAAATAGTTTTTAAATATTACTGTGTTGATTACAACTTTTTCTACGTTATTTCTTTAATATAATAAAAAGCTCGCAACACCGCCCAATTTGGTTGGGGGGTTTTTATGCAAAGACAGAGAGAAAACATAAGATAGACAGTGTTCTCTCTCTGTCACTCTCATTGTTTAAAGCAAAATAGTGTAGATAGCAAGACAGATGTAATGAAGGAAAGTTTATAAAACGCCTGACGAGATTGAGTGGTGTGGAGCGCCTATTATACTTATCGAACATGAAACAAGAAAAAGGAACAAGAAATACAACAAATTTATTATACAATCCAAAGTTATACGTTTTCTTTGTTGTTTACTATTATCTGCCGAGAAGAGACGGCCAAAATTAAGTTTTTTTTAAAGATATCCAAAAATAATGAAAAAAGGAACATCGAATGCCAATACAGAAGAATTAGTCGAAGCGATAAGATAAGGGTTGATTGCAAAAAAGGTATTTAATATTTATGCTCTCTTTTATTGTAATTACATTTTCCGTCGAGTTTTCCCACGATTTTATGATTATTAGCGCAATCTGTTATTATTTTGTTGTCTCTATGACATATTGATTTAAGAACATAGTTTTGGTATAGTAATGCTGTGCAACATGTAACATGTGGATTTGAAATTCGCTCTCTCATTCTTCAAATCCTAACACCAAATCAAGCACCTACGCTTTTTACTATGTCAAAAACTTGTGATCGTCAAACAAAAATACCCAAATGAAAGAGAAAATATAAGAAAAATACAAACTAAGAAACTTTAGATCAGAAACATGGTAAAATAACTTTTTATTGAATTGTAAATTTTAGTGAATCTAACTGAAAAAGCTCCATAATGAGCATACCATTATCATTAAATAAATAACTTACTCTACTTGAACAAAAGAAATCTCAAAATAGATGTTGTTTTGTAAACAAAACGGTTTGTAAAAAGAAACAAAGAAATCTTGATTCGATCAATTTGTGAAAAAATAATAAATATTAATCTCAATATGTTACTTACATGAGAGTTTTTACTTTTTAATAATTATATAATATAAATTTATATTAAGAATTATTTAAATACATTTTTTTGTTATCTAAAATCTGCAATCTTTGTCCTTTAATTAAGTGCGCATTTTAATGCACCGATTTCATTGGTTGCTAACTTTATAATTAATATACCGGGTTAGGCAAAATAAACTATATATAATTAATAATTTAATATAATTTAATATCGCGATAATTTGAAAAGGGGTCTCTAAATAATATTATAATCATATTTTTATAAAAATCTAATAATATACAAAATGAAGTCCGATTTTAGTTATTTTCACCCAGTATATAAACTTTAATTCTATGCCAGCGCCAAATTTGAATCTGGAAAAGTTTAAAAATATTTAATTAATTTTCTGACTTAATTCCTAATTAATTAATATGCCATAATTATAAATTATAAGAAATTACTTAAAATAAAAATTTCTTTTGACAATGTTACGGACGGGCTCTGCTAATGGAATGTTTTCGTTGTCAATGTGTTGCAAAAACATAATTCAACTATAATTGTTACTAATTTAATTTTATATACATATTAAATAATCCTTATCTTGCAAAGTTTTGATATTTATTCTTCTCATCCTCTCAATTTTTTCCACTATGTTTAGAAATTGCTTTTACAAAAGTTGAGCCCAATTTGATCATTTCAAAGTTTTCAAAAGAAGCATGATTGATAAAAAAATGAAATTCGATATTTAGCCCTGCTAGCTTGAAAATAGTAGGTATACTATATGCAACTAGAGAGGAAAAGTTTATTTTCGCGTGACTAATGTTTATATATACCATATATACTTTAGTGCCGCCCGTCGCAGGCAGTAAAAGTAATGGCAATTGGAATATAAACACAAATTTTTGTTTAAAAAAAATAGCATATATTTTGCCGAAGAGCAAAAGCAGTTTTTGTGCCACCCACCGTCACTAACAAAAATTCATCTAATTCACAATTGATTTAAAACATAAATTATGCAACTACTTGGGGGTGAGGAAAAATTGAAGGATTTTCAAATTTTCACTTTTTAATCGTGGTGAACAGTTGACGGTCCCTGGTCATGCGGTGAAAAACCTCGTTGTTGAAGGCCCTTTCCATCTATGAGATTTGAAGCATCTTACGGCATAACTACATTTCAAACGCCTCTATACTTGATTACTGAGGGTACTATCAGCGCCCATATTTCTTAGCTATATAACAGAATCGGAATTATGTAACAATTCACTACACGACATTGCGTTTTTAGTAATAAATCGCGACTGTACAGGAGCTGCTTTATTTTTCGGTAACTGACCTCCGAACAAATCGGAGACAAAGCAAATTACCCCTTTTTGCCACCGGACACTCACCCAATTTCCGATCCTCGGATTTGGGCCCAATTTTGGCGGGAAACTGTTTTCACTTGCGCGGGAAACTGTTTCACTTGCGAGGGAAACTGTTATCACCTATGGGCTGTTGACCGGGGCAAAATGTTGGGGGAAGTAGCATTTGGAGAAGATTCGACCAGGGATTTTTACGTCCGCACGGGTCGAGAAACCTCCCGAATGTTGCTCGGAGCAAAAGTGTTGGAGGAAGTAACACCCGGAGAAGATTCGACCGGGGATTTTCACGTCCTCTCGGGCCTAAATCTAAACCGTGGCGTTAGTTCTGGGCCTCTGCATCACGTAAATCGCGCATTTTATCTCACGCCCGCAGGGGATAACTATTGCGTCCAATTTACGGTACTGCTTTAGGGGCCGCCGAAAAACCAATCTGCGTATAATACCGCGCCTATAGGCGATCCTCTCGGGTAAGCTCAGACTAGGGATTTTACGTCCGCACGGGTCGAGAAACCTTTCGGATTCTATCGCGCATTTTATCTCACGCCCGCGGGGGATAACTATCGCGATCATCAACATATAGGTAGTTCGCCGAGCCGTGTGCTTCCTTGCGTTTTAACGGGGTTTCGCCTTACGACAAGACGAATTCCCAAGCGATCGGACGTCGAGACCGTTCGGCGCGATTAACCTCTCGGGTAAGCTCAGACCGGGGACTTTTACGTCCTCTCAGGCCTAAATCTAATCCGGAGGATTTGTTCATGCACCACCACCTATTTCGCGCATTTTATCTCACGCCCGCGGGGATAACTATCGCATGGGATTTCCGGACCTGTATAGGCACTTAATCCCGTCGGACCAGGAACGACCGGGGACTTTTACGTCCTCTCGGGTCGAATCTAGCCCGAACGCTATAAATCCGCGCCGCTCGCCATCCAACCGGGGACTAAGACGTCCTCTCGGCGCCGGAAAGCGACCGACCGCGAATTATACGGACAATTTCAATTTTGCGGCCAGGCTTCCGGGAGGGTTGACTTACGAGCGCCATCCAGCTAGCTATCTCTGGGCTTCCATCGAGACGCGACGGAACTCTGCCGCGCCTTTGGAAGGATTTCTCGTCTGTCAGTTACCGCTCAAACCAACCTCCTCCGAGTCCTCGTGAATTTTTGTTAGCACAGTTTCCGCGCTCGACGCCCTCGGACTTCGTCCTCGGGCGCCGAATGCGCGGGAAACTGTTCTCACTACAATTCCCTCGGAACTCGTCGTCGGGCGGTTTTCCCCCAGAAACTGCCCTACGCCATATTCTCCAGCGCGGCGGACAGTTTCCGATAAAGCAGCACCTCTGATCGATTCATCGGTTGCTTGTACCAGCAAAACACTGCCCTGCCTCAGAACTTGAACGGAGATACTTTTTCTCCCGTAAATACTGCCATTTTCAATGGGATGGATTCGATTGATACTGGACGTAGCTACTGTGATTTGATTATGTTTGAAGCTGTTAATAAGACCGATTACAAGTATTAGAATTTATTTAATGAGATTTTTGTGCGTTCGGATTCTGCACTTCAGTGAAAATCAGGAATATATCAAAATTAGAAGAATCTTGATGATGATGATGGATTTTTTGATGGGGTAAAAGCGGTTTCCTGTGTAGAGATGGGCGAGTTTTGAAATTTTAAGGTTATAAAATTTTCTATGTATTATTCTTTGACAAGGTCCTGTAGGCGTTTTGCTGATCATTTTTGATCTAGACGTACGTCATCTAGACACGTAGATCATCTCAGTTATTTGTTTTACCTTTCAGGCAAATCAAACTGTATTTTGGTTTTAGTCGCTTTTCCATCATTAATGGGTTAGCATCAACAATTGTTAGAACTTGTGGGTTTCAGGTCTTCAATCTCGATTCACTTTTATTTGGCCTTGTTTCATGTTAAGTATTTTGTGTTGTCCCATATTCTGCCTACCCGTTTATTATTAGTTAGAAGAGAATGAATTGAAAACTTTTAGTTTATGTTTCAATTAGCTAGGTTTTGTCAAATTCTAACCATTACAAGGTCAGGGGATCAAAAGTATTTTTTTAAACAAGAGGAGCCACTTCTTGGTTAACAATTTTCTTCTGGATCACAAAGTGGTTAGGCCAAAGCAAAAAACATTTAATATAATGTTAATCTTTTAAAATTTAAGAATATGTTTAAAATATAATTGTAGATATTTACATATTGTTGTTGCTACATATTCATTAGATAAATAGCATCCATTTTTTGAGTCCTCGATCAAATCGAAGATTTTTTTCCATTACAAGGTTTATGTGGTCGACTAATCAACCAAACATTCAATGCTTAGTGGATTCCTTGTAGTATTTAAAAGGATTTACTATACTCGAGAAAAACGTGCGTGTGACAAATGCATACTTGAAAACAAGAATGTTTGCTCAAGTAACAAACACCTTGCAGTCACAAAATTTATTTTATTGTGACTGAGCCGTTGATGTTCGATTCGGCTAGCTGCAGCTGTTAGCGGTGAACTATGGCTGAAACTTGAGGTTTTTCTCTTTCTTAATAAAAACACAAGAGTATAAAACAAAGTTAAATTTAATAAAGATAAAAATTACTTTCTACAAATCAAAACGTTATTATGTCGCTTGATCTCTGCACCTACGTGCCGGAATAAATAAAAATGTTACGGTGGCCCGCTCTGAGGACGATTCTTAAAGAATCCAAAACAGATCGAACAATAAAAGTGGCAGTTGTTAAAATATAATAAAATCTTACCTTACTGATCAGAAAGGAAGTTACAACGTGGTACCTTATACAGGATAATTTTAACAGCTGCAAGATCCCAATGATTCCGCAAACTTGCACTAAAAACACAACAACACTGATCGAAGATCGTAGAGATAAATCTGATCGGTTGTAGTTGCAGATAAAGGCACGTTGAGGAATCTCCAGCAGCAACAAATTCGTGTTCCAGTTAGGACGAATCAAGGATGTTGGTTGATTGACAACAGGGAAGTTGGGCATCCGGCGACTTAGAAATAACGTATTCTCAATGCGATAAATCGCCTTCTCCGTCCAAAAAATTTTAAATCTTTTTGTCGAAATCAAAGCATAAACAAACAACGCGGACTACACATGTGCTATGCAGAATGGTTGATAGCACGCTAAAATTTTCATCTTTGAAGTTTTTCAAGTATTAAATCCCAATTAAAACAAAAATCCGCAGTAGCCTTGGAATTAAGCACAAACTAATAATCACACGGCGACATAGTCACTTCAATATTCCCTACTCTCGAAAATACTGATATATTCAGGAATAGTTTAACCTTCAAGTACTATCGTGGGGTATTTGTTGACTTTTTTAAAAACTAAAACAAGTTGTAGTTTCCTATGTGCTGAAAAAAATAAATATGTCAAATTTTGTGGTGTCAAACACCCCAGCATAGTTTAAGTGTAACTTGAAAACACGAGAGTACCTGAAGGTTAAACAAAGTTCAAAAGTCGAAATCAAGAATCATCTGCCTCGCGTGAAGGTCAAAACTGGACTCCTCCATTCCTTTTGCTCGCGTCTGCGCGCAAATTTTGCCTAAACAGGAAAATAATGAGTTGATGACTGCCAGTATCAACAATAAAAGGGTTACAGGCACATTCCCCAACCCGGCCTTAGCAACCGTGGGGTCTTAATGCTTAAACCTTTCTCTTAGAGAAAGAGGCTCCAGTCCTGCAGTAGGCTGAAAAGGGCTGAAAGATGATGATGAAGAGGGAAATAATACAGGGCTGGCAGTAATTAAATTGATAATCGGTAATAAATGTAATATTTCTGTAACATACGTTTCCACATGGGTTCAATGTAGAATCAAAATTTCTTAATTTTCGAATTTTTTCGAGTTTTTTTTTATTAAAAGTTCAAAAATTAGCTGCCCGTTTTATTACATATTATTAGAACTGGGAAAATGCGCTTGAAACTATCATAAACGTCGAAAAGTAGCTAAAAATTTGCTACAAAGTTTTAAAGGAGTGGATGAAACAAACTTCGCTTTAAGAGGTTTAAATTCAGCGCTTGGTTGATAATTTAATAACCAACTAATCACCGAACTTGAATCACGGATCAACGGGATCCGAAAAAAAACTTCTGTTATACACCTGGCTCTTCGTTGAATAATGTGGACGGACGAATGGATTAACCATATTCAAAAAAACACGTCCTTCCTGAGTGGTCTCACAAATCTCGCCCACTATCGTGGTTCTAACCGTTAGAGGACAGAGATTAAACGAATTTCTGATGGAAGTATAAAAGGGGCTCTAAATATACAAACCCGGTTGCCAAAGCTGTTGTAAACCTGATGCCCTTACTAGGTCAAGCTGTCGGCCGACAATTTTAGGAGTTTTTCTTATCAGAAGATCGTTGATTGACGACGGCTGTTAAAATTTAATTTTCTGATAAGTAAAATTGTCGGACAATAGCTTGGTCTAGGTTTACCACCGCGTTGGCAACCGAGTTAGTGTGTCTGGACTTATACAATATCAAATTTATTACGACACATTTCAAGAACAAATTTACATTTAAATATTGTTAATTCGTAAAATAAATTGATTCAATTAGTAAATAAACTAAATTAAATATTTAAGTCAAAACTATTGATAATATAACTTGATAAACATTAATAAAGTTACATAATAGTTGAAAATTAATTTAATAAGTCTAATGCATATTAATTAACTAAAATGATAAATAATTAAAATTTAATGAAATAATTTTTATGAATTATAATTAATTATTAGTAATATATAATTTAAATATTATAAATAATTAATTTTAAAGTATTTTAATAAATTATTAATCATAATCAAGATATAGACTTATATAAATTTAAATTATATAATATTATTTATAATTTATAATTATCTAAAATTAAGTCAAGTATATACGGCTTAATAATTATAAATCAATTAATTAATTTCGAAACATATAAATTTAAATAAATATTTAAGATAAACTAATTTTGAAAATATATTATTAATAATTTAATATTAAATTATAGTAAATACTTGTATTAACTATTATAATACATCAATATTAATTATTTAATATATTATATTTAAATATGAAATTTGATTATGAATCATTCATGAACTTGAATACTTTCATTAAAGTATATTAATATATTTATGTTATTATATAATTTTAAAGTTAATTATAACTTTATCATTTATACATGTTAATTATATTAAAAGTTTTAATATTTAATGTATAACATAATCTATGATTAGATATATAATGATAATATAATCTTAATTTAATTATTAAATTTGATACTATATTAAATCTCATTAAACTTTTAAACTATTATACTTAATACAAATTTAATAATTTTAAATGCATTTTTAACTTAATATACTATAAATGTTACAGTATATTAAATTTTAAATAGTTTCTCAATGATAGTATAATTGTAATGCATAGTTCTAATAATAGTTTATAATTAATTTCATTCATATAAAAGTAAAATTTAGTCAATTATATCATTATTAAATATAGTTAATAGTTATTAATTTAAATCTAATTAATATATCTAATATTAACTCGAAAGTTTAGATTCTAAAGATTTAATGATCAGAATTAATCAATGCAAATTACTAAATCATGCATAAATGCATTGTAAATACATAACAATCGAAACATAAATAGCTAATAAATTGTATATTAGAAACTTATGATAAACTAAATTTGATTATTAAAAGTAAAAAGTTCATTTTAAAAAATTAATTAATTATAAAAGTTAAAAAATTACTTAATATGTAAGTATAAAAATTAATTAAAATTGAAACTTTGAAATGACATACAAAAATTTTTCATATAAATTATCTGAATTAAAAAAATTTTATTAAATTTAATTATGTAAATGCAATATAATTAATATTAAAAAACTGAAAATAAATGAAATAATTTGTAAATATAAATTAAAATTAATTCAAATCTAATAAAATATTTTTTAATATTAAAATACATTTCATTAAAAAATTTTAAGTTTAAAATTTTAATAACAAATTTTAATTCCTTGACATAATTTTAATATTCATTATATTAAAATTAATTAAATAGTAATTAAAAGTAATTTATATAAACCTTAAAATTGAAAATTTATGTTAAACAATCTGAACTATTTTTTGAATTTGATTAAAATTTAATATAATTTTATATATTTATAAAATACTATTATTAAAATAATTGATATTAAATTAATTATTTCAAAATAATTAAATTTAACCAGTATTATAAATTGAAATTAATTAATAAATAATTTATTTAAAAATAAATTTAATATAATTATTAAATAATTTATTTTTTAAATTTATTTATAATAACAATATTTATTAAATAAATTTTAAAAATAACTTGTGGTAAATTAATTAATAAAATTTACAATTAAATTATATATAATTAAGTTAATATTAAATATAAATTAAAATTTCATTTAAAATAATTATTTAAATAAATATTTAAATTATAAATTTATTATTAATAACTTTTAAATTTAAAATATATTAAATTTAAATCAATAATTTAATTATTAAATTATTATTAAAAGATTGAAAATATTAATTTTCGAAAAATTTAAATTTTAAAAAATAAAGTTTTTAATAAACATTATACACATAAATAATTTAAATTTTAAAACTAAAACAATTTAATTAAATAAAATTATAATAATAAACTATAAAAATATACAAAAAGTTAAATAATAAAATAATAATAAAAAAGTTTGAATAAGATAAAATTAATTAAAATGTAACTAAATTTGAATTTAAAAATAATTTAATTGACTAAAATAAAATAATCAAAAATTAAATTTGAAAAAATTTAAATATACAAAAGCAATAAATATAAAAATAATAATAAAAATGAAAGTAAATAAAAAAAAAATGTTTAGACAATGTAAATTCAAAAAATATTTTGAAAAAAATAATTGAAAGATGATTATAAAAATTAATTCTAAAAGAAAATGAATTGTTAAAAGTTAATAATAAACAAAAATTAATTTTAAAAAATATGAAATTACTAAAGGACAACTTATAACATCAAAATTATAAATTACTTATTTAAAACTTGCATTCTTATAAAAATTAATTTAAAAATCGATAGATTTTAAAATTTAATATCAAAAATTATAAATATTAAAAAAATTTTAAAAATTAAAAATTTTTTAAAAAAATTAAGTTTTAAGAAAAATTAATTTGAAAATTAAAAATTTAAATTTAAATATTGTTAAAATTTATTAGGAAAAATATTTATTTAGAAAACTACATTAAAAATTAAATATAATTTAAATTTTTAAAAAATTATTGAATCATAACACATGGAAAAACAAAAAAGTATTTAAGAATTTATTAATAAAAATTTAAAAATATTAATTATTTTAGAAATTGATTTAAAGTATTTCATTTTAATTTTCATTAATAAAAATTTCTGAACTTTAGAAAAAAATTAATTTTTATTCAGAATAAATTTAAAATCATTTTCAAAACGTATTAATTAAAAAAAATTATTTTAAAATATGCTGTCATTCTGTTGGCAGTACGTGTGCTGTGCCTGGGTCGACAGTGACTAGTGGTGGGAGATACCAGTCGCTCTCAGAGATCCGTCGCGTCAACTTTCAAAATTTTCGAGTTGGAGCCGCTTAAGGGATGTTTTTAATGAGTTTAGCACGTGTCAAAACCGCTCGAAGCGTCGCCAACGCCCGAGACGGGCGCGGGCTTGTGCGGAGAGTAGGTTTTGACAGTGCAACCACCTCAGAAACAAATTCACACAAAAAGTGATTTTTTTCGAAAATTTGTTGTCCGATCACAAATTTAATTTCTTTTATTAGCTAATTACACCATTATCTATCATAATTCGTCGTGAAAACCGAGATTCTGGTAAATTTACTGTCGCCACAACCTCTTTCAATTTTGGGTGCGGGGTTACAGTTGAAAAGAGCCAATGATAAAATTGCATTCAAAATTAACTTTAAAGCCGTTTTTTTCAAAATTGTGTAAATATTCTGCAATTTTAATTTTTTTATATGCTATTGGGACCCTCATCTTTCATAATCCACTTCAAAAATGGTAAAATCGCTTAACCGTTCCCACAAATATTTCCTCTGGTAAACGGAAAACTTTTGACTAATATCGCAGAATATTACACCTAGAAATCTGGGTTTTATTGAAGAAAATAATCTAGCGTCTGCAGTACAAACCGGAAGGAAGGATTATGAAGGAGGGAAATCTCAAGATCACGGCAGTGTACCGAGGTTGGCGCAAAAGACACCTCATTCACAGTATATCACTGAGAAACTGAAGCTTTAAAGCGTCGCTCTGGCTTTTATGTAGGTATAATATGGAATTAAGAAAGCACTTACTACCCAGAAACTAATAATTCCTACCATTGAAATATCACTTTCATGATCAGTTTTATTGAAATATTGAATCGCCATTGACTATCAGAAGATTTGTGATTCTTTCAAAAAAGTGTCAGTTAGGTTAATAATTAGTTATTTAATCAACATGCATTAAATCGGGAAGCATAGCTTCCGTCCGTAAATAAACTAAGACTTACAACGACTCATTGCACATGCAGAGTACGTTTATTTATTGATATCAACAAAAACAACGTGATCAGCGTTTTAAGGATTATTAACCGGCTGATTGTGTACCTGTCTCGTTAACGAATAATTTGACTTATAAACTCTATGACTCTAGAAACCCAAATGAGGCGTAAATTGTGACGTCCACATATGTTTTATAGACTATCAAAAAGCCTTTACTTCTTCGATAGAGTGAAACACTAAAAACGTATATACTCAAAAAAAATAGGAATAGATGATCAGGACCTGAGGGTATTAGAAAATCTTTAATAAAACAAACAGCGCAAATAAAACACTAGATGGAATATCGATGAAAATTAATATCCAACAAGAGTTTCATTCAGACTGCGTGCTGTCACCACTAATATTCAATTCATATTCAGAAGAAAAACTTAACTAAACACTAAAGAAGGTATCGCTGGGAATTTAACTGAATGGGGAACGAATTAATAATATCAGATTCGCAAGCAATACCATAAATAATGTCAGAATGATTGGCAGACCTTCAGGAGTTAATCAATAAATTGGTAAATAAGAGCAAACAAAACTTAGAAAAAACAAAACATAATGATGATATGTAAAAACGCCACACCACAAAAACAATTATATATCAAACAAAAAGCAATTGGCAAAACTGAGAAATATACCTACCTTGGCAACACAATTAATGATCGATATGACCGTAGATTAGAAATCAGGTACCGAATAGAAAAGGCACGGAACGCCTTGGATAAAGATATCCAAGCTATTGAAAAGCCGAGAATTAAGAATAAAAACAAAAATCAGACTCTTCCAATGACTCTATGGTGTTGAATCCTAGATAGCAACAGAAGCCTCCAGTAAAAAACTAAAAGCATTTGAAATGTGACTGTATAGACACATGCTGAGAATCCCGTGGACAACTCACATGACGAACAAAGTAATACTAAAATAAATGGAGAAGGAAAAAGAAATCATAAACAACCCCAGCGTTAAGAGAAGAAAACTAGAGTACTTGGGGCATACTATAAGGAAGAAAAAGCGTTATGGGTTGTTGCGAGTGATACTCCATGAAGGAAAAAGAAGAATTTCAAGGCTGAAAAATTTAAGAACGTGGTTTACGACAATCACAACAGAACTCTTTTGGGAAGGAGATAACAAGTAGAAATAATGATAGCCAAAATCATCGCTAACATTAGGTAACGGATAGGCACGCGTAGAAGAAGATAGATTCTAGAGTTCCAAGGGTTCAATCTAATCCAAAAGATCTTTCAACAAAAGGTTTAATTTAAAATTAAACCGCAGTATTTTTGTGAAAAGCAGGAATATATTTATTTTAATTGAAAGTACAGACTTTGAGGTTAGTAATAATGAAACACTATATCGTCGAAATGTTCTTCTTGGCCTTTCTTACAGACGGTCTTTCTTTTGGTGAAATTTTTCATTGCGTTTTCGCATAATTGTTGCTCTATTTTGCAAATAAGAGCTCTGATGTTGTCTTGGGGCTTGTGAATCGGTGCTGAAGCATTGACCTTATCTTTAACGTAGCCCCAAAGAAAAATGTCTTATAACATTATATTGCACGTCATCCACATCCACAGCAACAAGTTTTGGTTAAAAACAATAGGTTTGTTCGTTGAATGCCTCTGGAACTGTTCTGAACAGTTCCAGATTACGTCACACTGACAGTTTGTTGTGCAAAGCAATATTTGACGAACGCTTTTGAAATAACTTGTTCTTGTTCTAACCTCTAAATATTTTGTAAATAAATTGTCATGGTGGTGTCTAATATGAATAATTTAAGCTACAAGGTATTACAATTCAGATAGCAATATCTTGTAGCTGAACGTATTCATAATTGTCACCACAATGACCACTAATTTACAATATATTTTGAAGTTAGGTTATTTATATCAAGAACAAATTGTTTCAAAAGGGTTTGTCGAATATTGCTCTGCACAACTGTCTGTGTGACAAAATTAGAACTATTCAGAACAGTTCCAAAGGTATCCAAAAAACAAACCTATTCAGTCAACATCGTTTGGTAACGTAATTTAGTCAGTGCAACGGCCAGACCAGCATCATTTTCAAAAAAATATAGGCCATATCTAAAAATCTCCTAGTTTTTATATATCAAATGTCATGTCACTGTCAGTTTTGTATTGACAGTTCAAAGACGACAGTAAGAGACGGTCATTGGCCTGGGTGTTAGCGCGATGAACTGCTAATGTAAGGCGGCCCGGTTCAAATCCGGGTAGAGCTCATTTTGCAATGCCGTCTCCGTGCTTCGGAAGGCACGTAAAGACGGTGGTCCTCCTATGTTAATGAATTACCAGCATTAACAATAAAAAATAGGGTAACAGGTACATCTGAGGCAAGCCTAGCAAGCTACTTCAGACGTAAAACGAATAATGATCACAGTACTAGCAGTGGCTCTGAATATTGCCGATGCTGCGGTTAAAACTGCTGCTGCTGCTGAATAAAACAGGACTTGCCCTAATTAAAGTTAAAGAAGAAGAAGTTCAAAATGGCGCAAAATTTAAAAATGAAACCTCTTGTTAAAGGCACTTTACTTAAGACACATCCCACACTTCCGTGAGATACCGTGAGTTATTCTTAAAAATTCATTTTGACTATCAACTGGAGCATCAAATTGACAGTATTGATCCCAAGATTGATCCATTTCTGACTAATAAATTATTATTATGGGATGTCCCGTTGCGAGTGGTTACAGTATTGTGATTTATGGTTATCTGGGGTTTATTATGAACACTTTCGAAGTAGTTACATCCTTTTTTAATGTTAAATCATTGATTCCTTTAACAATGTTTAAAGATTCGAAGATTCATATTATTCGTTCATTTGCCCCCAATACTTACCGAATACAACTATTCTTTTGAAGTCTTTACAATCTATTTTATGGCTGAAATTACTCTGCCTGCATTGAAACATTAAATTCTGCTATTCTTCAATTTTTAAACAATGTAACCGTTAATAGTCATAAAAATGCGATTACTCGCCACTTGAATTTCTTTAAAAAGTAAGAAACTCGTTATTAATACTGCGAGACAAGATTATTAGTTTTCTTGAATATTTCGTACGCTTTTTATTGCGTAGGTAAGTTGTAAGGGTTCTGCAGCTCAAAAAGTTTTTCAAATCAAAGAATGTAACTTGATTCTAAAGTCATTGCAGCCCATAGTAATACTTTTCCAAATTTTTCTCTACTGAGGTTTTTTACAAACCTCTAAAACCATTGCGAAGTGGTCACTTTTGCCAAAAACAGGCAGAGACGTACCCAGAAATTTGCGATAAGGAAGCTTAAAATAAACAAAAATGATATGAAAAAATTAGGTTAAACTTCTCTCTCTCTCTTTCTCTCTTGGCAAACGGATGTTAAAAATATGATTACTTACAGAATTATTTATTATAACCTGTTTACCCTGTGCACCCATTTAGGTACTAAATATAATATATCTAATCAGGTGTTATGATATAGTTCTATAACAGACCTTACCTCTTCTCTGTGTCAGCTACTAATATATACTGACTTTATCTACTAGATCAAGTATAAGATAATTAATTCTTCCTTGTCATAATATGTTAGTCTTGGCTTCTTTCTCATCTTATTGGTTTAAATTTACTTTTCAATGATAGCTTTCGCAGTTGCCATTTATTTATTTGATTAGTTGTCACCCCCATCAAAGTGACATTACTTATGCCAGTAGGTATTTAGATCCGATACTTCGCTGGATCGATACTTGAGTACGACTCAAATATAGAATAAATTATTCTGATTGGTCGCGTACATGCTTACGTCGTTCTCAAGTACGAGATCCTAATAGATATGCACTTACAGTAATATTGTTTTTAATATAAATTGTTATTGTTGCGAAGAGAGGAAAATACTTGCGATAAGTTTATTTGTACTGAATTGATTCCCCTTGAAAACGGGTTTGAGAAGAAGCAAATATTTGCAAGTGTCCAAGTTATGCACACAAACACTTTGTTTCTATTTGCTTCACATGTTAAGAATTTTATTTAAAGTTTGTAAAAGTAAGCATTCTATAAGTGATTACAGTTAGATTAATTAAGAGAATTTAAAATTTGTATTCCTATAGTGACTTAATAATTTTGTGAATAATGTAATTTTTGAACAAAGTTAAATATATAGGTAATTGTAAAGCAGAGATAGAGTTGTCAACTTTTAACCAACTTTCCAATAATAGCGTTTATGAGCAAGTCAAATACAACTTTAAATTAGCTTTGTGAATAAATTAGCGAGTTTTGTGCAGCCTATCTCGGCAATTATCGCGCAACGCCTTCTTTGTAATTATTGTTATTCAAAATTATGGAATTTTAGATGTTTTATTATGCTGATTTTGTAGTGGGACTGCGAGGTTAAAGGGCCTTCAAAATTCACCCCTTTACTTGTGAATTTACTAAACCTTTTTACTTTTCAACACATTATAAAGCCAATTATGGTTTAAAACACTTAAAATATGCAATTTCTTGAGGGCTAATTCTATGTAATTCATTAAATTCAAATCAAAATATTCAAATTTATATCGCAGCTTTAGGATCAGTTTATTTTTAATATGAATTAGATTCTATGAAAAATTTTAATTAAATTCACACATTGTATTCGTTTAATCAGTCGCCTTTTCATAATATATTATGCAATAATAGCTTTGTTTTATATTTCATTTTCCACCATAAACATGGAAAATCTAGGTTATTTCAAGAAATATACCAAGCATTGTAATAATTACTATTTTTTAATTTTTTGTTTTAAAAATAAATTTGCTACAGAAGGTAGCTAAGAAAAAGTAGTATTATAATGTTACTTGAGGCCAGCAGGTAGATATTTTTATTATTATCAAATACAAATATTATCGCTGAAACAACAACTACTTTTGGATCACGCAATATATTTATATTGTAAAGAAATGTATTTGTTATGCTAAACAATGGAATGAAATAAAAATGTTACGAATTGTGCTGGTAGTCTCGACGTTTATTAACATACCGAGAACCAAAAAATGTTAATTATAATATTCTGTGAACCTAATTAAAAACATCATTCATCTACAAAGACAGCACGACCTTATATTACATATTTGCAAAAAAAATAAAATTTAATTATATGCTACTTAAATTAATGAGCGAGGAGAAATATGAATTAACATAAAGATGATTTGCATTTATATTAAGTTTAGGATCAACATTATTATAAAAAATATTACAAACTGCGTTGTTAATGTAAAACTATTATGCAGTACAGAACATGGAGTTACCAATTTAAATTTTACTAAGTAAAATTTAAATGCAATTCTGCTTTAATTACTTATTTATTTTCTCATATTTGATGTAACGCTTCCATTGGACATATATTAGCACTTAGCAATTAACTTTTAATTAATTTTTCAACGAAACGACATTTAAATTATTTTAAATATTCAATTTGTTCTTATAAAGTACCTTTATATTTTATACAATTAAGAACTTTTATTTAAGAAAATAACAAACGTAAGAAAATCCCCCCCCCCTGTGGTACACACTTTTAGTGCCTCATTTTTCTTCAATTGTTCTCTGTTAGTACTGTAGATATCTTTCTAAGAAGTTCATATAAAAAAATGTGTAAAAACGATGTTTCCTATAATAAAATTATCCTTATAGTAAATATATTTTACAAAATGGAAAATTTTTTTAGTCGTGTAACTTCAAATTCTTGTAAAACAACCTGTTCAATTGGCTGCCTAATATAGTGCCAGGAACTAAGTTAAAATTTTCAGTGGCATGCATATATGTATAATTTGTGCAAAATAATAAATTGTTGACTATCTTAGGCGGCTTATCAACATAAATAAACAATATTGTAATATCAAAATTAAAATTTTATTAAAAATGATATAAAAGCAAAAAATATTACATTAAAAAAATTATTGAGATTTAGTGTAATATATTATTAACCTGTGAAATGAATATTAAAGTAAAATTTTCAAAATTAACAGATTAACTAAAAGTCTGATGATAGCAGTAACCATTGCTGAAAACTCACTTAAAATTTAGTTTTATTGTTCAATTAACCTGTTAATTTTGAAAATTTTACTTTAATATTAATAGTAAAAAGAATTATATTGACGATATAATAATAATATCATACATGGGTATGATAGCATATAATTGTCCCTAAGTAATTTGGTCCCCGGTAATATGATTCCGGTAATTTGATCCTCTGATAATTTTACCCCATAATTTGGTCACCAGGTGATTTCATCTCCACGTAATTTGGTCCCCGGTAGTTTGACCCCCAATATTCAATTAATAAACTTCCACCGCTCGGGCTTACATCAATGTTAAGAAACTCCAACATCGAAGAAGATCCATCCCCTTCCTACTAGCACACTTTGCCAATTAAAGCCCACCTAGGGTGACATTTTTAGTAAGTAAAAATATCTCGCTCCGTTCCTCCAAAAGCGCCCTCCGCTCCGGTCCCCTTCGCTCCGGACGCTCCGGGCCGTTTTGAAACACACAACTACGTCAAATTTCGGATCCAATCAGTACTGACCCTAAAATTAATAGTCAATAAGAAGAAATATATATCGTGGTCAGGGATGGACAAAATACATGATAATGTATTTGAAATACAAAATACATTTATGTGAGTATTTGAAATACAAAATACATTTGCAATTTGTATTTGAAATACAAAAACAAGATTATTTAGAATTAGATTTAGATTATTTATAAGAAGTATTTTAAATACAAAATATAATATACAGCATTTAAGATACAAATAAGTGTGGGCCGACCCAGAAAAAGATGGGAGGATCAAGAGTGACGCAACAGACAAATGTTTAAAGCATGAAGATGATGATGACGACAAAATACAAAATTTAAAATACAAAATCCAAGTGCGTTTCTAATACAAAATAAATTTTAAAAAGTCAATTAAAATCCATTCTTTATTCAAGAGTTTAGTATACAATCTAATTTTTAAATAAGTAATTTCTTTCAAAAATAGAAGCGTTTCAAAATTGTCGCTCGATGTTCTCCTAGTTGGAGAGTGAATTAATCCAGCAAAAGAAAATAATCTTTCTACAGGTGCAGAAGAACACAAACATGTATTAAATTTAATAAAAGGTTTTTAACACTTGGGTAACTGTCAAAAATTGAGAAAGTTCAACTTTGGTCATTCAAAAATGTAACTGCTTCCAATTCTGGGAGACGGTCAAGAAACCCGAATTTGGATTTCATGATTTTTGAAGTGAATTATGAAAGAAGACATCGTTCTCTACACACTAAAAAAATTATATTTGCGGTCGGTCCACAAATTAAAAAAAACGACTTTAAAAATTCAAAATCGGCTGTGGTTGCGTTAATTAAAACTCACCTTCCGCAGCCTCCGTTTCGCTGCGCTTCGGCCGCTGCAGGTCGTTTTGAAAAACGCTTTACTCATTAAAAATATCCCCTAGACCCGTTCTACTCGATAAATTGGGGATTTTAACCCGACAGATAGCAGAGAGCGATTGCAATAACTCGGTGTTCACCCACCTACAGTACACGCACCGTAAATACAATGGGAATATGTTAATTTCAAATTTAAATTGTGGGCTTATTAAAGGACTTACCGAAACCTACCTCTCAATAAAAGTCTTGTATTTTAGTGCTCTTTTGTTTGGTCAAGCTATTTTTATAGAAAAAAGTGTACTTTTGAGTTAGGGTTTTTTGACTCTACCCCAATTATGCATTAGAGTCAGTTGCATTGGCTTCCTTGAAAATTTATTTTGTATTTATGTATGTATTAATAAAAAGACAAAACACAATACAAAAATACAAGATATATTTCAATGTGTATTTGAAATACATAATGTAAGTAGTTTATTAAGTTGTGAAATTATATATTGAATAAAATTTTTTAAAAATATACATGCTTAATGGAAGATGAAAATTTATTCAAAATTAATTTTTTAATTTTTTATTTCACTCTGGTCTACAACCCGCATAAACAGTGAAATTGATGGATTTTCTTAGCTAACCTATTATTTTCATTCGGTCCAAAACCCATGGACAGTGAAAAACGGTAACTTTGTGTTTTTTGAAATATTATTCATTTAGAGATAGTTTAACTAATGAGTTCTTGAAAGACGAAACCACTTTGCGTAACGGAGTCTTAGACTAAAAAATGTAAGTTGGAAGATTTTCAAATTTCACTAAGCTTGTATTTAAAAAAAAAAATTTATTCGGCATATTTGAAATACAAAATACAAAATGTATTTTCAAATACATCTCTTTTATTCCGGCCACCTTTGATCGTGGTATCAATATTGCGACAGATTCCTTTTTAACGTGAATACGTCTATAAAATCGGTACCATGTCCGAAAATTTAATAATAACGTGCAAGGAAAAGTGTTTATATGTCCGCACGAAATAAAGTCGGTGACATGTTTAAAAATTTAATAAAAATATGAGGTCGAGGTAATAAACCTAATCTTAAAAGTATACTTTTCCTATAAAATGGCTATACGAAACAAAAGGGCATACAATTTTGAATCATTTAAGGTGAGGATAAATTTAGTCGGACTATAGTCCAGTCATTATATACGAAAAACGGCATATAAATGCAAATGAACCGAGAAGGCTAATTTTTGGATATTGTGTAGGGAACTTAGAAAAGCTTAACTTGAAATTGTCGACCAAGATTTCCTATGAGCTTTCTCCGCCATCTTGAAAAGAAGTGTAAATTTTGTTTTCTTCGATAACTCGGCTTCCGCCATGATACAAAATTTTGATTATATACTTTTTGTTGCCTTTTACGATTTACAAATTAGGTCATATAATTTTTTACCTATCGTTGATCGTTGCAGAGATATCGAACGATAAAGTAAAATTAAGAGATTGAAACTTGTTTTTGCTGTTTTCTTCTTTATGATACATATCAAAAAATGTCAGTAATCAAACTTATAGATCATGCTAATATCTGTAATGCAGTCTTTTGTTTTTCTTTTAGACAAAATTACGACTTTTAGCGCCCTGTAAAGTTGGCAAATCCGCGTAAAATTTCGATTTCATAGCTAACGCAGTTTTATAGATTATGTTGCAACGGATTTGCGGTTTTTGAAAAAATTATTAAAATATAATATAAATAAATAAAACAGCAAAATTAGGAATCACACGTATGAAATTTATTATAAAAATATATATTTTGTGTTGTGGATGAATGTGTTGTAGAGGTTGGTTTTTAATATTTGTATTTTCTTCGTTTCAATGGTCCTGGTTCACAGTCTTTGTGTTCAGAGTACTCATCGAATTGTGGAGATTTTTCAACTACAACAGATAATTCTTCAATAGTCGAATCATTCTCATCATCCTCATTGAGCAGTAAATCGACTTTGGCAACGTTGTTGCATGTTTGCACACTGCAATTTATTCAAATAATTGAAACAAGCAATCCCTGCTTTTCGGAACCCACAGGCAGCTTTGCATTTTCCTTTGCACTTGTACGATATAAGCTTTAAAAGCTCAGGTGGCGCTGGCTCAGCTGTGCTGGAACCCGGTTCAAGTCCATGTTTTGTTCGTTGCCAACCCCATTCCTGAGGATCTGTAAACCCCGAGCCACGTTTGCACCTGGTGATAAGTTCGAATACATGTTGAGAAATCTGCGAGAGTCTCATGTCGATGTGCTGTTCGGATGTTGAGCATGGTACTCGAAAAAAATGTTCAATTTGTTTGCAAATATTTTGAAGCTGAACCATGCTTCAAGTCCACGATACTTTTATGCTGTCAGTAATTCCACGTCCCTGAGTTAGTTCTCCTGTTGTCTTCATAGATCGCATAAGAATCTGCTCTATCGTCATGTCTGACATAATACCAGACCAATATTTTTCCGTTCCACGAGTCACAAAATAGCCACGTCTTGTGAATCTAACGTAGTCTTCGTTAGGTATTTTTTCAAGCAGGATTCGCATGTCCTGTAAGTATAAATGAGCAGACTTCGGATAGAAGAAATTATTGACATTGTCTAAAGTAGCTAGAATTTAAATACTAACCTTTAATGAATCAAATTTAATAACTTCAATTGAATATTACTCGAAAAGGGTGACAGTACTAAAAAAAATTTTCCTACAAAAGTTGTTTATTTTTTAAAGATCTTTTCAACGATATCACTTTTGATATATAGTGCCAATTAAAATTTTGAAGTTCTGGACATTCTGGAGTCATCTACTTGGGATTCCGACTTTTCCGTGAAATAATAATATAGCCATTCGATTCTTTACTACGGTTTTTGTGATAAATTTTTTTGACGCAACTCTATACGACTAACCGTTTTTGAAAAAAATGACTAATACGGTTCATCTCATTCACCCTGTATAATGACTGAACTATAAAACTGCGTTAGCTATGAAGTCAAAATTTTACGCGGATTTTCCAACTTTACAGGACGCTAAAAGTCGTAATTCTTGTCTAAAAGGAAAAACAAAAAGACTACATTGCAGACATTAGCATGGTCTGTAAGTTTGATTACTGACATTTTTTTGATATGTATCATAAGAATGAAAAAAACTGCAAAAACTAAGTTTCAATCTGTTAATTTTTACTTTCCCGTTTGATATCTCTACAACGATCAACGATAGGTGAAAAAATTATATGACCTAATTTGTAAAGCGTAAAAGGGCTACCAAAAAGTATATAATCAAAATTTTTGTATCATGGCGGAGAGCCGAGTTATCGCAAGAAAACAAAATTTACACTTTTTCAAGATGGCGGAGAAAGCTCATAGGAAATCTTGGTCGACAATTTCAAGTTAGCTTTTCTAAGCTTCTCTACACAATATCCAAAATCAGCTTTCTCGGTTCATTTGCGTTTTCAAATGTATATAATGACTGGACTACTATTCAAATTTGAAAATTACAATTTTCCCATAAAAAATACATGTATAGTAAGTGTTTTATTGCAAAGTATTACGCCATTAGAGCGGCCATTTTATCACCAGTTCGCGTGTTTTGCCGGGGTTGACAGTGACTAGCGGTGGGGAGATACCAGTCGCTCCCTGACATTTGTCGGGTCAACTTCCACGCTTTTTCGAGTTGTATCGTCTTGAGGAATGTTTTTAGCAAGTAAATCACTTGTCAAAACCGCTTGTAGCGCCCGGAACTGAGCGCAGGATGCGGAAAGTGGGTTTTAATAAACGCAACTACGTCAAGATTGGGAATCACCTTAAAAGTGAATTTTTTCTGAAATTTATTAACCAACCCCAAATTTTATTTTTTATTTGATAATTTCACCATTATCTTTTATAATTCGTTGTAAAACCGAGATTCTGGTATCTTTACTGTCGCCATAACTTATTTTAATTTTGATGGGCGAGGTTACAGTTCAAAAGAGCCAATGAGTAAATTGCATTGTAAATAAATTTTAATTTTTGGTAAATGCGATTGTAAACCATAAAATTGGCGAGCCAAAACTGCACAGTGTAATTTTATATTTAAAAAAAATTGATTTTATACTTATTAAAATACTAATAAACACCTGGAATCCTCCAAACTAAAGATGTTAACAGAAGTGATATATATATAAAATTTGTATTCCAGTACATCGCAATCTGAAAACAAAATAATTATATGTATATGATGAATTGCTCAAATTTCAATATTGATAAGAGGGTTCACCGCGACAAATGAATCATTTGAATTTCTTTAAAATAATAAATTGAATTATAAAATAAAATAAAATACTGAAGATGAGTTTTATTGCTAATGGATTATTTATGGAAATTATAGTATATGATAATTAAAATTGGAAATACAATGAATGAAAAGTTTGATAATGGTAAGACCATGTGGTGAGTAATAGGAAGTATTACATTTTTTTAAATAGAAAATTATTAATATTGGATTATTTTCCTACTTTAAATATTTTAGATTTTAATTTTTGCATTATTACATATGAGTAGGTAGTAAAAAATAGTTGTAATTCATTTTAACTGCCTATGTGATAAAAGTTCGAACGAAACTATAAAAAATAAATTTAAATTGCACAATAATACATAAATTAAAATTTAACAATGAGCAAGAAGATGAGAGTCCCCTGCTTACGACCCTAAAAACGTGTGTACCTCATTATAAAAGTGCTTCAAATTAAAATTGTTAAGTAATGGCCTGTAGTGGTTTTGGTAATAACAACAATGACAGGATGCATATCTTTAAAATGCAGACCTTACTAATGCAATGTCTGCTAATGCTAATGAATAATGCCGTTTCAAAATTATATAGTATCTGTGCAATAAAAAGAGGGATGCTACATCTAGATGTAAAGTAGGCATTACTATGTATTACAGATTTTGATGATGATATTTAAATGGCTTACTTGAAGGAATACTACACAATTTCGCCAAAATATTTGTATATTCTCTAATAAAAGAAACTACCTTTCGAACTCATTCTTGATAATTACGCAGACCATAGCAGGAACTGCTACTGTTTTTTTACATAATAATAACATTATCTAGATTTTTTTTTTTCGATACCTACTGCTAAAAATATACAATATTCTTTGAGGGTAGTTTAAAACAGTTGATTTTGGAAGAGGGAGATATCTCCAATGTATTTCAGATATAGATGATTTTGCAGTAAAAGTGCGCTTTTCCGAACAATAATAGATCAGACGTAGAATTTTTTTCTCCATTATGTATTATTAATTTCACCTGGCACCGAACAAACCAATATTTTCTTTTTGCAGTTGGTTGCACAACTACATATGCAAGAGAACTTAAATAAACCAATAAAGGTTATTTGCCTTCGGATTAAGGGTCTATGGAACATAGTATAGGTTGAACTGTCGTTGTCACTACAAACAAACATATTATGAGATATCTTCAATTCACTCTTAAGTTAATACTACTAACTTGAGCCCAGCTTTAAGTTTATTTGAAAATTTCAATATTAAAATATTGAGTTTATTGAGTTGGTATTACTGTTTTTAGGACAAACTTGCTTTATAGTAACAATTACATGAGTGAAAAATAAAAATAAAATTTTTATTTCGATTTTTAATTTATTAAAATTTAATACATAAACCGAACCTTGGTTATTATAAAACAATAAAAAATTCACTTAAATGCACTTGTATAAATAGTCGCTGCTGTTTGATCGTCAGTTGGTTGAATTTTACAAGAACTTTTAAATGAGTTTTTTAATTTCATTGATTGATTGACAGCTAAGTGAAATATTCTATAAAAAAACATATCATAAATTTTATTTAATATTTGGTAATAAATTGTGATACCATTTAAAATATGAATTGATCGCCATCGCATCCACTTAGCCTGCACTTAAATAATCAAACTGCATTCTTATGGTAACTGCACTAATTATTATTACAATGCTTCGTGCATTTTTTATTTTACAACTTATGTGTGGATATAATGTAGTACATATTTCAATTAAGTATTTATTTGTTAAGATGCATCGGCACTTTAAGTAATTGTAATACAATGTAATAAACTAACATCCTTTTGAATGACCAAAAATCGTCAGGGTGGTTCAAATAAAGTGACACTTATAAAACGCATATTTTCCAGCATCCAAAATAAATTTTTATTAGAATATTATATCCCTATCAAAGTTTTACAATATTGGCAAAATGTAATTGATTTTTATTGCTGTGAGAAAATTGATTTCTGAATTGCCAGCTATTTTATTAATTTGTGATTTGTTTTCTTTATCCTCTAACTCAACTACATAATATGAAATTATCTTAAATTATCTCTGTTTACTTTTAGATTTTATAGTTCTGCTCCAAGGATTATTTCTTCTTCGGTTTTCCATTCTTTAGAAATGAACATTTAATAGAAATACTACCCCATTTCTTATGCCATCCATTTTCTGGAGTGGATTAGTTCCCGTGTTTTCTCCTCTTTGTAAGAGTTTATTTGTTGTTCGTGTTAATACCTAGTATCACTTATTTTTGCTTTTTTTATTACTTTTTTCTATAACTTTCTGTCTTCTACTCTTTTCTCCCACGCTCCTACTTTTATTTTCATCAGATCTTCAATATCTGGAATCTAACATTCTACGTTGCTTCTATTCTTCTGTTTTCTTTCCGATTGTTTTCTGAATGTGCGTTTATCATAGTTTTTTTAAATTTTATTTGCAATATTATTCCAAATATCTAATTCAGTTGGTTGGATGTCATATAGCAATTCTATGTTGTCCCATGTTGTGCTGGTTGTAAATTATCAGATTCCATTACTTGGCTGCATTCATAAGTCTTCGTGTTAACCGTTAGTTACTAGTATTCAATTCTAATTTTGTTTTCTTTTACAATTTTCTTTTTAGGAACTTCCTTTATTCTCTATATTTGCAATTCTTTAATCTTCATATTATCACCATCAATATAAACTCCACTCCGCTTCAGTTTATATTTATTTCTCATTGTGGTCTCTTTCTCTTCCCAGTTTTATAACTTAACTGCTATTGCTATTTTTCTTAATTTCTTCCTATTTTGTAAAGATCAAATCTTTGTTGCAAGAAGTTTTGTGAATGTTTTTTTACAATGCCAAAATTTCTCATCCTAATTTCTTTTTTGCGGTAATTTTTTCTTGACTTTTCATGCTTTCAATTCTTTTAATTAATTATTGAGTTTTTACAAATTTTACAAGTTTTGTGAATGTTTTTTTACAATGCCAAAATTTCTCATCCTAATTTCTTTTTGCGGTAATTTTTTCTTGACTTTTCATGCTTTCAATTCTTTTAATTAATTATTAAGTTTTCACAAATTTTTCTTTATTTTCTATTTTGTCTTGCATTCCTATCATCTCATCCTTCACCTTTTTATATTTTCCTTATTAATCTCAAATCTTTCATCTCTTCCCATTTCCTTGATGGCTCCCAATACTTCATCTACCTTCTGTTCTTTTACTTTAATCACTGTTTCTTTTTCTCTTGTTAATGGAAAGATTTTTCTTCCGTATCTTCTTCAGCTAATCTCTTCTACCAAAATACGATGTTTTTTATTTTCACTATATGAACTATCTCTCTAAATTGTGTCTTATTCAATTTTTGGTTTTTATTTGGCTAAATATTTTTCATCTATTTATCTTTTGTCTTGGAAATCAAACGTCTCTATAATTTACTCAATTCAGTTTTAAATTGGGTTTTTAACTAATAATACTCAAACTAAATGAATATTTTTACGTTATTTGAGTTGCCTATTTTCAATCCAGTTTCATTATATTTATAACCAATTGCAAAATTGACAAAACACTTTAGGTTATAAAAGAGATAAATCAAAATGGTAAATAAAAATATAAAAATTAGTGAAACAATACATATTCAAAGCTTAATACGAAGCTATGGCAAGAGTAACGCTTTCCGCATAAAATGCGCTTCTTCTGCTATTTATTGCTCTTAATTATGATAATTAAAAACTTTTACACTCAGTTAATTTGAAGAATTTATACTCACTCTCAGTTAATCTTGATTTTAGACTGATCTCTTTAAAAATTCTGTCTAATTTTTGCCATCCCTTTGCCAATCTCGTAAATGAAGATCCCTTTTTGACTTGTTCTGCTAATTACTGTCAAAATTTATAAAGAGCCTTTGTCGTGCTGCATATGTTCATCTTTATGTCCTTGATGATTTCGCTCAATAATTTATTTCAGCAGTTGTTCTATTTACATGCTAGTGATGCTTTAAAATTAAATACAAATTTTGCATAAATTTAGGGTAAGCAATAGACACATATTTCTGCCTTATTGGACGTCACCGGTACATGGCAGGGACTTCAATTAGAAATATTTACATCCTAGCACAACCTTAGTTATGCTAAATACTCGTGAGTCAAATCCTCGCTTGGTATTTTGATCAATCACTGTAACAAGTTATTTGTAGTTATTTCGAGTTATTAAGATGACGGTATGATAACGCTATAAGTATCGTTCAAAATTTTATAAATATTTACAGTAGTGACGTTAAAAATTAAATACTGTTTGCAAAATTTTGGGTGAGCAATAGACACATTTATTTTTAATCTTGGGCAGGTTTAAATTAAAAATAAAAAAACCCTTTTACAATATTTTAAACGGTTTTTGATCAACACTGAAACAATTATTTTAATTTCAAGTTATTAAGTCGGTTTTTATCTTTCAAAATTATTACAACAAAAAGAATTGAAAGTAGTAATGTGAAATTTAAATATTGTGGGAAAAGTGTCGATAATTTGTACAAATTAATTTTTTCTTATGGGAAATAAAAAACTTTACAAAAGGGGAAAGTACAAAAATTCAAGCTTCCTATTTACATGCTAGTGACGCTTTAAAATTAAATACAAATTTTGCATAAATTTAGGGTGAGCAATAGACACGTATTTTGCCTATTGAATTTTACAGGGCAGGACTTGAATTAGAAATTTTACACCTAGCACAACCTTAGTATGAAATACTGTGTGTCAAACTTGGATTGATAATCACTGTACAAGTTATTTGAGTATTTCAAGTTATTAAGATACGTGTATTATATACGTCAAAAATCACCAAATTAATGGTAAAAATTTTGGTTGCAAGTGTATCAATTTGTCAATTTCCTTTTACATGCTAGTAGCTATTAGAAATAAATACAAATTTTCAAAAATTTAGGGTAGCAATAGACACATTTTCCTTATTGTGAGTTCGGATACATGAGATCTTGTATTTAGTAAATAATTTACATCCTAGCATTCAACCTTTTTGAAATATGTGGTAAATCTAGCAAGATTTTATAATTTAAAGTTTTTTAGTTTTCACTTTTAAATACGGTTGAAAACGTATAAGTATGTTAAATTTTACAACAACAACAATTGAAAGTAGTAATGTTAATTAAATATTGGTGGTCAAAGTGTCGATAATTTGACAAATTAATTTTTAAAGTCTTCAGTGCTTATGTAGAAAAACCAAATTTACATTTTTAACGTGTATCACCCATTGTCTAATTTTAATTTCACTAGTATGTGAATAATCGCTTTTTCACTGAGATAATCGACTAACATCCATATTTAGTTGATAAACTTGAATAGGTTAATTTAGGGAAGAGTCGATAACCCAATCAAGTATTTTCTAAGAAATATGTTTCCAAATGAAAGACACAAATACAATTTTAAGTTAATTGAATTTATAATGTCAATTTAAATTTGATAAATTACAATTTTTAATAATATGAAGATCTTTTACAATAAAACCAATAGGTAAAATTGTACACTAAATGTCTTTTAAGTTATGAAATCTTGAGACCGTGGCAAATCTACTTTTTATAGGTATTGGGATCTTTTATAATTCACAAAGAAATGTAAGAATAATACGCAATTCAGAGTTAATGAAACGCAATTTTATGATAATTTTTTCGATCAAAATTAATTTTTATATTAATTAATTATTTGTAAAAACAATTTGTAAAATAGCAATTTTATTTTTACTTTATCTGCAATTATTGTTTAAATATCAAAATAATGATAAAATGCAAAAATCATCCAAATAATGGTTTTAGGAGAACTTTTTTAGGAAATGTTTATATTTAAATTAAATTTCATTTTATTTAATATAAAACAACTTTTTAAAATAATGATGTGTTAAGAAACCTCAAAATTGATCTAAATTTATATCTTAAGGATTTCTTAAATGTCCACAAAAATATAAATAATGTTGTGTTAGAAACTTGCTCTAGAGCATAAATTTTTATAAATTTAAAATAAAATAGAATTTTTATTTTAGTTTTTACTAGAAAAATTTTGAAACATAAAAATAATAAAATAATAAAAAGGTCATCAAAAAATTTAGCCCAGAAAGGGGGCCCTTTTCAACTGTAATTCTATCAGGTAAAAGCTTTTGCAGGATAAAAGAACATATTTTAAACAATCAATAAACAAACTTGACCAATGCTTAACAAAATTCCTTTAGATCATTTCCCCAAAAAAACAACAAAAGCTGGAAAGACTATTCACCCAAGTGACTTGGACGTTAAGCAAATTTTAAGAAACTAAGATATACACGTATATCACGTCCCATTAATAAAATTTTTGTTATGACAAGCCTTAGCCAAAATCTTTAAAAATTTAAAATAAAATAAATTTTTTTTGAAAGAAAGAGAAACATTAAATAATAAAATATAAATAATGTTTGTTAGAAACTTGCTCTTAAGAGCATAAATCTTTATAAATTTAAAATATAAAAATAAATTAAAATTAAAATTAAAAAGAATTTTTATTTTAGTTTTTACTAGAAAGATTTTGAAACATAAAAATAATCAAAATAATGAAAAAAAGTCATCCAAAAATTTAGCCCGAGAAGGGGAACCTTTCAACTGTAACTCTCTGATCAGGTCAAGCTTTCACAGGATAAAAGAACATATTTTAAACACATCAATAAGCAAACGACCAATGCAAGCGATAAATTCCTTTAGACCATTTCTCCAAAAAAAAACAACAAAAGCTAGAAAACTATTCCCCAAGTGACTTGGAGCGTTGCGTTGAAACTAAGATATACACGTATATCACGTCCCACGCTAAATCTCTTCATAACCACCAAGGCAAACCCCATCAGATTTCTTTTCATCATCAAAGAAAAATACTCTTTTGACAGATAGAGAAATTTGTAAATAAAGATTCAAAAAATAAAAGTTGATTGTTTGGTGGGGCAACTGCTTTTTTAGTGTAAACAAAAATTGTTCATTTTAGTTTTAAGTTGTAATTATAAACTGATTAAAAGAAAACAAAAAGTCTTCTTGAACAGTGCTACTGATTTACACAGCTACAATTTGGACTACAGTTTAACAGCAAAATTTTTTAAAAGTCAGTTCTATTCTAGCCATCACTGCGTGTGGACGCAAAAATGCGTTAACATTTTTCAAGTGTTTCAATAAAATGTTTCGACGTTTGAAGTTCACCCAACAAAACTTTTGTGTGAACAAAAGTTAAATAAATAAAATAATAAAGTTAAGAAGTAAAAGTTTATGAAAAAGTGATATGTTTAAAGTAAATTAAATGCAGTAAAACCTCATTTATCCAGCTCTCGTTAATCAGGATCTCCGGATAATCCGGATCAAATTTATAGACATTTTTTTTATTTAATGCTGGCATTAGATAAAAATTTTTGACTATGATAGCAAACACTTAACTAGAAATACGCCAAATATTTGTCTTGTAACATCTAGTAATTTTGTTACAAAACATAGTTTTAGGTAAAAATGGTAAGTCTGCTTAAATTAAGATTTTCTTTACTTATTACCATCTTACCCGAATATACGATTTTAATTGTTTTGGGTTGATTAATCCGAATAAACAAGGTTTTACTGTACAAAAAATTTGGGGGTTAGTATATGCGATATAGGTATAACTAAAAATTGACAAAAGAAATAAAATTTTATAAAGGCTTAATTGAATCGTGGAAGAAAATAGAAGAATTGCTTTGAACGATTTCGGATCAGGAACGGTGAATTTTGCAAAAGCAGGCAAATGGAACTCGTCAAAAACGAAAGTGGAATAAATTGGGCACAAAACAATAAAATACCCAACAAGCGCGGTAAAATTTTAAAACCTGAAGAGCCCATAAATTTAAAAATTTATTTTAAACAGTAAATGTAATGTAAAAAATGTAAGAAATTTGTAAAATTAATTGTTATTTGTGTTAAAATTGAAAAAAGTTTAATTTATAGATAATTGAAAATAAAAATCATAGGAAATTTTAAAAAATAAGTCGGAAAATTTGGCGGGAACGGTTACAAAGCCCAAATTCGGATTTTCTTGATTTTTGAAGTGATTTATGAAAGAAGACATCGTTCTCTACACATTAAAAAAATTGCAGAATTTTCAAACCTGAAGAGCCTATAAATTTATAAAATTTATTTTAAACGTTGAAGAAAATGTAAAAAATTTTGTAAAATTATTGTTATTTATGTTAGAATTGAAAAAATTTAGTTTAAAGATATTAAACAAAATTCATTAGGAAATTTCAAAATCACTTACAAATTATTTCTATGGTAAGGAAAGAAGACATCGTTGCTCACATTAAAAAATTGCAGTCGGACCACACATTTTTAAAAAAAACAGCTTTAAAAATTCTACATTAGCCGTGGTTGCGTTAATCAATATTCTGCTGCGCTCCGACCGCTACAAATCGTTTTGAAAAACACTTTAGTCATTAAAGATATCTCCAAACCAAAAATGCTGTCAATTATGACGCAATATTGTGCAATAATCACTTACATAATATATTTCGTATGGTAAAGGAAAAAGAGACGTTGGGCGACTGAAGAAACGATGGACGCCGGAACAGGCTTAGCCTAATCCAGGAAGTTTGATGATGATGATTTTAAGGTAAATAATTAATATGTAAATTGTAGAACATGCCTTAATTGAATGCATTGAACTGCAGCCAAAGTATTTGCTGATGGGACAGGTACAATACTCATAAAACGGTTGTTTAGAGGCTATCAACCCCGAAAAACGCTGATCACGTTATTTTGAGTTGACGTTGAAGTTTAACTTGCGTATTTTTGCAAATGTGCATATTTAGTTGCCAATTGTAGTTTTTAGTATTAGTTTATTAACGGACGGAATAATTTGTTAATTAATAAATAATTATAAACCCAACGAGAATTTTTCTGAAAGAACAACGAATCTTAAGCCGATGACACCTTAAAGGTTAAGAAAAGTTTTATTATCAAGATCACAATATGATGATTATAATAAAGGTTTTCTGAACCTTTAAAGTGTCACCAGTTTGACGTAAACCTTGATGTTATTTCATAACGATCACGTTAAAATAACGTTTTGTGATAACATAGACCTGAATGGCGATCCTAATATTTCATTAAACAGATCGTGTTTCAGGGAATATATTAATTTTATATTTAAATTGTGGGCTTATTAAAGGGCCCACCGAAATCTACCTTACCTTGAAAGTCTTGTATTTTAATGCTCTTTCGCTTGATGAAGCTATTTTTATAAGAAAAAGTGTATTTTCGAATTCGGGTTTTCTGGCTCGATCCAATTTCCCAATAAAAAGCAAAAAGTAGAAAATTTGGAGCCGGTCTATATTTCGCAGTACTGTACGATAAATGTATGTTAGCTAGATTTTGACCATTTAAGAAAAAAAATTAGGATATCAACGAAACGTTGTATAGATGTAGTCAAATACTTACCCCGAATTTAAAGATACTTATCATTTTAGAGATTGTTAAAAGGGTGAATAATGTCGAGTTTTGTTGAACCCCTAATTATATCTTCTAAATTATTTATTTTTACTATACTATTGGGATGCCCACAATTTTATCTTTATAAAAAAACTAAACATAGCAATATGACCCAATCTTATCAGTCTGGAAGAATAGTTGCTAATAACGAACACTCATATGATATTTTCTTTTTCTACCTCTTAACATAGGACTACGTTCTGTAATATTCAACAGTAACCTCGGCCAAGTTCCGAAGCCACTGCTAGTACTGTAAGCATATTATTTGTTTTACATCTAAAGTAGCTTGCTAGGCTAGGTTCGGATGTGCCTGTTACTCTATTTTATATTGTTAATGATAGCAATTCATTAACATAGGAAGACCACCGCTTTTATGTGCCTTCCGAAGCACGAAGACGGCATTGCAAAGTGAGCTCTACTCGAATTTGAACCGGGGCGCTTTAGCAGTTGATCGCGCTAACACTCAGGCCAACGACCGTCTCGATCCATGTGTTATGATAAATTATTTCCTTTCAGAGCGTGGTCATGAGCTGCCTGTTACAGCTATGCCGTAATCGGGAAGTGTCCGACAGTATTTGTATTTTACAATATGCTGGTAATATTTTATAAGGTATAAAATGACTATAATATAACTTTTCTATAATTGAATTGTACACTTTCAGCAATTAGGAGCCCGGATTCAACAGTAGGTCTCCTATCTCTGTAGATAACTTGGACACGCTCACTATAGTATACATTAGAGAGAAATACAACAAAGCGGGGGCGTCAACACTGTACACTTTATAATAAATGGAATACCTATGCATTTTTTTGTAAAAATTTATAAAACGCGGAAACGTAAACATAATTCTATAGCAAATATCACAGAGTCAGGTGAGAACAGCAAGTGAAATAATTGCAATAATTATTTTTGTGTTTAGGCACTTTATTATCCTGGCCGTGTCTAGATTTCGTTTATCTTTATCGCGTCGATTTGGATAATAATCGTTCACAGTTATCTTCAACATCGTTCTAAATAGTTCAGTAGTGCAACTGTGTGCGCGCTAAATTTAAAACTTACATCCAGATTCGCTAACTGTAAGAACGAAATCTACGATTTCGCTAGCCCTGGATAAACTTTTGTATAAATTTTTTAATTTAAAAATCCTGTAAACTCTGAATTTTAGTAGAATTTGAAATTTGTATATTAATATTAATATTCGAACGACATTTTTAAAAATAGATAAATTAAAAAACTGTTCAAAGGTAGAATGCTCGCCTACATAACTTCCTTGTAAAGGCTCTCCCATTTTAATGCGTTTTAGGAGAGCGGGCTACAAAAAACTCAGTTTTTGTTGTACTATATTCCGGTAGTATCGCTTTAGTTAACAGCAACAGAGAAATAAATATGATCTATGATCAGCGAAAGATTCTAAAGTATGTGCCGATTCTATTAGAAACGATTTTAGTTAAAGCTGTATTTATAAACTCTGGAATAGTGGTAGTTAAATCGCAGTGTTGGCATCTGTAACAATACAGGGAATATCCTTGATATACGTAATGATAAGCTTTTGGGGATGAGCTTCAATTTTTATTATATCGATATTTTAGCTCTCACTCGTACAATGTTGCACACACATAAAAATGCGAATTAAAAGTAACGCGGAAATGTTGTGTTCTTGATCAATCTCGAGCATAACTAGCTGACAAATGGGGTGCAATAGCGGTTATAAGTTTTCTAATATGATTATTATTATATTTCAAACGATTCCCACTTTATAAGCAGGAGAGGAGTGAACTGAAATGACTCACGCAAAAGTAAATTATACATTGAAAAGGCTTTAATATAATGAATTCATTCATATGCATGAGGCAATGTAGAATGCTGGAGCAATATTTGGTGGCGTAATGAAATGAATTTATGCAGAGCTGTAATGCTTGAATATTTAGCGTATACCCCTTCATCCTTTTTGAAACACCGAACACTGTGTACCTAAGCTTGTCCTCTTCCACATTAAACCACCTCTTATTATTTTCATTTCTCTGCGTTTAACTCAAACTTCTAACGATTTCATTTAATGTCGTGTAAATACCTTTATTTCCTTATCAAATTAGTATTGATTATACTTTTTTTTTGCATACTATCGTTGTTTATGTTGGTGCAGATAGCAAGAAAACCAATTTACATAATATCTACTGCCGTAAGATTTTCTTATGCTACCTATAACTTTTATTGCTAATGCAAGTTCTCAATACACTTTAAGAACTACTACATCATGATTGTGCTAAATTGAAACAAAAAAGTTTTCTTTTGTAAATCATAAAAACATTCCTCCGTTAACGCTGAAAGTTATTATTGATTAATTTGTACGTAACAAATTAAAATTAATTAAAGTAGGGCATCTGATTTTGAAATATATCCAACAGACCTCCGCAAGATAAAGTTTTACCGAAAGTGCGTATCCAACAATTAATTGTGTTTAACGGACAACTCATAGCTTTAGAAACTATCGGTTTTTACCGATTAAGCCCTAACCCTATTAAAATTAACCTTTTTTGGAATAATAAATAACTCAATCAATTTTGGTAACTACGTTGCAGGAGCGCTGCACGTCAAGTAATTTTGAACAATAATTATATCAATTTAAATATTGCGAGGTATAGCGAATGTGACACAAATAAAAATAATTATTGCATTAATTCAAAATTTTCTATACATGAAATGTACGATAGGTAGGTATGTAAATTAAAAATATATATGTATATGCAACGGGAAATTTTTTTTTTCGAAATAAAAACGGATTGCCTAGGATCCCAGTGATTAATCCGAATAAACAAGGTTTTACTGTACTAAAAATTGGGTAGTATATGCGATATAGGTAAAAGTAAAAAATTGATAAAAGAAATAAAAATTTTATGAAGACTTGAATTGAAAAGTGAAAGAAAGATAGAGGAATTGCTTTGAACGATTTCGGATCAGGAACGGTGAATTTTGCAAAAGCAGGCAAATGGAACTCGTCAAAAACGAAAGTGGAACAAATTGGGCACAAAACAATAAAATAGGCAACAAGCACGGTAAAATTTTAAAACCTGAAGAGCCTATAAATTTATAAAATTTATTTTAAACATGTAAGAAAATGTAGAATGTAAGAAAATGTAAGAAATTTCGTAAAATTAATTGTTATTTATGTTAGAATTGAAAAAAAGTTTAATTTATAGAGAAAATTAAAAATAAAAAAATCATTAGGAAATTTCAAAAAAATAAGTCGGAAAATTTGGCGGGAACGGTTACAAAGCCCAAATTCGGATTTTCTTGATTTTTGAAGTGATTTATGAAAGAAGACATCGTTCTCTACACATTAAAAAATTGCAGCAACATAGAAAGACCACCACTTTTATGTGCCTTCCGAAGCACGGAGACGGCATTGCAAAGTGAGCTCTACCCGGATTTAAACCGGGGCGCCTTAGCAGTTAATCGCGCTAACACTCAGGTCAACAACCGTCTCGACCCATGTGTTATAATAAATTATTTCCTTTCAGAGTGTGGTCATGAGCTGCCGGTTACAGCTATGCCGTAATCGGCAAGTGTCCGACAGTATGTATTTTACGAGGGTCAACCGCTGAGGAAATCGTGTACAATTAACTTCACACTTTACGTACTTCATCATAATTCTCCATACTTCTTCGTACTTCATATAATTCAGTAGTAATTCACGGGACTTCACGTACTTCGCCAGTAATTCACCGCACTTCATCAATAATTCACGGTACTGCAACTACTTCATTTTATTTCACGTACTTCATCGGTATTTCAGAGACTTACCGAGATTCCAAATTTGGCACTGGAGGGTGTTCCACACCCCAGACCCCGGATTGAGTAGTTTATTTTTATAAAGGTAAACTGAAGATCTCCTGATGCAGCGATCTACCTTTCAGGGGTACGGAATTTATAATTACGCAGTTTATAATTAATTGTCAGATTACGAATTAAACACATGGCCATAGCTAATTTTAATAAACTTGAGATATGCTTAAATATTTATTTCACTTTCAGTAAAAATAAATTACTTAAACCGGGGATCTGGGGGTGTGGAACACTCTCCAGTGCTTTTGGAACGGGTGATCTTTAGTTTACTTCAGATAAAAATAAACTACTTAATCTGGGGACACCCTTCAGTGCTTCTGAAACGGAGATCTTCAGTTTACTTTTGATAAAAATAAACTACTCGATCCGGGGGTCTGGTGAGGGGGGTCTGCATGTTCTGCAATATTCTAAAATTTGTGCACTGGAGGGTTTAAAATAAAAATGTTAGGAAAATCCACTGATGTAAGTTAATTTGCTATCAAATAATTATTATTGAATACACGTGTCTTATCTATGATACACATTGACCGTAGCGCATGCTCATAAGCTAGGTTCAACTCTATGTAATTCACCAAAATTTACCAACTTCATGATACTTTACAAGTACTTCATGTATTTCACAAGTTTTCATGTACTTCATGAGATGTGTAAAAACTTCACCAGCGGTTAACCCTCGGTATTTTACAATGTGCTGGTAATATTCTATAAGGTATAAAATGACTATAATATTACTTCGCTATAATTGAATTGTACGCTTCCAGCAATTCGGTGCCGCATTCAACAGTAGGTCTCCTATCTTTGTAGTATAACTTGGACACGCTCACTATAGTATACATTGGAGGAAATACAACAAAGCGGCGGCATCAACACTGTACACTTTATAATAAATTGAATACCTATGCATTTTTTGTAAAATTTATAAAACGCGGAAACGCAAACATAATTATATAGCAAATATCACCGAGTTCAGGTAAGAAAAGCAAGTGAAATAACTGCAATAATTATTTTTGTGTTTAGGCATTTTATTAGCCTGACCGTGTCTAGATTTCATTTATCTTTATCGCGTCGATTTGGATAATAATCGTTCACAGCTATCTTCAACATCGTTCTAAGTAGTTCAGTAGTGCAACTGTGTGCGCGCTAAATTTAAAACTTACATCCAGATTTGCTTACGCTGGATAAACTTTTGTATAATTTTTAAATTTAAAATAAATATGATCTATGATCAGCGAAAGATTCTAAAGTATGTGCCGATTCTATTAGAAACGATTTTAGTTAAAGCTGTATTTATAAACTCTGGAATAGTGGTAGTTAAATCGCAGTGTTGGCATCTGTAACAATACAGGGAATATACTTGATATACGTAATGATAAGCTTTTGGGGATGAGTTTCAATTTTTATTATATCGATATTTTAGCTCTCACTCGTACAATGTTGCACACACACAAAAATGGGAATTAAAAATAACGCGGAAATGTTGTGTTCTTGATCAATCTCGAGCATAACTAGCTGACAAATGGGGTGCAATAGCGGTTATAAGTTTTCTAATATGATTATTATTATATTTCAAACGATTCCCACTTTATAAGCAGGAGAGGAGTGAACTGAAATGACTCACGCAAAAGTAAATTATACATTGAAAAGGCTTTAATATAATGAATTCATTCATATGCATGAGGCAATGTAGAATGCTGGAGCAATATTTGGTGGCGTAATGAAATGAATTTATGCAGAGCTGTAATGCTTGAATATTTAGCGTATACCCTTCATCCTTTTTGAAACACCGAACACTGTGTACCTAAGTTGTCCTCTTCCACATTAAACCACCTCTTATTATTTTCATTTCTCTGCGTTTAACTCAAACTTCTAACGATTTCATTTAATGTCGTGTAAATACCTTTATTTCCTTATCAAATTAGTATTGATTATACTTTTTTTTTGCATACTATCGTTGTTTATGTTGGTGCAGATAGCAAGAAAACCAATTTACATAATATCTACTGCCGTAAGATTTTCTTATGCTACCTATAACTTTTATTGCTAATGCAAGTTCTCAATACACTTTAAGAACTACTACATCATGATTGTGCTAAATTGAAACAAAAAAGTTTTCTTTTGTAAATCAGAAAAACATTCCTCCGTTAACGCTGAAAGTTATTATTGATTAATTTGTACGTAACAAATTAAAATTAATTAAAGTAGGGCATCTGATTTTTGAAATATATCCAACAGACCTCCGCAAGATAAAGTTTTACCGAAAGTGCGTATCCAACAATTAATTGTGTTTAACGCACAACTCATAGCTTTAGAAACTATCGGTTTTTACCGATTAAGCCCTAACCCTATTAAAATTAACCTTTTTTGGAATAATAAATAACTCAATCAATTTTGGTAACTACGTTGCAGGAGCGCTGCACGTCAAGTAATTTTGAACAATAATTATATCAATTTAAATATTGCGAGGTTTAGCGAATGTGACACAAATAAAAATAATTATTGCATTAATTCAAAATTTTCTATACATGAAATGTACGATAGGTAGGTATGTAAATTAAAAAATATATATGTATATGCAACGTGGAGCTAATACTTGCTTTTTTGCTTCGTGCGACAATAACATAACAGACAAATGCATTTGTCCATATTTTGCATAGAATTCGTAATAAGTACGTAATGCCACAAAATTGATTGGCTAATATAAAGCAACATTACGGTGGAAATAAAAATTTGCAAATGTCGATTGGACTGAACGAATGCGAGTGAACGGTCAGCAGGAGATGGTGGAAGGGTGAGTGCAACCTAGAGGGTGGAATTGGATGGAAATATCATTACATTCGAAGTCCCCTCTAAAGCCGTGCAAAAAACTGACCGACCGAAAGGCAGAAAAATAGAGGGAATTTGACTGTGGAAAATAATAAAAATTGGAGATGGACTTTGAATTATGTAGCAGGAAATTGGTTGCACCCGTTTTCCACTACGGTTATTTTTAAATTGAACAGGTACATTTATATCAATATAATTTACTTAATACATAATGCGGACACCTCAATATAATAAATATCATTTTTATTCAGCAAAACACAAGGAATTAAATTATTAAACTTTAATTAGTCGTATTTTTATTGAAAGTTGAACTCGAAATTTTCAAAACCAAATACGATAATGACACTTTTACGAGACATATTTTAATTATTACATGTCAATTTTATGTGGGTACTTCCCCCATAATAAATATTAAAAACTGTTTAACAACTTTCGACAATATATTGTAACCTTTTAAATGCGACAAGAAAAACAAGTAAGTGTATTTATCGCTTCAGCATACTGTGGAGGAATCAAAGAGTTCCAAAACAAAACAGAGAAAGAGAAAAGCTTTATAAAGGACGAAGTTGCGCTTATCATACATATGCAACGCGTATCTACATACGTTCATACAGCCGCAATATAAAAATACAGCCGCCCCACAATTCATTCTACTGTGTATTGCTTCTGCTTGCCAAATTGAATAATGTGCTGTTCCAGAGAAAATAAAGTAACATTATCGCTAATGAACTTCGTAAATAATCATCAGTATTTGTTCGGATCAATTTAGCGAAATACAACTAGCAAGCATAATTAACTCGAATCAAGTTCCAGATTAAATCAACTACTTAAAATCGTAAAGAAGAATTTCGTTAACTGGTTCATATTTTTTATTTTGATGTATATCGCAGCTGCAATTATAAGGCCACTTTTATATCTTAATCAGTGTGAGTGCCATCTTATGTTACCCACTGGTTGTTTTGAATAATCAACTTAAAAAGAAGACATTAACTGGGTACCTTTAAAAATTAAATGCACAATTGCAAATAAGCTATGTATGTATCCTGCGTAATCGTCGCTAGCCTAATCACGTCCTATCGATAAAACATCGAATAATATCCACCGATAAATATTCTCAGAACATTTAGAGCAAACGTTCGGATACACGCTTCATCTCGAAAATAGTATGGTCTTGAACTACAGTTGCAAGACATCTTCATAAAAATGAAATAAAAACAGCTTTAATCCATAATTGGAACTTTTACAATAGTCGTGATCAAATTATTTGGACAAATAGGACATTCTGGAAGCATGCAGATACCTGAAAATATTCTTTCCAATTTGGATTTCAAGACTATGCCATTATCTTCAAATAATAACAGAACTTTTGGTTGGTTTTAAAAACAAGTTTGAATCAACGGTCTCAACTGAAAACATTGGATTATTTAAAAAGTGATTTGCACATTTTTAAAGTCCCGCACATCTAGCTTCTGAAGCCGAAACATCCATATAAAAACCCAGGGTGCATTTTTCCAACAAATATATTTTAACATTTTTTTTTAAGTCTATTTGAAGACTTGACCTGCCCAAATCGTTAAAGGCCAAAACTTATGTTGATACAATCGTCACCTGCAATATGTAGAAGAATAACCCGACAACCGGACGTAATCATAAAAAAAGTTTATTTTTGGTTTGTATTAATCTTTAATGCGGTCAACTGAGAAGGTTCTGAAATATCTCTTGACATTCATAATCCATAAATAAATGGATTGGATCACATAGTCGGGTTTCTATCTTTAGTGTATCATCAAGGATTTTTCACTGGCATCATCAATCGACAATATTATGCAGTATCTGATTTCACACATTTTTGTAAAAATTATTTTATCATACTAACATTAAATCGCACTCCACATGGTAAAACAATTTGTTTAAAAAGATGGGAGATGAAAAAAACTAGTCCCTGCGTGGGTACCAAATGTACGAAATAAAAAATTTTGGATGTTAGGCCAAAAACTTATAATATAATTAATTTACTTCGCATTTTTAGGCGGAGTTTTAGCGGCTACCTTCGCTCGACGCCATTTTGTCTAGAAAGTAAATATTATATTATAATTTTAAAAGATTAACAGGTTAACCGAAAAATTAAATGAACTTTTTTTATAAGCTTTCGGTTATTGCCGTCATCAAATGTATTATTTACATGATGACAGCAAAAGACGTTCATATGCCAAACTCATCTGCACGTAGTTTACTCTGTTAGATAATTGACAAAGCTCTAGCAAGCAAATATTACTAAGTTGGTCTGCCTCACGGAGAAGTTACCAATTGAAAAGAAATCAAAGTTAACTCAAGTTTGAGCTAGCCACATACAATATCAGAACAATACAAGAAAAAGACGTCAAGGCGGCCCTGAAGATGTCAAGAAGAGAGAATGAGAGAGAAGGAAAAACATTCATAAAACAAGATAAATGGAAGAAGGAAAAAGAATTAATCAATCGACAAAGTAATAGAAAAAATAAAAAATATGAATATCTCTGAAGGAAACCAAATATTTTATAATTGCAAGTGCTGAGAAGCAAGCAAAACGAAGAAATAGGAGAGTAGAAATGCTGCAGGCGAAAGAAAAGTTTTACCCTCAATTATATAAATCAAAAACAACACTAAAATAGAAAATAAAAAGGAGACTTCAACAAAAAATAATAAATATGAACTCAGAAGGTTTTCCGGGATAGATGAAAAAAATGGAATGCCATTTAAAGGAAATGAAACAAAACAAAGTACTCGACAAAGATGGAATCAACTATATCTACCTACGCCAAGACATTCCACCAAATAAAAAAAATAGACAATAAAAGTTAACAGAAGAGTAAAAATAAGTTGGGCTGCATACGGTAAACCAAGTTACATCCTTAAAGAATAAAATATATCTCAATACCTTAAGCTTACGGTTTGTCCGATATCGATCTGTAAACTACGGAAACCACCCCATGAATTTTACTCCCAAGGAAAGTCATCTTGGCTTTGGCCAAGTTTATGATTACTAACATCCGGTAACGGATAGGCACGTGAAGAAGAAGATACATAGATATAGGTATTATAAAGTACCATTCATACCACTCATTGTCAGTAACCGTCGTCATCACAAGAGTTCCATTTGGTTTGTGTGAATTTTTAGTGACAAGAATGCTATTGGGAAAATTCAAGTGTTTGATTGTTTTTCCCCGTTTCAACCGTGATAAACTTCACTCTAGTTGTCCTTCTATAGCTCGAACCGATAAAACAGTTAAAAATTTTTTGCGAAACTATCGTGTAAAATTGACGATGAACTATTGAAGAAGTTGAAGAGCGATCTGGAGTGACTTGGAGTTCAGTTCGGCGAATTTTAACGGAAGATTTGAGGATAAAAGGATTGGCCGCCAAATTCGTGCCTCGACTGCTGGCAGCTGAGCAAAAACAAGGTTACGTGGAAGAATGCAGGGCTTTAAAAGAAGAGTTTCAAAATAATCCAAAGTTTTTCCAAGCAAAAGAAAAACTTTACGGCTGCGCACTGTTCACGAGAATCAGGATAGAACGACGGGCACAAAAAACAATTGTCACTAAAAAATTCACACAAACCGAACGAAATATTTTAACCACGACGCGGCGCGGCGCTTGGCTTTCTGAGTGGTATGAATGCTACTCTATACGTCCCTAGCGACGGAACGTCGTACTACAAAAACTCCACCCTTCCACAACTTCTGGTGGGTTTCTTTTGGATATCCCTCGTACTCTGTAGATTACAGTTGTAGCGAATTTGATATTCTCAAACAGAAAATCACCGAAAAAGTAATTTTACGTAATTTGTTGCTTTTTGTATTTTTGTTGAGAAGTAAGATTAATTACCTTTTCAAAATAAATCTTGTTTGTCCTAATTACGAAATTGATAAATATGTCAAAACCAACTTATTCATGTTACCTATGACACGATTTTGCTTTTCTTATTAGTTTAATTAGTTACGGCTGGTATCAATTGCAAACTGAATTTTTCCATAGTACTGATCTATCACGCAACCTAACTTTCAGAACTGTATCCTAAAAATATTATGTAGTATAACGTTAACTCCTGCGCGTAATTAAATTTAGGCAAAAGTAACAATAGCGGTGTTTTACACATTACTGGCGCCCAACGTGGGGCCGACGTTATGTTTCTTATCTGGTTCCTCGTAACATTTATTTAAGTAAAAGTTCTTGATGAATAAATATAAAAATTTTACATTAGATGGGTAATATATTTCTAATTCTATTTATGCTAAAAAAATTGTAAATTAAATACGCGAGCACAAAAATGTTTTAAGCAATATTAAATTCCTGTATACGAGTTTGAAAACGAACACTCGGTATGAACGTTGTACAGAAAAACAATAATGATCATACTAGATTCATTGATTTATAATAATTATTTTTATAAAATTCTTGCTACTTCAAATATTCCCAAGCATTTGCGCGTGTAACCCAATAAAAAAGAATGCGATTTGGCATTTTATACAAATTACGTTCAATGGAATCACTTTTTCTTATTTTAATATGAAATTATTTAATTCTTCGAATTCAGTTGTTTCAAACAATAATAGTAGTATTACTAATTTTAAAGATATAATTCGGTTTGTTCTATTTATTTGAATTTAATAATTGTTTTCCTATATCTACGAGTATTATTTATTAATTTAATTGCTTTTTTGCTAATTTTGCTTGAGCTTTTTAGTTTTTCTTATTTCAATTTTAACGCTAGCACGTTCAAGAGTCTGTCCTGCTAGAAGTTTCTTCTGCACAGACCGTGGAATATACTATCATCTCACGTACATAATATTATGTATGTACATTGTATGTACGTATAGAACGGTCAGCGTTATAACGTTAATACTTTTCGATTTTAATGTCCAATGAAAAAAAGATTCTGATAGGCGCATTATATCGGCACAATACTTGTCGATAACTTTTATCTGATTTACCTAACTTACTTACCACCTTATTTACTACAAAGAATATGATTTCTGGTGTCCCTTAGAGATTTTAATAATTTTATGAAGATATATGCTTTTCACCTGCTTAAAAATGGTTTTAGGGGATGTGATTACCTTCCAAAATTAGAATAAAACAGCCTAAAGAATTAAGTGTTCGCGGCGAGAAATAGTTACTTGTGTATTCGTATGCAAAGTAATGCACTAGAGTTCATTCCAATTTTTAAAATCACCCAACAACCTGCAATTAGTTATCCTAATTTATCATTTACCCCATTCCAGAATAAACACATAAAAAACATAACAACATATATTGTAATTATTTTTTAACGGTGACGAATAATAAACTAGAACAGCGATTTTGACCATTTTTAAGCTGATTATGAAAGATCAGAAACTAATTTGCACATTAAAAAAAATAAAATTTGCGGTCGGTACACAAATTTAAAAAACATCGGTTTTTAAAATTTATTTACAATGCCATTTACTCATTGGCTGTTTTAAACTGTAACCCCGCATATCGATAATTGAAATAAGTTTTCAGCGCTAAAACTAATTTATTGTAAATAAGCTTTTTTTATATTTTTAATATATTAAAAGACAAAAAAGTTTGCAAATTCCGCTCCAAGCAAAAATGTAATGTAGCATATATTTCTAGGGCAAATCCAAGATTGGCTGTGGTTACGTTAGTCAAAATCGACTTTTCGCAGCCTCCGCTTTGATCCCCTTAGCTCCGGCTTTTCCGAGCCGTTTTGACAAACTCTTTCCTAACTAAAAATATTCCGCTAAACTTGTTCTACTGAGCAGACAACAGGAAACGATTGGAAGCTCCTCCTCGATTGTGACTGTCAACCCACCTACATCACACGGACTGGTGATAGAATGTATTCAATTGTGACATAATATTTTGAAATAATACGCTTACATGTGTTTCTCATGAAAAAATTATAATTTTCAAATTTGAATTGTGGCCTTATTAGAAGTCCTACCAAATTCATTCTTACCTTAAATGATTCGTATTTTTGTGCTCTTCCGTTTGGTGAAGCAATTTTTATAGGAAAAGTGTACTTTTGACTTCAGGTTCAATACCTCTATGCCGCGAATAACTATTCTTTGTACCTATGTAGAATATTTATTGCTAAACAATAATATTACCTAAGATGTACGTTGTGTAGCTGTTAGGTAGTCTGAGAACACCTAACATGTAATTTATTGAATATTTAGGAAAAATTCAGTTAGTTTGAGCTAGCAGAGTTTGTAATGATTTAAATCAAATTGAGAAATTTAACAATTTTAAAACTTTCTACATTTCTGATCTTAATTAATTATTGCATTTTGCAGTAGGTAAGTAGAATGGCTATGAGTCTCCATAAGATTTATATGAAAGGATTTTGGCAACCTTTCGAGGCGTGACGTCGCGTCATTAGCCTTGTCTATTCTGAGAGCAACGGTAGCTGTTGGTGTCAACCTAAAAATTGATATTGTTGCTCGAAACTCTCTAAGAGTTTACGCAAATTATTTATATGTTGAATAAATATTTTAAAAGGCTTTAAGTTTAATGAAATTTGAAAAAATTTTTAAACAATTTTAATAAAATTTGAAAATTTTCAACTTACATTTTAGTCTAGGACCTCCTTTGCGTAAAGTGGTTTCGTCTTTTCAAGATATCATCAGCTAAACTATCCCTAAATGAATGACAATAGATTAAAATCTTTTAAAATTGAAATCAAAACTATATTGGAAAATTTTATAATAAAATTAATTGACATGTGTTTTATCGACATAATAGATTCTAAAATTGAATGTCACTAAGTAAACAAAAATTATTTATAAAAAATGTTTTATATTTCAAAAAACACAAGATTACCTTTTTCACCGTCCATGGGTTTTGGACCTAATTTTTGAAATGTAAAACATTTTTTATATTTAATAAAATAACAGCAATCATCAACACGCGAAATCCGGTACAAACGCACCTCCAACACCCACCAACTCAAAGCGGTGTTTAAAAAAGGAAGAATGCTATATAGGCATAAAAAATAAAATAAACCACAAATTTGGTTAAATAACGGCATTAAAGAAATGCGATAATTTCATTGGTGCTCTCGTTTCCCTATGCGCTAGCCCCACCTGAATTAGATGATCCCATATAAAAGCGACAAATTTTACTCCAATTTTTAAATGCAACGGTAAAACTAGCTTTAGCGTTGCATTTGACATGAACGTATCAAATATTGACAATATTGCAAACGCCTTTAATCAGGACGATGCTGGGGTACTTTATTTGCTGACGTGTAATCATTTGTTACCTTGAAACAAACGATGTAACGTCTGCACATTTAGGCGTTACTGTAATCTTGGCAAAAACAAAGATTACTATTTAAATCATTGTTTTAGATGTCCGAGGTGCAAATGGACATACCGCATAACCGACGACACATTTTTTGCGAACTGTAGGTTACTATCCAGAATTGTGATTTATCTTTTGTTTATGTGGGCTTGCGAGACCAGGTCTGGGGTTGCTGGTACAATTATTAATGTTAACCGCCAAACTGTGTACGAGTATTATACGTCGTTCCGTCGTATTTACAGTTAGACCATGCAAAATAATTCAATCCTTCTACAGATCAAGGGTCTAGACCACGTCCTACAGATAGATGACAGCGTTATAACGAAGCGGAAAGCTGGCGTTGGTCGGGTACCAGACCGTCAACAAAAGTGAATTTTAGGGATGTACAGCACGTTGGAGAATAGGGGCATCGTGTTATATATTTCTAAAAGGAATGCGGCTACGTTGCAGCCTCTCATTTTAAAGCACGTGAGTACTGGTACTGAGATTGGGAGCGATTGCTGGGGCAGATATTGCGGATTGGATAGCCTTGGAAGAGCCTCGCCTTCCCCACAAAACAGTCAATCACTGTGCTTATTTTGTCGGCCCCATTACCGGGGCCTGCACAAATCGGGTGAAAGGCTACAGGTGTAAACTAAAACTGTATTGCTGACGGTTAGGGATATTATCTTCTCACATGTTGCCAGGTCATCTGGGACAATTTATGTAAGTGTCTATTTTCGGCCGCACAATTGTGGAGCGGTTCGAAAACATTTTGATGCAAATCACCGAGCAATATTCGGTATAAGTACTCCACTAGCCTCGAATTAACAAATCAACTCTTTTCAGGGCTAAACATTATTTAAAATAGGGTAATTTAATGTGTTAGAATATATATTTAGAGTGAATCCTAGTCTTGCCGTAATTGCGTTTGTCAAGTGCAAGAACGGCAACAACGGTCCAACTCGTCAAAGTGTGGATGTTGACCCGACGGAACCCAGGAGCGACTGGTAGCACCCAACCGCTAGTCACTGTCGACCCACCTACAGCACACGGACAGGTGATAGAATGCGGACTATAATGACGTAATATCTCGCATTAATACAATTACATGTATTTCTTATGAGAAAACGTAATTTTCAAAATAAATTGTGGCCATATTAGAAGTCCGACTAAATTCATCTTTACTTTAAAAAGTTTGTATTTTTCTGTTCTTTCGTTTGTTGAAGCAATTTTTTTAGAAAAAAGTGTATTTTCGAGTCAGGGTTAATCTACTCTTATCCAGAATACTTAGATCAAAAGCGCTAATAATCAAGATGAATGAGAGCCTGAACAAGGAGGAGACGGTGTAGCTAATAAAAACAGGTAAGAAGGGCTCAGAGCTACTACAAAGTTGGATATCAGCTCCTGAAGACGAATAGCGTGACAGAAAACTTCAGGAGGAAACTATTTCCTCAGAGCAAGACTTACAAATACGGACAAAAAGTCGTTTTGAAAATTTCAGGATAACACCAGATAGCTTGATAGGTAAGAGAATCACGATAGGCCTGATAAGCGGATACAAAATTAGGAAAAAATTTGGAGAATTCTGCCAAAAATGCTGAAAAAACCGTTCATAGAGTTGACTACTGCACTAACGGCGTTAACAGAACTAATCTTTATCTACGAGACGGGAAGGAATGACACGAGACTGCTGAATGTGTCAACCGACCCAAATGACTGCATTACAGAGGAGCTCTTCAGTCCAGAAAAGAGAACAAAAGCAGCAAAAAGGTCCCTATAGCGATGACCGGTAAACCCAATAAACAATTACAAGAAAACTGAGTTGGTAGCTTAAACAGAAAAGCCACTATCTTAGTTACCGTAAAATGGGGTGAATAGCAACAGTGGGGTGAATAGAAACGAAACTTCTGAAAAAATCAACATTATGTAATAGGGGTTAAAGTAAAGCAGACAGGGATATTTTTTTATGAGATGGAAATAAGGTAAGATTTAAGGAAATGTGATTTTGTGTGGTTGGCAATACTGAGATTCAGATTAAGTGGTGTGACAAAGCAACTTCTGTTTCAGCCGATTTTCATCGTTTTCCAAACTTTACATGTAAGTACCATACCTCATCACCTCACATGTTTGAATTGTACTATTTTTTATACCTTGTATACCTGTAGAAGATATCACATTGTTTAATATAGTGTAAACAAAACCATTTCTTTGTTTCAATTTTTGTTTTAGGTTATGATCCATATTTGAATCTGTGGGGTGAATAGAAACATATTATTTTGCTGTTTCTATTCACCCCACAAATCGTAAAGTTTTTATTTTGTGTTTATTTTCCAATGTCACAGCTGAAAGACAATTAAATATATAATATTTATACAACCAATAGTTATCCAATTGAGGAATATTAGCTGGCACACGCTATAATGTAACCGTTTTCTTTCAGCATGCCAAGGAGTTACAAAAGATTAAAACCGAACAAAGTACAAGATCCAGAGGTTATTAAGGCAGCTGTTGAAGACATAACTAATGGCCTTAGCCTTCGAAACGCAGCGGCAAAATATGACATCCATTATAGTGTCCTCTACAGACATTTAAAAAGGTAATCAAATTAAGAAAAAAGGAGGGCAAACCGCTTTAACAGAAGAAGAGGAAAAAACTTTGGCGAGTAGACTTATTATTTGTGCTGACTGGGGCTACCCAATTGATTCGTGGACTCTGCGAATTTTGGTCAAAGAATCGCTTAACCGCCAAGGTAGAAACATAAAAAAATTCAAAGACAACTTTCCTGGCCGTGATTTTGTCTATTCTTTTTTGAATAGACATAAGGCTGACTTGTCACAAAGGTTATGCCAAAACATTAAACGGGTCAGAGCAGGTGTCTCCCCAGAAACGATCAATGAGTACTTTGACAGACTAGAAGCAGAGCTCAGAGACGTTCCTTCATCAAACATTATTAATTATGATGAAACGAACCTTTCTGATGATCCTGGAAAACATAAAGTAATAACTAAGCGTGGATGTAAGTACCCAGAAAGGGTGATGAACTCAACCAAATGCTCAATTTCTGTCATGTTTTCAGCTGCTGGTGATGGTCACCTCTTACCCCATATGTAGTTTATAAATCTTTACACTTGTATGAAAGTTGGAGAGAAGGAGGCCCTGATGGGTCCAGATACAATAGGACCAAAAGTGGTTGGTTCGACAACTTTTGTTTTTCTGATTATGTTGAAACCATAGCCCTTCCTTATCTTAGACGTTTAGTTGGCAAAAAGTACATGATTGGAGACAACTTATCTAGCCACTTGTCCTTGGATCTCATTAAAAAATGTGCAGAAAATGATGTCCACTTTATATTTTTACCAGCAAACTCCACGCACCTCACTCAACCATTAGACGTGGCATTCTTTCGGCCTCTCAAAATGGCATGGCGTTCAATCCTTCTAGATTGGAAAAAAGGACCCGGCAAGAATGAAGCTACCATTCAAAAGAGCAAGTTTCCTAGTTTGCTAAAGAAACTGTGTGAATCATGCAAATCGGAAAATGTAATTTCTGGCTTTAGAAAATGTGGTATTGTGCCCTAAATCGGAAGGAAGTACTAAAGATGCTACCCTCCTCAGATTTGTCTATTGAATCAACCCAATCCTCAAGAGCCACAACACCAGCACTATCTCCTGTTGCTGCTATTGATGCTTCCTTCAAGGAACTATTAACAGCTCTAAGACACACAGAAACAGTTCCAGCTCGAAAAAAGCGAGTGAAAGTAGATGTTGGTCCAGGAAAAAGTGTTTCTGTGGCAGATTTTCCACCGGATCCAGATCAGGCTGGACCTAGCACATCTGTTGCTGGTACAAGCACTGACAATGATAATTCCACAGGTACCAGAAAACAAAGTGTAAGTGCCAGGAAAAAGAAAAATAAAAAACTCGATTCAGAATCATCACCAGAAGATTCGGACTATTCTGTGAAAGACAGTGACTCAGATCTCACATTATCCGATTCTTCTGCAAATGCCGAACTTTCAAAAGAACTTGACAGATTAATCCAACCTGACGATTTTGTAATCGTGAAGGTATATGGAAAAACTAAAAATGTATTTAGAATGTATGTCTCCAAAGTCACTGACTTTCAAGATAACGGTTATGTTGGACTGTTTTGCAAGAAAACCCTCAGCAGTAATATGTTTTCCTTGACTGATGAAGAATCATTTTTCTCCAAGGATGATGTAATTAAAAAATTGATGCCAGTTGTTCAAACCTCAAAGTCTGCTTCTCGCTGGAAAGACAAAATCTGTTCTTTCGTTTGTTGACGCAATTTTATAGGAAAAGTGTATTTTCGAGTCAGGGTTAGTCGACTCTTACCCGGAATACAAATACCGAAAGCTCTAATAATCAGGATAAACGAGAGTCAGAACAAGGAAGAGACGGTGGAGCTAATAAAATAGGTAAGAAGAGCTCAGAGCTACTACTAAAGTTGAGTATCTGCTCCTGAAGACGAGTAGCGTGACGGAAGACTTGAGGAGGAAACTAATTGCCTCTTTCCTTTGGAAATTTCAGGATAACACCAGATAGCTTGATAGGCAAGAGAATCACGATGGGCCTGATAAGCGGATACAACATTAAAAAAAATTTGGAGAATTCTGCCAAAGATGCTGAAAAAGCGACAACAGCTCTAAAAGTATCTATTGGTCTTTACAAAACAATTTGTAACACTTTTTCAATAGAGAATTTTATTAGTTTTAATTGTGTGAATAGTTAATTTCATGATTTTAAAATGAGATTATTCATATGAAGTCGGAGGTAATTTGGAGTAGAGTATGAAGAAAACTGAACTGAGTAATAGTGTAGTGCAGACAATTTTTGACAGTGGTTTACTTTTCGATTTTGTCAGTTCATTTTTATTGCAATAAACTTTTATAATTAAAACTTGATAATAAAATCAGGGATTGCATTCTCAATTTAAACAAAACTGCATTAAAATACAAAATTAACATCGCATTGCTATAAATCTCAACATAATACAAGCATTACCTAATATGTGTGGTGCTGGCAAAATAATGAAGTTTTTTAAGACCCATCCGTTGTTCACCCTCTATATAACTAATTTTTTAAATCCATTTTACTGCAAACGCAAAAATACATTAAAATGTAAATTAAAAATTTAATAAATTTATATATTTCCAATGCTTATTATTATAATACCTATAGATACAGAAAAGTAATTATTTTGAACAGTTCATTTGTATTCATTTAATTTTTATATCTAAATATAGATATAAATTTAGTAACAAATTTTAATAATTTTTGAGCTCGTAATTTACTGCATTATTAATTATTTTTAAAACAAAAATGTATTATTGGTTTTATATCAAACCAATAACAAATGTTTTTTTTAAATAAATAAATAAATAAATACCCACCAAAGTAATTTTACAATTTCGCATTACATTAAGGTTAATTAATATTATTAATATGTATAATATTGTAAGTTGGCGATTTCAAATGCTCAACATGGAGAGTAGAGTTATTTAATGCATTTAAAGTTTTTCTAAACTTAAAATATTACACCGTGCAACCGGTCACTCCCATGTATTATCTTATGATAATTGCAGAACCTATAAACTCCAATTAATGGCTACAAATATACATAAAGCTGATCAAAGTTTCACAAGTTGACTTACGAGACCGGCATTATGAAGCGCAATTAAACCCACGGACCAGACTGATGTACGATGACGCTTTTGATCGGGATTTCTACCTTGATTCATGTAAGACAAGTTACTTTTCTTCCATTTATTATTACTATTGATTATTTACACTTTTATCAATTAACTCAACTTTCAATGCGTTTGAACTGTTTCTAGACAACATTTCACACTCTGTTCACTCTCTGGGACTTCCTAAACAATTTTTTATAATAACTGGGTCAACACAGACGTGGACTGGCCCATATAGCAAAATATCGGGTCTTGACCAAATTTAGCGTCTCTAAAAGTAAACTAACCAGTCCGCGACTGAGTCAACAAAAATCTTTTTTAATTATTAGTGTTTGATTTTTTTTCGTCCCTTAGATTTGGCTGCTTTTAGCTTGTGGCTCTTTAGCTAATTTCAATTTTATGACTGACGTAGGTACTCACATACAACTCCCTTTTACAAAATTGATGATCCTCATCAAACTAAAAAAATATCTCGTGTAGTGGCGCCGCAATCTCCAAATCAATAATTTTTAATTGATGAAATCCTGAAGATAGCCATCCTAAATTAGAAATTAACAATTGAAACTTTAATTTAAAATTTATTAACAACGAGTATCGAATTGACTTTTTAAAATAGAAACGGCTTGCTATATTTTGAAATTGCAAATTAAGCAGATTGATTGCAGCTTAAATAAATCGCTTTTTATCCAGGTAATTCCATCATATCCGACAATTTCATTAAAATTCTTTTTTAAGCAGAACGTTTAGAGTTGAATTTGTTTCGGTTACAGCTTATGTCAAAAATAATTTGTTGCTATATTTGTTTGTTTATATTAGATGACAACCTTTTTTGGTGCGAAACATTTTTGTATTCGAAATGTGTCCGCGTGTTGGTGTCAGATATCAACAACGTTTTTGAAATATTAATTATTGTTCTTTGCATAAAATATACATTTTTAAAAGTGATTCCCCCCTTTCGTTTGGAAATATTGCAACCATTCATGTGGGTACTATCTTAGATTTCAACTCATGTCTTTCCGCTTCAAAAATTCATAGAATAAAGTTAACGCTCATAACTTAAATTTTTCATAGTTTTTCATTAAGTCCAAAAAGCTACTGTAAAAATTTGCTTTATAAACGACATTAATGCCAAGTTGCTAGTGTTCTTTATGATTTAGTTCCCGGTAACATTTACATATTTTAATGAGGACTTTCGTGATTTAAATTGGCCTATAAGTCACGCCCCTCTCTTACCCTTAACTTGCTCTTGTGTTGTAAGTAGGTAACATAATTTCTAAAATCTTGAAACATTAAGAACTAGTTCGTTAAAGAATCGTAAAATTATATCTACCAAGATATATCACATCATGCCTATTTTAAACTTAATAGAGCAAATTATATAAAAATTATTAACTCTCAGATTTGCGTATTAATTACACTCTTGTGAAGTCTACTTTCTATAGCGCAATCAATTATATTTACGTATTATATTTTTATCTATTTCATAGTCTAAAGATAAAAAGTGTGCCTTTATATTATCAAGTTTCAACTGTAAAAACCGACCCTAATTGCATTCGATTGTGCGATACTCCAACTCGTGTGATGCCTAGCGCCCTCTTCTGAGAAACAAAATCTTATTTGTTCTAAAGAAAATTACGAAAATGTGAAAATGTAGTTTTTCTCTTTCAGTTAGGTGACTCTTCGCACCGAATAATCCGGTTTATATCGTCGTTTATATAACTACAATGCAATTTAATATAAAAATTTTTATTGCTACTAAACTGCTAAAGCCCTTCAGATAGGTACAATGGTAATTTTATGAACAGTTTTGGTTTTGTAAGTAGTTCTTGCACATCCACGATTTTATCGCACTTTTACAAAGAAATTTAAGAAAAATAGTTTCTGTCAACCAATATCAACCAAAATCTAATCAGATCTATGTCTGAATATAAAATACGGAATTAATACAGTACAAGTATCTAGACTTTGGTTATTTGCAAAAAAAATTAGAAATTTAACTAAATGTACCATAGATGTAATAAAATACTTACTATTCTTTCAGGAACCAATGAGGTAACCCAAATTTAAGGACATATTGCTTCAGAGATTTTAAAGAAGTGAAAAATTACTTTTTTGTGTATATTTACAAAATGCCTAATTTTATCGAAAAATTACAAGAAATCTTTTTTGTAAATAAATAAATTATCTTTAAATTTGATTTAATTTTTGTTTGTACAGTAAAAATTGACCAAGTTATGGCTAAAGTGTGTTTTTTATTGAAATCCACTTTGTTAATTTTGTTGGTTAACTTGCATTTGAACAAAAGTGATTTATATATTATCCTTTTTGTAGCTGTTGAAGAAATAAATGTTATTTATTATTTCTATTAGAAAAAAGAGTTTATAACCTAAAAGATCGTTTCCTTTTTCGAATATGTAACGAAAAATCTTTAAACAAATATTGGTTAAATTTCTGTTGTGAAACTAATTTTATTAAAATATCTTGCAAATAAAACCAACTGTCTTCGTTTATCTTAATTCTATCTTTTAAAAAGTTTATTTAAAACATGATTAAATTATGATTTTTTTAATTTTACATGCAGTCAAACCTGTTTTATGCGGTGCTTTTTAAGCGATTTTATATGGAGCGATTTTTTGTGCGATATATCATAAAATTCTATTACGGGATTTCTTTTACGCAGTCCCTATCCCCCTCACAAAAACAGGTTTGAGGGTACATACAAAAAAAGTTAAAATATTTTCTAAGACGGTACACCTTAATCACACCTTGTCAAGACAAGACTTTTAGTCACGGGATGAAGTTAGCAACATGCAGATTACGCACAGATTGTATTTTGTTTACAAACTGTCATAAAATAATAACTAACCTAAAAGTATTATTGTATTCTCAACTAGTAAACAATTTTACAATAATAAAATCATTAAGCATTAATAAGTTCTCATTGTTCTCTGTTTCAACGATGATTGAATCTAATATGGAATAACACGGAATCTGATATAAAATTAGATGGAATCTGTATACAGGTATACAACCGCCGAAAATTTTTATACGGAATTCAATTGATTTTCTTTTCAACTTGTTGAAGAAAAAAAAATATTTTTAATACAAACAATAATTTTTCGCTTGGTATAAACCCGTTCTTATTATACAGGGTGTCTCCGTGTCGATGGTAAACCTTTGAAGCAGTAATAGGAGCCACTTTTGTAAGACATATTTTTAAATAAAATTTTTGTCCTAGTCCAAACTCTTGAAAAAAATAAAAAAAGAGGGGCACCCTCTTAAAGCAATTTTTTTAATTTCTGCCTTCAAATTGCTGTAGCACCGTAATTATTAATTTTATGGTATTAATGGATAGGTAATTTTTTAAAGATCATTTTCTTATCTACAAACTAGTTTATAACCTCCTATCGCCTAGAATAAACGGATTTTGAGTTATGAATTAAATTAAGAAAAGAAATGCTAAAAGAATTGCAAGTTTTATTTTTCGTTCTTTTGCGAATCTTCTTCTTATCTTATTTTATTATAGGGATCTGCCTGTTTTTCTTCACACTTTTTCATCTCTTCGCGTTTCCTCTGATGTGGACACCCAGCTTTCCATCCATCTCTTAGGTGGTCTTCCAGGGTTTCGCTTTGGCGGTGGTTTCAGGTCTCTCGCTATTTTGATCAGTCGATCGTTGTTGGCTCTGTTGGCATGCTCGTTCCACTCTCTCCACTCCACTTTTGCGAATCGTGTATCTTTTAAACGAAACTACTTTCAAAAACTAATGCTCAATTTGGATAGCAAGTTTAACGGGCTATAATTTTAAGTCAATTTTTTTGTAAAACTTAACTATTTTACAAAAAATCCCATAATAATGAATCAGGTCGGTACAAGAAAAAATTCAAAAAATTTATTTTAATAAATTTTCAAAATGGCAACCCTCAGTTTTAAAACACAAACGTGCTCTTTTAAAGGTGCAAAATAATATTATTTATAACGGCACGTTTTTTCAATAATTTCAGATCGAGGGGTCAACCGCTAGAGGAAATCGTGTACAATTGACTTCACACTTAACGTAATTCATGATAATTTGCATACTTCTTGTACTTCATATAATTCAGCAGTAATTCACAGGATTTCAAAATTTGAGCAATGGAGGGTCCACATCCCCGGATCAAGTAGTTTATTTTTATCATTAGTAAACTGAAAATTTTCCGTTGCAGAAGCACTAGAAGGTGTTCCACACCCTCTAAACCTTCCCCCGGATTAAGTAGTTTATTTTTTATTTTGTTGCAGAGATCTGCCTCCCAAAGGGTACGGAATTTATAATTAATTGTCAAATTAAGAATTAAACACATTTACTTGACCATAGCTAATTTTAATAAACTTGAGATATGTTTAAATATTTAATTCATTTTTAATAATAATAAATTATCTAAACCGGGAGTCTGGGGTGTGGAGCACCCTCCAGTGCCTCTGCAACGGAGATCTTCGGTTTACTTCGATAGAAAGTAAACTACTTGGTCTGGGGTTCTGCATGTTCTGGAATGTTTTTCATTCTAAAATTTGTGCACTGGAGGGTGTTCCACACCCCAGACCCCCCGGATTGAATAGTTTATTTTATCAGAAGTAAACTGAAGGTCTCCCGTTGCAGAGGCACTGGAGGGTGTTCCACGCTCCCAGACCCTCCGGATCGAGTAGTTTATTTTTATCAGAAGTAAATTGAAGATCTTCCGTTGCAGAGACACTGGAGGATGTTCCACGTGAAGTACTTCATGAGATGTGTACAAAAACTTCACCAGCGGTTAACCCTCGTTTTAGATCAAATTCAGTTTTTTAATAATCTCTTGAATTTATTATATTTTTGTACCCACTTTGTTCATTATTTTTAAAAATTTTGTTAGTTTTAAAAATTTTTAAAAAAAGACTAATATTAAATAAAAAAACTTAAAAAATAAAAAACAATATTTTTCTAAAACAATTTTAAAAAAATTTTAATAGTTCTAAATCTCGCATAAGTATGCTAAATTAAATTTTGTTTTGAATTTTTTTGTTTTTGAAATATTTTAAAACTAATTTTAAAATAATAAAATTTAAAAAATAAAAAAATAGTTGTAATAATTTTACCCAAAATCAATCAGCTCTAATTCAACAAAAGGATCAAAATCCAAAATTTTGTTTGAAAATTCCTATTTTTTTTCTGTGGGTGCACACAAAATTTCCACACACACACATCCACGAACACTCACACACACACACACACACACCACACACCAGACATTTTTGAAATTCTTATTTTACTAACCTCAAAATGTAAATCCATAAAAACTCAAATTTTTTTTTCTGCACGAAAACAATACTTTTCTATTACATTGATAAAGAAAAATAATGCTTAATTTGGTAGCAATTTTGGGAAAATTTTAAGTCTTTTTTGTAAAACTTAGCTATTTTACAAAAATCCCAAAATAATGAACAAGGTCGGTACAAGAAGAAATTCAAAACATTTATTTTAATACATTTTCAAAGTGATCACCCTCATTTTCAACACACAAACGTGCTCTTTTTAAAAGGTGCAAAATAATATTATTTATAACGGCACGTTTTTCAATAATTTTAGATCGAGGGGTCAACCGCTAGAGGAAATCGTGTACAATTGACTTCACACTTAACGTAATTCATGATAATTCTGCATACTTCTTCGTACTTCATATAATTCAGCAGTAATTCACGGATTTCAAAATTTGAGCAATCGAGGGTCCACACCCCGGATCAAGTAGTTTATTTTTATCATTAGTAAACTGAAAATTTTCCGTTGCAGAAGCACTAGAAGGTGTTCCACCCCCTCAAAACCCTTTCCCCCGGATTAAGTAGTTTATTTTTTATTTTGTTGCAGAGATCTGCCTCCCAAAGGGTACGGAATTTATAATTAATTGTCAAATTAAGAATTAAACACATTTACTTGACCATAGCTAATTTTAATAAACTTGAGATATGTTTAAATATTTAATTCACTTTAATAATAATAAATTATCTAAACCGGGGAGTCTGGGGGGTGTGGAGCACCCTCCAGTGCCTCTGCAACGGGAGATCTTCGGTTTACTTCTGATAGAAAGTAAACTACTTGGTCTGGGGGTTCTGCATGTTCTGGAATGTTTTTCATTCTAAAATTTGTGCACTGGAGGGTGTTCCACACCCCAGACCCCCCGGATTGAATAGTTTATTTTATCAGAAGTAAACTGAAGGTCTCCGTTGCAGAGGCACTGGAGGGTGTTCCACGCTCCCAGACCCTCCGGATCGAGTAGTTTATTTTTTATCAGAAGTAAATTGAAGATCTTCCGTTGCAGAGGCACTGGAGGATGTTCCACGTGAAGTACTTCATGAGATGTGTACAAAAAACTTCACCAGCGGTTAACCCTCGTTTTAGATCAAATTCAGATTTTTAATGATCTCTTGAATTTATTTCTTTTTGTACCGACTTTGTTCATTCTTTTAAGATTTACTGTGAAATGGGTTAGTTTTCAAAAAAAATAGTAGACTAAAGTTATAGCCCGTTAAATTATCTATCTGAATTGGGACATTAGTTTCTTTGTAAGTAATTTAGTTTAAAAGATACAGGCTTTGTAACAAAAACGAAAAAAAATAAAACTTACATTTTTTTAACATTTCTTCTCTTAATTTATCGTAGATATCGTAGACAATAGAAGGTCGTAAACTACTTTGTATTATATAATTTATAATTTTAATTGGTGCGTGATTTATTAAATTGAACGTAAAACATAAACTTTGTAACACTCTGTGTATAATGTTACCAAACAAAACATAAAATTACAGTAATTAATAAAATGTGGCTAATTAACCTGTCACCTGTAATTACAAAAATGTGACGAACTCAAAATTAACAAATAATACCAAAGGTTTACAAATTAACACAAATAAACATTATACCAATCTTGGTTTTAATTAAATTGTAAAAATTTAAACTTTTTTAAGAAACATGTAATTTCACAAGCTAATTATTTCGATCCAGTTTGGGTGAAATTATTAAATTGGTGTGCTTAAACACCTTATTTTTTGGTGATCTGTATTCCTGTGTGACTATTTATGGATAAAAATACTTAGATACTTTTTCTAACCTCAAAGCCATGATGACGAGCAAATTCATCGATCATCTTTTTTGAACATCTAATTTTGAACTTGGTGCCAAATATTGTTTATGACTAATCAAATTGTTCATACTGACACCTGTGATTGTTTTCAATTTTTATTTTCATTTTAAAATGAATTGCCAAATTCTAAATCAGTTTTCTTTCAGGCATGGTATTCTCTGAATTCTAATGAATGAAACAATCGCATAGCTGTCGTATACAAACAATCGCAACGTATCCGAATATGATGGCATTGAACGAGAAGCATCAATAATTTTCCGAAGTTTAATTAATCGTTGTTTTAAGTATTACCTTTTAACTTTAAATTTATCAACTGTAATGAAAATAGGCATGTCAGCAAAATTTAACGTTAAAGTTTTACTATACAGGAGTAAAACTGGGTATGTCCATGCTCAACTAGAATAAGTTTAAGACTGTCCACCGGTCATTGAGCTGGTTGTTAGCGCGATCAACTGCTAACGGTAGAGCTCCCGGTTTGAATCCGGGCAGAAGCTGATTTTGTTGTGGCTATCTCCGTGCTTGGGAAAGAATTTAAAATCGATGTCCTCCTATTTTAATGACTTGTCTTCATGAACAATAATATAGGGCAATATCTACATCTGAAGCCAACCTAGCAAGCTTGTACTTTAAATGTAAAACAAATAATATGGTCCGAGTATAAACAGTCGCTTCGGAACTTTGCCGATGTTACCGATGTTGGATATTACAGAACCTAGTACTAATTCGGAAGAAGGATGTCCACCGTTCATATTAATATAAATATTAAGTTGTTTTTTTTATTGTTATGTTTGTTGGGGTGAGTAAAACAGGTATACCCTAAACTAGAGACGGATCATAAGGAAAATTGACTAATGTTAAGAAATTCAGAGATTAATATTATTAATGAATGATTTAATAAGATTTGAATAATCAAATAACCATAATATTTTAAATCTTAATTTAGAATATAAAGATAAAAGGTATAAAAAGTTAACATTTGTAAAAAATTAACTAAATAAAGGGTCTACCAATCAGGGGTTTGTTTTTAAATTTGGTTGAAATAGGTCAAGTAGGCAGTTCTGTTATTCAGTTTTTTATCATATGTATAATAAAAGGTCAACATTTAATATAATGCCTTTGATTTCGCTCGAAAATCGTGTTAAGATAATTCAAATCCATTATGAAAATGGTCGATCCGTGAAGACTACATTTCGCAAAATTCGCGATATTTTTATTTGTAACGATCGTCCATCTGAGACTACAATTGCGAATTTAGTGCGAAAATTTGAGTCCACCGGTTCAGTAGTAAACGTAAGCACAAAAATATGTGCTCGTCCATGTCGTTCAATCGAAAATATTGCTGCAGTACGTGAAAGTGTCACAGAGGACCCAAATTTATCGGTTTCACGACGTTCTCAACAATTAGGCCTGTCCACAATGACCACATGGCGAATTTTACGGAAGGATTTAGCTCTAAAGCCTTATAAGATACAACTGGTACAAGAATTAAAGCCAGCAGATCATTCTCAACGTCTTAGATTTGCTGATTGGATCATTGAACGTGGTGCTTGTTTTTCAGAAAAAATCATCTTTTCGGACGAAGCACATTTTCACTTAAACGGGTATGTTAACAAGCAAAATTGTCGAATTTACGCGAATAATCCACAAACAATTTCAGAACTAAAAACAAATATCGAAGCCGTCATCCGAGAAATAAGTTCGCAATTATGCAAAAATGTATTCGAAAATTTTGTTAAAAGAATCGACGTCTGCAAACGTAGTCGTGGAGGACATTTACCGGATATTGTTTTCCATTCATAAATGTTCAAGCCCCTACAACATATTTCAGTAGAGAATTAGAAAATTTTCATACAAAATATGTGTTTCTTTTAAAATTTAAAACAAACCCCTGATTGGTAGACCCTTATTAGTTTTATTTTCAAAATAGTTTTCTTTTCTTTTCTTTCAATAATTTTGAATGGGAGTCAGAAAATTAAAAATGATAAATCAAAAATTTGACTGCCTTTAATTTGCATAATTACAAAAAAGCAAATTTTATTAACAAATTTTCAAAATTAAGAGTAATTGTGTATAATGGGGTATTCACGTTTTTTATATGTTTTTCTTAAATGCATAAAAAATTATTAGCCTTAATTTGTCAAATTAAATAATGTTTTTACCTACCGCTTAGACTTTCCATAGACATTCCTTGTTTTATTCTTGAAGAAATAAAACCTAGGATGACAGTTAAAATTTCCCGATTGCGATTTTTACCATTTTTGAAGTGGTTTATGAAAGATGAGGGTCTAATTATTATATAAAAAAGACGATCTAACTCGAAAAAGTGTGGAAGTTGACCCGACAGATGTCAGAGAGGTACTGACTCCCTCCTAACGATGCTCTAGTTAGCCCCACCCTATGGTTGATTCGTGCATACCAAAGCACACGCACCGTTAACACAATGTTTAAAATTATTGCGTAATATTGCGCAATAATATACTTACTACATGTATTTCTTATAGAAAAGTTTTCATTCTTTTCATAAAAAAAATATTTTTTAGTTTATTTTTATGGATTTTCTTAATAAAAAGTGGTTTTTGAAATATTCTTTATACATAGACTGTATAAAATGTGTATCTTTTGTTTGCTATAAAAGATTTAACATTAAAAATTAAATACCTCAATTTTGTGACATTCTCTGTTTTATTCCTGTAGTCTTGACTGTAGTGTAGACCAACAAAACAAATTCAGAAGATATTAGTTGCAACGTTGGTCTTTAAAATGCATCTTAATTTAAAACAGTGGTTTCCAACATTTATCCAGTGTCTCAATATGTCGAAAATGATATAATTTTTTAAGAACTTTAAAGAATTAGTAATTTAAATTTACAATTTTAATAATAATAAATACACACTTTCTTAACAACAAATTGCCACAATTTGATATATTTTTCTTAAACAGGGTAAAATAAAACACGAAATTACAGAGAATTAAAATGACTTTCAACTTTGTATTTCATATTTTTTTTAAAATCTTTACCTTTCGAGAAAATCGCGAAAAACACTCTTTAAAATTTGACTATTACATGGAAGATTGAAAAACCACACCAACTTTTAAAAAATCATCAGTCGGTAAATTTTATCGTACAAAAAAACAGAAAATCTCTTGTAATTTTTCGATAACATTAGTTGTTCTGTAATTATATGCAAAAAAAGGAATTTTTCACCCTATTTAACAGCTCCTAAATCTATAAGTGCCCTTAAATCCGGGGTAAACTCATCGGTTTCTGAACGCAAAAGTACTCGACAACTTCTATGCCGATTTTCGTTGATCCCCATAATTATTTCTCCTAAGTTATCTATTTTTACTGTACTAAATACCAAATTTCGTTTTTAAATTTTTATTAGTTCGTGAGGTAAAGCGCTCACAAAATTTAATTTTACTGAGCATTTTACTGAAATGGTGTTTTTGAGGTTATGAGTTCTCAAAATAAGCAAATCTAAACAAAATTTCAACATTGTTTTTTCTGTACTTGGAAAAAAGTAGAAAAAATTTAAGCTACGTTCATTCAAAGCTTTTTTCGGCTCAACTATTAAACTTATATCATAATTGCAACTTGTTGTCTACATTACGCAATTTTTATCTACATTAGTAGAATAATTGAAAAAACAAATAATTTAAAAACTTCTTAAGTTTTTCCTTAGACCTTTGCGAAACCCCTAAGGTTTTGGGACTTCAGGTTGAGAACAGCTGCTATAATGCGTTACGATAGTACATAACAGATACACAAAATTTATTATATTGCTATGGTTCCAAATAATAACGCTACTGTTTAAAATAAATTTTAGACGCCATGAAGCAAGACTTTCCACTGAACTGATTTAATTTATTGTTGGTTATGTTTTTTCAGACCCAAAAGGGTTTGCTTTTTACTCCTCGATTGGCATGAACTCTTAATAAAATATTTGTTTGATGAAGGGCAAAATTAAAATTGCTTTTAGTAGGTATATTTTAATAAAACCTACAGGTTTTGTCTTAAAGTTAAATGCTCTTAGATTGCTAAAGTTTGAACTTATAACTACCTCAACGTAACAATTATGTATTTTAAAATTATAAATGAAACAACATAATATAATATAAAAACAGTTTTACTCCTTTTCTAACCACATGGTAGTTCCAAAGAAAAACTGCTAAACCAAGAGGTGAGGCCTCTAGTTAAAAAAATACGGTTGCACTTTGCCCTTGCATTGGCTAAGCTCCGACGGTATGCGAAGGCCGTGAATCCAACAGGTAACCTATAGGGAAGAATTATAAAACGCCAGATTTAATTGTTTAAATTTATTCTCCCAAAAAAAAATGGAAGGCGTGTGTACTTCTCAGAATATGAGATATACAAACATAAAACATACAACAAAATAAGTAAATTTTATTTTAATTTTAATGGATTTTAATCCATTTAGTTCATTTAGGATAGTTTAGCTGATGATATCTTGAAAAGACGAAACCACTTTTACGCAAAGGGAGGTCCTAAACTTTAATGTGAGTTGGAAAATTTTTAAATTTCATTAGAATTGTATTAAAAAATAATACATTTTTCAAGTTTCATTATACTTGAAACTTTTAAAATATTTAATTTAACATATATTTTCAACAAGTAATAATAAACATTTACAATAAAATAAGTAAATAAATCCTTAAGTAAATCCTTAAGTAAAAAATTAAGTAAAGATAAGTAAATCCTTATTGTTAATTTTGAGTTCCAGATGTCTGCTTTTTCAAACTGTTTTCAACTTTCAATTTAAATTTTACAACTCCTTGCGCCTAATTTGCAACATTTTTACCCAGTTTTATTTAAATCGCCGTCTTCTGGCCTCCACTTATCATTAATTCCAATACTTCAATTTATCAATTTTAACAAAACTTATTTATTTAATAAATTCAAATAAAAAGGACATTATTCTGCAGAATATTAATATAATTTCATATATCTAATTTTTTTATTTTATTAATTTCATTTGGTTAAACCAAATTTATTGCAGAACATTTTGCGTCTGCACTCATCGCTGGTTATTTTGGAACTGAAGTTTTTCAAATTCGTTACTTGAGCTGTGCGCTGTATTTTATTTCACGTTGCCAACTAAAATAATTAAACTTATATTTTGTTTTTAAATTTTTAATTTAAATTTTTACAACTTTACTTTCATTTTAACATTCATCGTTTAATTTCAATGGTCACATCTTCTTTACAATCAAAAATTGAAGCTAAATTTACAATTTATTTTACTTGGCAAGTCAATTCTAACAAAATCAAACTTAAGTGGAGGATATGGTGTGTTATATACTTAGTTACCATATTGATTTATGTACCTTTTTTAGAGCTTTCTGATCTCCACATTTATCCTCAAACAGACTATGGCATAGACCTTCACAGTTAAAAATGTACAGTTTGCCGTCATAATTACAAAATTTTTCACCTTTCATCTTAAATTAATTTTTTTTGTCTTGTTATTTTTACAATTTGGTTTTTATGATTTTTCTAATTTTCAGTCATCAGCTCAATATTTACGTAACGCAAGAACATTGCCGTTTTTAACTCTGATTGTAATAATGTCTTCCCGTAGACTTAAAACGAGCCACTCGAGGTAATGTACCACGATTTTCCACAAAAGACTATAGTGGCGTAACTAATATCTCTGAAAACACCTAAAGATTTTAGTTTCAACTGCAGAATAGAAACTCGAGAATACACAGCGCTCAAGAAAGGAAAAATGAAGGATGCTATTCATTTACTTTTATAAATATCGCTGCGGATTGTAAACCAAAATTGTAAACTTTCCAGACAATCTGAGTTCTCATCAAAAACCACCTCGTTTCTCCGAAATGAACACGGAACTCTGTCTGAATTGTGTTATATAGCAGTATCCTCTTACCTTGGAAGTGGAATGGGTCAGAAATAACATTCCTACTTCTCCCGGAGTTAAACCAAGTCATTATTATCATTATTATTAACAGTTACGCGGTTATTTACTATTCTACCGCCACTTTTGCTAAACAAATAGCTTTTGTAGTACGCAGATAACCCTAAGGATTATTTGCGACGCCCAAAATCTGATGTATGCTCAATCCAATATGTCCAGTAACATACATATTTTATGCTATAAAATGCTTACCTTATAAAACTACACAAAATAGTTGTTTGGAAATTTAAAATATTTAAAAATATTGTTGATTTTATTGAAACCTTGCCAAGCAGCATTAGTAATTAATTAATTTAAGTCCGGTAATAATTTCAACTGCATCATTGTTATTTTAGTTTTTTATAAAAGCCAATTTTGCTGCAATATATAAAATTAAAAACAAACCACATTTTTAATCAACTCGATAATTTACTTTATACCGCAAATTCATATTAAAATAGTACAAACATTGATGATACGTCATTTTGAAACCGCATAACGGAATAACAATTTGTGCTATTCGCTTATTAGAGTATTTTTAATAAACAATTGAATTAATTCGACATATTAATGTCATTTTCATTATTTTAATTGAGAATGAATTGGTTATAGTAATTTGCTAAAAGAAAAAGTAATACAATGTATGTTCGGTTAATAGGTACATATTATATGGTACATACGGATGCATACCGGGTGTCATGTTAAAAGTAGCCAGCCAGTTCATTGTTGCATTTTTTTAATTTTATATCTATTTCATAAACGGGTTCACTAAATCTAATTTTTTAACCGTAAATGAACGAGGATCTTTAAAATAATGTATCGCAAGTAGATGCTATTTAATAAAGATAGCTGGTGGGAAGAAGAATAAACTTAAAATTTAACCAGTACGAACACCCGGTATCTATGATACCTTAAAAGCACAAAATCTAACAATGATTTTCTTTCTTTTGTTCAATGATAAACAATTATACTTGCTATTGAAAAAATCAGAAGCAAGTACAACTTTATTTCGTAGCAGACCAAAAAGCAATACTATGCTAATATGTATATTTTTTAATATACTTTAGTGCCGCCCATCCCGGAAGTAAGCTCATAATCAAGAAACACACCGAATTATGTGAACCTCACATTTAAAAGAGACAAAAATTGCAAAACTATGAAGCCCACCCATTCAGCAATAATCTAATTACAATAATCTAAAGAGAAAAACTTGTAGAAGCAGGAACAAAACTCGTTTCGCATTATTTTAAGTTACAATTTTAATTAATAAATTTCCTGATCACCGTCCTGCCGCCACATGGGCTTTGATTTTTAAGTTTTCAACAAGACGCCTACCAACAATGGGTCTGTCTGGCCAGTTGCTACCTTCTGTCGGTATTCATTTAAATATCTTTCCCTTAAGCTTTTCCTCAATAATCTAACTTTAAATGCACTTTGCGGCAGCTTCTAATACCCCCTTTGTCACCTAGCTACTTTTATACTTCTGGCAGCGAAAATAATGGGAAAAACCCAATTTTTCCGACAGAAGTATAATACCACATTTCGGTCTACCAAAGGGCATGTAAGCGGTGTTTGCCAGTCTTGTTTTACCTTTACTCATGAAGGTAAAACAAGACTGCTTTAATTTTGGAAAAACACCGCTTACATGTGGTGTCTCAAGACTCTCAAGTCGTAATTGTAAACCAATCGCGAAACCAATGCATGGCCCACACCCGTTAGAGCTCTCCGAAAGCTAGTCGGAAAAATATCATCATCATCATCTACTTCCGTAGATAGAGATATGCATTAGTTTTCTTTATAATTTCATTATTTATTGAAAATCGTTTTCTTCAATCCAATTTTAGGTTCTCTCTTTCTCTGTCTAATTGCATCCTCATGACTGAGAAATCGTGATCCCATAGGATTCTCTTGGCACTCTACCTTGGTGGTTTTCCATTGCCTGTCAAGAGAAGAGGGTCAGAATAAAATTCTTATCTCGCCCAGATTTGAACCAAGACGCTCGTCTTAATAGCTGAAGCACTTAAGCTCCAGGCTACGACCGTTTTCGTTTTTATTGTTTATTAAGGTTTTTATGGTTTTTAAAGTTAGGAATTAGAAAAAAGTCACTGGGGGTCAAATCTGGAGAACATGGTAGATGAGAAAGAATGTACTTCATATTTTATATCATATAATGTTGACATTGCAATATACTATTATGTATAATGTGCGAATTGGTGCATTATCTTTATGAAACGTTTTTTCTTGATTTCTTCTGTACAACGATCCACCATGCTGCATGACTCCCTCTTGTTATTGTTTTTCTTTTTTTTAAATAGTCGATAATAATAATTAGCCATAACTTCAATTTTTCCCAAAGAAGGTAAAATAAAACATAAAATTACAAGGAATTAAAATGTCTTTCAACTTTGTATTTAATAATTTGTTGTAAGACCTTTTCCTCCTGGGAATCGCAAAAAGCACGTGTTGAAATACGACTTTTCAACGGAGGTTGAAAAAACACCAACATAAGTCGGTAAATTTTTATCGTACAAGAAAAGCAAAAGAATAAAATTTAATGATAATTTATTTATCTACAAAAAAGATTTCTTATAATTTTTTGATAAAATAGGTCTTTTCGTAATAATTATACACAAAAAGGTTATTTTTCGCCCCTTTAACAACCCCTAAAATGATAAGTGCCCTTAAATTCGATGTAGACTCATCGGTTCCTGAAAGAGAGAGAGAGAGAGAGAGAGAGTATTTTACTACATCTATGCCGAATTTAGTTAATCCTCTAATTTTTCCTCTTAAATGGCCAAAATCAAGCTGTACATTTTTACTGTACTAAGAGTAAATCTGCTGGTCAATAAAATAATTCCAATCCTATTCATCATCTTCTGGACGGTATTATAAGTTTTCGCTGATTTGGCCTTACATTAAAATAGTCAATACATTTTTAGTTATCGTCTTTGTTTTATTGTTTATTTTTAATAGAACCTTCCTTTTCTTCTTGTTAGTGCAATACATCAGTAAGGATTCGTTAAGTATTTAATAAGCACCCAACATATTAATATTAATTAAATAAGTAAAATATTCTGTAACAATTATTATCTAAAACAATTTAAAAAAATCGCCTTAAAATTATTTTGATACCGGTGTTCTATATCGTCTCTGTTTCCCTTTTTTTACTATTTTCTATTAGCGAAGATTACGTATAATTTATATTAGTAATTCGATCTTCTTTACCATAACAGGTATAAAATCCAGCCCTGTGCATCACTGATTTTGTTAAATTTAGTTACCTGCTTTAAACCAACAATAGAGAGCTTTAGTAAACAATATCTAAGCTTTATAAAAGACGAAAATATACGATAAACAAATGATCAAACTAAAAGCACAAATTGAGAAAATATTTATTATAAAATTAATTTTAATTAAATATAAAATTGAAAATCAAAAGCAAATCACTAGCATCCAATATCCTGGTTAGGTGGTTTTTCGTTTTCTTTTTCCAGATTTTGCTTCGGCTTTATCTTTTTCATGCTGTCTTGCTACTACGTTCACCAAATCTTTCTGTAAATAATAACCATTTTAATATTGCAATTCTTTTAAATAATTTCTTCGAAACTTACAAGTGATTCGTTTTTGCGGACCAATAGTTTAACATCATCCTGTGTTATAGTTGCACGCTTAGCATGCCTAAAATTAATATTTTTTTAAAAATTAATATTTACAATAGTAATATTATTTGTAATCACTTATCAACTCAATAATAATCAAGATTAGTTCATAGTATTAGTGTCTGACGCTGATTCTGACGTAGCAGTCCAAATTTTGCATAATTTTCAATGCAGCAGATAGCTTTTCGGAGTCTTCTGGTCAATAAAGTTATCTGTATGTTAGAATTTATATAACAATAACTGAAAAAATCACAGTATCCATCTGGAGAACGTAGAAAAGCCATTTGCGTCATTGAAAAACACACAAAATATTTGTATGCTTTAAAAAGGTTTTAAATTTTTTCAAGTTAAATAAAAATTTTTAAATTAGTAAATTTTTTCACTTACACATGTTTTTGGTTTCAATTTTCCCAAATCTTGACAGTTAAACTTGGTTCTAATAATTAAATCCACTAAATAATTGAATTCACAAGTTAAGTACATGGAAAAATTAATTAGAAGACATTATACCTTGACCCCAGAAAACATCCCTACTAATTTTCAAAATTTCACATAACTTGAAAAACACTTAAACCTCTTAGACCTCAGTAGGTACATACTACATACATTTTCGATTTTATAATCATAACAAACGAATTCATTTATTCAACATACTTCTGAAATGCTTCCAGGTCCTCGCCAAACATTTGAAGTTTTTTCCATATTAACTCCGCAATTACATCCAATGCTGAAGAATCGTATTCCATGTTTAAGAATATTCCTGCTTCTCTACATATTTTCTTGGTATCCGAATAAATTAACCCTTTCAAATTCTAAAAATAAAGTTTTGTAATAGTAAGCTTCACGAAAACAAATACAAATGATTTCGTATATACATTTGCAACTTTTTTCAAATTATTGTTTGTAACAAAATAAGTAATTGCCTCTTTTTTGTTTCCTTTGGTCCCCCCTGTAAATTTTACCAAAATTAACTACTTTTTACGATTCGAAGAAAAATACCTTGTGATAAAGCAATAAATAACTAATGTTGCGAAAATCACAATAATTTGTTTTTATTGTTTGTATTATTTGTGTTTAAAAAAGCTTTTAATTTTTACAAGCTAAGTGAAATTTTACTAAACATTTTTTATTAAATTATAAAAAATTTCCTACTTACAATTTTAGTTTAAGACATCGTTGTACAATTATGTTTCGATTTATGAAATCTCCTCAGTTAAACTTGGCCATAAATGATTGAATTAGTTCATATATTTTTATTGATGAATTTTGAAAAGGCATAGAACTAACCTGTCATTTCATTACTTTCTTTTAAATATGTAATTAATTTTTTTAATATTTCCTGATATTTGGAAAAAAAATCCAATGTGTCGATTAAACTAAAATTGTAAGTGGAAAAATTTAACCATTTAATAAAAAATATGTTTACTAAAATTTCACTTTTTTTGTTTTTACAAATTTTTATTTAAAAACTTTTTTAAATACATCATAATTTCATCGGCATAAAATAAGAATCATAACTTGTACATGTGCTGGCATCTAACAGAATTACATAAACGCAATTTGAAATCTAACCAAACTGTTTGGCGAATGTAAATTATTTAATTATTTAAAATAACAAATTAAAAATTATTTTTAAAGAATTAAATTTACCTGTTCCATTGGTAATATTTATTAATAGTAGATAAATTTAGAGTACTACCTTCTAATAATTTGAACACATTATATTCGACGGTTACACTAAAATACACTACTGCCATCTATTGTTAAAAGTTGTAATTTACATCTACCATCAGTAAAATAAAAGCTATCATCGCCATTGGCATAGTAGATGAAAACTCAATGTGCTATTTCTCAATAGATGACACTGTAGTATATTATAGTATTATAATTTCAAATTTACTAACTTTTTCTTTACGATAAAACTGTGTTTTACTTACAACGTAAAGATTTAATTTCATATTTTTAATTAATTTCAGGATTAATAAACCAAAACCGACAATTTTTTCACGTTTGCAATCGATTAAGGTAAAGAATGTTTATTCTTCTTTTTAAATTATTTTCAGCCCCTAAGAAGTAGAGACAAAATACAACAGAAACACATCGATTTTCTAACTTATATACATACAGGATGTCCACGCAACCGATGCAAAGCTCTTTAGCTCAAGCACGATTAAAAATTTTTCTTCTTTTTTTTTAAAATTTTTACAATACCAACTTAAATCTTAAAATTCAAATTTGAATTTATGTTCCCCACAAATTAATAAAAAATGCCATGTTACTAAGCGATTTATAAATAACTGTTGGTAATGCAGATAATTCCCACGTCAATTTTGCAATTGCTATTGAATCAGTATCCTGCATTTTCATCCCACTTCTATATTCATTTGCTATTTCAAAAATTTAAAAGTAGTTAAACTCCTACATTCCCCGCTAATCCATTCAAAGCTGGATCTTAATTTTCCAAACTTTTGCTGAAGAAATCCAACGATTCTAACAAATTTAAATTTTTTCCTTTTTTTTTCTTCGTTCTGCGACAATTTTTTTCTCCGTCTTGTTGCGAAAATTTTTTATTTTATTAAAATGATATTATATAATATCAAATTATTTGCTGCTGGGCTTCGTATAATTTCCACGATACGTGCAAATTACGTACATAGGTCGACGCGCGCACGCGAGTTGATGGCAAGGGGAGTCCAGTTTTGATTTTCACGCCAGGTGGACGTATTTTTGAGTTTGACTTTCCGAATTTTGGTTAAAATATTCCTGAGGAATTCACCCGGGTCGCTCCGGGCGCTACAAGCGGCTTTGACAGGTGCAAGTACATCAAGAGTCGGATTTACACAAAAAGTGCTTTTTTTCTGCAATTTGTTGTCCGAACACAAATTTTTATTGTTGAACCGTCAGCAGATTTTTATTAAAACGCAAATCTAAATTCGACACAAACAAAAAAGCTTTAGTAGATGTCAAAACAGAAGAGCCAGATTGGTAAAATCTTGATTCTTTAAACCTAATTCGGGCGCAATTGTAAAATATCCAGCAATGGTCGCATTGTATCTATGAGATATTTCTTTTCCTTTTTTTTTAATTAAAAGTGAAGTATGCATTATTTTATTGTTTGTTTATTACCCTATATGAAAGCCAATATTTGCAACCAATTATTTAATTAATCAAAAAAATAAAACAATGTAGGTCTGCAATTAAAATTGCATGAAAATTCTATTTTTGGTTTTTAATTTTAAATTAAAGAAAATACCTATGAAAATGCTTCTGAAAAGCATATGTCCAGAACCCTTATTTGCATCTTCGGCAAAATTTCTGAAATCAAAATGGCATTCCTGCTCTCAGCGTCCCAACGACTCGCTCTTTACTCCTTAGATGAATTTCATCTAATGCTTTAGTCTTCTAGAACGAATTTTTCTTGGTCCCTTTGCGCCCCACTTTTGGCTTTCTTCCAATCGTGGCATCAAAGCAGTAACAATTATGTAATATTAATATAATTTTAAATTTAAATTTAAATAATATATATTAGTAAAATTTTAAAAATTAACAGGTTAACAGAATAATAAAATGAAATTACTTGTGAATTTGTAAGTTATTTGGTTATTTGTAAGCAATAACCATTGCTGAAAGCTCTCAAATAATTTCGTTTTATTGCTCGGTTAACCTGTTAATTTTTAAAATTTTACTTTTACGTGATTTATTAATTTCACATGTTAAAAATATTTATAAATTATATAATACATAAAAACCCTAATATTATTAATATTTCTATCTATTTATTTATTTATTTGTTTGTGTGTAGCACACGTAACCAAAGATGGGTACAGATTAGCAGTTGAGTACGTCGACTGCCAAGCCAAGATTCCCAGTTCGAACCCAAACGGAGTAAGAACTTTATTCTGACTGTTTTCCTTTGACAGACAATGGCAAGCCATCGAAGTACTCAGCCATAAAAACCCTTCTCGAAATAAATTCAACTCTCAAATAGAGTGAATTGTAAAATTATTACTCTAAGTGCGACATTCAGGCCGCACAATCTTGGCAAGATAATTATTCTAAAAATTTCATAGTAATCCTAATTCATTTTGAGCTAATTATATTTGTTCATCGTGTGCTAGGTGTTTGGTCTTATAATTTTCCAGTATCAAAATGAAATTTTGAATTACCTTTATTTACCACAGCAGCAGGTATTTTACCAAAAGGATAATTAAAATTAAATCAATCAGTTTCCCAAATCGCGTAAAAAACTTTTTCTTTCAACTTATGCATGGTTATTTATAATAAAAATTCCCATTCACAAATTGTTACGGATCGGTAAATTCAGGCGTGTGTCAGACCAGTTTGGTTCTCCTCGGGCAGGTCAATTATATCTTCAAGGGTCATATTTTCATTCACATTCTACCTGAAATCGTTGGCTTTTATGCTAAATCATGTATGTCGTACTTATAAAACCATTCCAATGCCACCTATTAACATATAAAAGAAAACGGACGTTTTCGTTTAACCCTCGTTTTTGCATTAAAAATGGGGCAGAGTGGTCGGCGGAACGAACCATTTTCAAGTCCATTCTTCTGCAACAAAATTATTAAGTTTTATGACTTGAAAATATTATTTGTTGATTCTAGTTTTCAAAAAGGAATCAATTTCAAGTTTTAATTCTTTTTAAACTACTTTTTAATTCTCACACTTATTTTGTAATTATTGCCATGCATAGGTATTTTATGGAATTTCAGATTGTGCGGATGGAGTTCTGCTTCTTAATCAATTCAATAGATCCTCACGGCGGGGGGTTGTTTTTAGTATACAGGTTGATTAACCGTGTCTTATTAACCGTGTTCGCATATAAAAAAAGGTTTGTCCGAAGGTTCTGATAATTTAAAATATTTTTCATAAATTAATTAAAACAAGGACCAGGGCCGGCATCAACTTTTACAAACAAGATTGAGAATTTGTTGTCCCAAGTTATGGGTATTATTCTTATTTACTACTTATTCAGAGTACTACATTATTTTTTCCGAAATCAGGTAATTTATCCAAAAGCTAAAAATTAAAAAGGTTTGTGGTCATCTACAGTTCATTTTCAGATGGCCCTATTTTTTTAAATTGTCATTTCCTGGCGTTACCTGTTCCTGAACAGTCATCCGCTCGAAAGATAAGTGGCTTCTTTTTTCCAAAAGTTTACTTTGGAATTAATTTGAGACTTTTTTAGGGCAGTAAAGCTTTTGCGTGGAGATTGGTGGCCACGGATTTATGAACTTAAAATTGTTACGTTTTATCTATTCCTTTGTTTGTCATTACTTTTCATCCCCCAATATGCTATGGTACAATCAGTAGCGTAACTGTTCTGTAGGAAAAGGGGCCCGGGCTATCAAGGGGCCCGGTCATAACAAAATGTTTTAATGTAAATTCACATATTTATAATTCATACCATTTAACAACAAATAGAGCAATAAATGAGAAACATTTTGTTAAACTAAGTATAAGTGCAAACTTTTGTGTTTTTCAAGAATATAATTACAATAATTCTTTATATCATATTTCGAATATAATCACAAGTTTTAAAAATATGGTAAAATTCAGGGGTTAGTGCAATAAAGTAATAAACCAATAAGCTGTCAGATCTAAAAAGTAAAATTTGCAAACGGTCTACAAATTTGATTAAAACGGCTTTAAAATTAATTTGGAATGAAATTTTGTCATTGGCTCTTTTGAACTGTAACCCCGCCCTAAAAATTGATATAGGTTGTGGGGACACTAAAGATACCAGAATCACGTTTTTACAACGAATTATGAAGGATGAGGGTCTAATTAATTAATAAAAATTAAATTTGTGATAGGACAACAAATTTCGGAAAAATTCACTTTTCTGTAAATCCGACTCTTGACGTAGTTGTGTTTATCAAAACCCACTTTCAGCACCCTGCGCTCCGCGTCTCTCCAGGCGCTACAAGCTGTTTTGATAAGCCCTTTACTTACTAAAAGCATCCTCCAAGTAGCTCCAACTTAAAAAGTATGAATGTTGACGCAACGGACCTTAGGGAGCGACTGGTATCTTCCTACCACTAATCACTGTCAACTCAGGCACAGCACACGTCCCGTCAATACAATTTTCCATATTTGGTGTTTTATTACCCAATAATACACTTACAACTACGTGTATTTCTTATGGGAAAATTGTAATTTTCAAAATTAAATTGTGGTCTTATTACAAGTCCGATAACATTGATCCTCGCCTTAAAGAGCTTGTATTTTTCTGTTCTTTGGTTTGGTAAAACCATTTCTATAGGAAATGGTTGAAGTTATAAAATTTATATTTTAAAAGCAGCATAAATGACGTTATTCGTATCAAAATATTTAAAAAATACGAGATAATCTTTATTTAATAAAAATAAATCAAAATATTCTAATAAATTAAAGTGAGAAAATTTTTGAATAAAATGCAGATTATTTTAATTTAAAAATATCAAAATTTTTAATAAAATTTAAAAAATACAAAATTATTTTATGATTCACTGGAGGCTGGGACTTTACTTTCGAATACAGTTTTATGACTGAAGTGTTACGCCACTGGGTACAATACATCATCAACAATATGGCAGGGTTCATTGGATTTCTACTTGCTGTTCTGGATAAAATGAATCTGAGTGTTTTTAAATTAGACATAAAAATTATGAAATATTTATTATAATATACGTATTAGATTAAACTTTTAAAATTAAAGGTTAAATAAACAATAAAACGAAATATTATTCGTAAGCTTTCAGCAATGGTTAATTACTGCTGTCATCAGACGTTTAATAATAATAGTTTTATTGTTTATTTAACCTTTTAATTCAAAAATTTTAATCTATTATATAATATATAATTTATTATATATTATAATTTAATTTTGTTTCTAGAATTTCTGGAATTACCCTTCAAAGGCAGATCCAGTTAAAATTCATGGAGAGACCAATTACCTACTTGTTTTAAAATTCGGAATAATTTTATGTCTTTTATTCTTATTCCTTAATATATTAGTTGAAAATATATTAAAAGAGGGGTCATCCTTTTTACATTACCCTGTAGCCATCATCTTTGAAACTCTTTAAAATGTTTTTGTATTTATACTTATTATTGTAAATGTTAATTAACTTGTGAAATTATATGTTAAATAAAATAGTTTAAAATTACAAGTTTAATAAAATTTGAAAATTTTTCAACGTAAATTTTAGTCTAGGACCCCGTTTCTTAAAGATTAAAATCTATTAAAATTGAATTAACTGATGAGTTCTTGAAAAGACGAAACCACTTTGTGCAACGGGGTCTTAGACTAAAAGGTAAGTTGGAAAATTTTCAAATTTCACTAAACTTATAATTTTAAATTATTTCATACTTTTATTTACTATTTAACTTTATTTGGCAAATCAGTAGGTTTACTAGATTAAAATTGCCCTTTAAATTTATTAACAGGAATAATAATATTTAATATAATTATTTAATATAAAATAAAGATATTAGATTAAAATTTTAAAATTAAAATTAAATAAGCAATAAAACGATTATTATTAAACGTCTGATGACAGCAGTAAACATTGCTGAAAGCTTACGAATAATTTTTCGTTTTATTGTTTATTTAACCTTTAATTTTAAAAATTTTGATAAAATATTAATTTTAGAGGTTAATAATGTATATAATTTCAATAAAATAAAGATATGAGTTTTAGAAAAAATAAAATTTTGAATATTAAAGCATTTTTGTTTAATTTCTGCATTTTAAGTTAATAATCGTAAAATTTTGCTGCAAAGAGTTAATCCTTGAGTTTGGATTTAAACAAGAATTACAGTTTCAATTTTTTTTTTAACAAAAGTAACTTTGGTCGATTATGCAGTTTAATATTAAAAAAAAGACTAATATTTTTCTATGGAAAAATTCCAATATTTCATATTTGACGAGTACGTGTCGTAGGCGTACATATGTACAAATGGTCTGATGATGATCGAAAGTAACCGAAACAGGTAATAACAACATTTGTAAATTAGAGTGCATTATATACTACTAATTATATTTTGTATTAATTTATCTTTACCGTCAATACTCCAATGCAAAAAATTAATTTGTTTTTATTTTACAACAAATTTTAAGTCTTACATTCTCTAGTATGGCTATAACAACAGTTATGTAGTATAATACAATGAATTATTTCCCGACAGCTTCAGCAACCTCTACGGACCAAAAAACAGAAGGCAGTTTTTTTTTATAAAAAATATAATTTTGCTTGTCTATTCTACAACAAATAGTTTTGAGCCTTATTAATAATTTATATTTACAATAGTTTTCAATCAGCCCGTATGTAAGTTAGTTAACTTTTCAAAATCAATACCGTTTCGGCAATATCACAAAAATGAGAATCAACAGGTAGGTATCATCACCATGGTCTCCACATATCCGTATTTGATTCGGCAGGTTGCCTATCTGCATCGCGCGAACTCGAAGGATACTGATAATCCCTTTGATATAACGCACTCGCCGTTGGGTTTTCCACTTTGTCCATCACAGATGCCAGTTCAACGTTTTTCGCAGTAACAACGTGGGGAAAACTGGTTTCCGTAACTTTACTGGTTTCACTTTTCACAGTTCTATAATCCACGACAACACTTTCATGCGACATTTTCATAATTTTGTTGCTCGGTGACGCAATCGTCAACAATCCGGATTGAGTAAAATCATATTTTCTCTTAACGCCCCGTTGAATATTTTCTTCGTAATTAGCAGTGTCTTCCAATACTTGAGCCTGTTTGTAACGTTCCGATTGATTTGTAATTATGCTTAAAGGTTCTATCATTTTTTGAATGGGAAACCGTATACTTTTTACTTCCGTTTGTATAATCGGTTTCTTGGATGAAGAGTCTGTTTCCGCGGCGGACGTTGAAGTTACTATTGAAGACGGTTCTGGCAGTAAATTTGAAGTTGATTGACTATACAGCGTACTTAGCTGTATTCTCGAATGTTGAGATGGATAAACGGGCCGAAATCCATGCGGAGATGGCGTTTTTCTACTATTTTGAATAATACCTTCTGGTTCGTTGTCGTAACGCATACTCGATGAGCTCGACGTAGGACTTTGTGGTGGACTTAAAATCCTAGGTTGCGATTTGGAAGGGCTGCCTTCGTTTGTTACGCAATTTAGAGATGACGGAACGACCGCCACGAAAGCACTGGAACGCTTGTTATCTTGAATGGAGTTTGGGTATTTTGATTTAACTGCGAAGTAGATGTAACCGCCGAAAAATAAGGAAGATTATTTGAATTTGGCAGTAAAAGCGCCAGTTCTCCTGTAGGTAAACGACTTGGAATTAATTGTACACTGTGAGGTATTTGCACGCTTGGATTATTATTTTGATCGCCGGAAGTTTCGGAGGATTCGTTCGATTTCGAAGAGAAGATGTTGGATGTTGTGGTTAAAATGGAATTCCTCCAAACCAGGGAAATTTAAATGAACAATCTGTTCGATTCCGTTGATGCACTTGGATAAATGTGAAGATATTCTTTGTTGAACGCCCGTGTCTAAGCCTTCGAGATTGCCTACGTATCTTTTTACTTCCTCGGCGCATTCGTTGAAACCTGCTTTGAATTTTCTAAGAACAGAAGGATCTGATGCCATTGCCAAGGCTAACTGTTGGCGTTGTACGTTTTGAAGATGTTTCACCGCCATTTCTAGAATGTCCGCCTTCTCAAGTTTGGAATGTCTGGCTGGCTGTAAAACAGGTTTCGATATCAAGCACTTGATCGTAATTCGTAATTTCAATTTATTTTATGTAAGGAAGTACTTACGTCTTTTTTTAATGCATCCAAAATTAACGTTTTAATTTCGTTCAAACAGTGATTTATTCTGGCTCTTCGTCGTTTCTCCATAATTGGTTTGTGAGTCTAAAACAAACAAAAAATTAGTCTCTTGCAAAATAATAAGACTAACAACCGACCTTCCTAAGTTCAGCTTTCGACATCGTGGTAGAGGCCTCGTATTTAGAACAAGGATCATATTCGTCTTCGCTAATTGGCATGAGGATGGTTCTTTCGACGAGCCTCTAGAAATAAAAGAAGGCGTTTAAACCATAAGAATTTTTTACCTGTCACAAACTTTATGCTAATGCTGAGACTAAAAGCAAAAAGCCGACAAATTTAAAAGCAATTTTAGTTTTTTCAACAGGTTTTTATGCGTTGCGTTGCGTAAATAACGATTTTTGATTTTTGCGAAAGTCAAATTAATAATTAGCGTAGGTACCTACGTGTTGCAGTCAAGTTAACAGTTACTTCTTTTAATTGGGTCAAAAATATTAATTATGAAAATTAAAAAATTGTGCAATCCTTACTCACCAATGAAAATAATAAATCCAAAAGGGGCACACGTCCTATTTTTTTTGGTTGTCACTTTTTAAAGACACTGCACTAAGTTCAAAAACGCGATAGTTTACAAAATCAAAAATTTTGTTGATCCGAACTACCCTGTTGTAAGGTCAGAAGTGTTAGTGATCAGCAGATCGGTGTTTAATGTTGGAGCGACATTCCGATACAGCGTGGGAACATTATAAAATTCCCCTCCGCCACAAAAGCCGCATGGCCAGCTCACCCTTCTTGGACAGGGTAAAATAACTTCACAGTCGAAAAGTTCCCACGGTCGAAATCATGCAGCTATCTTTGTGTACTTGTCTTCTTCTTTCTATTTTTGTTTTTGTTTATATTGCCACAAATTTGCTCGACAAAAAATGGGCAATGTTTATATTTTTTTCGATAGTTACATTTCTCGTTTATCATTTTGTAAACATTATTTTTATATCTTATTTACAAATAAATGAAACATTTTTGATATCGAAAAGCAAAGGGTAATGAATTTCATAATACAGCTCTTTCCTTGTTTTGCTTGAATTACTTTATCGTGCATCCTGATAATGATCAACCGAACGAAACAGATGTGGTAATCACCATAATTTTACATATTATTTATTTTAGAATATCAAGAGACCATATTGTCAACAGAAAACGACGATGCGTTTCTCATTTTATCCATCCACTTCTGTTTAGAAGAGCTAATGCCACCGGAAATTTGCTTTAAACAGATCTCTTCACAAAAACTAACAAACTCAACGTCCATTAATTTTTTAAATCGCTTGAAAGTTTTATACTTTAAAGATAAAGCCATAAAATTATTATCACTCAATTAATTTGGTTTATAATTTATTTCCATTATTATAGGCCGCGTATTGCAAAAAATTCAAAAAAGACGAATACCGGAATGGCAAGTTTTAGAATCAAGTAAAAATTCGCAGGTAGTGTTTATAAAAACTTGTTGAAGAACTGTTACATGCTTTTATTGAACCTCTCAGTAAAGTAATCTTGGGCGGTGAAGGCGAGACCATCCAAGAACAAGTTATGAAAAAAGTCCCGCTACTTATTTCTTTTGTTAAACCCGTCTCGAAAAGTGACAAAGAACATCAATTTAATTATTTTGGCGTAGATAGCAGATAACTCACATTTACCATTTATATAATAAGGTAAGTGAAAATGTTTTGGGTAATGCTTGATTACTATTGCATATCGTAATCCGTGCAGTGCTCGGTACACCGCCAGCACCATCCCCTATATGCATGGGAACGCTTCATTCACGGTTAGTGGGCCACACTTTTTGTACACAAAATATTCTTCGTCAGGATTTAAATTTACCAAACTTATGGTATATTTTAAATCTTTTCCCTCATAATTTACCTAACTGTAAAGGCAAAAATAACAATTCACCAATACTACCCTAGGGAATCGAGTAAAACTAAAATTACAATACCCAAAAATCCTTTCTAAATATACAATTTTGTCCCTTTGTTCTTCACAATGACAAAAATATCGAAAGCATCGAACTTTTAACTGATTAATATTACAAACCTGAGATTGCACTTTTTACCCCTTTCGATAATGCAAATGTAATACCAATACCCGATTGAACCCTTTCAAATCTTGACTATTAATTTAAATTAAATGTCACTAAAATTATATCAAGTTTCATAATTATTAAATTTCAGGTAAGAAGATGAGTGCGTTTTTTTATAACACAGCTCACTGGGTTTTTAGGGTAGCGTTACCATTAAAAGAGAACTTTTTAAGTTGATTCTTGTGTAAAACCTTTGGGAAATTAAATATTTGAGATTATTTTTACTTTTTTTTTTGGTGGTCTATTGGAGAAAATATGAAGTGCTATTAGTTACGCTTTACAATAAAGTATCCAAAAAAGGTTACCATTGTAAAAATCTTCTCACGTTTTCAATTTATATGTTGTTTCTAATTTTAAAATTAAACTTTATATAACATCATTTTCTTGCCAATAATTTCTTTTATTAATTTTCGATATGGATAACGGTTTGTAGAAATCCAAAAAATTGCCAGTTTCAGAAAAGATTGTGCAACTAATTCCAATTTCAAAAAATTCCCTAGTAATCCAAAATAAAAATCCGTCAATTCCAAATAAATTAAAATAATTCCCTACGAGATAATTCAAAGGATCACTTCAAATATATTTAAAACCAATTTCAAATGTTCCAAAAGTGCAAGCATCCAGTGCCGGATCACAATTTTTAGTGTCTTGAAGCTAAATGTTTTGTAGGGCACCTCAATATTATATTTCCTTATTACTACTTACCAGCAGATTTCAAAGGAAGTTTTGTTCAATGTTGCTAATTAGAATCATTTTGTCTTGCAATTTTGCAACTTTTTTGTTGAAATCTTCATAAAATAGATATTACGGGTAAATAATTCAATTTTTTTTATCGATTTTGGAAGATTCAGTTTTAATCGTATAATACAACATGTTTTTCTACGGAGAAAAGCAGTTTATGTAATAATTTAACGATGCGCGGTGGTAGTCCCGTTAATGGGGGGTTTTGCCCTAGAAAAGATGGGGTAGAAATGATTTTGATATGCGTTATTTAGTTCCGCGCCCTGATGAAAATTCAATTTTTTTACTTTGAGAGAGGTCGGTGCGGTTCGCCATTTTGGATAAAAGGTACAAAAAATCGTTTTTTTTTCAAAATAATTCCCCAAAGGTTAATCCTAGTACAAAAATGTGTCATACAAATTCAGAGAAGGCTCAATTTCCTACACTTTTTTGTATAAATGCATTTTTCGTAAATCTCATGTGTAACGAATTACACAGGAATGCAAAAATCAATGAACAAATGGTGTGCCCAGCAGGCCTTATCTACAGATGTTCTATTTTGCAATTGAATACGGATCGTATTCTGTAATGTATTTATGTCCTGGAGTATGTTTTATTATATATTTCATTTTGACTGTCCAGGTCGGTTAATATCGTCTTCGTTAATGTTATCCTCTAACTCATTTTTCGCACTCAGAGTATTCTGGGCTTCCATTCATGCTATTGTTTCATCTTCGTCGTCACTCTCGATGATGACCTATGGTGCATTCTTGCATAATTCACTATTGCAGAATCCACATACAGCAGAACACTTCAATTCACTTTTCCTGTAGCCACATGCTCCACCATATTCTTTTTTCTTCTTTAACATTGTTAGTACTGTGAGCATTACTTCCTTTAGATTTGAAGTGGATTTGGAATTGAAGTGGAAATTTGGTGGGGCTCATGCTGCCTCCAGCGAGAATTGGAGAGCTGTTGACTTACGTCAACAGCATTCTTTCCAGGAAAGAGCAGTATGAGCGGGATCTGCAGCGGGCCGAGAGGGCCGTGCAGTAGCTGGGCTGCATTTGAGGCAGCGCCCCATTCAGGGGCCACACGCGGGTGCGTGTTAGTGTGAATAACAGGTACACGTGCCCAAGCGTGGAAATAGGGAGGGGTTTTAGTGGGTAAGAATTCCACACTACCACCCAATAACATCGGGGTGGTGTCTTCTGAAGATTTCTCCTCAACAAAAAAAAGATTTGAAGTGGATTGCTAGGCTCAGATATGCCTGTTACTCTATTTTATTGTTGATGATGACAATTCTTTAACATATGAGGACCACCGGCTTTAGGTGTTTTTCAAAGCACGGAGACGACTACAACAAAGTGAGGCTCTGTCCGAGTTCAAATTGATCGCGCTTACAACCACGCCAATAACTTTTTGTAATTGCATGAAATGACATTTAATAGGGCATCTGGAGCAAGTTTCTATGGCATTGGTACTGGAGTGAGCCCATTTGTACCAAGTTTCCTGCCCCAGCCGGATGAATTTTGGATTCCACATCATTTTAGGACTTGATGGTAGGTCCTAAAAGCATAGTACCGTGCAGCGTCTTTTGTTGGTGGTAAAGAAGCTGGGTTGAATTTGCTTATATTGTTGATACAAGATCGAAAAGATCGAAACTAAATAACATACAGGGTGTCCCTGTGACCGTGGAGAACCTTTAAAGTAGTGATAAAAGACACTTTTCTAAGATAAATTTTCAAATAAAATTTTGTCCAAACCCAAAAGCCTTTGGGGGTACCTCTTTTTAAAGCAATTTTTGAACTTCTGCTTTCAAACGGCCTTATCACCGTAACTATTGATTTTATGGTATTAATAGATTAGTGATTTTTAAAGACAATTTACTTATCTACAAATTAGTTTATAACCTCCTATTGTTTAAGATGAGCGAATTTTGAGTTATGAATTAAATTAAGAGAAAAATGCCAAAAAATTCCAAGTATTATTTTTCATTTTGTTGCTTACCCTGTATCTTTTAAACTAAACTACGTAAAAAAACACTAATGGTCTAATTCGGTAGAAAATTTAACGGGCTATAACTTTAGTTTACTAAAAATTTTGAAAACCAATCCATTTCACAGAAAATCACAAAATAATGAATAAGATCGATTCAAAAATATAATAGTCATGCAGGGTGTCTCCGTGTACATGGTAAACCTCCTAATTTAATTCATAACTCGAAATCTGTTTATCCTAGACAGTAGGAGGTTATAATCTAATTTATAGATAAGTGAGTGATCTTTAAAAAGCTCTAATCTATTAAGTCTAAAAATCAATAATATCGAAGCTATGACTGTTTTAAATCAGATATTCAAAAATTGTTTTAAAGAGAGTACCCCAAGGGTTTGGACTTGGGCAAAATTTTTATTTATAAGTGTCCTTTATCGCCATCTCAAAATTCGCTAAGGTCACGGAGACACCCTGTATATCAAAATTGTTTCTACCTCACCTTTTGTAGGGCAAAGGTCTTTTAATCCCTATTAACTGGATTATGAAGTATTTGACTCAAAAAGTTGGCAAAACTAATTTTTCCAAATGAAACTTAGATTTGCATGTTCTTAAAATACGCAAACAATCATTTTACATGTGCCACACCTCATTCGTCAAATGGTTTTCCGCAAAAATATAAAAAATTGAAATGAACCGTTGTTAAACCCCAGTTTGAAGTATTATGACTGTATTACAATCATTTACTACAAAACAGCACCAGCACATGCTGGTTTGTTTTGCTTCTTTAGTATTTTGCTACAGAAATACTAAAAACCTCTCAATAAATCATGCTATAAAGTTTTTGAAAAGTTTTCTTCTAATAAACCTGAAATCATCGTCTCTGCTGATGGATTCAATGTTCAAAACATCATTCTAGAACCAAAATGAAGATGGTCGATAGCAATAGAGGTTGGTGGACGCCGGCTTGATCGTCTCTCTCTATTTGAACAACTTATACAGAATTGATTAAGTGCAGTAACCTATAGTCCATTTGAAATATGAATGCAGTAAAATGGTTCTAAAAATATGAGCATGCACCGTGCTTAGTAAAAATTTATACAAGTTTACACTAGAGAAATTTCATTTGCGATTGTCATTTCACAAATCGAATATTAATGAAATAAAATGTTAATTTTTCCGATTTTATTGTAAATCATGCATTTTGTAGGTTTTTACTTTATCATATTATGTAATATGAGAAATTATTGTTTTCGTGCAGAAAAAATTGAGATTTTGATGGATTTACACTTTTGAGGTCCCTGAGTAAAATAAGACCTTTCCAAAAATGTCTGTGTGTGTGGGGTTGTGGTCAATTTTTGTGCGACCTACAGCAAAACTAATATGAATTTTCAAACAAAATTTTGGATTTTGTATCCTTATATTGAGACTTAGTGCTGATTAGATTTTGGCTAAAATTGATTCACGGAACTATTTTTATTTTTTAAATTTTATTATTTAATATTAGTTTTTAATTAATATTTCAAAAACTAATAGAATTTCAAAACAAAATTTAGGATTTAGTATACTTATGTCAAGATTTAAAACTGATTAAATTTTAGTTCAAATTGTTTTATGAAAACTATTGTTTTTTTATTTTTTTAGGTTTTGTTATTTAATATTAGTTTTTAATTAATATTTCAAAAAGTAATACGAATTTTTAAATTAAATTTAGGTTTTCGCATATTATAATCGATATTTAAAACTGATTAAATTTTAAATAAAATTTGTTTATAAAAACTATTGTTTTTTATTATTTTAAATTTTATTATTTAATATTAGCCTTTATTTAATATTTTAAAAACTAAAAGGATTTTCAAAACTAAAGTTGAGATTTGTTATGTTTATGGCAGGAATTAGAGCTGATTAAATTTTGGATAAAATTGGTTCATAGAAGCAATTTTAATATTTTATTTTAATATTAGTTTTATTAAATATTTCAAAAACTAATAAGAATTTCAAAACTAAAGTTGGTATTTTGTATCTTTATATTTACACTTAGAGCTGATTAGATTTTGGGTCACATTGGTTAATGGAAAATATTTTTTCCTTTTTTTTTATTCAAACTTATTTTTTTAATATTTAATAAAAGTATGATAAAGTCATGGGCATGGCTACATCCGATTTTTTCAAGTTAAATACAAAAATTTAAATTCTTTTTGGTTTCTCATAATAGGTTTAGTTAAATTTTCTAGTTGACATTGGCTTTAATTTTTTGACGTTTCCTAGTGTGAATCTTCGTTCGCGTCGCGTCGAAAACGCTTCTACAATTTTTTACTGCATTCTTGTTTCAAATGGACTATAGTAATTCAAACGTCAAATGTTTCATGCACTGGTGGTAAATAATACGGCAATAATAATTATTATCAAACAGTATGTGTTTTATTTCAAAATCGATATTAATTTTTGAATCCAAAATTTATTCTGTTTTCAAGTACTATTTGAAAATAATTACTTTGTTGCAGGAATTTTTTCAAACCGTTGAAGATAATGACGTGATCTAAAACAAGAAAACTTGTCAAAAGCATTTAATTTGATTTAAAGATTTTGTACAAATTTACCATCTGTATGTAATAAAGTTGAAAAATATTAAATATTTTAAATCATTTTTGTAAAACTTGTGAAATTTGCATTTCCACGGATTTTCAAGACTAAAGCTACATTTTGCTTTAACAGTGCGCGGCGCATAACTCACGCTCAGTTGAACGCTGCGCACGTCTACTGCAATAAAAACATCATGTTAATGCGTGAATGTGGTTTGTTAAGTTCTGCTCAGTTGCTCGTACTATAGACGGACCAGTGGCGTATGACAAGATGACTCGCATTGAATCCTTGAAAGAGGGTTTCATGGGTATCACGGAGGGTGTGATAAAAATAATGTTTACCAAGCGGTTTTAAAATTTAAATAAGTCTGAGTTTGAAATAAGTTATAAATTTGTTTTATTTTTTGATTTTTTGGAATTTCTCAGTTCTCTTTACCACTGACACGCATGAATGGATTAACGAGATTTTAAAAATAATCTGGTTACCCCTCCTTCTCGTCATTTCCATTTTTAAATACGCCACTGAGACTGACAGCAGTGTACATCGGCAGAATGCATCTAAATCAATTACATTATGATTTTGACGGTGTCGTTCAGTTGAACTCATGGGGTAATATTCTACTGAGGAGGGGATGAACGATTAACAGATCTAGTGAAGGAGTATCAAGCACTATATTGTTAAAAATAACATATGGAAAAAAACCATCAGCAATTTTTATTCTTTCTCTTCTTCCATTAAAATTATCGCTATTGGTGCATTATTTAATTCGGGGAACTTATTTTCAAACTACAAGTGTCGACAAAATAATTAGAACTGATTTCTTAACAACAAACTTCTACCTACCTACTAACAACCACTTCTACCTAAACTGATGTAAGTTCAGCTCGACAGATTCTGCCGCACGTTTACGTCATGCGTCGCGCACTGTTCTAACAAACCGTAGATTAAGGCCGGTATTTTGTAACTAATCCCTTAATATGAAAAATCCTTTTAACAATAAAAATTTTGGTTTTCATGTCAAAATGTGTCAAAATTTTTGTGCAAACAAAGTTTTACCATTTTTATAGAACCTTTTCGTAAAGGACGAATTACAGAATATCGGCCTAATCCTAGAAAAAGAAGCTTAATCTACCACTAATTTAAACCATGCATGAGCTGGTTATAACTTAATCATCTAGCAATCGGATTATATGGATACGATAACGTATCCATAACATTGATTACCTCTGTATATTACAAGATCTATAAATCCATTATTCGCTTTAAATAAACATAAGGTTTGTTCGTTGGATGTATTCTGAACTGCTCTGAACAGTTTCTGATTACGTCACACTGACAGCTTTTCAAAGCAACATTTGACAAACACTTTCCTATCTCTGTAAATAACTTTACACTTGATTGTAATAGTCAATAGTAATAGTCAAGGGTCAACCGCTAGAGGAAATCGTGTACAATTAACTTCACACTTCATGTACTTCATCATAATTCTCCATACTTTTGTCCTTCATATAATTCAGCAGTAATTCATGCGATATTTCAGTATCAGACCTTTCAATTTCTGAGACATTATCACAATGCAAAATTTAGCACTGGATGTTCCACACCTGCCAGATCAATTAGTCAATTATTTTTATCAGTAAACTAAAGATCTCCTGTTGCAGAGGCACTAGAGTGTTTTAGACTTCTCCCCCAGCACGACGGATCACAGTATGTTTATTTTATCAGAAGTAAAGCTAACTCTCTCATTTAAACCATGCATGAGCTGGTAATAACTTAATAATCGAGCAATCGGATTATATGGATACGATAACGTATCCATAACATTGATTACCTCTGTATATAACAAGATCTATAAATCCATTATTCGCTTTAAATAAACATAAGGTATGTTCGGTGGATGTATTCTGAACTGCTCTGAACAGTTTCTGATTACGTCACACTGACAGCTTTTCAAAGCAACATTTGACAAACACTTTTGGAACAACTTTTCCTTCATGTAAATAACCTAACTACTTGATTGTAATAGTAAATAGTAATAGTACTACTTAAATTGCAATACTTTGTAGCTCAAATTATTCATATTAGACACCACAATAACAACTTATTTATAAAATATTTGAGGTTAGGTTATTTACATCAACGACAAATTGTTCCAAAAGTATACGTCGATGTTGTTCTGAACAGCTGTCAGCCTGACGTAATCAGAAGCTGTTCAGAGCAAGTCCAATGAACAAACCTATTCTAGAATCTCGTTAATACAAATTCTTTTAAACAAATTAAGGAAGATTATGAAAGAGAATACAATTAGGATGATTTTGAACTTCAGATGATTCAACAATTTTAGGTGCTACCGACCAAACATCCAAAAATTGTAATCCGATTGTTGAATAGACTGTATTCACTTCAAAAGATTAATGTGCTAAAATAATATTCATCTTTCTTAGTCAGTTCATATTTGTCCACTGCTGGACAAATCCTCTCCCATTTCTCACAAAGCCTCTATCTAATGGATTGGTTTAGTTCTCCTGAGAGAGAGAGAGAGAGAAAAGACGGTCAGCATACCTCTTTCTCCCATCCCACCGTATTCAAACCGAGGTGCTCGGCTTAGAAATTTATGCACTTAAGCGCCAATCCGCGACCGTCTTCAAAAAATAATATAAAATTAGTAAATTTTATAATTACAATTAAAATTGCGAATGGTAACGGTGCCAGCACCCTTGTCTACTTATTATATATCCCTGAGCCAAAACAGAAATAAAAAATGTGGATACTTGAGCCGCAGGATATTTAGTTAATAGGAGTTCATCGATTTTAGATTTAAAACTCTTTATTAGGCCCCTAGGTGTTTTGACCTCAGCAATTTGATCTCCGAAATTTGATCACGGTGATTTGAATCCTCTGGTAATTTCACCTCCGGTAATTTCACCCTTGGTAATTAAATCCCCTGGTAAACTGGTCTCTGGTAATTTGATCCCCGGTTTGCTTTTGAAACAATTTGTCGAACAATTATAAATTGAGTACAAGTTGCAGTTTGAACCGAGGTGCTCGGTTTAGTAATTTATGCACTTAAGCGCCAATCCGCGACCGTCTTCAAAAAATAATATAAAATTAGTAAATTTTATAATTACAATTAAAATTGGAATGGTAACGGTGCCAGCACCCTCGTCTACTTATTATATATCCCTGAGCCAAAACAGAAATCAAAATGTGGATACTTGAGCCGCAGGATATTTAATAGGAGTTCATCGATTTTAGATTTAAAACTCTTTATTAGGCACTAGGTGTTTTGACCTTCAGCAATTTGATCTCCGAAATTTGATCTCGGTGATTTGATCCTCTGGTAATTTCACCTCCGGTAATTTCACCCTTGGTAATTAAATCCCCTGGTAAACTGGTCTCTGGTAATTTGATCCCCGGTTTGCTTTTGAAACAATTTGTCGAAATATTATAAATTGAGTACAAGTTGCAGTTTTATTCGTAGTTAAAAGTAAACTAGTCCGAGAAAAAACGACTACAGAAACCCAGCGTCATGAGGAAAATAACTTAATTTGGTCATATTGTGGTTTATGAAAAGGTACTTATTACTCTCTACATGAAAGTAGTATGAATAAGTTTATGTTTTATTTTAAAGGGCGCGTTTGAGTTTTGTGTGTTTGCAATGTTTTGATGAGTGGATTTTGCGTAGTGGTTTTAGTGAAGAATTTTATAGCGGTGCAGCTTGTTTCGGCTCTAGTGTGAGTGTGTTGCTTATATGTGTGTGTAGTTCATAGATTTCGGTTGTCATTAGAGATTCTGTAATTAGTCTGAGACATTTATTTTGTACCTTTTGGAGGTAACTCAAGTTGGAAATAGCGGTTGTGCTCTATACCAGAGAGGCGTAAAGAAGTATTGGGCGGGAGTTCGTCGACTTAAAAATGTTAAAATTTGCGGTTGGTTCACACATTTTGAAAAAACGGCTTTAAAATTAATTTGGAATGGAAGTTTGTCATTGGCTCTTTTGAATGGTGAATCCCGCTCACCAAAATTAAATAGGTTGTGGCGACTGTAAATATACCAGAATCTCGGTTTTTACAACAAATTATGAAAGATAATGGTGTAATTAGCTAAAAGAATTTAATTTGTAATCAGACTTTTGTGTGAATTCGACTCTTATGTGGTTGCGCTGTCAAAACCTACTCTCCGCAGCTACGCGACGGACGCTCTGAGTCGCTTCGAGCGCTCCGAGCGGTTTTGACACGCGACAGTGACACTAGTCACTGTCAACCTAGGCACCGCATACGTACCGTCTACAGAATGTTTACCATATTTGGCATTTTATTACACAAAATACACTTACATGTATTTCTTATGGGAATATTGCAATTTTCAAAACTAAATATTGGCCTTATTACAACTCCGACAAGATTGATCTTCACCTTAAAGAGCTTGTATTTTTGTGTTTTTCGTTTGGTATAGCCATTTCTATTGGAAAAAGTGTATTTCCGATTCCGGGTATCTTAACTCTACCCAAAATGTTAAGACTGACTTGCCTCAAAATCCCAAAATGTGAAACATACAAACGAAAATAAAGTTCGCACAAATACAGAACAGACGATCAGAACTAATTTGAATCTAAAATGCAAAGTTCAAATTTAGTATGTTTCCAGCCAAGCATATCTAAATTACATGGAAACAAAAAAAGGTACAAACGAAAATAATTTTCGTTTGTAAAAAAAATAAATAAAAACGAATACAAAATTTGAAGTGAGGGGACTACCAAGTTTCCAGCCCCCTCTTAACCTAAATTTTTAAATTATTCAAAAACAAAAGAGGTACACACGAAAATAAAAAATTCGCATTTATGCACAAACGATGCACAATCAATTTAAACTTTTTGAATTAAAAATTCGGAACGCTGAGGAAAGAGCGGAGGACAAATTCTAATTTTTTTAAATTTTGACGCCGGCAATCGTAGAAAACCGATTAAAAATTTTGAAAATGATAATATTTATTTAAAAAGGTTTTTAACCTCGCTGTAGATGTATTATATACAATAAGTAAAAATTTGCTTTAGTAATTAAGTTTTTAGTAAAAATAATTAATATATTAATAATTTTGTTTATATATTCTCCCTACTTAAAGTAAGTACACGTTATTTGTAGATTGAACAAAAATATTTTTATTTAGTTTTAAATAAAAGTTACATTATGTAGTTGGGTAGAATTTATGTGAATCTGTGAATCTTCGTCATCGGCCAATAAATTACCATGGAAGTTTTTTAAGGTAATACACAGTTTATTTTAATAACAAAGTATTATTTAAAGAAAGGTATAAAAATTTATATTCACAAGAAAAAAAAAACAAAATGATTTTGTGGTTTAGAAAAACCCATATAAGAACCTATAATCATGAAGGAAGTTGTAACACAAATCGGAAGTTCTCATTCAAATAAAGATTACAGGTGCAGCCTTCCTGTCTTACCCCTCTGTGGGGATGTACGGGCTACCTGTCTGACACCCTACCAATGTAGGGTACATGTTTTATCGCAATGGTGAGAACAAAGCAATAATCCATTTCTCACAACACCCATGGAGTTCATTCACGATGTTGAACGATTTATATGTTCGGTTGAGGTAACTCATATTTTTCACATTAATTAAATATTTTAAATTGTAATCGTGTTTATATAACTTCATTTAGTACAAAAATTTAATTATTGTTTACTGCTACAATGTATTCAAATACCGATGCATGTGAACAATTTAATTTTAATTTTTTTCGTCGTATGTCAGTTATACCAATAAAAAATAAAATTTAAATCATGTCGGTAGTGTACTGTTCAACCGCATCCCTATAGTCATATTTTTTCAGGGATAATTATATAACAGCAAAAACAAAGTTGCTGACGCAGGATAATTCGGAAAGCTAATTGAAAAATCGCAAGGTTATTATAACATATCAAGGGGTCCGATCTGGTCGCTCGACCACTTGCAAAAAATTTCATTATTTTTGTGCAATCAATCGAACATGTTGGTAATACAACATAGAAATTATTAATTATTATCCTTTTTTCTTTTCTTGCAGTGGCCATTTTGTTTCATAAGGTATATTTAGCAATATGAAGGGTTTGCCAAAATTGAAATATCTAAAATATATCTTTAAAAAAAAATCGCCGAGTTCCAAGAGTATAATTTCTACCATAATCTTACCTCTCTGTTTAAAAAGAGTCCAGTGGAAGATTTTTCAAGTAGGAAAAAGTCTACAATTCTTTTTTAAGACGTTTACACCAAACATTAACCGTGAGGCCCACCACCTCTTTTCTTCTAAAAATATTGTCCCCCCTCAAACATTAAACCTCAAACGTAAAAATCGGTAATGTCCCAATTCGGCGCAGCTGGTTTGGTACAGTCGTTTCGGCGCAACTTTTCGGTGCAAACCCGATTCGGCGCCAGAACGGTTCGACGCAGACCTCATTATATACAGAGAAGAATACACAGAATATACATAAAAACATCTGAATATTTAAATTTATTACTAATTACAAAGGCTCGAGTTAAGATTTCCGAACTCTAAAATACACTTTTTAATGTATTCTGTAGTGTAGAGCTACCAGTCGCTCCCTGATATCTGTTGGGTCAACATCCACACTTTGCCTAGTTGGACCGTTCTTGAGGGATGTTTTTAATTAGTAAAGCGTTTGTTGAAACATCTTGTAGCGGCCAGAGTAAGCGGATGCCAAAGAAAATCGGTTTTGACCCTAAAGTGTATTTTTTTTAAATCTGTGATCCGAATAAAAATTTTATTTTATCTGTTAATTAGACCCTCATCTTTCATAATTAGCTTTACAAATGTAGATTCGGATCTGCGCCAAACCGTACTTGAGTTAAATGGGGCTTGCACCAAACTGTGCTCGCGCCGAACTGGGCCTGCGGAGATAGGATCTTTTCCTCAGTTGCATTGGGAGTGGGTAAATCTTCCAAAAACACCACCCAGATGTTATGGGTGATAGTGTCAGATTTTTATTAATTAAAACCCCACTCCCAGTAGAAATGCCGAGATTCGGGTAACGCATTACTTCCGTTCATTTCTTGCCAGTCTAGGACGGGAATGAGCTCCGTCGTACGATAGCCTTCAAATTTCTTCTCTTGCTCAAGCGCAGCGCTAGTCAATTTGTTTGGCAAGCATCGTCTCAATCAAGTTATCAGGTGTGATAATCTCACCTGTCGTCTTCTCTGTCTGACGGCACTGTGAACGCCACTGGCGGCACTCGAAGGTGTGCAGTGCTGAGTCCTCCCTACCACAGTAAGGACAGCTGCTCGAAAGTGTCTTCTTGAAGCGAAACAAGTTCTCAAGACATTCATGTCCCGTGGGGAGCTGAATGATCTCATACGTTGTCGCTATATGACTTCTGCCATACCACATATCAATCCTCAGGATTATCCTGTGAGTTCATCTGCCTCTCGGACTTGCGCCTTCCTGCCATATGCGCAGCGCTTCTTTTCGCAACTCCAAGGTGGTGAGTGGAGATTTATTAAATCTGTTTTGACGCTCCATTGCAAGCAAATCGACAGAAACCAGCAAAGACAGAACCAGAAGCGCGTCCGTCGACGTCGTTCTGTTAGAACAATTTTCCTTTGGACGCGGAAGAAAACTTCAGCGTAGCCAGTATACCTCAGAGCTTATCCGTACATATGGGAGCCCCATAGAGTAGGATAGACTCTGCCACCAAAACCAATACCCGCCTTTTCGGCTCGGACGGACCGCTCAGATTAAGGAGAATCGGGAAATCGCCGCCGCATGGGGATAGGACCTATGGAATTCTACCTCACCTTACAAGTTTTGTATTAATGCCCTTTTTTCGTTTAGTAAATGTTTTGAAATCGGATTTTCTGACTTTACCTATTAAAGGAATTCGGAATTCTTTGAAACACTTGGTTGCAATTTGGTAACTGCAATTTGGTAACATTAACAACAAAATTTAACCCGCTTTTAAGAGGACAGCCAACGTATTGGCAAATCGAATATATGAATCCACATGTAGATACTAAAAATTTGTATTACAAATGAAATTGCCAATAATTAAATGCTTGGGAAGCAAGACATTTTCTAGAGTTATTTAATTAATTTTTTGTTAACTTCTTGAAATTTAGCGCGATTAATTGCTAATGTAAGGCGCCTCGGTTCAAATCTGGATAGAGCTCACTTTGCAATGCCGTCTCTGTGCTTCGGAAGGCACGTAAAGGCGGTGGTCATCCTATATTACTAAATTGTCATTATTAACAATCTAAAATAGAGTAACCGGCACATCTGAACCCAGCCTAGCAAGCTACTTCAGATGTAAAATAAATAATATGCTCACAGTACTAGCAGTGGCGTCGGAACTTCTCCGAGGTTACTGTTGGATATTACAGGACGTAGTTCCAAAAAAATAACGCCAGCAGTATAGCGTAAAACATACACCAGCCGACTAGAAAGCTCATCCAACCAAATTCACAGCATAAGATTTTTTCCGTGAATATTCTGTTTTGCTGTTGATGTTGAAGCGTGGCCAGGCAGCCCCTATGATTTTCTCTTTTTTGGATTATCATAGTGTATCCACTTTTCATCGCCAGTGACGATACGATGTAAAACCTTTTTTATGCCGAACAAGTAGCAGTTCACTCATGCATAATCGGCGTTAAACATCTCTCGGCTTCAGTTCGTATGGAATCCACCTTGTTTTAGAATCATGTTCTTCTTCTTCAAGTGCCATACACTTCATCGAGCTTAGGCGATCAGCTTAGCCAAAACCAAGCTGACTTTACTAGGAATATAATTAATGGGGTGGTTTCCCATTGCCTTGACTCGAACCGAACCGAACCGAACTCGAACCGCGGTCTTCCGTTCTCTACCCGGTCGTTGTATACTTTACGCTACACTACTGGTCATCCCGTATCCTTATCCCTAACGATTTTAAACGATGTGAAACTCCTTGCTGAGTTACTTCAAATGTAAGTGCAAGTTCTTTGTGTGTTTGAGACGAATCTTCCTCCAATAATGCTTCCAAATCCGTGTCTTCGCACGTTTTCGGCCTCCCACTGCGATCTTTGTCTTCTACGCCAAAGTCACTGTTTTTAAACTTTTGAAATCATTTACTTAAATTAACCTTTTCATATGCTTCTACAACCAAACTTACTTTATGCCGTCTTTCATCTGATAATTTTAACCTAAACCTTGTCCAGCACCATCTTTCTTAAAACGGCGAAAACCTATTTATACTCCAATAAATAACATAATATTTATTACGTTTAAATTAATGTTTGTTAGCTTTTCTAGCGAATAAAACCTCCACGAAAAAAAATTAAATTTTCCGATTTACCAGAATCATAAAAAATGAAGTAAATTATCAAAGTAAACCATTGCATCAATTCTGGCAGTAATAATGACAGTGATTAAAAGGCCAAACACTCTAAAACATAGCAATTCTTTTAAATTAGTGAAATGTTACCAATAAGATTTTTGGTTTTTAAATAATTTTATTATTTTATAATTTTGGGTTATGTTTTACTTTTAATTATTGAATTCGATAACATTAAATGTAATATTATGTGATATTAAATAAAATAATAATTATATTAAATTATTTTATCCAATTATTAAAATAACAATAATTTATTATATTGACAACTATTTGAATTTGCTACATTTGTTTTAAGATATAAATTTGTTATTTCGAATAAATATTTGACTAGGAATTCTCATTTTGTTTCATACAATATGAAAAATTACGTAAAATTCATCTTTAATGATGACAACTTTAGCTATATTTTTGGCGTAATTTTGCTTTAAAACATTTGAACAAAAACGTTTTCAAGAAAAACATATTTAATGATTTATTCGAAAAAATTCATAGCTCTCGTGATATAATCTATGAATATACATATAAATGTAAAAACATGAGAATTATGTAATAAATAATAATGAACCCAAATAAAATAACACTAGATGAAGTCCAGTTGGATTGATTGAATAATTTATAATATATTATAACAAAAAAATTTCCGGGAATGAGATTTACACAATATCTATTAAATCGCACTTTAATCAACAAATACGATGATGCAAAAAGCAGAACTTTAAGTATAAATTTTGGATGTAAAACGGTAGCATTTTTAAAATTCTTACATTTTTTTAAAGAAATTAAACTATGCCAAAATTACCTACTTCTTTTCTTAAAAGTGCGTCGAATATTAATTTTTATAGGTATGTTTGACGGTAACGACCCCTATTGTATGATAGAACAACTATATTGTTGCAGAATACTGTAAATTTAGCATTCGTTAATATTATTTTATGCTATTTTAATTTTTACTCGGATGAAAACTTTTTAAATATATCAAACACTTCACTTCGCATCTATTTTCTGTTAGAGATAAAAACAACTATTTTTTTTGATACACTAGGAAGGAAGAAACAGAAATATAACTTTATAATAAATTATTGATGAGCGGTTAATATTCAAATACCTCATACCACCCCATACATTGTCTCAAGAGAATGAGACAGACATAAAATTCAAAACATTTCTTAAATTTTTAACGACTAATAAAGTTTTTCGAATCCATTTTTCCAGATTTTGCAGCAACTCTCAAGCCACTTTATAACATTTAATTTATGCTACCTCATTCCATACCTAATGCCTATACGGACTGCAAATTGCTGAATATTTTGGAAAAAAACACATAAGGACTTCTTAAACTCCAAACATTAATGTCCGTTTTCACCAACCAATTCCTAACGTTGGGAGTTCCCTAACTTTGAGATAAGAAACTTTTATATCAAATTTGGTTTTTACCAAGCGCTAAGAATTCCTTAAGGCGTAATGAAATCCCTAACTTTAGGTAATTGCTTAAACATTAAAAAGATTGGCGTTTTTCCCAAAATTCAATTTGCGTTTAGTTTTTGCTTTAGTACGGCTGCTGCATTGCCGAAGGTATCGATTTATGTCAGTCGACAAAGTGAGTGTTGTGGTGCTACTCGATTAGAGCATGATCGATTATGAGCATTTTGGTGCCAAGTTGGATAGATGTAACAGGTTTGTTCTTAAGCTTGTTAATTTCCTAGATAGTAGAATCCAACGTTAACACGTTGGGTTTGAGGGTAGTGTTTCTTCCTTCGTAGCTTCCGAAGGTTTTCCTACCGGTTCCTACAATGACATTATCAAAATGATTCTTATAACAGAACCACCGTCCCCTGAACCGTCTCGAATAAGTCTGAGATCATTTACAGCATTCTGCAGCTGAAACTCACTTATGATAACAATCTTATTTTCATTTAGATACTATCTCTCTAAGGTACAACCAATCAAAATTCATGTAGTTCCGTTTCCAAACTCTTCTTTTGATTTTTTGATAATTGTTAAACGTAAGTGAATCTGAGATGAAGAATTTCGTACTTTTAATATTTTCTTACTATTCAATTTCTTCATTCTGACTTAATGCGTTGCAAATTTTCTAAGAACTGCCCCAATACACTCCATTTCAAAACTAGAAAATTTTCAACGCTTCTAAGAAAATCCACGACAACAATGTCTCTACCAATTTCTCTAAACCACTTTCTTCCACCTTTTTCATTTTCCTTCTCGACTTTCCTTCAGTATCAAATAATTTTTTTGGGTAGGTATCTGATTCCAGTATGTTCAGACGTTCATCAACACTCATGATTTACTTTTAGATCGCATCAAGGACTTAGAGGTGACACCCGTCGTTGACACGATTGACAGCAATCGAAATAATTAGAGAGCCCACGTAGAACAGATGGACGATCAGCGATGGCCAAAGCTTGCACATCAATACTGTCCTAACGGAAAGAAAGACCAGGGAAGACCCCGAAAAAGATGGCAATAGGAAGTCGAAACAGGCCTTAAGGTCTAATTCCTGATGTGAAAAAGAAGAATCACATCGATAGATGCATACATACAGGGTGTCCCCGTGACCGTGGAGAACCTTTGAGGTGGTGATAAAGGACATTTTTCTAAGACAAATTTTCAAATAAAATTTTTGTTCAAGTACAAACCCTTGGGGAGCATCTCTCTTTAAAGTAATTTTTTGAATCTCTGATTTCAAACGGTCATAGCTCCGATGTTATTGATTTTTAGACTTAATAGATTAAAACTTTTTTAAAGATCACTCGCTTATCTACAAATTAGGTCATAACCTCCTATTGTCTAGGATAAACACATTTCGAATTATGAATTAAATTAAGAGAAGAAATGTCAAAAAAATTGCAAGTTATATTTTTTCATTTTTCTTGCGATTCCTTATCTTTTAAACGAAATACTTACAAAAAACCTAACGGCCTAATTCGAGTAGAAAATGTAACGGGCTATAACTTTAGTCTAGTAACATTTTTTGGAAAATCAAGCTATTTTACAAAAAATCCCAAAATAATGAACAAGGTCAAAAAATTGCTTTAAAGAGGGGTACCTCCCAAGAGTTTGAACTAGGACAAAAATTTTATTTAAAATGTCTTCTATCACAACTGTAAAGGTTTACCATGTACACGGAGACACCCGGTATGACTATTAAATTTTTTGTATCGACCTTATTCGTTATTCATTGTTCTTTTATAATTTTCTTAAAAAATCATGAAAATCCGAATTCGGGTTTCTTGACCATCCCCGAAAACTCATATTTCTGAATGAGGTGAGTTTTTGAGTGAAACTTAAATAGTTTACTAAAAAAATTAAAACCTTGGAGAATATGTTCAATTTTTAAAAGAAATTGTTAAAAAAATTAAATGTTAAAAAGGGGCGTATTTTAGGAGTGAATTAAAAATAATTATCATTATGAATTTCTGAATGAGTTTAATTTGAGTTAACAAATATTGAAAAAATTCTAAAAAAGTTAAATCTTGGAAGGAGGTGGGTTCTAAGAGGGAACCTAAAATAATTTGGACTTAAAAACTTGGGTACGCGTTAAATTTTACATAACACATATTGGAAAAATAGTTAAAGAAATTAAATTTTGAAGAGAGGTGCATTTAAAGAGATGTGGTAAATTTTGCATTTTTCACCCTAACACCCCAAATATAAAACTTAATTTATTATTCAGTATCTTTTTCTTCTTTTATCTATGTGTTTTGGAGTTTACTCTAAGAATCGATTTTCATATATAAGGCGCCCGGTATGATAAAAATATGAGGTGTAAAATCTACTGATGAATGACCTCGTTACTTTTTAGTGCGCACCTATGGTGCGCAAGAAATGACCTCGTTACTTTTTAGTGCGCACCTATGGTGCGCAAGATAATATTGCCGGAACATCTAACAACCACGTGGGTAAAAGGTACGTTTTAAAACGAAAATGAGAGGCGTATCTTTACATTAGCGCAACCGCACCAAATCCTGCCCGCTTTTTGTTATACATATCAATAATTAATATTGTTATTGTGAAGTTAAAATTTTTTATCATTATATTTCGATATTTAATCCAATTTAGACAATTTCTAACCTAACCAAAAATTATTTTCGATGTCTATAAATTCCTCCAGGTTATTATGATTTATTTTATGAATAATTTTAAATATCAATAATTCAAGTCAATAATTCGATAATATTATCTGAAAAATCAACAATATTTCTTTATTATAATGATGATTATATATAATAATTTTTTTATAAAATTTTCTTTCGAAAAGTTATTTTTAGCATACTTAAATAATTTTCATGTACTATTTATTATTGTACGTAAAAGATTTAGTGACAATTATCTTTTATAACCATATTTTGTTAGTTATTAAGATAATATTATATTTTAAATAAAAATAATTATAATAGTTTTAAAAAATGTTTATAAAAACATTTTTTATCAATTTTCTTAAAGTTGGTTATTTTTACGGGAGTAAACTCCAGTCGTGCGTCGGAGCTGACACACACAGTTTTTTTCCCCAAATGTTTATACATTTGATAAAATATTAAAAAATGTCATTTAGGTAAGTCGTTTACCCGATTTCCATCTCTATCTGTACATTATGGTAAATAACGTTTGTTGTTGTCCAAGTTCTACCAATATCTTGTTTCTCGGAATATATTGTCTCAAGGTAATTGCGTCATTTGTGGCTACTTGCTGTAGTGTCGACTTAACTGGAAGACTTTCCGATTTATAATTTGTTTTTCTCTTAATTAATCTATTCCTTCAACATAAGATTTATTTACAAAATCTGCATCCATAAACCTTGATATAAATCATTAAATTCGTTAAAAGTAACAAGATGAAAAAGTGGAACACGGTAATGGTAAGAGAAATCAGAAATCATAAAGTAGCAAAATCAGAACAGGATTCAGTATTGCTGTGCATTTTTCTGATGCATCTCACACTTCGATGCAAAACTTTAGGTCAAAAATTTACATATTTATCTTGTGACGTAGTTTTTATATATTAAAATTTATCGTATCCACCTGCGATCTAATGTTACGTCACCCTTGGTCTTTCCATCATTTCTCAGGTCAACTGATACCATAAACTGAATATTTAATTGCTTTCGAGAAAATCAAAATTAAGATTAAATAACAAAAACAACATCAAATTTTAAGTGAGGTTAAATTTGCTCCAAACCACGTTTAAATAATTTTTTTCTGCGCATGTGGAGCAAAAAAATTTGGGCAGGAATCAAACAAGTTGTACATGTTTTTCTTACGTTCCAAATCTACGAGAATTATTGCACGTGCCGCATACTATTTCTAGGAATAATTTTCTGTTCACGAAAATATACATAGCATTTTTGTGAATGCTAAAGGTTCCTGGGAAAAGAGGACCTCATCCCGGGGAAGGGGGACAGGGTTCAAACCTATACAGTGGGAGAATAGAATATATTTTTCGGAATTCAAGTTTTATGTGGGAGGGGTTCAAAGGCAGTTATGTCCCCGTTTTAGTACTAACTTATTATTGTTGTATTTTTGTTTTATTTAATTTTTCCAATTTCTCCAAATTCAAATTTTGGCGTTGCTATCTATTTTGCATTTCCTTCTGCTTTTAAATGTTTCGGCCTTTTTAAATATACTTTTTAGTATATTTCATTATTGAAGCTTGATGAGTTTCTAAGTCAGAGCGCTTAAGCCCTCTCAGCATTTCCATAGATGCGCTTCTAAAAGACTTTGTCAAATTTTGATAAAATTCTTTACCTGTGCAAATTAAAAAGGATAAAAACACAAACGTTAAATTTAATGGCCATGTATACCTATAATTACTATTTTATTTCTCTGTAATTGTCAGTTAGTTATACTAATAAATATAACTTATCACTAAAAAAAATTGTTATTACTAAAAAGTAATTGTAACACACTCATTGTGTATAAATTACGCTTTAACATATTTTTTAAATTCGTTTGAAAAGTGAAAGAAAATCATTTATGTGGAAGTATTAAGCTTTCTTCGATGCAGTCGGAATATCAAACCTAGGTAACAATAATTCATTGAATTCATATCTTAATTTGAACATAAAAAGAATTTGAAGATCTTCTTCTCCAATTCATCATGTGGTATTCATTTTAAGGTTACCTATTTTAAAAAAAGACGGCGAAAAACTTTAAGAAAAGTGAATGGTTTTCATAAATAACCTTTTATGCCCGATTTCTTAACTCGTAGTTATCTTCAAGTTAGCGAACTTCAGGTTAAATGGACAAACTAACCAATCAGATGATTGATTTATTTGTTTTGTTGTGGCCTGATTGGTTATTTCGTCTGTTTGCTAACTCGAAGATAACTATGAGTGAAGAAATCGGACATTAGTGATGCCGTTGGCGCACCATAATTCCTGTATAATGAATATTTTATTTGGCATATCTTTCTTCATAAAGCTGTATTGGGAATTCGAAAGGGGTTTAAAACAGTTGAATTCTATAGATTCACGTGCTGCATTATTTTAGATCTATTTTAGCCATTATTTTTGTTTTAGTTATCAATATATCACATTGTCTTCCATAATTGGGCTCAGTACATTACTGCTGTGTCATCTACAAAGAACATGGTAAGGATGAAATATCTAAAATATGTAGCATCGAAAATATAGAATTCAAGAAAATTCCAAAGAGTGACACGTTTTATTGCCACTCACGGTTTGAGATTTGGAGAACTCATCAGAAGTGTTTGGATTTGTTGATGGTAAGTTTATCTATATCTTCTTTTCATATTTTACAACTCTGTGTGAGACTTTGCAACCTCTTTTCTCAGTTCTAACTTATTAATCAGACATCAAAATCTTGACATAATCTTCATGTCTTTTCGTTATGTTGAGATACATTTCAATATTTCTTCCAATGCTTCTTTCAATATTTTTTCCATTATTCTATAGCAAAATCGAAAATCGGTTTAAACATTTTTATTTCGCATTTTTTTGATGATTTTAAGTTTTAGATTTTCCAGACGCTCTTTATTTGAAATTACTAACGGTTACCACTTTGGAGACGGTTTCTTTTCGAAAGTTTCTCTGTAATTCTACAGCAAACGAATTGAAATTTTTGAACTCTCTCAAAATTATAATTGCTGTACCTCTTTCAGTAGAGGAAAGATTCAGCATTAAAATGAGCTTTACTTTTCACATCCCAAAAGCACCATGTTTTTGGAGACTTTTTTCTCAGACTAGGATAATACCCGACTTTTGCACATTGTTTTCATTTTTTTATACAATTTCCCATTTTTTACAAAAATATCGCGCGATATCTGAGCGAGTATGTCTGCCGAGGTTAACCGCTGGTGAAGTTTTTATACACATCTCATGAAGTACATGAAGTATTCACGTGGAACATCTTCCAGTGCCTCTGCAACGGAAGATCTTCAATTTACTTCTGATAAAATAAACTACTCGATCCGGAGGGTCTAGTGAGTGTGGAACACCTCCAGTGCCTCTGCAACGGGAGATCTTCAGTTTACTTCTGATAAAAATAAACTATTCAATCCGGGGTCTGGGGTGTGGAACACCTCCAGTGCACAAATCTTGAAATGAAAAACATTGCATAACATGCAGAACCCCCAGACCAAGTAGTTTACTTTCTATCAGAAGTAAACCGAAGATATCCGTTGCAGAGGCGCTGGAGGTGTTCCACACCCCAGACTCCCGGTTTAGATAATTTATTATTATTAAAAGTGAATTAAATATTTAAACATATCTCTAGTTTATTAAAATTAGCTATGGTCAAGTAAATGTGTTTAATTCTTAATTTGACAATTAATTATTAATTCCGTACCCTTGGGAAGCAGATATCTGCAACAAAATAAAAATAAACTACTTAATCCGAGAGGGGGTCGAGAGGTGTGGAACACCTTCCAGTGCCTCTGCAACGGGAAATTTTCAGTTTACTAATGATAAAAATAAACTACTTGATCCGGGGTGTGGACCCTCCATTGCTCAAATTTTGGAATCCCGTGAATTACTGCTGAATTATATGAAGTACGAAGAAGTATGCAGAATTATCATGAATTACTTTAAATGTGAAGTTAATTGTACACGATTTCTAGCGGTTGACCCTCGATGTCTGCATTTGTGCCGTGCACCTCTTCATGAGTGTGAACATAGGGGCCGTTTCGTCGACTTGAAATGAATTTCCTTAAAAGTGGTGAAACTAGAAAAGATCATCTGAGCTTAATATACTACAGTTTGGGTCACAATGACGATACTTAATAAAATGGCGGCTTTTTGAAAAAAGTCCTTTTTGCTTTTTTTACTTGCCGCGATTTTGCAAAACATTTATTATTATATAAGTAATGATAGATATACAATAAAAAGTTTAGTTTAATTTAAAACAAAAATCACGATGGGATTACTTTTTGAGTAATCTTGATACCCAAATAAAAAATGTAGTTTCGAGATAAACACGATTCAAGTTTTGCAATAGTTTTACTCAACCATTACGTTAAATTTTACTCAAGTATGCTCAACCGTGTAATAAATTGAGAAAAGAGTTAAAATTCGGCTAAACCGCTTTAAAGGGTTATTTTACACGTCTGAAGGATTGCAAATATGGAATAAACAAAAATATTTTTACCCACCAAAGGTAAACTCATAGATAAGAAACAGTAATATAGATGGGCAACTCCCGTATATTTTGGGGACGTATTGCAGCGCCAAAACGAGTGGAGAGTGAACTAAAATTTAAGCGAATTTTAGCATATTTGAAATTTTTCAAATGTTACTATGAAATTTGACATTTGCATATTGAAATTACAAGTATTATTTTAAAGTAAAACTTAAAAATAATACCTGTAATTTCAATATACACAATTAAAGAAATCCAACAGATTAAAACAAACACAAAAAATAAATTAACTTAATTTTATTATATTATTTAGATTTAATATTATAAAAATATAACAATTAAATGAGCTTCTTCATATCTTTAATTTTTTCCATTCTCGTCTTGTACTTCAAAAAGCGCCGATTGGCCATTGTTCGGACTGGATCTGTGTTGTTCTTTTTTTGCACTTTTCCGTTTTCTAATAATATGATTAATAAACAAACGATAAATGATGACCGAACTAACAAGCTGATGTACGAATAAATAAAAATGATTCTTCATTTTGATATGTGTTAATAATCAACACCTCCAACAAAAATAAATAAAAATAAAGCAGTGTGTAAAATTTACACCACCAATTAAAATAACGCGTACTTGAAAATTACAGTGTAAAATTTATAGGTTAAGTAACTGCCAACTTAAAAGGGCGTACTTTAAAATTAGCGCACACAGCGCCAAAGTGATTGGAGAATAAACTAAAACATGTTCCGAATTTTTACCTGGGAGATAACACCCATGGGTAAACTTTCCTTAAAACTCCACGACTGCATACTATAAGGTGACCATATTTATGAAATGTAAAACCAGGACATGTGACCTTTTTTTTTACCTCCCACCCGAATGACGAAATTATATTCCAAAATTACACACATTTTAAAAACGAAACTTTATGTTTAAGTATAACTGTATCGTTGAGTACCAACTAAAACATAAAACTTAAGTAACTTAACTTTACGGGGTAACCCTGTATGCACCAACTACAAATAAATCATTTATTAGATAAATTACGAAAGAACCAATCATATTTCCGATTTTTAGTTTTGCTTGTGTCTGATTGGCTACTTAAAATTTAAAATTAATTTTAAAGAAGATTAAAATTTAAAACCGGTTAAAGATTAAAAAAATCAGAGAACTTAAAATATTGGAAAATTTACCAAAATTAATTTACCAGTACAATAACCAGGACATTTCCATAACCAGGACAAAACCAAAAACAGGATCCAAAACCAGTACTGTCCTGGTAAAACCAGTACGGTTGGTCACCTTAGCATACTAGCATACAGGACTAGGACCGTGTTCGTCTTGGACGCTTACAGCGCTGTTGGTACGAACTGGCGCAATTGTAAACGCTTTAAGCGTTCGACTTGGGAACTGTTGGCGCTTACGGCACCGTGTAAGCGCAACCGTGACGTCATGGATATTACTTCAATAATTTATTTCCTTGTTTTAACCGCTCAATTTTTATAAAAAAATTAGTGACAGGATTATAAATGAAATTAATTGACCCAAAATAAATTGTTGTATGAAATTATAGTTATTAATTTGTGAAAAAATAGCTCAAAATGTAATCGCATTTAAAACAATTATTATTTTAGATTGTTTGAATATTTTATAGGTTACAACTGTCACTTTTAAATTGCAGCGCTGATGGTGCTGTCATATCGTTCGATTTGGAACGTCAGCACGAGCGTTGTAAGCGCATATTTTCCAAGTCGAACGGCAAAATTTGCGTGCTATAAGCGTAAAAAATCGATCCACCTGTATCCGTTGTATTGGTCTTTCCATCATTTCTCAGGTCAACTGATACCATAAACTGAATATTTAATTGCTTTCGAGAAAATCAAAATTAAGATTAAATAACAAAAACAACATCAAATTTTAAGTGAGGTTAAATTTGCTCCAAACCACGTTTAAATAATTTTTTTCTGCGCATGTGGAGCAAAAAAATTTGGGCAGGAATCAAACAAGTTGTACATGTTTTTCTTACGTTCCAAATCTACGAGAATTATTGCACGTGCCGCATACTATTTCTAGGAATAATTTTCTGTTCACGAAAATATACATAGCATTTTTGTGAATGCTGAAGGTTCCTGGGAAAAGAGGACCTCATCCCCGGGAAGGGGGACAGGGTTCAAACCTATACAGTGGGAGAATAGAATATATTTTTCGGAATTCAAGTTTTATTATGTGGAAGGGGGTTCAAAGGCAGTTATGTCTCCGTTTCAGTACTTATTATTGTTGTATTTTTGTTTTATTTAATTTTTCCAATTTCTCCAAATTCAAATTTTGGCGTTGCTATCTATTTTGTATTTCCTTCTACTTTTAAATGTTTCGGCCTTCTTAAATATACTTTTTAGTATATTTCATTATTGAAGCTTGATGAGTTTCTAAGGCAGAGCGTTTAAGCCCTTTCAGCATTTCCATAGATGCGCTTCTAAAAGACTTGGTCAAATTTTGATAAAATTCTTTACCTACGCAAATTAAAAGAATAAAAATACGAACGTTAAATTTAATGGCTATGTATACCTATAATTACTATTTTATTTCTCTGTAATTGTCAGTTAGTTATACTAATAAATATAACTTATCACTAAAAAAAATTGTTATTACTAAAAAGTAATTGTAACACACTCATTGTTTATAAATTACGCTTTAACATATTTTTTAAATTCGTTTGAAAAGTGAAAGAAAATCATTTATGTGGAAGTATTAAGCTTTCTTCGATGCAGTCGGAATATCAAACCTAGGTAACAATAATTCATTGAATTCATATCTTAATTTGAACATAAAAAGAATTTGAAGATCTTCTTCTCCAATTCATCATGTGGTATTCATTTTAAGGTTACCTATTTTAAAAAAAAAGACGGAGAAAAACTTTAAGAAAAGTGAATGGTTTTTCGCGAGTTCCTATGTTAATAACCGTTTTATGCCCGATTTCTTCACTCGTAGTTATCTTCAAGTTAGCGAACTTCAGGTTAAATGGACAAACTAACCAATCAGATGATTGATTTATTTGTTTTGTTGTGGCCTGATTGGTTATTTCGTCTGTTTGCTAACTCGAAGATAACTATGAGTGAAGAAATCGGACATTAGTGATGCCGTTGGCGCACCATAATTCCTGTATAATGAATATTTTATTTGGCATATCTTTCTTCATAAAGCTGTATTGGGAATTCGAAAGGGGTTTAAAACAGTTGAATTCTATAGATTCACGTGCTGCATTATTTTAGATCTATTTTAGCCATTATTTTTGTTTTAGTTATCAATATATCACATTGTCTTCCATAATTGGGCTTAGTACATTACTGCTGTGTCATCTACAAAGAACATGGTAAGGATGAAATATCTAAAATATGTAGCATCGAAAATATAGAATTCAAGAAAATTCCAAAGAGTGACACGTTTTATTGCCACTCACGGTTTGAGATTTGGAGAACTCATCAGAAGTGTTTGGATTTGTTGATGGTAAGTTTATCTATATCTTCTTTTCATATTTTACAACTCTGTGTGAGACTTTGCAACCTCTTTTCTCAGTTCTAACTTATTAATCAGACATCAAAATCTTGACATAATCTTCATGTCTTTTCGTTATGTTGATATACCGCGATAATTCTCTTAATTCAATATTTCTTCCAATGCTTCTTTCAATATTTTTTCCATTATTCTATAGCAAAATCAAAAATCGGTTTAAACATTTTTTGTTGATTTTAAGTTTTAGATTTTTCAGACGCTCTTTACTTGAAATTACTAACGGTTACCACTTTGGAGACGGTTTCTTTTCGAAAGTTTCTCTGTAATTCTACAGCAAACGAATTGAAATTTTTGAACTCTCTCAAAATTATAATTGCTGTACCTCTTTCAGTAGAGAAGGATTCAGCATTAAAATGAGCTTTACTTTTCACATCCCAAAAGCACCATGTTTTTGGAGACTTTTTTTCCCAGACTAAGATGAAAATGTCGACCGTTCGATTTTTTGCACATTGTTTATTCATTTTCTTATACAATTTCCCATTTTTTTTTACAAAAAAATACAGATCATATCGCGAGATATCTGGGCGAGTATGTCTGCGTTTGCGCCGTGCACCTCTCCGTGGGTGTTTCCGTTTCGTCGACTTGAAATAAATTTCTTCACCGTTTCTTTACAGTATGGGTCACATAATTAAGAAAATGGCGACTTTTTGAAAACATCAAAATAGTTTTTTTTCGCGATCTTCTTTTATTTTAACACGCTTCTGGAAGTATTTGTTATTGGGTATATAATAATAATAATATATAACAAAAAAAGTCTAATTTAATTTAAAACAAAAAAAATCACAATATGGGATGATTACTTTTGGATAAACTTGACACCCAGATTAAAAGATGTAGTTTCGAAAACACGGTTAAGGTTTTGCAATAGTTTTACTCAACCATTAAATTGAGTTTTATTTAAGTATACTCAACCGTTGAAGAAGTTGAGAAGAAGTTGGAATTCGACTAAAGCACAAATTGTTTATGTGGCCCCTTTTTTAATATAAATCCCGGAAGGAGACGTTTAACCCAAACGCTGAATAAAACTCTGCTTTTTTTCAAAATTTGCGGAAAAATTACTTTTTTGTTCAAGTGTGCATATTAAATTAATATACCGTTGCAATGATCCCAGCAGTCATTAAAACAGGGAAACCGACGGCTTTACCTGGTCCTCGAAGCACGGAGCCGGCCATAAAAATTTCTTGCTGCATAAAACTCCAAAATAAATAATTGTTGCAAAAGTGATTGTAAATATAAATAAAATAAGAAGTTCATATTACCTGATTCAAAGTTGGTACATTTGAACTTATTTTTGAAACACCTACAATAAAAATAATGAACTGGTAAATTTAACCAACCTGGAAATTCCAGGGGTTCTGTGGGGTAGGTTTTTAATTTAAGCCTTAAAAAGTATTTTTGGTCAAGAAATAGCTTTTAAATTTAAAATTCATTGGCATTTTATTATTGTAAATTAAAAAAAAAGTACAGGAAATACATTTTTATAGAAAAAATCCGAGATAGTACATGTATATATTATGTCTTATATAGTTTTTAATAGGTTAATATTTAAATTTTTGCACGATTATCGGTGCGTTGTGGTTAGTTGTTTACTTACCACATTTTAATTTAAATAAATTAGTTGGTTAGCAAGTAAGAATCAATTAGAGAGTAATAAGAATTAATAATATAGCCATTAAGGCATAAACTAAGTCGTACATCGTCAGTGGTTTATGAATATGAAATAAAATTAAAAAAAAAATCTAAATACTACATTTAAAAACAGATCGTCATAATTTTGTAAATTACCAGTGAAAGTTTGCATTTTTTGCAAAGGATATGCAAAATGATATCCAAGAGGTCAAGTGGACGATACGACAGACATGGGCTATGCTCAGTAATTTTTTTTTACTTTTATGTACCTAATAATATTATTTCATATTATACGGTAGAAAATTTTTTAATTATTTCTATAAATTATATTTTATTGTGACAAATTCATAAATACTTCTCAATATTTGCATCGACCGGCCTCGAATAGGAAATTTTCCGGTGTTCTTTTGGCTCTCAGTACGTCACTGCGTTTCGTGCAAATTTAACTACGAAAATTTTTATCAAATATCCGAGTACAATACTAATTGGGATATGGGTATGCGTGACGCCAATACACAAGTATAATTTGGGTTTTTGTAATGATTTTTAAATGACATAGTTAAATTTTGCAAAAAGTAGCAAATTTTTATTTTCAGTACTTTTGAAAAATATTTTGTTCTTCCAAGAATATTGACAGTTCACTTACCTTGAAAAACTAATAACCAATTAAACTTAAATGGCATAAAACTGCGATAATTACTATGTTCAATGGTTTTGTTATCGTCGTATGACTCAATTTATATTTTACCGATTTCGTTGTGAACTTTGATGATTGGGCTAAACCCCAAATACCTATGTATATGGGAAGTAATATATTGTATATAAAATGTACTATGTAATGTTGGTATATATAAGTAAAATAGTGTCGGGCGGCAATCAAATAACATCAAGGACAAAAATAATGAAAGGTAGACATTGATAAGCAATATAATGATGATAATTATAGAATGACTAGATATTTGGTAAATTATTTAGTTGATAATATAGATAGAAACACTGTAATTAACAAAACTACCCAATAAATAAAATTATACCTTATACGCTTCAAACGGCTTTATTTTGGGGAATTAGTTTGGAAGCTACACAGCTTCATCATCATCAGCCCAATAAGGAAATCCGCAAAATCTAGATTTACAGACAATAGAAATATAAATTATCGACTGCATAGAAATGTTTTTTTTATTCTAAACACTTATGGGAGTCGAAGGTTCTGAATAATCAATGTTCTGGCTTTTTCTAGTTAGATTTTGTATATATTAATATACTATGTATAGCAGTGGTGGCGAAAGCGCGGTCGACTGATCAACAGCGTAATTATTCCTAGTCGCCCGCCTGTCTGATATGCACACATCTCTGATGCTGCGGATTTAGGAATTGGTTCTATATTTCAAAAATATGGACGAGACGGTCACTGGCCTAGTAGTTAGAGTGATCGACTACTGATGCTAAGGCACCCGGTTCGAAGCCGAGAGGAGTCATCAAAGAAAAGTTTTTGTTTTTCTTTCTGACTCTCTTTCTATCTATGACCGTCCCCGTACTTCGGAAGGCACGTAAAGCCGGTGATCTTTCGATGTTAATGAATTGCCATCATTAACGATAATATAGGGTAACGGCCACATCTGAAGCCAGTTTAGCAAACTACTTTAAATATAAAACAAATAATATGCTCACAGTACCAGCAGTAGCTTCGGATCTTTATCAAGGTTACTGTTGGATATTACAGGACCTAGTCCAAATTTAAGAGGAAGATGAAGAAAAAATCTGAAGAATTTACTAACGATTAAAGTAAAAAATTTTGAGACCATGTTATGAGACATGCCGGTTGGTTTTATGTGTATACGTCATCGCGGTAAATCAATTTTGACAGTTTCACTTACTGAATAAAAACTCCTAATAACTATTAAACGACATTAACATTGGTCGTACATACACAATAGTATTTGTTACATATTTTTCTTAAATTTTTGAACATGCTACCGATTTTATAGACGTATTCACGTCCAAAAAAAATGTTAATTAATCCACTCAATCTTATCAATTTATTCTCATGTAAAGCGGGTGAATAAAAATACTAATGTAATACCAATGTAAATGTAATCATCACATTGAAGATCCATACGCAAAAAGTGATCCAATGCGATCACTTGACTGAATGATTGAAATTGCAATAAATTATTAATTAGTTATATCATGCTGATGAAGTTGTTAAGCATTAAAAGTTATGTATAATTGCTATTAGTAGAAAAATAACAATAAGTACCTATTACATTATAAAAACAGACTTGAATTGAAAACAATGTCTATTACAATAGTATATTATACACAAGGTAGTGAAGCATAGTGTTATAACCCTAGCGCCAGATTAAATCCCAAGGTGCGTAGCACCGCGGATTTAAGCGCGCGGTTATAACACGCTTCACTACCGTGGTTTATATACAATTTTTTCCACTACTAGGATTGTTTACTCTTATAATAATAATTGTTAATGAATAAAGTAAATCGTTTTAATTATTTATTTCAAATTATAAAACAAATGATAGTTTTTTGTTTTGATGTTGACACTTGCTTGAAAATGTTTAATTAATTTTGACATAAAGGTTACATTAAATATCGAATAAAAACTAGTGAACGTGGAATACAAAGTATATAGATGTTGACGAAAACTATTTTGTCAAAAAATGTACTATTTGTAACGATAATTGATTGTAATAATTATTAATAATCGATTTATAAAGTTTCCAGTTTCAGCTGTCATAATTCGTTTTCTCATTTCGCCTAATTGCTAAACGTCACAAAATTCCAATTTAATCAACATTTTAAATATCAAATTAATCTTATTTATAGACCGACTTTAATTATTTAAACACTATTGATAGCATTTCTTGGTTATGCTAATTCGTTTTACACATAAATTTTCTTTCAAAATGGCCCGAAGTTTCCGGAAAACGCATTTATTTCATTATTAACTCAGGTGAATAATAAAATATTCACCTCAGGTGACAGAAGCTGGTTCACAGTTGGGGGGGGGGGGGGAATAATAAAATTTATTCACCTCAGGTGACAGAAGGCGTGGTTCACAGTTCGATCACTTACGTTGAAATGATAGTGTTTACTTACCGCATTTTAATTTAAATAAATTAGTTGGTTAACAAGTAAGAATCAATTAGAGAGTAATAAGAAATAATAATATAGTCATTGATGGCATAAACTAAGTCGAACATCGTCAGTGGTTTATGAATATAAAATAAAATTTTTAAAAAATCTAAATACTACATTTAAAACAGATCGTTAAAATTTTGTAAATTACCTGTGAAAGTTTGCATTTTTTGCAAAGGATATGCAAGATGATATCTAAGAGGTCATGTGGACGATACGACAGACATAGGCTATGCTCAGTAATTTTTTTTTTAATTTGATGTATCTAATAATATTATTTCATATTATACGGTAGAAAATTTTAATTATTTCTATAAATTATATTTTATTGTGACAAATTCATAAATACTTTTAATATTTGCATCGACCGGCCTCGAATAGGAAATTTTCCGATGCTCTTTTGGCTCTCAGTACGTCACTGCGTTTCGTGCAAATTTAACTACAAAAATTTTTATTAAATATCCGAGTACAATACTAATTGGGATATAGGTATGCGTGACGCCAATACACAAGTATAATTTGGGTTTTTGTAATGATTTTTAAATGACATAGTTAAATATTGCAAAAATTAGCAAATTTTTATTTTCAGTACTTTTGAAAAATATTTTGTTTTTCCAAGAATATTGACAGTTCACTTACCTTGAAAAACTAATAACCAATTAAACTTAAATGGCATAAAACTGCGATAATTACTATGTTCAATGGTTTTGTTATCGTCGTATGACTCAATATATATTTTACCGATTTCGTTGTGAACTTTGATGATTGGGCTAAACCCCAAATATGTATATGAGAAGTAATATATTATATATAAAATGTATTATGTAATGTTTGTATATATAGCAAAATAGTGTCGGGCGACAATCAAATAACATCAAGGACAAAAGTAATGAAAGGTAGACATTGATAAGCAATATAATGATGATAATTATAGAATTTCTCAACTAATTGGTTAATTATTTAGTTGATAATATAGTAGATAGAAACACTGCAATTAACAAAACCACCCAATAAATAAAATTATACCTTATACGCTTCAAACGGCTTTATTTTGGGGAATTAGTTTGGAAGCTACACAGCTTCATCATCATCAGCCCAATAAGGAAATCCGCAAAATCTAGATTTACAGACAATAGAAATATAAATTATCGACTGCATAGAAATGTTTTTTACTGCAGATACAATTAATTGGTATGATTGGTGGTAGTTTAATAAATTGTAAATATTTTAAACACTTATGATTAGTCGCCCGCCTGTCTGATATGCACACATCTCTGATGCCCATCCCACACCGCGTGCGAGACAATTTAAACTTAATTTTAGCTTTAAATAGCTGCTTTTGTTATGATCACTTAACACATACAACGTTGGTAGTATTTAAAACAACAGGTCAACCATAGTAATTAAAAGTTTGGTCACCTCTAATATCTAGCATATCGCGGAATATCAGTGAACATCGACGTGCTGGGGTTTAAGAATTGGTTCTTCTTCTTCTTTTTCTTCAAACTTCCTGGATTAGGCTAAGGCAGTGTTCGACTTGGACGCTTAGAACGCTGTTGGTACGAACTGGCGCAAACGCCAACGCTTTAAGCGTTCGACTTGGAAATGTTGGGCTTACAGCGCAGTGTAAACCAACCGACCGCCATTTTCTACGCTCACAACGCTATTTCATTTGGTAGGGCAGCGTAAGCGCGGCGCTGTAGTGGTAAAAATTGTAATTATTTTTGAATTTATTTGAAAGCTGAAGTTAACCTAAATATTTTAGGTTTACTTTTTAACTTCAATATTTAAATTTAAACATAAAATTACTTGTCCTATATTAATTATTACTTCAATAATTTATTGCCCTTGTTTTACCCGCTCAATTTTTATAAAAAATGAGTGACAAGATTGTAAATGAAATTAATTGACCCAAAATAAATTTTGTGTGAAATAATTGTTATTAATTTGTGAAAAAATACCTAAAAATGTAATTGCATTTAAAAACAATTCTTATTTCAGATTGTTTGAATATTTTATAGGTTAAGCAACTGTCACTTTTAAATTGCAGCGCTGATGGTGCTAACATATCGTTCGATTTGGAACGTCAGCGTGAGCGTTGTATGCGCGTATTTTCCAAGTCGAACGGCAAAATTTGCGTGCTATAAGCGTTTGCGTCCGTTGGTACCAACAGCGTGTAAGCGTCCAAGAACGCGGCCTAAAGCCTGTTCCGGCGTCCATCGTTTCCTCAGGCGCCCAACCTCTCTTTTCCCTTTAAGACGGTTCTATATTTCCAAAAATTTGGACAATTTACTAACGATTAAAGTAAAAAATTTGAGACCATGGTTTTAGACGTGGCCGTTGGGTTTTATGAGAATACGTCATCGCGATAAATCGTCGTCGTACACACACAATAATATTCGTTACATATTTTTCTTAAATTTTTGAACATCCTACCGATTTTATAGACGTATTCATGTTAAAAATCGGATGTGGCCATGCCCATGACTTTATCATACTTTTATTAAATATTAAAAATAAGTATTAATAAAAAAAAGAAAATAATATTTTCCATTAACTAATGTGACCCAAAATTTAATCAGTTCTAAGTGTAAATATAAAGATACAAAATACCAACTTTAGTTTTGAAATTCTCATTAGTTTTGAAATATTTAATAAAACTAATATTAAATAAAAGATTTAAAAAATTGCTTCCATTAACCAATTTTATCCAAAATTTATTTAGCTCTAATTCCTGCCATAAACATAACAAATTTCAACTTTATTTTTAAAAAATCCTTTTAGTTTTAAAAATATTAAATAAAGGCTAATATTAAATAATAAAATTTAAAATAATAAACATGTTTTTATAACAAATTTTAACAAAATTTAAGTTTCTTGAAATGTTAAAGTTCGATGTAAGTTAATCGAAATGCATTTTTTACGCATTTAATTAAAACTATATTACGTAATAGATTTAAAAATAAAATAGTGTAATGAACTATTTACAAATTTATTGAAAGCTGAAGTTAATAAATATTAGTTACAATTTTAATTTAAACTAATACTGCCTAGATAATTTATCATGATTTACTAGATAATGCGACGCAAATTTTATCGACCCTAGTAAAGATGTAAATGAATTATTTCCCTACTATTGTTGAAAAATTTTAATTAAAAATTAAATTGAAACTTTAAATTAATAATTTTTCGACTAAAATAGTATAATATACTGTACTATGCGCGTGCCATCTATGAAACATTTTCCAAACTGCAAATAGCATAAGCAGGAAGGGATTAGAAGAACCACGATTAATTTCGTTACTAATGAGGTTAATAACAGATTTTTAAACTGCAAACTCTCAAATAGATAATTTGTAATAACATACTGTAAATACAGCATGATTACTTTACTATTTTCACTAAAATTTAAATAAAAGAACTGAACCGTTCCGCGGGCCCATGTTTTGTTTATTTATTTATTCATTAACTATAAATGTTTTTACTTGTAATTATAATATATTATCGACAAATGTTCAAATATATCATGTTGCAAATTTGAGCACGGTACGTTATATGTAGTCGGTTTTTAATTGTGGTTTGTTCTTATGGCTAAATAACATTGGTATTTGCCACCTTAAATAACTTTAACTCCAGCTATAAAAATAGGAAATCTCAAATTTGGTTTTGAAAATTCTGTTAGTTTTAAAATATTAAATAAAGACTAATATTAAATAATAAAACCTAAAAATAAAAAACAATAGTTTTATATTACAATCCTCTTAATCATAATAATTTATTTTAAATTAACTGAATATTAATATTATGTATATGAAAGTATTGCAGAATAATAGTCAATTTATGATTATTATTTATTGAAGTATAGATTTAAATAAAAAAAGATATAAACACCGTCTTGGCCTATTAATTTGAACTATAGGTTATTTTGAGGTTGAAAGGTTTGATGACATTTCCGATGTGACAGAAAGTTAGTTTTATGTTTGAAATTTATGAAATAGGTAGCTTTTCGCTTGAACAAGGTTGGGATATATTAAAAACTTACTTTCAAAGTGGTGAGTCTTCTGCTCAAACTTAAGAAATTTACGAAAAAAATTTTACAAAAAGAATGTATCAAAAACAAAACAAAAAATTGTCTTATCTGAGGCTCAGAAAATCCACACGTCATCGTGGAAAAACAAATGTATCCACAACGAGTAAATGTCCGGTGCGAATTTTGGTCTGGCGGCATTGGGCCATTTTTCTTCGAAAATGAGCAAGGAAACGCCGTTAAATAGAAAGGTTCAATCTTTTTAATAAAATCATAACTTTCAAAAAATATTCATTAGTTTTTTTTTATAGTCGATTCAAATTCAAAATTTAAATGGCTACCCTTTAGTTGAACGATAATACTAATGAAAGGCACGGTTCGATCTCCGGGAGGAAGTCTAGAAAGGAAAATTTTCTTTCTGACAAAATCACTTTTATCTACTATGCCCGTCCCCCTGCCTCGGCCCCTAGTTGATACTATCAGATTAAAAACAAAAAAGTTACAGGTACATTCCTAACCCGGAAACTAAGCAGCCGTGGAGTCTAATATTAAACCTTTTCTTAGAGGAAGGGGCTGAGCTCAGAATGGGCAATTAAAACTGATTAAAAAAATATATTTTTCCACTACTAGTCAATAAACACTATCATTTCAACGTAAGTGATCGAACTGTGAACCACGCCTTCTGTCACCTGAGGTGAATAATATTTTATTATTCACCTGAGGTTAATAATGACCATAAATGCTTTTTCAGGAAACTTCGGGACATATTGAAAGAAAATTTATGTGTAAAACGAATTAGCATAACCAAGAAATGCTATCAATAGTGTTTAAATAATTAAAGTCGGTCTATAAATAAGATTAATTTGATATTTAAAATGTTGTTTAAAATTTGGGAATTTTGTGACGTTTAGCAATTAGGCGAAATGAGAAAACGATTAATTATGACAGCTGAAACTGGAAACTTTATAAATCGATTATTAATAATTATTACAATCAATTATCGTTACAAATAGTACATTTTTGACAAAATAGTTTTCGTCAACATCTATATACTTGTATTCCACGTTCACTAGTTTTTATTCGATATTTAATGTAACCTTTATGTCAAAATTAATTAAACATTTTCAAGCAAGTGTCAACATCAAAACAAAAACTATCATTTGTTTTATAATTTGAAATAAATAATTAAAACGATTTACTTTATTCATTAACAATTATTATTATAAGAGTAAACAATCCTAGTAGTGGAAAAATTGTATATAAACCACGGTAGTGGTTTGCTACTGTGTATAATATACTATTAATATTCAATACAATTTGTTTTTTGTTTTACTTATTTGCATTATTTTAATTAAATTATTTTATTAATTAATTATTTAAATGAATTCATTTAAAGAAATGGCTATACAGAGTGGTGACTACGACTGTCTCTTTTCTGCGTCCTTAATTATAATTTTAGATTAAAGTCCTTCGAATATAAATTTTTTGATCATAAAATTGTGCATTTAAGTTAATTAGTTTTGCAAAATTAGTTTTATATACCACATAACGCCAAAAATTAAAAACTTTTATGTCGAAATTACCTCAAATAGCAATAGCCGTAAAACTAAATCTAAAAATAAATAAAGTTTTTAATAATTTAATTATGATTATTTTGTTGTTTTCTTTTAATTAATAATAAATGTTTTGACAAGATTGTCACAATATTGTCACATGCTTGACAAGCTTGTTACAACCTTGTAACATCCGTACAATACTATTAGGGTAGTGAACACAAAGTAAACAATAAATAAAATATTTGTTTTCGACCATATTAATATTGCTTTCTTGAATTTTCGTGGCTTTTAATTAATATTATTATTATAACCGCTTTAGTTAAAAAACAACAAAAATTAATTGTTATTAATAATAAAAAACAACATAAACATTTTTACCAAATAAGAAGCTATTTTGTATTCAAATATGTAATTTATTTAATAATTTATGTAATTTAGGGGTGTGGCGCAAAACATACACCGGCTGACTTAGGAAACGGGATATAGCAGAAGGTTAAAAAATTCTTCTCTTAAATCAATAATTTTTTTAATCCAAGAAAATGCAAGAAAATTCAAAATAAATATATTATTATAAATAAAAAATATATTATTATAAAAAAAAAATCGTAAAATATGAAATGAAAAAGAAGTGAAGTGATTGAGACGGTCATTGGCATGGTTGTTAGCGCGATGAACTGCTAAGGTAGGACTCCCAGTTCGCATCCGGGCAGAGTTCACTTTTAACGCCGTCTCCGTGCTTCGGAAGGCACGTAAAGACGGTGGTCCTCTCACAACATGCTTGCAACATCTTTGAGATAATTAATTGCTAGAGTACCCTCTTGAGGGACGAGGTAAACGACCTTAGTTGTATCCTAACATAAGGAAGCCCGAAATATTATAAATAGAAGTGATTAATTTTAAAACATATTGAAACAAAATTTGATAATATTACTATATATAAAAACTAGCAAGTAAAATCCGCGGGTTTTCCCTTGACGTATCTCTTTATTTGAGACGAACTTTTGTTTATATTGGGTAGTTGCATTTTAAATTGAATTTCTCCATGGAACAGAGCGTGTTGTAGTATTAGAAAAAACTTGGACGACGTTGATGAGACGTGTGATTAACTTTTCAATAATGCAATATTTGTTGTACTTCTCTGCTACCAAACGCAATGATAAACATTCTCGACAACGCAGCGACATCTCGCGAAATTTATTTAACTAATTGGCAACTGTTTATCTTCTTAAATTGCTACTAAAATTTTTATATCTGTTATCTGTTTATGTGTTATCAATTATAATTGTTACCTGTTAACACAATGTTACAACAATAATAATTGTAACAATTGTTGTAACAATACAATAACAATTGTAACAAACAACAAAAATTGTAACAATTATAATTGTTACCTGTGACTAATTTAAATTTAACACTTTTATGTTTGTATTGTAAAAACATTTCACAGCTGTTTGAAACTGTATTTGCTTGAATTTTACTCAATATTTACTTAAATTTTTTAATTCACTATCATTTATCTGTCAGAATATCATTTTTTTCCGTAAAAACTTTACCATTTAGCAGGGAATTTTGGGGATAAACTTTAATCATGAATATTTTATTTATTAGAAATTTTCCAACTTTAGGGCCACGTTTACCGTATCCAAATCAAAATTTTATCAAAAAAATTTAACATGAACTTCTCGATTATTTGAAGTTGGTCAGGTGTAGAGAACTCTTCAATTGCAATAAATTATTAATTAGTTATATCATGCTGATGAAGTTGTTAAGAATTAAAAGTTGTGTATAATTGTTCTTAGTAGAAAAATAACAATAAGTACCTATTTACATTGTAAAAACCGACTTGAATTGAAAATAATGTCAATTATAAAAAATAGTTATTTTTATATGTATTACAATCCTCTTAATCATAATAATTTATTTCAAATTAACTGAATATTAATATGCATCTGAAAGTATTGTAGAATAATAATCAATTTATGATTATTATTTATTGAGTATAGATTTTAATATTCAATGCAATTTGTTCATTGTTTTATTTATTTGCACTTGAATTACTTTAATCAAATGCCTACATACAGGGTGATGACTATGAGGTTCTTAATTATTATTTTAGATTAAAATCCTTCGAATATAAATTTTTTGATCATAAGATTCTGCATTTAAGTTAATTAGTTTTTAACTATCCGATACTGTATCACATTTTAAAATTTTTGACGGAAAGCACGCATTTTTACCGAAATTTTGAAAATCATTCTGGATGCTTTAGCGTCCTTATTTACTGACTAATATTCAATTTCAAACCGACTATGTATGCCTCACACAGAAGAGAAATTTCTTTGTTTTTTTTAAATTGAAATTATTTTTCTTCAAAAGGTTAAAAATTAAAATTTTTTTTGTTAAGTAATATTTTTGATGAACGACTTGTATTTTATTTTTTTTTTAATTTTCCTCTGTAACTTTCGACGTTAAATACACCGAATTTCAATTGAAAATTTTGGAAAATTTGTGAATTTCAAAGTTTTTACCTTAGTTAAAACTTTTGGTAAAAACTAAAAAATCCAAAAAGATAGACCACAAAAACTTTATTCGTAACCTAGATTAGATTATAAAGTTTTATTATACTATCCGAGTCGGAGCAGTATCTAGGTAGATTATTAGAATATTCTTTCGTCGACGGCACAGTTTTTATTTATCAATAAATTTTAAATTTACAAACGACTACTAATGTATTTCGGGACGCTTCATAAAAAATTTAGTATTATTAGTAGTATTTCATTTTGACGTATCTCCAATAAGAAAGCCGCAATACCGAAAACAAAATTACAAAACTATATTCATCATATTCGCTTTGCTAAATTTTAATACGATACTTGAAACTTTTAAATTAAAAAAATTTTAAATTGAGGTGGTTAAACGAAAGCAAAAATATTCTATAACATTTTTTTAAAAATGTGTTTTCTTCTTCTAACAGCTGCTTATGTAACTTTTGCCGAGAGAGAAACAGAATTTCAATTAAAAATCTTGAAAAATTTTTAATTTTCAAAATTGCGGCCATAATTGACGCTTTTTGACAAAATGAAAAATTCAAAAGATGGACTAAAAGTTTTATACGTAACTTCAAATAGTTTATATAATTTTATTATATCAAGTGTTCGAGTCTGAGCAGTATTTAAATAGATGCCTAATTGAAAAATTCTTCTGTCGACTACATTCTGATTTATCTATACAATTTTTAATTTTGGAAATTATATAGTACAATTACATTTTTTATATTTTGAATAGAAAAGCCGCAATATCCAAAACAAATTTAAAAGATAGTTTTCATGCATATTCGCCTTGTTAAATTTTAATTCGAGTTTTTTTTAAAAACTTGAAAAATGTTGTAGAAAAATTTTAAGGCGAGCTTTTACCTAAAAATGCCAAAACAATTGAAGTTCTACAATTTTGACACATAATAATCTGATTATGAATGTTATAATGTATTTCAAACTTCAATAGGTTCTTTGTTATAAATTTTCAATATTTTATCATATTCGGAAAACCATCAAAAATCATTTCAAACGGTTTTGTGCAAAAAATGACATCAACTTACGTCGCTTTGCCAATAACTGTGCGATTTCTTTTTCTTAAAATGGAACTTCAAATGGGTGACAGTTAAAATTTTTGAAGTGGCTTATAAAAGATGAGGGTCTAATTAGCATATAAAAAAATAAAATTTGCGGTCGGTCCACAAATTTAGTTAAAAAACGGCTTTAAAATTAATTTGGAATGCAATTTTTTCATTGGCTCTTTTGAACTGTAACCCCACCCACCAAAATTAAAATAGGTTGTGGTGACAGTAAAGATACCAGAATCTCATTTTTTACAACAAATTATGAACGATGAGGGTCTAATTAAATAATAAAAAAATTAACTTTGTGATCGGACAACAAATTTCGGAAAAAATTCACTTTTTGTGTGAATCCTAGTCTTGACGTAGTTGCGTTTATCAAAACCGCTTGTAGCGCTCGGAGCGGAGCACATAAAAATAATGGGTGTGTCTTTATTTTTAAAATGTTTTTTAAATTATTTATGTTAAATATTTAATTAGCATTAAATAATTATTGAGTTCATGAACAATAAAAATTGGAAATTAAATGTTTATTTACTTTCATCATGATAGCATTTAAAATTGAGAAATATTTTTTATGGTTTTTATCATTATTCAAGACTGGGGATCACCTTTTACCGTTTTCTTAGTATCAAGGATTTAAGTCTACATACGACTACATTAATTTAAAATTAAAATTTAAGTAAAATTTTAAAAATTAACAGGTTAACTGAACCTGATAAAAAAAAATTATTTGTTTTACTTTTTTACTTTTTTTAAAAAGATCCAATGACAGCAACTACTTTTCTGAAAGCTTAAAAAAAATCGTTTATTGTTCAGTACAATCTGTCAATTTTTATAATTTTAATTTAATATTAATGTCACAGGTTAAAAATTTGTAAAACATTAATTTATTCTTATTTCTTGTTTTGATGATGTGTAAGTGCGTATGAAACTAAAAAACAGGTTTCTAATTATTGAACCGAAAATCGAAGAAAAACAATATTTTTTATCGGTTCTAGAAGAATTTTACGATAAAATAATATTAAAAACAACTTAATAGTATTTAAGCCATAAAAGTTTTCCGCCATTAAATTTATGCAATTTTCAAAAAATAAAAAATACTATTTTTTTTCTTATCAAATTGGTTACAGTAGTTGATTAGTTCGATAAATTGCTTTTGACTCACCCAAAATCTTGCCGAAAATTATTCTTTATTGTATGGAAGCTATTTGGAACTGCAGTACTTTTAGAGAATACTGACCATCTTGTTAGCAGTTATTTGCTGTGTAAAGATTTTAATTTGCTCTTTTGCTTTTGCATTTTATCAGCTATATTTAGTTTCAGAATTTTTATTGTATTGAAAATTCAGAAAAGGTTCACAGCTAGGCAGTATTTGTATTTTTTTCATTTTACTATATTTAATTATACACGTCGCCCCCGTGCATGAACAACGAATGTGCAAATTTGTCATTTTTGAGTTATGTATAGGTACTACTAATCTGGATTTTGAACAAACTACTCTTTGCAAAAACAGCAAACCTGATCAGTCAATAGAATTCATCAAAGGAGATTATTTCAGTTTCACAAATGTGCTTTCTATTGTATTCTATTCTACAACGCAAAGATTTCGTTGCTTTAAATTGTACACAAAATTCCACATTTGTTGTTTTGGCACAAGATGTAATTTGCTTTGAATGAGTGTTCATATTCCGGCCAAAAAATCGGCAAAAACGCTCTAAGAGAACTCCAGATGTAATTAAGATTGTGACAAAAAGAATTCAAAGAAATGCTGCTCATTCTGGTCATCAGATGGCTAAAGAACATAATATGCCCCACAACACCATGCAATTATTTATAAAAGAATATTTAGGGTTCAGGGGCTACAGAAAACAAAAGTAGCTGGACTTACTTTTAACAATAAGAACGAAAGAGTGAAAAGATGACTAATGCTACTCAAGCGGCACGGGGTCTTGATTATCATTTTTCAGGCAAGAAAATGTTCACTTTAGAACGTCCTTTGAATAAACAAAATGACAGGATGTATGCAGCGACTTTATCGGACATACCCAGAAATATTAGCAGCACTCCTCGCTACCAGAATGACTCTGCAGTAATGGGTTTTGATGCCGTTTCAAAAAGTAAAATTTTCGCTGAAATTCATTGACTAAATTTAGACTTAAATAGCATAGGCTTAAATAATACAATTGCAGTTTAAGTCTTTGTGAAACCGGGCATAAGTGTGGTTATTAAAAACAGATAAATTATCCATTGTTTCGAATAACGCTCACAATCCATCAATCAAACCAAATTTTGCATAGTTACTGTTGAAGATTCTGCAAAGACGTTTTCTCTTAAAACGGACTGAAAAGCAAAATTTGTAAAGAGAAGATCACGACAAAGAATTGCGGACGCTCATGAGTGGGTTAACAAAATTCCCATTGCCAATATCTGTAGTTGATATAATATGTGTAATAAATAGCAACGGCACCAGGCTTTCAGTGAAAAAAAGAGCAATATCATCGAAGTTACAATTTTAAATGCAAAATTAAAGAAGATGTATCGAAATTGTTTTCATAACTTTAAATTCTAATTTTAAGTGAAAACATGAATATTGAAAATGCTTTATCTCGAAACTATAAAATTTGCACATATTTGTTTTTTACGCACGGGAGCGATGACATATATACATTTTTTAAATAAAAAAAAATTTATTATAGAAATTTTCCGGTAAGTCTGCGCGTGTTGGTGAATGTCGTTCTGTAAAATTAGGTTGGTGACATGCTGGGGCAAAAATTAAAAAAATGAGTTGGTAAAGTTTTGAAAAAAATTCCTAATTTTTTTAAATGTCCCTTTTTATCGTGTTTTGTTTTTGACCTGTGAGCATTTAAATGGCAATTCTTATTTTTATTTACGTATTTAGATAAAACGCAATTTTCTGAGTATGAAAGTGTAAAACAGTAATAAATAGCCTGAAAAGAAAAGTTTTCATTTCTGGAATATAACTGAAATATAATTAAAAACAAATATTTTTTAGAATTCTATTTTATGTGATTTAATTTTTTTATTTATTTGTATTTAATTTATTTAAAATTTTTAAATATTTTTACTTTAAAAAAATGTATTTTTTCTGACTCTGATGACGTTTGGTGAATTTTTGAGTTTAGTACTTTTAGTTAATTTTTCTTTTCGAAAATTAGAAAAAATTTTACAATGTTTGTCTTTAATTAGTTTGTGGTTTCGATTTCACGTTAAAGTATAGAACTTCCAACGTATCAAAAAATGTATATTTTAAAAAAAGAAATTCAAAATTTTCTATATCTCTTAAAATTATTATTTCTTCCTTAGCTCGGTGAGTAAAGTGCCCCAATAAAATAAAACGTGTTTTTGGTATACATACTGTAAAATTTAATAAATGGCACTTACGCCACGCCAACGGAACGCGTTGCAGTAAAACTGGAAGATTATTTATTTTATTATAAACTTTTACATTCTGCCATACCTAATTTTATTATATAGTAAGAAGTTTCCATAATAGTGGGGCTAATATTATTAAAATCGATTCAATAATCTTTGAATCATTTAAGACCAGCATAGATGAGTTTTATTCCATCAGTGGTTATAAAAAATATTAGTGCAAAATAACAAGTTATATTAAATAGTGAATTGAATTTGTCCTATGACTCCTAATATGGTATGTACTAAAAAAAATTTTTTTTTAAATTTCAAAAAAAATTTAAGATTTCCAATCTCTCTGTAATAATAAAGAGTTCATTGCTAGATGGTATATTAGACAGTCAAAAATTAAAAAGCTTTTAGAAAGTTAACCAAGCTTTGGAATCAAATTAGCATTAGAAATATTTGATTCTAATATTTCTGAGATCTATGGGGTGAATTTCAAAATAGCACTTCACGAAAAGCTTGCCGATCTTTGGGGTGGATATATCTACATACTACATATTTGCCTTTTTATCAAGATAATTACGCAAAAATCATTCCCGTTTAAATTAAAAATTTGCTTACCATGAACAGGTTTTAAAAAGGAAGGTCAAGTTTGTTATAAATGCGTCGTTGATGTAGGAGAAATTTTTTTATTTCCAATATTTTTAAAACAGCCTGCGCATCTGATTAAAAAATACAAGTTGTTTTTATTTTCAAAGAAAATGTTATTTTAATATTTTTGTTGAAAGAGAACGATGTTCTAAATACTATGCTAAGAATTCAGTTAGTTTGGTTTTACCAAACCACTTTCATTTGGAATTTCAGAATTTAATGTTAATGCAAGATGATATAAATACTGTAAATCTTGCAAGGTAACTTAGTTGCATTTGATTTTACAGTAAAATAAAACCTAAGCTGTTTTGGTTGTCAATTTTTGATCAATTGATCATTAAAAAATTTAATTAAAATAATTATTATGTAACGTAACTTATTTATCAGGTAAAAACCCATTTTTTTACATTTGTCGTGGAAGAATTATTAAAATATTTCGAAGAATTTGGTAGAAAAAGTTTCTATAATAAATTAGTAATCTTGTAACATTATCATTCAAACCTGTTTCAATAATGATCCGATTTATTCTTATTTATAAAAATTTCAAAAATTAGTTTAAAATTAGTCGACTAACCGCAAAGGTCGAACGTGGATCTGAGTGTACCTTTACACAAATAAACCGTTTGAATACAAATTTTTAAATACGATTTTTTTTATTTTAGTGGGAATAAAATGGAACATCTTCTATAAATTATTATTATTGTGAAATTGTGTTTTAAGTTCCGAGTTTAACAACTAATAACAGTGAAGAAGAAGAAAATTTGTTGAAAAGACGATCTTAAAAATGTTGGAGGGGCGGTTAGGTACTCAATGCCTATGCTAATGATGCTATTAACATAATTAAAAATAAATTAATAAGTTACTCGAATATGGTATTTTAACATTCTTTTATTAATAAACGGTTTATCAACAATGGATACTAACTTGAAAGACGAGAAAAAATCAAATGTGTTTGGGTCATCCAATTTACTTTCCAAATTCACATTTTTGTAAGTATTACCTTTTTTGTTATTATTTGTTAAATAAAAATATGTGATGCTTTCATTTCAAATCTACGCAGTTTCAATTTGAAATAAAATATGTAATGAAATTTTAAGGGGGGAAATTTAAAAATAACATTAATTGAATTCTAGGTTTCTTTCCACCCCTCACATCCTACAATTTTAAAGATTACTTTCCCATACGTCAAAGGAAAGCTATAAAAATTTTATCTTCTCGTGTAAAAAATATTAAAATCATTTAATTCGTTCTGGAGTTATTGAGAAAACGAACAAACGGTTGATGTAGTGATAGGTAGTTGGACTATTTATAGACCTCGTGGTCTATAAAATTGCATTTCCATCTTTCACAATTTATTAGTACCATGTCCTGGTTGAAATTTTAGAGAAAGAAAATTATCGATTTTGCCTTAACATAACTATTGGCCTGTGATTTGGTTTCGCAGGTTCATCCCCATTCCCCAGTTCTTACATATTGTCACATAAAGATAACTTGAAATTTCATATTAACAAACAAATTTTCAAGGTCTCCTGGTGGCTAATACAAAGTTCTAAAAACCACTTTTCTGCGAAAAAATTTTGTCCAAAGCCATTCCTTTTTGGGAAGTAGCTATGTTGAAAGCAATTTTGCTACTGTCTAAATTCAAATGGACGTAGCACCAAAACTGCTAAATTTTTAAGTGTTAATAGTTTAATACCTTTTTAATAACTGTAAAATTATCTACAAATTCGGTTATAACCTTTTATGTCTAAAATAAACAACTTTCGAGTTATGGATTAAATAATGTAAAGAAATGTTTAAAAAAAAGTTTTATTTCTTTGTTTATCTTCCAAACTAAAAAACTCATTTAACAGAAAAACCAAAAATAAATTTTTTAAATAATATAAATTCATAAAATTATAATAATATAAATTCATTAAATAATATAGATTCACAAAATTTAGAAATTATGTACATTGTTATAAGTATATGAAATTTTAGATAGCAGCGCCAAAATTTGAATTTGGAGAAATTAGAAAAATTAATTTAAAAAAAAAATTTTTTTTAATAATTTTGGAATTTTTTATAAATGCAAAGAAAGACAAACATAGTCGACCTGAATTATAAATTGAAAAGAAAATATAGTTGAGGTGATAGGCCAATGAAAATCTAACATTAGACAATTCTTACAATCTAGCTAAAATTCAAGAGTCGCATTCAAATATCGTTGAATTAAAAATTATAATTTTATTTACTGGATGACCTAAGGTTTGTTTTCACAGTGGAATTGAACTTTCAGATCCAGATTGATAAAGTAAAAACAAAATTATCACCACTTTTAGCAATTTTTTGCAAATTTTTTATATTTTCTTTATCAACCTGGGTCTGAAAAGTTCAATTCTACTTTGTGATAAGAACGAAACAAGTCATCCAGTAATTTAAATTATAATTTTGTTCTATTTTCATTCGACGATGTTGCTGAATGATTCATTTGAATTTTACGTTGAGTGTAAAATAGATTAATTTATCTATTTGTTAGATTTTCATTGGCCTATCACCTCAACTATATTTTCTTTTCAATATATGAAATTTTGACTAAATATAATAATTAGTGAATTAAATTTTTCCAAACTTACATATTATGTATTAGTATATTTATGTATGTGTATATGCACATTCCAAGCTTTGGCAATGATCAAATGCAAGTTTCTTGTCTTTCTTAAAAATAAACTTTTGGTTTAATTGATTTAGAGTCATATCAATTAATATAAGTTTTCAAGTAGGTCGGTAAAAAAATAATACACAGTTTTATTAAATGTCAAATATTATTATAACACCTCGGTTTAAATATTTATTTTTAAAAACTTATTTACATTTTTTATTTAATTATTATTCGGGTCCATCTGATGATTGCCACAGCATGAAATATGCGTGTACTAATACGTAAGTTTAAAAAATTTAATTAACTAATTATCATATTCAGTTAAAATTATATATAACTTGTAAGATTTAAAAATTTTATAATTATAATATACGTAATTTCACAAGTAAATAAACATTTATTATATGAAATTATATAATTGTTAACTTGTAAAATTAATATTAAAGTAAAATTTTTAAAATTAATAGATTAACTAAACAATAAAACGAAATTATTCATAAGTTTTCAGCAAAGGTTACTGCTGTCATCAGACGTTTAATAAATTGTTTTTATATTATATAAATCTTAATATATATATTTCTTCTGTGCGCGTGTATGTGATTAAACTCTCCTAAACGGCTAAACCGATTTTAATAAAATTTTGTGTGTCTTTTCAGGTAGATTCGAGAATGGTTTAGATTTAAAATTCGGTTCAATTTAAATTGTTTATTGTTAATTATTTCTAAATTGTTGTTGATTTTGGAAAGTTTTACATTGTACCCTGTATATTAATATATTTTACGGTTGGTAAACATCGTTTTAACATATAAATAAATTTGATTTGTTAAATTGATTGACAAAGGCAGAGTTCCACCTTTTAATGAGCCGAAGCCGGGTATCCAGCTAGTATATTATAATATAAAAAAAAATTGTCCAGAAGTGGACAAATGCAGGCTGAGGGAAAAGAAGTATAAGAATATAATAAATATAATATAAATTAAAGTTGTTAAACCTCTAATGACAGCAGTAACTATTGCTGAAAGCTCACGAATATTTTCGTTTTATTGCCTAATTAACTTTTTTATTTTGAAAATTGTACTTGAATAAATATGTTTTAGTAAATTTTCAAATTTAATGAATTTTTTGAAAACAAAATTTGAAAAAAGTAAATTTAATGTTTAACTTGAATTTTATTTTAAACCTGAATTTTAAGAATTTATTTTTTTAAACATTATTTTTAGTTTTTCTGTGAAATGGGTTAGTTTCCCCCCATGGACATTTCCCCCCCCTTCCCGATAGTTCTTACAAATAATTTTAAGCAATTTCTTTTAATTTTCAATTTTGTACTTTAATTCTTATGCCAAGGAAAATAGATAAAATTGTTTTTACTACAGTTCATTGCATATTTTATCGCAAAAATTTTGTAAAAGCCTCGCCGCATGAACAAACTTTATCACCAACGACGCGACGTTGCCAACACATTAACTTTGGGAAAGGTCACCGTGTTAGCAAACTTCCTTATCAGAAGATAAAATTCGAGCCGAGGTTCTTACCTCTCAAGGTTAATGGGTTGGCAATGGCGTTGGTAATAAGTTTGTGTGTGTGGATACTGTTTAAGAAATAGTTTAAAATTAATATTGATAGCCTCATAGATAATACATACATATGTATGTATTTTTTGTAGCATCACTGCTCACCAATTATTCTTTTTCGTATAAAAATAGCTTTCCAAACCAAAAAAGACATTTTTACAAAACTTTTAAGTTTAACTCGAATTTGGTGGGTCCTATACTGGTGCCCCGTCAAAATAACCCCGACAAAATAGCCGACATAATAGCCTGGCAATAATTCTAATTTCAATTATTTGTTAGAATCTGCTATCTATCGGATCAACGTCCATACTTTATAAATAATTTTAATTAGTTAAGCGTTTGTCAAAACGGCCCGGAGCGGCCGGAGCGTAGGAGACCAAAGCGGAGAATGCAGAGGTGCAACCACGGCAAATCTCGGATTTACTCTAAAAGTGTATTTTTTCCAAAATTCCAAAAAGTTGATCTTTTTCTCAACCAAATTTACTTAAAATCTTTAGGTATTGAAACTGACTTGTTTTGCAATGAAAGCGTTCAGAAAAGTTATAAATTAAGATTTTAAAAACTTCTTTTAATCTTTTAGCTACACGTTTGGATTATTTCGTATGGGATTTCGTAAAGATATTGAAGACTGCGATGTTTATGAAATTGACGAGACTTACCAATCCAAACTCCAAGGAAACCAATTGGGGAAATATTGGGAAAAAGAAAAAAAATCATCTCATCCAAAGTTACTGTTATCGATAATTAAAGTATACGGTTTGAAATATTATTTTCCACTTCTGACAGCGTACTTGTGCGTTACTACTTTATTAATGTAAGGCTAAAAGTGTAGAACTTTTTTCTCCTAACTTAATGTTGTGAATTTTTCAGAGTGGCAAAACCACTACTCTTAGCGAACATTTTGACGTACTTTAGTGCGGATGATTTTGAATATGCCGAGTCTGATGTTACATTTTATAGTTTTGCTTTAAGTATTTGTATTATTTTATATACCATCGTTCATCATTTTTCTGCATTGACGCAAGAATTGACGGATTTGAAAGTAAAAGCAGCATTATGTTCATTAATCTACAGAAAGTCTCTAAAATTAAACTCCAATTCGAATATTTGTGGTCAGGCAATCACATTAATGACTAAAGATATAACAGTCATTGAAAATGTTTGCTTTTCGCTATATCAGACCATCGTTGGTCCAATTAATCTTCTTACGATGACCTTCATCATGTACACAAAAATTGGAGTTTCTGCAATAACTGGAACAGCTCTCCTCTTGCTTTTGATTCCACTTCAAGGTAAGTTAGGCTAAAATTTTATCATTTCTTCGAATGTTTAACTTTGCCATTTTTAGGGTATTTGGGTTCCAAAGTGTTATCTTACAAACTCAAAACTTCCAAAAAAACAGACGAAAGAATACAATTAACCCAAGAAGTTTTAAACTCCATACAGGCAATTAAAATGTATTCCTGGGAAGAATTCTTTTTGAATTATTTAAGTAAAGTTCGAACGTACGATATAACATAATAATTGCAATATTTACTTTTATTTATAATAATTTCAATTTTAGCTCAGAAATTCGAAACCTAAGAATTTTGTACCACATAAAAGCTTCGGCGCTCTCAATTGGTCAAATAAGTTCAAAAGTAGCTATTTACGTCTGTATAATGGTGTATGTGTACTATGGACACCACATTACCGCAGAAAAGCGTTCGTCGTGATTGAATGCCTTGCTACTATCCATTTGATCGTTATGTATAACATTCCAAAAGGAATTGCTCATGTAGCAGAATTAATAACTGCACTAAGAAGAATAACAAGCTTTTTATTATTGGAAGAAATGTCGTCTTCCGTCCCCTCAAAAGGCAATGCATCAAAATATACTGAGAAACCAGAACATGGAGCTTACATCAATCCAATTGCTGATGAATTCTCAGATGATCATGATACAACAGCGCCAACAACAAATTCGGTAGTACTGAAGAACTTATCCGTTAAAACTTCCGATAACTTGGATATATTATCAGACATAAACTTATCCCTTCAACCTGGTTTAAATGTATTAACTGGATTAGTTGGTTCCGGTAAATCAAGTCTTCTGAAGGTAATACTTGGAGAGCTGGAAGTCACAAGTGGTACCATAAAAAGTCATGGTGTGATATCTTATGCTAGTCAACAGGCTTGGTTATTTCCAGGAACAGTTAAACAAAACATTATATTTAACGAAGAATTTGATCAAAAACGTTACAACGATGTGATACGCGTGTGCGGCTTAAAACAAGACTTAGACAATTTCCTCAACGGCGACTTAACGTGCGTAACGGATCGTGGTTTAAATTTAAGTGGCGGACAAAAGTCTAGAATAAATTTAGCACGTGCTGTTTACAAACAAGCAGATATTTACTTATTGGACGATTCCCTATCAGCCATAGATACTCACATTAGTGCGCATATATTTACCGAATGTATAAAAGGTTTCCTCAAAAACAAAGTGTGCGTTTTTGCTTCCCAACAACATTTTTATTTACACGAAGCAGACTTAATAGTGATTTTTGATCAGGGTAGTATTAAATTTCAGGGCACTTTTACGGACTTGCAAAAACTAGAAGATTACAAAACTCTTGTAAAACCTACTGCACAGAAGACGAAAATGTTAAAGAAGTCGTAGAGCATAAGGCAGAAACAAGCAAAAAAATAATTCCAAATATAAATAAGAAAAATGTTTATGAAGAAATAAAGGAAGTGGGATCGGTTAAGGGCAATGTGTACTTTAGCTACTTTTTGTCGGGAGGAGGCCTCAAAATGTTGTTGTTGGTTCTAGTTTTGGCAATTGTTGCTCAAGCTGCCGTCAGTTATACGGAATTTTTCATTAGCACTTGGTAAGAAAATATATTGCCCGTTTCGTTGTTTTAATCTTATTTTACTTTAGGGTCAAGTTCGAAAAACAAATTTTTACCTTTGAAGTGGCCAACTTAACCAACACAACCGAATACACAAATTTGAAATCTCAATACCAAAATAGGTTACTAGAATACTCAATTTTTATCATCGTGGCTTGCTTATTAACTGCTGCTAAAAATTTCGTCCTTTTCATTTATTGCGGAAACATATCGACAAATTTACATAGAACAATTTTGGATAAAATCATAAAGGCGCCCATGCTATTTTTTAATAATAATTTGGCGGGAAACATTCTCAACAGATTTTCTAGGGATCTCGGGGTCATCGATGAAACAATGCCATACGTTCTTTTTGAAGTCTCTATGGTAAGTACTATTTAGAAAAGCCTACTCGTTTCAGAAATATTTCAATTGCTTTATTTTTTAGACAGGGTTATTATTGCTGTCTGTTCTAATTGTCACTTCAATTGTGAATCAATATTTTATAATACCAGCAATGATGTTTGCCAGTCTATTGATTTTAGTTAGACGATTCTACATACCAACGGGTCGTAGCTTAAAACGTTTACAAGGAACAAGTAAGTAAGGCCCCATGTTGGGTGCCATCATTGTTTATATTGTATTTATTTCTCTTACCTCGCCTAGTACTGTTTGACTAATTAACATAAAGCATTTTATTGAATTCAAAGAAATTAAATGAAAATACACTCTAAGATATAGGAAACACAAACATCACAAACAATTATGGTGTCCCACGTTGGGTGTCATAAATATTTATATCGCGTTTCTCTTATCTTATAATTGTTTGATTACAATATAAGAAAATTAAACGTAGGATATTTCATGAGATACTATAAACACGGCACAAATAATTATGGCGCCCAACGTGGGGCAGCACAATTATTAACTTTCTTTAAAAAGTTTGATTTTGAATTTAAAAAAATAACCTTCAATATACCTTCAACGCCCCACGTTGAATGCCATAATTATTTTTATACTTAGCATAAGCTTTACATTCTAATTATTTTACTTAAAGTTTCATATTACAATATTTTTTAGCTCGTAGTGCAGTGGTTGGTCACACTAAAGCAACATTTGAAGGACTCACGACTATTAGAGCAAGTAACGCACAAGACATTCTCAGTAACGAATTTAACAACTTATTTGACCATTACAATTCGTCATTTCACATGACCATAGTAGCGACAAGAGCGTTTGCTTATTACTCAGACATATTGTGTTCTCTTTACATTGCGGTTATAACAATCTCATTTCCGTTTCTTAAAACTGGTAAGCAAATACCAACATCAACAAATTCATTAATACTTATAATTTTTCGTAAATTTAGGTGCTCTTGCGGGAAACGTCGGTTTAGCTCTAACCCAATCATTAGCTCTAACCGGTTACCTGCAATGGGGTGTCAGGCAATGGGCAGAATTGGAAATTCAAATGACTTCTGCAGAAAGGATACTGGAATATAAGAAAATTGATGCCGAGGATGATTCTGGAGAGAAACCAAAAACTGCGTGGCCATCTTTGGGAAAAATTCAATACAACAAAGTATGTCTGCGATACTACACTGGTGATGTAGCCTTAAAAGATTTGAACTTTGAAATCAAAGTAAACAAAAAATCGGTATTGTGGGTAGAACTGGTGCTGGAAAATCTTCTCTTACTTCAACGTTATTACGACTGTATAAATTTGAAGGTATCATAAAAATAGATGGAGTAGATATCTCCACTGTTCCGATTAATCTTCTCAGATCAAAAATTGCTGTAATTCTACAAGATCCAATACTATTTTCGGGAACCATCAGAAACAATTTGGATCCTTATGACGAATACAGCGATGAACAAATTTGGAATGCTCTAGAAGAAGTACAAATTAAAAGTCTATCGAAAGTTTAGAAACAAAAGTTACGGAAGGTGGTATAAATTTCAGTTCAGGAGAACGTCAGCTTATTTGTTTATCAAGAGCCATCCTGCGCAACAATGTTATTATAGTATTAGATGAAGCTACCGCTAACATCGATCCAGAAACGGATAAGTTGATACAAACCACTCTTAGGAAAAAATTCTGCAACTGTACAGTTATAACTATAGCTCATAGATTACACACCATTATAGATTCAGATAAAATTATAGTCATGGATAAGGGATCCGTTATTGAATTTGATGATCCTCAAAGTTTGTTGTCAAACGAAAACGGAACGTTTTACTCTATGGTTAAAGAAGCTGGATTATTGTAATACTTTTGGAAGATCTTTCTGCCAAAAGTTCGTTAGTAGTTTTTTAATAAAATAGATTTAATTTGATTTAAAATGCTTAATATTTATTTATATCATACCAAGAAGTTTATACCATTTCAAAAGCAGATAAACAAATGCAAAACGGTCGTTGACCTAAAATTTGCAATAACAACTTCTAACGCTAAGTTATCCAGTTGGAGCCCTGGGAAAGACTACCTTTGGCCCTTGGATGTTGATCTACTATGGCTTTGGTACACCACCGTGGTTACCTTTGCTAAAAAAATACACCATGCCTAAAATAAGAAAAAGAAGTAGAGATTGGTTCTTAGGATCTTAAACGTTAAATGTTAACTTTCTGCAAAAAACGCAAAGTTAGAAGAACTCTAACCACGTCACTATGAATCTTTTCATGTTGGAGGAGGTATCCTCTTTCAACTAAAAAATCACGCTAATAGATGCTTTTTCTAATTCTAATAGCAATTTTGTAAACTTCAAAATTGAATTGTCTAATATAGAAGCTACCAAATTTTACCTCACCTAAACGTCTTGTATCAATGTCCTCTTTTGTTTGTTGAAGTTATTTCTATAGGATAAAGTGTACATTCGAGTTCGAACATTAACTCTAGCTGGTGGGATAACTTTAACTATCTTGGAATACAGATAAATAATAAAAATAACAAAAGAGTAGAAGTAAATATGGTGCATTGAAAATAACGAAATAGCTATGAACACAATGATCAAGGTTTACAAATCACTGATAAGACAAGTATTGATGTACGCGTAAGGTTCTATGCATGACACTTAGAGAGGAAGAAAATGAGGATCTTGAAGAGAAAGTATTAAAACCGATATGGAGCCAAAAGGCAAAAGGAAAGTTGAGAGCACGAATGAATTTGAAACTTTCTGAAACAATGAGCACAGAAGATATCGGCAAAATAATCTCAAGAAGGCAAGGATGACCTTTGGCAGTGTCGAAGAGCAATAGAACGGACATGGGCCTCTCCCAAAGATCATCCTCTGGCTCTACACTGCCATTGTCAGACTATGGTGCCATAGTCTGGTGGCAAACCAGAGCGTCCTCTACACCGGATGCAGAGACTTGCCTGTTTATCCGTAACCGGAATGATGCAACAGCTTTCACTGCGGCGCTTGAGTTCCTTTTCTGCCTCCACCACTTGATCTTCATGTGCAGGAGATGGCGGTTAAGGCGGCCCTTAGAATTCAAAGCTAGCGGCTGTGGAATAACAGGCGAGGAATTGCGGACTACATGCTAATCTTGAAGGGCTACTCTGAGGAGGTGCCCATTCTAGATCTGGAGCCGACCAAATTTCCCTCTGAATGTTCGATAGGAAATTCAATATCCTACTGAATCCAACAGAAACTCGCGAATACGACATTCCATTTTCAGAGAATTTCAGGGATTTAACTGGACATTGCACACTAAATAAACACCTCAACATATTGGGAATCCTAGATGACCTTACATGTTGAGGTTGCAAAAACAGACGAAACAGCAAAGCATTTGCTGTGCCAATGTCCGGCTCTGACGGCAAAAGAGTACCATGTTAGAATTTCTGGCCTGATACAGAAATATCACGCCAGTATCAGCGACACCCGCCCGCCAAGGTCCTTCAGTTTATGCTATCGGTTGGATGGCTCGGGGTGACAGAAAGAGGGCGATAAAACGGAGGTAGTACAAAGGGTCCGGTTTGGTGGCCTGAGTGCGCGTTGGGGAAGTCCTTCCCGGCGCTCCTACCTAAAATCCAGATATCGTTAAATTCATAAAATCTCTAAAGATAAAATGGCGAGATTACATACTCAGAGCAGAAATGAAGAAACAACGAAGATGATGACTATAAGAAACCCGATAGAAGAACGACATAAGGAAGACCAAAGAAAACGTAGTAGAACTGCGTGATAGATGACCTGAGAAGAGTGGGTTACGTGTAGTACATTTCAAAAAATAATGAGAACCTTTTGGCCAACGCAAAATTCAATACAAATTGTACTGTTGACGGCGACGTGAAGCTTTCGGGTGTAAAAATCAAGATACCTAAAATAAACAATAGATGGATTGTTCCGCTTTACAGTGAAAGATCTATAATCTTAATTCTAAGCATTTCCATCATCTCACAGGAAAAGTAAAGATACACATCGTTCACTCACTAGGAGGTTAGGGTAGCGCCTGACCTACTAGTAAACAATAAAATTCAAAATATTTTTATAATTGCGAATATATTGTTTAGAGGAATATCGATTCTATAGTTGGACCCAGAAAAATGAAGCTTTAAATTACAGAGTAATATGTCAAATGTATGCAATAGAAAAAGATAACTGCAATAGTTAGAGATGCATAGTAATTCTTATTAAAGTAGTTTTCTTTCGACTTGCTGCATGTACTATGTTTTATTTTGTGACCAACTTAACCTCAATGTAATAATTATGTTGACAGGCATGTTGAATTTACCACTTTTAATTTATGTGATAACAAATAATATATTAATTATTATAGAAAATTATTATTTCATCATATACTTAACCTCTACATAATTATTATATTGAAAGTGTTGAATTTACCGTTTTAATTTATTGATTTAAATTTATTATATAGAACACTCATTTGGCAACAATTCTCATCTTATTTCATACAACTATCGAAAATGACAAAACTTCATCTTTCCTGGGCCCGACTATATTACTTTTATTTTAACAAGAACACTTAAATCTAATTGTTTTGTCACTATAACAAAGAAATTTTATTTAATAGTTTTTGTTTTTGATTGGTTAGGTGCGGTATTCGTTTTGTTTTGTTTTTTATTATTATTCATTCTTATCTATGACCTCGACCGTACGATCCGCCACTGCCTTGGATAACAAATTTATTCATAGATATCCCGTGTCTTGATAAAACCAAAAATGCATTCAATGCAATACGGTTACATCAATCGTAACATTTACATATTTACCACCACTTTTAGTGAAGATTTTATATTATCAAATATAGATTACTGCCACCAGAGATAATATTGAAATGCGTTCGTACCACAACGCTAAACAATTAGGTTAGTGTGATAAGTTGAACACTTTAATCGTAAGTTTTGTTTAATTTTACACATTAATTTTATACAAATAGTTAATATTTATTTATTTATTTTTTTTTGAATAAACACATGAAATCGGATTAATACCGATACATCCAATTAGAAGTAACTACGGTTTTTTAGGTTAACCAGTAATGCGAATCAAAATAGCATTCCAGTTTGCCGTGAAAGCTAATGTTCAATAGTACAATACACCGCAACACCGTTCAAGGTGTTTAATTTGATCGTTTTATTTATTAACAAATTGGAGTTCAAAGATTTGTTTTATAATATAATGTACTGTCACGTGATACTAGCGTGACTACAAAACAAAGCTATGAGTTTGTTTGATATTTTCCATTTTTTTTTCAAATGGCATACCATATTTTTTTTTCTCCATTAAAAATGTTATTTACTTTAGACACAAATAAGTGCACTTATTTTATTATATTAAAATTGTTGGTTCAGTAAATTTAGAATAAATCGCAAAAAACAAATTATGAAACGGCAGAATTTTTCTTGAAATTTTTCATAGGTACTGTTATTTCTGTACTAAGTTGTTAAGAATTTATGTATTAATTCATGATGTAATCAATTAATTGATAAGTATTTCAAGAATTCTCTACTAAAAAAGTTCTTAATTAAATAATTAGTGGTTATTTATAACCACGGATCAAATGCAGTTGTCTATTAAATTATTATTCAATTTTTAATTCAACTTCTGTTTTTTTAAATTGGCAAATATATCATAATATCTTCTTTTGGATAATAGCGTTGTTAGTAGTTAAACAAGACAGGTTCTGATCAACTGACACCAACTGTTAATTCGACAAATTAATTTAACAAGTTAATATGGATTTTTTAATTCGGATTATTTTAGATTTATTAAAAATAATTAATCTCTTATCTATGTTTAGTCCAAGTCCAAATCCTTGGGGGTACCTCCTTTAAAGCAATTTTTGAATTTCTGATTTAAAACGGCCATAGCTCTGATATTATTAATTTTTTAGACTTAATAGATTACAACTTTTTTAAAGACCACTCACTTATCTACAAATTAGGTTATAATTTCTTATCATCTAGAATCAACGGATTTCGAGTTATAAATTAAATTAAGGAAAATGTTAAAAAATCAGGTTTTATTTTTTACTTTTCTTGCGATCCTCGTGTCTCTCAAACGAAACATTTTAGAAAAAACTAATGACTTAAACTGGATAGGGAATTTAACGGGCTACCACTTTGGTCAAATAAATTTTTTTGAGAAATCAACTGTTTTCCCAGAAATTCTGAAAATAATGAACAAGGTGTAGGTAAAAAAAATAAATTAACAAAATTTATTTTAATAAATTTTCAAAATGGTTTCCTCTCATTTTCAGCACACGGCTCTTTTCAAAAGGTGTTGCACGGTATTATATAACGCGTTCTTTCGTTAATTTGTCACACCTATCTGTATTCTTTCCATTAATTCTCTCTGGTCTCGGGCTTTCTTCTATCGCTGTAAACTATAGCTTTAAGGCACCCATAAAAATAATCGAGAGGTGTTAAATCGGGTGATTGTCCGGCCAATTGATAAACCCTTTCTCTTCGTATCCATTTTTGGATACGCAATATTTAAAAATTTGTACTTGGCGTCCAAATGTACCGCGCACCATTATGCTGAAACCACATTCCTTGTCTTGATGCTGGTGGAATATCATCTAGCAATAATGGAAGATCTTCTAAAAAGTTTAGGTATCGAAGATGTAAGCTTTATGTTTTGTGGAAAAAATAAGGATCTATAATTTGGCTTCCCAGTATTCCACACCAACAGTTCACACTGAAATATCGCTGATGTCCTTCTCAAGTTTTTCCTGGGATTTTTACTGCCCATCGATGTTCATTTCTACAATTGTTTACACCATCTCTTGTAAACTGCGCTTCGTCGGTCAAACAAAATCTTTGCAACAAATCTTTGTGGATTCGCTTGCCTCTAAGTAGTTGGAAAAATTAATCTTGGTCCATAATCTCCATTCTCCAATACATGCACCGGATATAAATGATATGGATAGTACTGGTATTTATGTAAAATTTTCCATATCTAATTATAAAGGTCAAATTAATCTTCCATAATTTTTTAAAAATTTATTAAAAATAATACTATTTAATTGAATAACTTTGTGTTTAGATATTGTTAGCTTCCAATTTTCTGATGCTAGTTGCGGGTTGTTTTCTACTATATCAAAACGTCTTGGCTGTTTGGTAACTCATCTTCATCACAGGGATTTTTTTTACAAATTTATTGTTATATGCATCTTGATAAGTTTAATAATAATTTTATACAAACCCGTGTATCCTCAGAAAGACATTTGCATCTGGAAGCCTTCTTTGGGGATATCTTCTTTGGTATTCTCCTTTAGCTGCCAATGCATTTCCATTGCAATAGCCGTATAAAAATGCATATCAGCATATTCGAGGTTTGAATATAACATAATATTGATATTAAATAAAACACGACAAGAAATTACGCTTAAAGCTAATAAAACAAACTAATTAACAATATTAACAATATAAATAGTATAAACAATATAAATTAACAAAGTAATTATCGATAAACTAATGCGCTTTATAACAATGTCGCTTAAACGTCAAACGCTACAATACGTTTTGACATTAAAACAAATGCTATAAATCAAATTGAGATTTTTAACAATTTTCTGAATTTATTTTTTTTACCTACACATTGTTTCTTGTTCGTTATTTTCAGAATTTCTGTGAAAACGGTTGGTTTCTTAAAAATTTATTTGACCAAAGTTGTAGCCTGTTAAATTTCCTATCCGGTTTGGGTCATTAGTTTTTTTCTAAGACGTTTTGTTTAAGAGATACGGGGTTCACAAGAAAAGTAAAAAAATAAAACCTGAATATTTTTAACATTTTTTCCTTGAATTTAATTTATAACTTGTAATTCGTTGATTCTAGACGATAGGAGGTTATAATCTAATTTGTAGATAAGCGAGTGATCTTTAAAAAAGTTCTAATCCATTAAGTCTAAAAATCAATAATATCGAAGCTATGGCCGTTTTAAATCAGAAATTCAAAAAATTGCTTTAAAGATAGGTTTACCCCCAAGGGTTTAGACTTAGAAAGGGTTTGTGTTAGAAAAGTGTCCTTTATCACCACCTCAAAGGTTTTTCACGGTCACGGGGACACCCTGTATATAATAATTTTTCTAATAACTATATATTTTATCGTAATCGATAGCAGCGCCAAAATTTGAATTTCGAGAAATTAATTAAAAATAAAACTTTTTAAATAATTTTAGAAATTTTTAAAAATGCAAAAAAAGACAAACCTAGTCGACCTGAATTAAAAATTGAAAAGAAAGTATAGTTGAGTTGAGAAGCCTCAACTAGGAAAATCTAACAAGTAGATATGTACCTTTTGAATGTTTGCGTTGGTAGTGTGTTGTGAAAAAGGTATCTACTGTTTAGATTTTCATTGGCCTATCACCTCGACTATATTTTCTTTTCAATTTATTGTAATCATTTATAATTTTTTTGGGAATTTTGAATTGACGAGTCCGAGATATCGTACTACTCCCGTTATATTTAATTTTGTCAAGGGATGCATAGAACTCCAATGCTCGTTATTTTAAATGGTTGGTTATGAACTGAAAACATTGTAAATATGTTCCTATTATCTACATAATTTGAAGTTTACTTATTACTTATTTAAAAAAAAAATAACATAACTTATCTTATCAATTACATAAATATAACTTATCTAATAAAGTATAAATTTGAAGTTTTCGGAAGGCCTTGTACATTTACGCTAAATCTATTGTACATTTTTAAACGCACAAACAGTTTACGCGCAAAATTGCTGTAATCGGTACGAAAAGTTGAATTTATTAACTTAAAGGGTGACGGTTAAGAATCCCGAATCTGGATTTTGACCATTTTTGAAGTGAATTATGAAAGATAAGGGTCTAATTAGCGTATAAAAAAAATAAAATTTGCGGTCGGTTCACACAATTTTGAAAAAAACGGCTTTAAAGTTAATTTGGAATGCAATTTTATCATTGGCTCTTTTGAAGTGTAACCCGCCCTCAAAATTGAAATAGGTTGTGTCGACTGTAAATATACCAGAATCTCGGTTTTACAACGAATTATGATAGATAATGGTGTAATTAGTTGATAAAAGAATTAAATTTGTGATCGGACAACAGATTTCCGAAAAAAGTCACTTTTGTGAATTCGTTTCTCATGTGATTGCGCTGTCAAAACCGCTGGGAGCGCCCTTCGAAACCCGGAGGGTCTCGCGCTTTACTTACTAAAAACATCCCCAAACGGCCCCAACTCGAAAAGTTTGAAAGTTGACGAACGGATCTTAGAGAGCGACTGGTACTTCCCACCACTAGTCACTGTTAACCCAGGCACAGCACACGTACCGTCAACAGAATGTATTCATATTTGGCATTTATGACACAAAATACACTTACATGTATTTCTTATGGGAAAATTGCAATTTTCAAAACCAAATTGTGGCCTTATTACAAGTCTGACAACTTTCATCCTCACCTTAAAGAGCTTATATTTTCTGTTCTTTCGTTTGATAAAGCCATTTTTATAGGAAAAGTGTATTTTCGAGTTCGGGATTCTTAACTCTAGCCAACTTAAAGAAATACGAAACAAATCGAGCATAGGAACTTTTGCAAGCTAAATTAAATGAAATATAAAATTCAAGGTTTTGATCTTATTGTGTTGGAAGTTGCAATCTACAGTCTCTTGGGGTTTACCTGAGGACCGAGGTAAAAAAATTCTGTAAAATTCTCGAACTCGAAATTTCCGCTCTTTTGTAACTCGACCAGCAATATCACACTAAGGCTCACTCTGGTTAGTTGATATAAGTTAATATTTTGTTAAGGAACCGAGGCTTTAACACCTCGGTGGTCTTCAGTTTTTGGGTCTTTGGTGTATAATGATGGCTCCATGTTTAGTCCACAGTTATGAATCGGCACAGAAATTCATCTGGATTAATCGCTCTCAACCTGTCTTGGAAGTTTTCTCACATGTGCGTTCATTATGTCTTTTCTCGTATCCAAATTATTACACACTCTTCGATCATCCATCACCATGTCGTAGATATTATTTTGTCGTCTATCGTTTCTGGTATTGTAACCTAAATTGACCATTCTGAATGTTCGGAGTATTTTTATCTTGTTTCATACCAAATATTAACTTTAAACCGTGTGGTTTTCTTAAATTTCAAACTTACTCTTATTTTCAAAACATCTTCGTGAAGATGGGACTTTTAAAAGCCTGCAAAGAATTCAATCTATAACTTCATCATTAGGACAAAATGTCTAAAGGACAATCTTGTGATTGTCCTTCAATATTATGAACACGAAGCAAATTTCACATAAACGTGAGACTCGTACCACTCATATGTGAGATTGGTATCACAGTGAATTTAAATAAAATTATTTTTAATTTTAGCTGTGTTACATTCTGCACAAGATAATATGCCACTTCCATTGGATTCATCATTTATTCAGTAAGAGTCACCAACCACTACAGCCATGGATACGAAATTGAAAGAGAAGAGAAACTCAAATTTATTTGAAAATTCAAATATTCTGTCGAAGCTCACATTTTTGTAAGTAGAGGTTCTTGTACTTCTAATGTTATTATTTACCTTAAAATTTTATTTCAGTTACACCTTTGCATTATTTCGTATGGGCTTTCGTAAGGACATCGAAGACAGCGATGTATATGAAATTGGTAAAAGTTACCGTTCCCAGCTTCACGGTAATCGATTAGAGGCTCAATGGGAAAAAGAGAAATTAAAAGTTCGACCTAGCATATTGAAACCTATAACAAAGATATATGGGCCTACATATTTAATTCTCATGTTCATATCCATGTGTATAGGGTTTTCTTTACTGTAAGCTCAAGTATGTGCAAGGGCGCCGCCAGAAAAATTTTCAGGAATTGCAAAAATATTAGTATATTTTATTACTATTAATTTTTTTTATTAAAAAATTTTATTGATCTTTAATTTAAAGTTAATTCTGGCCTGATTTATACTCGTCATTTAACATTTAGCATTTAAGACTTAAGAGGATTGAAATTGGTTTTAACCAATGGGTACACCATTCTATGCACAATTCCTATTGTTAATTTTCTTAAATGTTAAACGACGAATATAAATCGACCATTAATCACGGCTGAATTTGTAAGATATCCACCAATGATGGAAAATTACCTGTTGTTTATTTTCCAAGTGGGGGGTAACTGCTCGTTGTCTCCTCGTAGCGGCGCCCATGAGTATGTGCTTCATTTTTTATCTTAGATTTTAATACTATATTTTTTTTAGAGTAGCAAAACCATTATTATTGGGAACTGTGTTGACTTACTACAGCAGGGAAGAATCAAACAAATCTGATATAATTTTGTACAGTGCTGTATTAAGTGCATGCATTGTAACCAATACATTTGTTCATCATATGACGGCATTTCTAGGAGAATTAACAGACTTAAAAGTAAAAGCAGCTTTATCATCATTAATTTACAAAAAATCGTTAAAATTAAATTCAAACTCCAATGTTTGTGGTCAAGCGATAACCCTGATGACAAAAGATGCAAACATTATTGAATACGTTTATTTTTCGCTATATCAAACCGTCATTAGTCCAATTAATCTTATTACGATGACCACTATAATGTATACTAAAATTGGAATATCGGCTGTGATTGGAACGGTCTTACTGTTACTTTTAATTCCATTCCAAGGTAAATATTTACTAACACGTTTTATTGTCGCTGTATTCTTAAATTTATTTTAGGATATTTGGGTTCGAAAATGTTATCTTATAAACTTAAAACTTCTGCAAAAACAGATGAAAGAATACAAGTAACTCAAGAAGTTCTAAATTCCATTCAAGCAATTAAAATGTATTCATGGGAGGAATTTTTTATGAATTATGTTACAAAAGTACGGAGGTATGACGTTAATATTAAGAAATAGACCTTCCAGTAAAATTGCATTTTATCAGATGCGCCAACCTTATGAAGTATTAGAACTACCCTCGAAAGATTATCTACAGAAAAAGTTGCCCCTAACAGAAGTAAAGGAATTAATTGGTCCTGGCTATTAAATTATAAAAAAACTTAATTTATTACTGGCAGGTCTAAAGTAAGCTCTACGTTGTTACTAACCTTTTTATATTTTCAGTGCAGAAATACATAATTTACGAATTTTGTATTATCTGAAAGCTATATCATTGTCGGTTGGACAAATTAGTTCAAAAGTTGCCATTTATGTATGTATAATGACATACGTTTACTACGGACACCACATTACAGCAGAAAAAGCCTTTGTGGTTATAGAATGCCTAGCTACTGTACATTTGATTGTAATGTATAACATCCCAAAGGGAATTGCTCATGTTGCAGAATTTATTACTGCTCTGAAGAGAATTACAGCTTTTTTGCTATTAGAAGAGGTGCCCTCTTCTGTCATTTCCGACCAAGTACCCAATACTGAAGAGCATGAGGAAATTACAGAAAAGGGCGATGTTCTGTACAGTGAGACACTGTCAAATAATGAAACTGCCCCTTACTAACAAATAATACTAGCTCAATCGGTGATGTATCAACAAATAATTCAATAGCCCTGAAAAACATAGTAGTTATGACTGACGACAATTTGGATATTTTGAAAAACGTAAGTCTGAAATTTGAACCTGGTTTAAATGTATTAACTGGATTGGTCGGTTCCGGTAAATCAACGTTACTAAAGATAATTCTTGGAGAAGTACAATTATCGACCGGCACCATCGAAACTCATGGTACCATATCCTATGCTAGTCAACAATCATGGTTATTTCCTGGAACAGTTCAACAAAACATTATATTTAACGAGGAGTTCGACCAACATCGTTACGAAGACGTAATTCGTGTTTGTGGCTTGAACCAAGATCTGGAAAATTTCCTCAATGGTGATTTAACACGCGTTAGCGATCGTGGTTTAAACTTAAGTGGTGGTCAGAAAGCACGAATTAATTTGGCACGAGCAATTTATAAAAAGGCCGATATTTACTTATTAGACGATCCGTTATCTGCGATAGATGCACATATCAGTTCGCACATCTTCAGAGAATGTATTAAAAATTTTCTTAAAGCCAAAGTGTGCGTTTTTGCCTCTCAGCAACATTTTTATTTATACGAAGCCGATTACATAGTGGTCTTACATGATGGTAGTGTTAAATTTCAAGGTATTTTTCCAGATTTACAAAAATTAAAGGACTATGAAGACATTAAATATGCAAATACTAAAGAAAATGAAAGCTCAGATAAAATTAAAGATAATTTGGAAATTCATAAAACCGTTGAAAGTCAAATCACTCATCAGAATACAAATCAGAAAAATGTGTATGAAGAGACTAAAGAAATAGGATCGGTTAAAGGCAAAGTTTACTTGACGTATTTCTTGTCGGGAGGAGGATTCAAAATGCTCTTTATGGTTCTTATCTTAGCAGTGATTGCTCAAGCTGCTGTCAGTTGGACAGAATTTTTTATCAGTATCTGGTAAGCATACATTTTTATCCAATGAATTTTTTTTATTTACTATACCCAATTTTGCAGGGTTAATTTCGAAAAAAAAATTATTGATTATGAAGTAGCAAACCTGACAAATACAAGCGAATTTGTCAATTTAAACACGCAATACCATAGCCGGTTAATAGAATACTCTGTTTTCATACTTTTAGCTTGCTTATTAACTTCTGCCAAAAATTTTGTGTTATTTATTTTTTGTGGAAATATATCCTCAAATTTACACAAAACAGTTTTGGAGAAAATAATAAAAGCACAAATGATATTCTTTAATAAGAATTTGGCTGGAAATATTCTCAATAGATTTTCCAGAGATCTTGGTGTAATCGATGAAATAATGCCGTATGTTCTTTTTGAAGTATCCATGGTAAGCAGTGTTGACTTGCAAGTCTTAAAATTTACAGTAATAAAACTAGAGTATTAACTGTAATTAAGGTGGCCAATCATCTTTGTTCTTATATGGAATAATTGATTTCCAAGTTCAAGTCCCTAGTTTCAGTTTAAACTAAAAATTTTCGTCATAATAAAACGCGAAAGGTACACCTGTACCTTTTCGACAGTGTAAGAGTTAAAAATATAATTAACAACTGCTATCTTCATTTTATTAGTCGTTAACTTGATTTCGAGTATTGTGATTTTCTCTATAAGGGGAGGGCTTTCTTGGCTATATTACCTTGGTGGGTAGCAACTTCCTTCCGAGGGAAGACAGTCTAAATAAATTTTTTACTCTGCTCCAAACCGGGTATCTCGGTTTGATACTCGACACTCTCAAGTGCAAGACAATGACCGTCTTCAGCTATAACAACAATAAATATCCGAAAATCCGTTGCTATTTGCTTTTCTCTACAATGCAGCTCTCAATTGGGGTATTCCATATTTCCTGCTATTCTTTTCTACCTGTTTATTCCTTTTAAATTAAAGTTACTATTATTTTATCAAGATGATTAGTCACTGAACAAATATCTGTAATTTTTTTCTTGAACTCTTTCGTTTATCATCAGAAGAAAGCCTCAAAGTTTTGTAACAAATGGGGGGAGGATGAATATGAGTGAATATTTGATTCAATTTTTTTACTTTATTTTTTTCGATGCCTACAATTGCAACAAGAGGGGGGTGGGACCAGTTTGAGTAGTGTCGGGAAGCTGCCACTATTTTCTCAACGTGAAAATAAATCAGGATAACGGAAGACGAGGAAGACATAAAGTTTCAAAAATAATGAGGTCGTAGGTTAACCCTTAGTAAAAATAATAAATAATACTAATAATATTATTTAAATAAATATAACATTTTTCACGATTTTATTTTTTTAGACAGCTCTGTTGTTGCTTTCTGTCTTGATTGTTACTTCAATTGTGAATCAATTTTTTATAATACCAGCTTTTATTTTTGCAACTTTACTGGTTTTTGTACGACGTTTCTATATACCAACCGGTCGCAGTTTGAAGCGGTTACAAGGAACTAGTAAGTAAAACCTAATCAGTTTATTTTCAAGTTCTAATTTTTCTACAGCTCGCAGTGCAGTGGTTGGACATACCAAAGCAACGTTTGAAGGACTCGCAACTATTAGAGCCAGTAATGCCCAAAACATGTTGAGTAAAGAATTTAATTATCTATTTGATCACTGCAATTCTTCCATTCAAATGACCATAGTGACAACGAGAGCGTTTGCTTTTTACTCAGATTTGTTATGTTCCTTCTACATAACGGCCATAACAATCACATTTCCTTTCCTCAGAAGTGGTAAATAAGAATTCGAATATTTGGTAACAAATATTTTTCTAACGGTACTTGGTTTTAGGTTCACTTGCTGGTAATATTGGTTTGGCGTTAACCCAATCTTTAGCTTTAACTGGCTACTTACAATGGGGAGTAAGACAATGGGCAGAACTGGAGATACAAATGACTGCGGCGGAAAGAGTACTTGAATATAAGAAAATTGAGAGTGAAGATAATTCTGGAAAAAAACCGCGAGGCACATGGCCAACTTTGGGAAAAATTCAATACAAGAAAGTTTGTCTGCAATACTATACTGGTGATATAGCGTTAAAAGATTTAGATTTTGACATTGAAAGTAAGCAAAAAATCGGTATTGTCGGTAGAACGGGTGCTGGAAAATCTTCCTCACATCAACCTTGTTACGACTGTATAATTTTGAAGGAAGTATCCTAATAGACGACGTGGATATCACCACCATGCCAGTTAATCACCTAAGGTCAAAAATTGCTGTGATTTTACAAGATCCAATACTATTTTCGGGAACTATCAGAGACAATTTAGATCCTTACAATGAATATACGGATTCCCAAATTTGGGATGCTCTCGGCGAAGTGAAAGTTAAAAAGTCTATAGAAACTTTGCAAATGGAAGTTAGTGGAGGAGGTATTAATTTTAGTTCAGGGGAGAGACAACTCATTTGTTTAGCAAGAGCTATTTTGCGCAATAATATCATAATAGTATTAGATGAAGCAACAGCTAATATCGATCCAGAAACGGATAAATTAATTCAAATTACTCTTAGGAAAAAGTTTTGTGACTGTACAGTTATAACTATAGCTCATAGGTTACACACCATTATGGATTCGGATAAAATTATAGTCATGGATAAAGGATCCGTAATTGAATTTGATAATCCTCAGAGTTTGTTAGAGAACGAAAGTGGAACGTTTTACTCTATGGTCAAGGAAGCTGGTATATTATAGTATTACACATACATAGAACTGAATAGCAAAATTGTAAAGTACTTAGTTTTGTATTAAAATTTGATACAATACATTAGCTTAATCATAATAACATAAAGCAATTTATCTTGGTACGCCCTTAACGCTGTTAGTAAGTAAAATCCAGAAATGGCATTATGAGGTGTTCCATCCTCTAAGCGTTGTCATATCTATGCTGTATTATGGTGCACTTGTTATCAGAGCCAAATAGTGACATAAAAATGTAGCCATTTTATCTGTACACATAACTCGTAGAAGTATTACAAATGCACTAAAATAGTTGAGAAAATTATTGATTCAAATGAAACAAAAATGTTTAGAAATCGACACAACTGATCAACCCTTATGGCATTTTGATTGCCTCCAGATACCGAATGACATATCTGTTCAAATGACCTTTTTTTTATTAGGTTCAGGTAATGGAAGGATTGATGAATTAACGAAAAACAGCCCAAATAAACTTTCTTAAACTGATGGTCTGTTCACAAAAATTATATAATTTCCCATTGCTGTCTAGCCTTGGTTTTTTGTATGTAGTCATGATTTCCGAATATCTTCATATGATCTGTCCATTGTGTCTGAGGTCATCCTACGTTGTCAAAGTCCTAGATACTCTCCTAAAACGGTGCCCCTTGTAGAACTGCATTATAGCAAATGAGTAAACGGAGCTGGATGTAAGCATGCTAGAGCACTTTTCAGGTACCTAAACATGTCGAGTAGAAAATACTATTTGAAGTTGTCCACAATCAATGAACTGGATATTGCAAATAACTAAATAAATTAGTTAAACGCACTGAAGATTGTAGATAATACAATTTTCCTAAAACTATAAGTCAGCCTCAACTTTTTAAGAGTTCAACCACTCGAAAGGCTGTTTTTATTTCGGTTGTCACGGATTTTCTAATATACGAGATAATTTTTGTGTCAATTCGATTTTCATAAAAGTGAACAGAAACATCTTTATTTTTGTAAGCACAATAAGATAAGATACGAGATAATCATTTATTTACTGTCCCAATCCATTACCCAACAAGTTAATAACCCCAATACCAAAATATAAGTAGAACTTAATTTCTAATAACAAGAAATATTTTATTAATCGGTCGGTAACTCGTTTCGACTTTTAAAAGTTTAAAGTAGCATAGTTAACTGTAAGACCTACCAGTATGTAATGAAAATTTTTCACTCGATATACAGCCGGTTAGTAATGAACAAAATGGGCGTGGTTTACGTGATATGAGCTATTAAAAAAACGCTGATAAAATAAATATAGTTAGGTATAACAATTTGAATCATATATTTCCATTAAACAACCCAACTTAGTTGCGAAAATTAGTATACATGCTTCGCGTAAGATACTCTAACTTCGGACATGTAACCTACCTTCGCCAGTCGGTCAATGTGTAATATAAACACGTGTATAAAATTATTTGAGAAAATAATTCATAGTAGATTTTCAATTTTTTTTTAAACGTTGATAGCTTGCGGTCGGTCAATGTGTACTAATAAAATTTGGATTATTAATAATTATTTGATAGCAAATTAACTTACATCAGTAGATTTTCTAACATTTTTATCTTAAACGTTGAATAGATCTTTGCGGATTATTTTACTAATTAAAAGCTTTGGTAGTTGCTATTTCATAGTGATTAATTATTACATTGATTCAGATTAAATTTAGATTTCTTTATTAAATTATGAAGATTTTCGTCATTGTTTGAAATCATGGAGGTTTGGTAGCTCAATAACAAGCTTTGGTAATTCATTATTTAAAGTGATTAAATAATTACATTGATCCTCCAGATTTTAAATTTTGGCCAAAAGTTAAATGTAATTCCAATTGACAATTAACTGGAGGGTGTCCCAAACTAAGACCCACCCCTAAATAATTATCTCTATTAAAAAATTAAATATTTAAACATATGCGGGGGTTTTAAAATTAGTATGGAAACTTACATGTTTTAATTCAAATCTGAAATTAGTTTAACTTATAAAAAACTCAATTCAGGGGTCGACTCATGCTCAAATTCACTTTAAAAAAATTAATTGGTTCTCGGAGGGTGAAACACCTTCCAGTGCCTCTGCAATGGGAAATCTCAGTTTACTTTTGATAAAAAGATACAATTGGTCGACACCTCCAGTGCTCAATTCATTTAATAAAATTAAATATTTCAACCGGAGGGTCTGGGGTAGTAGAACACCCTCCAGTGCCTTGAAGGAAGATACAGTTTAACTAATAACAGTAATTACTAAATCTGGGATCGGGGTCGTGAAACCCTTCAGGGCACTTGGAATGAAAACATTGCAGAACTCCCAGACCGAGTAATTTACTTTTTATCAAAGTGAATTAAATATTTACATTCTAATTTACTGAAGGTGTTGGCCAAGTAAAGTCCCGGTTGAAATATTAATTTTAATTAAAACTGATTTAAATTTTAAAGCATATCTCAAGGTAGATTTCTTGCAAATAAATTTTAATCTAATCGGGAATTGCTTATAAACTCAATCTAAATTCCGCACATGGGACAATTAAGTTTATTTTAAAAAAAGTACTCGATTCGGGTCGACACCTCCAGTGCTCAAATTTTGGATTCTTGGAAAATCTAATGCTCAATTAATTATTTTGAAACCAAGTAGCTTCGATCTTGTCGGATGGTGGATACAACAGTCCTAATTTTGAAGATAGAAAAGAAAATCTCTAAAATACTGATGCAGTACGTGAAATACAATGAAGTATCGATCAATTAGATGAAGTACCGTGAACTATTGATGAAGTACGGTGAATTACTGGTGAAGTACGTGAAGTTAATTGTACACCATTTCCTCTAGCGGTTGACCCCTCGTTGTGTACTATCAGATCCATAGCCAGAATTTCATTTGGAGGGGGGTTACGTTTAAAAATTTTTCAACTTGAAAATACCTACACCTATTTTATTTTCAAAAGTCAAATTTTTACTTCCAAAAAGATTTTTTTTAACATTTGGGGGCACGTGCCCTTAAGTACCTCCTCTGCCTATGGACCTGTATACTATATAATATGAAAAAGTATTGTTTTCGTGCAAAAGAAAAAGTGAAAATTTTGATAGATTTATATTTTTTGAGATCGCATAAGCTGAATAGGACCATTTCCAAAAAATATTTGTGTTTGGGTGTGTAGTCAAATTTTGTGTGCGCTCAAAAACTAATAACAATTTCAAAATCAAATTTGGAATTTCATATTGAGAAATTGGTTCATGAAAACTATTTTACTTTATCATATGTAATATGAGAAAGTATTGTTTTCGTGCAGAAAAAAAATTTGAGATTTTGATGGATTTACACTTTTTGAGGTCCCCTGAGTAAAATAAGACAATTTCCAAAAAATGTCTGTGTGTGGTCAAATTTTGTGTGCGACCTACAGCAAAACTAATAGGAATTTTCAAACAAAATTTTGGATTTTGTATTCTTATATTGAGACTTAGAACTGATTAGATTTTGGTTAAAATTGGTTCATGGGAACTATTTTTTTTTTTTTAAATTTTATTATTTAATATTAGTTTTAATTATTATTTCAAAAACTAATAAAATTTTAAAACCACATTTAGGATTTAGAATACTTATGTCGAGATTTAGAACTGATTAAATTTTAGTTAAAATTGGTTATTTCAAATACTAACAAAATTTTCAAAACCAAATTTGATATTTCCAATCTTCATAGTAGGAGTTAGAGTTATTTAAATTTTGGTTAAAATTGGTTCATGAAAACTATGTTTTACTTTATCATATGTAATATGAGAAAGTATTGTTTTCGTGCAGAAAAAAATTTGAGATTTTGATGGATTTACACTTTTGAGGTCCCTGAGTAAAATAAGACCATTTCCAAAAATGTCTGTGTGTGTGTGTGTGTGTGTGTGTGTGCTGTGTGTGTTGTGTGTCTGTGTGTGGTCAAATTTTGTGTGCGACCTACAGCAAAAACTAATAGGAATTTTCAAACAAAATTTTGGATTTTGTATCCTTATGTTGAGACTTAGAGCTGATTAGATTTTGGCTAAAATTGATTCACGGAACTATTTTTTATTTTTTAAATTTTATTATTTAATATTAGTTTTAATTAATATTTCAAAACTAATAAGAATTTCAAAACGAAATTTAGGATTTAGCATACTTATGTCGAGATTTAGAACTCATTAAATTTTAGTTAAAATTGTTTTATGAAAACTATTGTTTTTATTTTTTAAGTTTTATTATTTAATATTAGTCTTTATTTAATATTTTGAAAACTAACAGAATTTTCAAAACCAAATTTGATATTTCCTATCTTTATAGCTGGAGTTAAAGTTATTTAAATTTTGGTTAAAATTGGTTCATGGGAACTATTTTTAAAATTTTTTAAATCTTATTATTTAATATTAGTTTTAATTAATATTTCCAAAAGTAAAACGAATTTCTAAACTAAATTTAGGTTTTCGCATATTTTAATCAATATTTAGAACTGATTAAATTTTAGTTAAAATTTGTTTATAAAACTATTGTTTTTATTATTTTAAATATTATTATTTAATATTAGCCTTTATTTAATATTTAAAAACTAAAAGGATTTTTAAGACTAAAGTTATTGAAATTTGTTATGTTTATGGGAGGAATTAGAGCTGATTAAATTTTGGATAAAATTGGTTCATGGGAGCAATTTTTTTTAAATCTTTTATTTATTATTATTTTTTATTACATATTTCAAAACTAATGAGAATTTCAAAACTAAAGTTGGTATTTTGTATTTTTATATTTAGACTTAGAGCTGATTAGACTTTGGGTCACATTGGTTAATGGAAAATATTTTTTCCTTTTTTTTTATTAAAACTTATTTTTTTAATATTTAATAAAAGTATGATAAAGTCATGGGCATGGCCACATCCGATTTTTTAATATTTTATTATTTTATATTAGTTTTAATTAATGTTTCAAAAGTAATAGGAATTTCAAAACCAAATTTAGGTTTTCGCATATCTTAATCGATATTTAGAATTCATTAAATTTTAGTTAAACTTTGTTTATAAAACTATTGTTTTCATTATTTTAAATTTTATTATTTAATATTAGTCTTTATTTAATATTTTAAAAACTAATAGGAGTTTTAAAACTAAATTTAAGATTTGTTATGTTTCTGGCCGGAATTAGAGTTGATTAAATTTTAGATAAAATTGGTGCATGGAAACAATTTTTTATAAATTTTTTATTTAATATTAGTTTTATTAAATATTTCAAAAACTAATGGAATTTTAAAACTAAAGTTGGTATTTTGTATCTTCGTATTTAGACTTAAAGCTGATTAGATTTTGGGTCACATTGGTTAATGGAAAATATGTTTTTCCTTTTATTATTAAAATTATTTTTAATATTTAATAAAATATGATAAAGTCATGGGCATAGCCACATCCGATTTTTTATCTTTTTATGTAATTTTATTATAAAATATTTCAAAAACTAATAGGAATTCCAAAGTCAAATTTGGTATTTCATATTTTTATATTGTGACTTAGAGATAATAGGGATGTTGCATGATTTTTAAGTATTTTTTTATAAACTTTAGGTGTTGGTAAACAGCACTGCATAGATAAAAGTTCAGGAGACCTTCAGTTTTCTCCAAAAAATTTATCAAAATTAATTTTTGAAACCGGGTTTTAGCGCAAATGACGTCACAACCTATTTTTCTAACAACTGGCAACACATCAAATGCCGTTTGTGTTGATAATGTAAACCATAAATAGTTTGTGTAAAATTGAAAATGAATTTTAATAAAAACACAGAAAACTCGGAATAAACCATTTTCTTATAATTACTTGTGACTACAGTTTGTATTAAAATAATAGTTATTTAAGCTACTAGGAATGTAAGGACCTTATTAACATTCAAGGAAGGTTAATATAATCCGAGGCGGAAGCCGAGGATTATATTACCTTCGAGAGTGTTAATAGTCCTTACATGCCGTGTAGCTTATTATATTTTTCCCGCTACTGCAATGTACCAGTTTAATGTAATTATTTTAAAAACAATTTTGACATTTGATTGTCATAACTCGAATTCGAATTTTCATTTCGTTACTTTTATTTTCTAAGTTTGCTTTGTAATACAATTTGTGTGGGACTGATTTTCTGGAAAACGAGCATGTAATTATAAAAAATTCCTTGTTTTTAAATTGTACATTTCATTTTCACAAATAAATACTCCTAAAATATTAATTTATCATTATTTTATTATTTTCCTAGGAGTGTAAGTGACTATTAAGTTCCGTCGTCAACGAAAATTATATAAACAAATGTTATGATCAGCTTACGTCTATTGTAACTATGGACATAAGGCATACTTACGTCAACAGTAGCGGGAAAATATTTATTATTAATAAAAATACAATTTAAATGGTAAACGTCATATTATTTACAACTGTCAGATACAAGTCAAATATTTAACTGTCAGGTCCTTGCGACGTTGTGAAATTTCCAAAAAAACGTTCGGGATCACGCGTATGACGTCAGAGGCGTAATCGGCTGACCGATTCATCTTTGAATTTCAAATTTGATTTTCTCAGCGCAGACCGCATTTCAAAATTTTTATTTTGGTTATAAATTTATTATAATATTTTCGGTTATTATTTTCAAGAATTAAAAGGAGTTATCACTAAATTCGATACCATGCAACATCTCTATTAGATTTTGGTTCAAATTGGTTAATGGAAAATATTTTTTTTCCTTTTTATTACTTGTATTAAATTTTATTTTTAATATTTTATATAAGTAATACATATGATAGTCATAGGCATGGTCACATCCGATTTTTTAATGAGTTTTGAAGTTCACGTAATTATTATTATCACTAACATAATGGCCATAACCATGTAGTGAGTAATTATGGTGCATTTCCTGATTAGTGTATTTCCATAAAATTAACTGCTATTCCTAATTTATGTAGTGTATTTTATACCTTCAGGTAGTAGTACAAAATTGCCGTATGATCTTCAGATCAAAATTAAAATAAATAAAATTTTGTTAATAAAAATAATTTAAAAGGGTTCAAACTTAAGTTAAATTCTTCAGACTTCAGCCAGTACGAGACGATTTGTATTATTCTTGTGAAGGAAGTGCTGAAATGGTAAGTTTTCATTCTAAAAGAAAACAATATTAATACAATGTAAAATAAAAATGATAAAGGTAATACCACGGTTTAAAACCCTCATTTGAAATATATCTGTATTCAAAATAACAAAAAATAGGTGCCACTTTTAATAAAAATTTATGTGAAATTGAGAACAAACGAGAATATAATTATTTTTAAGATAAGAAATAATTAATTAAGTATGTAGGCATTTTTATTAAGCATTCCAAGACAATTACTACACAAATATTTAATAAAAACAACAATAAAATAGGAAGTGATAAAAATTTACTCTTATTTATATTGGAAAATTTCAAAAATGCCGATTTTAACAGAACAACACTTATGGTTTATGAATGATTACAGATCAACCCCATAAGAAACTTACAACTAATAATTTTTTTTGCTATCGAATGTAGTGACAAATGATCATTTGGTAAAGTTAAATTTAATTTTAAGAAAGCTATTCTAACATATGGACTGATATTTGAATTTCGCGCCCCTTTTCTTCAAATCCAAACATCAAAACAAATACTTACACTTTTTATCCTATCGAAAATTCGTGATCGTCAAACAAAAACACCCAGTATTAACTGGGACCATAGGCAATCTGGTTAATATGGGTAATAAGCAAAACAAAATCTTTAACTAAGCAAACTTGCAATTTTCATCATTCAATAAAATTTGCGGACGGTCCACAAATTTGGTTAAAAAACGCCTTTAAAAATTAATTTGGAATGCAATTTTCTCATTGGCTCTTTTGAACTGTAACAATGGGCCTCGTCGCTCAAGATGATGTTTTTTTGAAATTTGGGTAAACTTTCAACTGCTCCAGAGCCCAATCGGCGAAAACACTGCTTTGTCTATGATTGTTTACCTTATGTTCCTGGGTCAGTTGGATTTTATACGGGTACAGAACCAAGTCCCGATGCAAAATTTGCCAAGTTGAAGTCGCAGCAAGGTCAAGTTTTGGTGAACGACGAGAAATTGACCGCTACAAAATATCAAATTTCGAGCGTCCCTATTGAAAGACCATTTAGTTACGTTCTTGCTATCATAATTAAAAATTATTATCTAATGCGCATTAAATAAAAAAATACGTCTACAAATCTAATCCGGATTATCCAAAAATTTGAATCAACGACTGCCGGATAAACGAGGTTTTATTGTTGAATTTATTCCCAAAAAGATTTTGTCAAAACAATTGCCAATTTAGTGGATTTTTGATTCTTTTTTCAAGATTTCTTCAAAAAAATAAATTTAGATTAAAATTTATAAACAATTTAAAAAATGTATTAGGTAACTATAAGAATTTATAAAATTTTCGTTATTTATGAAGTATAGGGTGAACCAAAATTTTAAGATCTACAAATTTACAAAAAATGTACTAAAAATTCAAACACTTTCGTATAAAATTATTTGCAACACTACAATGTAGAGAGCGATTAAACTAGTTCGGAGCAGAAATAATATAAATAAGTGTGCATATTATTTTATAATATTGTTTGCTTTTCAAGCCAAAAACATAGCAATATGCAGATTATATACCATAAATTGATTTATTTGTAAAAGATTAATCAAAAATTTAAAAAAAACCTATTAAAAATCATGAATTTTTAAACAAAATTTACTTTTTATTCCTCTCGTCAAAAATAAGATTTGTAGATTTTTGGTCCACCAATCCTATCACAGCAATAAGTTAAAGTGTAATATTAAGTGTTAAATATATAATTTGAATTCAATTACATATGTAGGTCCAAATTTAACTGATGAGATTATAAAAATCGAAACATAATTGTACAACGACGTATTACATTAAAAATACGTAAGTGGAAAAAATTTACCATTTTAAAAGTAAGAAAAAATTTTATTAAAATTTCACATACTTTAAAACATTAAAAACCTTTTTAAAACATAAAATAATATTAGTGTCATATTTTCAATCCTTATCGCCAATGACATGAGCTTATTAGTCATTGGCAATGTTATATATTGTGCATTTAAATACCTGTTATTATCTGCAATAACACAACTTGACAAAAATGTAGTAAACATATTATGTAGTAGCTAAGAATTATAAATTAAAGAAATAAATTATATTATAATATAAATTGAAAAAATGTAATAATAACCCAATATATCGTACACATAGGTACCCTGGTAGCATATTATTTTTAACGGCCGGCATTTGTAATTTTATGTTATTTTTTATAAATTAATGTGAAACAGTGAAAGCATGACAGTTCGAACTCCCGGATCGGGATTTTTACCATTTTAGTCTAATTAGCAGATAAATAAAATTAACGGCTATAAAAATTAATTTGGAATGTAATTTTCTCATTACTTACTAAAACAAACCCTAAGACGATCCAACCTGCTCAAGTTAGCCTCGCCCTATGGTTGATTCGTGCATATCAAAGCACACGCACCGTTAATACAATGCATAAAATTATTGCGCAATGATGCACTTATATTTCTTATGGGAAAATTGCAATTTTCAAAATTAAATTCTTAAAGAACTTATATTTTTCTGTTCTTTCGTTTGCTAAAGCCCTTTCTATAGGAAACAGTGTACTTTCGAACCCGGGAATTCGAACTCTTACCCAGTGAAACATTGAGTATGAATTTTGACTGTAACGCGCAAAAATATACAAAAAAACCAAAAATTCTAAAATAAATAAAAGTAATTTTGCAAAACCTAATAACAAACGTCTAATGCAAAGACTACTTTAGTCGGGGCGTTGCCAACACGTAGCAACCTAACCTACATACATATTGCTATGATATTTTTGAAAAAAATGTTGGTTTAAAAAAATTTTTATAGCTTTTACAAATGAAACTTATCATTCTTAAACTAACGTTCTTGCTGACGTTCTTTTAGCTACCTCAAATTTTTTTTTAAATAATTGCAACTTATTAAGATAATAAAAATTAAATTTTATTGACATAAAATAAATATTCTATAGCATGTGCAATACTTATTTTTAAACATTCTCGTGGCTTTCATGAAATGCCATGATATAAATAAATAAATCCTTAACTAAGTTATAAAAATCCAATCTAAATATTCAATTCTATAAATATTAATGTTCCTTTAATCCTAATATAAAATAAAATTGTTGTTATTATAAATACGTCGCTTTTACTAACGCGTAACCGAACGTGTTTACTCTGTCGCCGGCCCAAATTTTCCTGACGTTGGCAAAATGCGTGATTTCTTCCAGTACTACATCTAATTTTTTTGTGTAATGCGTCGTAATGTAGGTCAAACTTCAAATTGTTGTATTTAAAAAAAAATTCACGGTAAGTATAATTTTCTAAGTTGTGTACCCTTAGTTGATGTCTTTTGTTAATCTTTTCTTTTAATATTTTTTTGTTAAGCGATTGATCATTATTTTGTTAATTTATTGTTATCCCTAATGGCGTCTCACATTTACGCGCCTAATTTGCATTACTGAAAAGTATGCTTCTAATAATACAGTAAACTTCACGTAAATACTTTTAACTTGTTTATCACTTTCATTCTTTTATTATTTATCTTGTTTCAGTGATTTATCCCACTGATTGAATTTGAAATTGTTTATTTTATTTCGTACATTTTTAAAAGATGCTACTCCTTGAATTTCAAAATTCAAAAGAAAGAACGGAGAGCTTGTTGGTCCAATGATTTTTTACTGTTTTCCCATTGGCATACATCTTGCCACTGCCATTGGATCTCATTTGAACTTTTTAAACCAAAACTTTGACACTTTTGTTAAATTTTAATCACCCCTTATTCTAAATCTCCTTATAGGTACTCTTATTTATTCTTATTTCTAAATTGTTGTAATTTGGTGTTTTTAAAAGATTTTTATAAATAATTTAATTTTTATTCAAAAAATAGCATTTATACGCCATCTATCTGATATGATTAATATTAAATTTTCACAGCTCTTGCGATTTTCGGGTCTTTAATTGACTTTATAATTAAATTTGTTTTGCAAAATATGATTTATTGTAATTCTTCGTAGGTACAAGATGTTCAAGCCCTTCTGTATTTTAGTAAATAAGTTGAATTGAAAGTTAAAATTTTCTTTTTTCTAAATTTTCAAAATAAATCTATTTATTTTTTGAAAAATAAAATCGACATTGCAATATATGGGTAGAGTCAAGAATCCAGAACTCAAAAGTACACTTTTCCCTATAAAAATGGCTTGACCAAGCAAAAGAGCACAAAAATACAAGCTCTTTAAGGTGAGGATCAATCTTGTCGGAGTTGCGTCGCGTTTTGTCGCGTCAACTTGCAAACTTTTCGAATTGGGGCCGCTTGGGGGATGTTTTTAATAAGTTAAGCGCGTGTCACAACCGTTCGGAGCCCCCTCCGCGACCCGGAGAGACGGGGGGGGGTGCGGAGAATAGGTTTTGACAGCGCAATCACATCAGAAACGAATTCACACAAAAAGTTACAACAAATTCTTTTAGTTAGCCAATTACACCATTATCTATCATAATTCGTTGTAAAAACCGAGATTGTGGTATATTTACAGTCGACACAACCTATTTCAATTTTGAGGGCGAGGTTACACTTCAAAAGAGCCAATGATAAAATTGCATTCCAAATTAACTTTAAAGCCGTTGTTATCAAAATTGTGTGAACCGACCGCAAATTTTATTTTTTTTTATACGCTAATTAGACCCTTATCTTTCTTAATTCGCTTCAAAAATCATGAAATTCCGAATTCGGGTTTATTGGCCGTCCCCCAATATATTATACTACAAATATTAGTTTTAGTAACTACACTTTTAGTTTTTTTAATGACATTTCTGGGGACACCTTTCATGTTATAAAATATGGAACCCTTTCCGTTTTTTTAAATTAATTTTATTATTATTTTAAAAAAATAATTTTAAAAATTATTTCAAATAATTTAAAAAATTTCTAAAAACATTTCTTTTTAACCTTCATGCTATACTGCAATTTCTAATACACTATAACCACTGGAATAATATGTAAATATTATTATATTTTTTATGTTTTTTTGTATAATAAAATAATATTTTTGTTTGTAATAAAATATAAAAATTTAGCATAAAAGGGTACATATTTGTGCTTTTTGTTACAAGGATTTTGTTTATAAATTTTGTATACATTTCCCAACTTTATGTTTGTTTTTTAAATTTGCAGCTAAAATTATTTTAATTTCCAGTTCAAATTTAGTCCTCCTACCGAATTGCGTGAAATGTAATATCCTCGTGATTTTATTTATATACGCATAATGCTGGTAAATAATCTTCATACCGATTAGATTAAATTGAAACACATTCTTATAAATTAGTACTGTGATGTAAACATAATATTATACTATCAAGTACTTTAATCGTAAGTGTTTTTTAAGTTTTAGTTTTACTTGTCGATTTTATCATAAAAATTGTACGTATTGATTTTTTTAATAAACAAGTGGGGATTTTATAGTGGTTCCATACACTTAAAGAGTTGTCTGAACTATTTGGGTTAACTATTAATTAGTACCACATTCAGCTAATTAAAAAAATATCTTATTGTACAATAACCTTTAACGCAGATCATACATACAATATCACTCACAAGATGAATTATCTACTTGATAATCACTAACTGCAATTATTGCACTTCCTTCACTAACACCAGTGGCGGCTCGTAATTTATGGAAAATATCCGAAGTAATAAAAATAATAAATATACTGTATGTAAGTACTTATTGATAACGACATTGGACATGGCCCCCTTTAATTCGGCTATTTTTTTAAATGATTTTGGAATCAATGCTATTCTCACAATGCATTGCTTGATGTTAATATTGCTATGCGACGTCCAACTGACCGGCATTTCCACGGAACCCAACATTGAAAATTTTCAAAATAAAAAGTACTGACGTTTAGCATCAATTTTGCACCGTTTTGCACTACCAATAAAAAGTTTTGCACCATCTCGGAAGTTGCCCAAATCTTAGCCCAAAGTTTGCGTGCTTGCCCCCGAAGAAAGAATCTGCTGTATTTCCATGGACTTCCTATATTAGATATGATATACAGGTTGGTTGTAAAGTATTGAAAGCAAAAATGAAAGAATGTGAACTTTTAAATGAAATTAGTTTTTTTATTCAATATAGTCTCCCTCAACTTCAATACACTTATTCCGATGATCCTGCAATAATTTTATTCCATCTCTGTAATGATTTTCTGGAAGCTCTGCAAAATACTGTTCCACGACTGAAATATCTTCTTTATTCGATGAAAAATGCTTTCCACGAACGAATTGTTTCAAGTTTCTGAAGAGGTAGTAGTCGCTAGGAGCCAAATCTGGCGAATACGGTGGATGTTCAAGCAATTCGTACTTTGGTTCATTGAATTTTGCCATTGTTAAAACACTTTTGTGGACAGGTGCGTTGTCTTGGTGAAAGATGATTTTTTTATGTTGCAAACCGGGTCTCTTTTCACGAATTTGTTCGTTCAATTGATCCAAAAAGTTACAATAATATTCAGAGTTAATTGTTTTACCTTTTTCAAGATAATCAATCAATAAAATCCCTTTTGCATTCCAAAAAACTGATGCCATAACTTTTTTTGCTGATCGTCCTGACTTCACCTGTTTCGGAGCTGAACAACCAGCCTGAACAAACAAATTTTGGGAATAGTTGATGACATTTTAAGGATTTTCTATTTAATACCAACTTGGACGGGATTAATGGTACCAATCTTTAGATACAAAGGGCAGCTTTCTTCAGCTAGTAGTGCTCCTGTGGAATCATATTTTGGACACGTGAAAATTAATACATCCCGACATTTTAAATTTTCCTTACGAATACGGGATAGAACAACTTGGTTCCGCCATCTTGGCGCCAGACCAACTCGGCGCCATCGAATTCGGTGCGAGACCAACTCGGCGCCAACCAATTCGGCGCCAGGCTAGATCTCGTTCTTTCTGCACTTTTTTAAGACCTTTAATTATTAACTTCCATATAGTTGGGTGGTCCATCGATAATTCGGTTTGTAATCTCCGGTGGCTAGCTTCCGCGTGGTTGTTGGTGCGATCATCCCCGTTTAATGTTCGGTTGTAGAGATTCCACATCTCTACCGGAAATAAATATGCACGCCTTCCATCTCGTCGTCTGTTTGCTCTTCCTAAGTAATTGTCTTTGAACGTTCTTCAGGCAATTCTTCTGCCAAAGCATCAACAGATCAGAGATAGGAACACAGGCAATTGCAAGTATCATTCTTAATTTTAACAAAAACTCAAAATCGTTGTTGTACAGCTTCATTAGTTACAGTTGATTTAAATGATTTTTCATATCTTTAGCAAAATGAAAAAAGCATCCATGTATATCAACTGTTGGAAAACACTCCATCATGGCTTTGAAAGCTGCTACTTCATAATCACAGGCTATGGTTGTCGGTTGTAAGTTGGGTTCCAAAACTTTTATCATTTCAAATAGCTGCCAGTAAGTTCCTCGTTCTTTATTGGGTAAAAGCGCATATAAAACAGGATGAACACCTCCAAATTGTTTTGCTAATATTATATAAATTTGCGGAAAACAATTGAGGTGCTGACCTAAATGTTCCATTGTGCATACCATTGCCTAGATTGTTATAAAATTTGGAGACCACGTCTTTTTCCGAAAACTAAAATTTTGTTTTGTCCTGGACCACTTTGGGCCAACAAAAATGGTTTTCGCGTTCCTGGTTGTGGTTCGTAAAATTTATAATATTTATTATAAATTTCACAGTACAGAAATATGTGGAAAAGCGTTATAAGAGTACCGTGTTATAGGGTGGGATTACTGTATAGTTTCTTTGAAACAAGAATGCAGTAAAAAAATTTTGGGGTGCTTCTGACGCGAAGACAGATTCATGCAGGGAAACGAATATTATCAACTTGAAAATTTTATTAAACATGTTATGAAAAATGTTTTCTCTAAAACCAAAACAGAACTTACTAAATTTTTGTATTTAACTTTTAAAAACCTTATAAAATGCATTACTTACAATAAAATTGGAAGAATCGAAATTTTGTTTTGTTAATATTCGATTTGTGAAATGACATTTGCAAATGAAATTTAGGCAGTGTAAACTTGCTTACATTTTAACCAATTACATTGCAAGGTCATATTTTTAGCACAAATTTTTACTGCTTTCTTATTTCAATTGGACTATAGTATTAAAAATATTTTTTTAAAATTGAATCATGTGTAATAGAAATAAAAAATATGCTAACAGGATTTTTATATTGCTAAAAAAAAGTTGGAGTGTTATTATTATTACTTATTTTTAAATTTCAAATAAAATTTAAATATAAATACATGCAGTATATTTTTACATAATTTTGTAATAATAATAGCTTAATAGCTTCTTCAAACTATATTTTTCTATAATAAATTATAATATTATGTGTGTTCTTGAGATATTGATTACTTTTAATTAGTTAATTAATGCTTGAGATTATCCGGTGTTCGAAATTATAGGTAAAGGTGCCTACGCACGGTCTATGATCAATCAAACGTTTTGATATTATTCTTTCTTGCTGGGCTCGATGACAAGCAGTACCATACATATATCCGACATTGTTAATTTTAATTTACTTTATAAAAACAAATGTCAGTACATTTGTAACAAGGTTTATCGCTTTGTATTGACAAACCGTTAAATATTTTGTGGTAGATAAAAGTTAATAACTAATGAGTATGGTAATAAATATAAAAAGTAAAAAATATCATGAACCATGGCTCGTTTATTGCTTTTATTTAATCTCGTCTGATGGTTATAATATTTAAATTATTGCCAAAATGAGCAAATGGTCAAGCCCCTTTCTCTTATTTTCCTGAATTTATAGAAATGGTATTTATAATGCACAGCATTGAAAGCAATAATTAAACTAGATTTATTGGTTGACTGGGACTAAAATAAATCAAGTGTGCTTAAAACATTGATTAATTACTGAAATAATTGATTTTAAAGTTGCTAAAATTTCACATAAGCGTATATTGCTTAATTGGTGGGGGGTATTCTATCGTCAGTGCGTGTAATCTTCGAAAGTAGGGAGACTTTTACGGGTCTATGGTTCTCACTGCTATGTTTCGAATTTGTTTTAGAGATTAATTTTTTGTTAATTTTAAAAATTCTCATCTTTTGTTTACAATGTGATAATTTAATTTTTGAATTAAGGAATTTTAATAAATTAAGAAAATTTATTGAATTTTGAAGTACATGTTGTTCATTAAAATATTTGTGTCTAAACAAATGTTTAAAAACCTTAGCATTGTTATTAAAAAGGTCTTTCTTCATCTTCTTCTTTCATGTGTCATATTCGGTCTCTCGGACGTTGGCGATTCGATTTAGCTGAAGACAAGACGAACTTACAAGGATGTATATGGGTGGTTTCCTATTGCCTTTCCCATAGTCCACAGATCAATATTAGACTTTTTATCACAGCAGTCTATCTAACGCGAGCAAAGTTCGAACCGCACAAATCCTCGTAGATTTCCTGATGTAATAAAATGAACGGCTAGAGTTAAGATTCCTAAACTCGAAAATATACTTTTTCTACAGAAATGGCTTCACCAAACGAAAGAGAGTTATTTTATAAATGTTTTAAAGTAAGGATGAATTTGGTGGGTCCTTTAATAAGCCCACAATGTAAATTTGAAAATTATGAATTTATTGTATTGCGTAATATTATGCCATAATATATAGAAAACATTCTATGACCAATACGTGCGTTGTACCTGGGTTAGCACACACAACCAGGGAGAAGCTATCAGTCACTTCCTGCTATATGTCGTGTCAACATCTATACTTTGCCTAGTAGGACCGGTCTAGGGATATTTTAGGTAGTAAAGCGTTTGTCCAAACGGTCTGGAGTGGAGAGTGCAATTTGACAAACGCAACTACGACCAATATCGGATTTATCCTAAAAGTGTATTTTTTTCAAAATTTGTGGTTCAGCCACCAATTTTATATTTTTTATCTGTTAATTTGACCCTCATCTTTCACAATTCGCTTTAGAAATCATAAAAATCATGATTCGGCTATCTTAACTGTCACCAAATAAACTAATAACTACCTAAAAACAATTTACAAAACGAAATAAATCACAAATATGCAATCTGGGTGACCAATGGTCGTTAATTATTAGTTTATTGAATTTTAATTGAATCTTCGTTATTTAAATTTGTGGTTTAATTTTTCTTTCTTTTACGAATTTTATTTTAATTAAAATGTTTGTTTAAATATGTTTTAAATTTTTACCCCAATTTGTCTTTTTTATTTTTTCCGCTGTTTGAATCTCTTCCGGATGCTGTTGTTTGAATCTCATCTCAGCCGTTGCTCTTCCAAATTTTGTTGACTTTCTTTTATAAATTTTCATCTAATTCCTTTTTTTTTAGTTTCCAATTACAGTAAAACCTATTTTTCATGCTGTTTGTATATAAGGAATTGTTTATGTACGATTTTTGTGTGCACTATATCAAAACAAGTGGAACTCGGATGACCGCAGTTCTTAGGCTTCTATACAGCTACCTTTTGGTTTACAATTATATAATATTTTGTAATTATTTTTAATTTAAATTTATAATTTTTCTTTATCTGCACGATCATCAGATTATCTTAATTTTTTAGTTGGTAACTAAAATTTTCTATATAAGAAATTGATTTGCATTTTGTAAGTGTTATTTTTACGTTTTACGTAATTTTTACTTTCACTCTTTCGCACCTTTAATTGGTTAGTTCATTTATTACCAACCCAAAAAAGTGTAAGATGAATAAAATAATCTCATAAACAATTGAAAAAGCGTCCACAACTCTGTGTGTTTGAATCTCAATTAATTATTTTGAATCTTGTTAATCCATTCACGCGTTTGTCCATCTACCCAAAAAATAAAATTTAGTGACAAAGGTTTTTGTCACTAATTTAGTGACTTTGAATTATGCGGGCGGACGGACGGACGGACAAACGGACGGACGGCAGACGGACGACGACGGACAGACGGACGGACGGACACGAAGCCAGATCATAAGGCTTCTTTCTATACTATGTATAGAAGCCTAAAATAAAATATCTTTTTAAGAGAATGCGATTCCTATTCTTTCTTCGTCTTTGCGGCCTCCATTAATTATTAATTTTTACGAATTTAATTATTATTTTAAATAAAATCCATTTCTTTTTAAATTCAGCTTATTAAATTTTCTTTATTGCAGTTGGAGAAATCCAACTTCCAAAATTAAACTTAAAAATTTTCAAATTTTGTTTCAACGCAATTTGCGTCCATAACTTACACCTTTCAAAGTGAAACTGAGGTAGCCAAATTCGGCTCTTGTGCCTTCCCGATGTCTCCAATACAATCGGATTACAATTTTGAAAAAAATAGACCTAAGGACGACAAACCTCGAAATTATGAATGCTTGAGCTGCCAAATCCGAGAGTCGACTGGTAGTTCGTCGAACGTGAAGCGTTAAACTCAGGCTGGATGCACGGACGGTCATTAGAATGAATCGAACAAAAATGAGCCAAATGATCTCCTATTTTTTCTGTGTAACGTAGAACGGTCAATTTTGAATGTTACACAACCATTTATTTACCAAGAAGTCTTTGGAGAAACAAGAAAAACCATTCGCCGAAAACGGATCATTTGCCACCACGACAATGCGAGCTCTCACACATCGGCTTAAACAAATGATTTTTGAGCACTCAAGAAGTTGATTTGATGGGTTATCCGCCGTATAGTCCTGATTTGACACTTAATGACTTCTTTTTATTCCCGCATATTAAAAATAAATTTCGAGGTCAACGTTTTCGACACCTGAAGAAGCGGTTGATGCGTTCAAAATGCTCGTTTTGTAAGTACCTCAATTGAAGTGGAAAAAGTGCTTGGAAAATTGATTCAAACCATTGATCTATTCAAACCTTCTATCTAAAGCCTATCTAAACCTTTGATTCATGGAGAATATTTCAAAAAAAGTAAAGGTAAATAAAGTCTTGTATTAATGACTTCTTTCGATAGATAAAGCTAATTTCGTAGGAACAATGTACTTTTGAGTAATAGCAGCGCCAATTTCAAAAATTCTAAATTAATTTTTTTATAAATTTTTAAAATTCATAAGACAAATATAGTTCTACCTTCATTATAAATTGTAAAAGAAATACACTTAAGTTGATAGGCCAGTGTAATATAACAAGTAGATATCTTTTCTCAATACATTATCAACAAAACTTCCAAACTGAAAAGCTGCATTCAGCAACATCGTCGAATGAAAAAATACCGAACAAAAATTATAATTTCTACAAATATCCCACTGGATGACCTCGGATGGTCAAGACAATACCACGACCCTACCGTTTGGATGTTTTGTTGGTAATGTATTGTGAAGAGATATCTACTTGTTACATTACACTGACCTATCATCTCAACTGTATTTTTTATTTGATTCAAATTTTAATTAAAGGTTAAATGAACAATAAACGAAACATTATTTGTAAGCTTTCAGCAATGGTTACTGCTGTCATCAGACCAAACGTCTGACCAAACGAATCAGACCAAACGTCTGACCAAACGTCTGATGACAGCAGTAACCATTGCTGAAAGCTACAAATAATGTTTCGTTTTATTGTTCATTTAACCTTCTAATTAAAATATTTGAATCAAATATTAATTTCAAAGGTTAATAATATATATAATTTCAATATTTCTTTTTCAGTGTACTCTTAAGTTCGGGTTTTCTGACTCTTATTTAGGAAAATTTGTGAATGGTTTATAGTTAATAATCTTTCCAATACTAGAAAACGTAGTACTTCCAAATGCCCAATACATATTTTTCAATGCCAATATTTCCCAAGGAGAAGCCGCACAAAGTCGTTAACGCTAACAAGAAATTTTCCACCTTATTTTTCACTGCATTTTGCTTGTTATAGAAAAAAACGGCATAAAAGGTTTTTTTAAAATGGTCGTTTAGTTTTCAGTTTTGAAAGTTTGTTTTATAGACATTTTTGAAGAAAAACAGGACAGTAAGAGAAGATATCTTCATGGATATTTTTATTATTAGGAGTGCTTTTCTTTCATTGGCTCATCGTAATCCAGTTTTTCTCGGCTTCACCGGTGTTAGTGCAGAATTGGGTTCAAAAATTTTCACAAATTAAGAAATTTTTGTGGAGCAGCATTGTTCATAGTAGTAATGAGCTACAGCCAATCCTGGTTTCTAACATTTCTAAACCCGATGATAAGTGATTTAGGAATGCTGACGTGCTCTTGCTTCTGTTCGTGGTAAAGTTGTGGGATTGCAAGGGGCTTAGAGATAAATTTCGCGAAGAGGTGAGATCCACTACCAATCAAGAATATTTCGTTTGAGATCACTTCGTACAGAGCTTTCGTGTTGGCTCGATGAAACTTGAGGAGCATCTGGATTTTTAAATTTTCTCACTAATCTCGGTAAATTGAGTTTCTGAGATTGTGTTACACCCCAAAAGCATGGAGCAAATGTATAAGTTCAAAAATTTGCGATGTGAAATGTGAACTTTACTACTGAACAACCAAAACACCATAATTTAATCAAGTTGCGACATATTTCAGATAAGAGATAATAATACAAGGTGTTTTTTTACTATACAGTGTGACCCATAAGACCACGGACAAACATGTTTTTCTCTTTTCGCGAAAATCACAAAATTTTTTAAAAATAATTTAGTAAACCGCTTTTAAGAACTATGAAATCAGAAAAAAAAGCAAAAATTAAACAATCAGTTTGTTAGTTACAAAAGTCGGCCGCAATTTTATCGTTATTTGAAGCTGGAAATCGTCAATGTAAAATAGTTCGAATGCTTAAAATTCCTCGACAAACCGTTTCCGACGCCATCAAACGATTCAAACAACTTAGTATGGAAGACCGACCCGGAAGAGAAAAAAATGTTCTGACAACACTCGCCGGAATCGCAATATCAACAAACTTCGGATTCATAGAATCCGAGACTGTCGATGCGAAAAGTGGCTTGTGAAACCGGAATCACGCGAGAGTCGGCTCGACGAATAGCTAAAAATGAACATAAGAAAAAGTCTTATAAGCCGTGTAAAGCCAAAATGCTAACTGATGAAAGAAAACAAACGAGTACGACTTTAACGATGCCGTGCTTTTCTATATCGCACCACTGCTCAAAAATGAGAAAATTTCGTTTTTACTGATGAAAAAATTTTCTATTGAACATTTCACAATTGTCAAAATGATAGGTAGCTCCCGGACCTTTGCCATCATTGTTCATCGCCAATACCCCAAGTCTGTCATGCTTTGGGGCGGTATTTATGCTACCGGTAAAACACCTTTAGTTTTTGTACAAGGAGTAAAAATTAACAAGGAAATCTACCCCCGGGATATTTTAGAAGCTGTAGTTCTTTGTGGGCCCAACAGCACTTTGGTGACCAACATTGGACCTTTCAACAAGACTCTGCACCTGCCCACAAGGCGAAAACTACGCAAGAGTGGTGCCGAATCAATTTTCCTGATTTTATCAGTTCCGCTGAATGGCCTTCATACTCACCAGATCTCAACCCAATGGATTACGTCATATGTTCAATTTTAGAGGTCAGAATCTGTGCAAAACCCCACAAAATTTTTGGAATCACTAAAACAATCTTTGCGTCAGGAATGGGATAAAATATCCCTTGAAGAGGTACGAAAAACAGCCGAAAATTTCATTCGACGTTTAAAGCTCTGTATCCACGCAGTAGAAAGCCACTTTGAAATTTTATAATTTATGATGTACATAAAGTTGTTGTTAATTGTTATCCATTATTAAATTTTTGAATTGTTGCGTTTAAATAAGTGTTTTTTAAAAACGTTTATCCGAGTTCTTGTCGGTGACGCTGTACGTATTATATTTTAATTAAATTTTTTATGGATAATAATTTTAAATTCACTCTAAGTATGTAGGTTTCAGATAAGTTACAGACTAAAGGATACATAATTAGTATGATATACATAATTGAAATTATATATATTATTAACTTCTGAAATTAATATTAGATTAAAATTTTTAAAATTAAGAGGTTAAATAAACAAAAAAACGAAATTATTCGTAAGCTTTCAGCAATGGTTACTGGCGTCATCAGTATTTATTATTATTAAACGTCTGATGACAGCAGTAACCATTGCTGAAAGCTTACGAATAATTTCGTTTTATTGTTTATTTAACCTTCTAATTTTAATCTAATATAATATACATATGGGTGTCTTCATGGCTATGGAAAACTTCTGAGGTGGTGATAGAAGACACTTTTCTAAGAGGTATTTATAAATAAAATTGTTGTCCTAGTTCAAACCCTTGGGGCATACCATCCTTTAAAGCAATTTATTTGAAAATGCCTTCAAACGGCTATAGCACCGTAACTATTGATTTTATAGTATTAATAGTTTAGTGATTTTTTAAAGATCATTTGCTTATCTACAATTAATTTATAACCTCTTATCGTCTAGAATTAATGGATTTCGAGTTATGAATTAAATTAAGATAAGATATGTTAAAAAATTCCAACTTTTATTTTATTCGTTTTTGTTGTAAACCCTGTATCTTTCAAACCAAATTACTTACAAAAAAACCCAACAGCCCAATTCGAATTGCAAATTTAACGGGCTACAACTTTAGTCTAATAATTTTTTTTGGAAGACCAACCAATTTTACAGAAAATTTTAAAATAATGAACTTGCCAGTTTGGACTAGGACAAAACTTTTTTTAAAAATATATCTTCTATCATCACCGCAGAGGTTCTCCATGGTCACGGGGACACCCTGTATATAATATTAATTCATTATGAAAGACCAGATGACCTTTTATTGACGCTGACCAATACGAGGTCTTTAAATTACTGATAGATAATCGAATGAAATTTTAATTATTAAAAGTTTATTGAAATAAATATATAATTTTATTTTGTCTCGGTTTTGGGACAGTGCACCCCGACGCCTCCTCGTACGAGCCGCTACTGCGCTGATTATCGAATTATTCTTATCTCAATTTAAAATTTCACTTAAAGGAAATTTTAATTGAACTGCACTTCTCCAACCCAATAAATTAATTATATCATTGTAATACAATTTTATTTACCACTACCACTAGTAAAATTATCTTCGGGCCGATTAGATTACAATTGAAACGCATTCTCACAACGCTTAACAATAAGTAAAGTGTATGTAATGTGGTGTAAAAATATGTCGAGCACTTAAACCGTAAGTTTTATTTTATTTTTACAATTTTATCGCAAAATTTAATATTATGTATTGATTTTGCACGAACACGTGTTGTCTACCTTATTATTGCATTCAGTTGAAAGTTGTTTGCCCTGTTTAGGTTAACCATTGATTATTATCAGAAGTCATTCAACCAGTATTTTGTCAATAAATACGCATATTACTACGATAATATACTACATTTTTTATCTACACATTATTTTTTCCATTTATCATCGGAAAACATTCTGGAACTTTTAAAGGTCATAAATAATTTGTGTTTGCAGTAAAATTAAACCTTTAAATTTTGCAACATTATAAACTGCAGTTGCACTCACACTAATAAAGCGCAGTGGCGGCTCATACGGAAGCCAAATGTAGCCCAAATTAAAATATTTTATTATTAAAATTAAATATGGTTTTCTTCCATGTTCATTTTTTGTTACAATAAAGTAGGGCACAAATTCGCTTTTAAAATGTTGCGGTTGTGAAATAATTTTTTTAAATTAAAACTTAAGGCATCCTGGGTATCAGTATTTTTCTTGAATATTGTCAGAAAAGTGTGTAAAAATTTTCTCAGAAAAATTGAGTGTACAATGTATTGTCTCGTGAATAATTTGATTAATTTATTTAAATTAATGTTGATTTTAAAACTAAAAGAATTTAACAAACAAATTTTTTTATTCCAAGAATTACAATAATTAAAATGTATAAAATGAGCTAGTAAGTGTTTAAATTAATAGCTACCAATTTAACGCTTGACCAAAAGTAAACTTAGCTACTTCCATTATGCAAAACATTCTTCACTTTCTCATGGAAAGTACATAGTAGTTTGATTGTTTTTTGTTTGTTACGGTTAAACCATTTCGCAACCGGAATAAACCACAAGTCCCCATTGTAAGTTCAAAGTTGTTCTTGACCGATTAAAGATTGAGAATGAGATTTTTATTTAAAAACTATTAAAATTTAATTATAATGGCGATATTGAACAGATTTTTATCAAAAACTTAATGAATTTTTTTAAGAAAAATAGATTAATATTCGTTCACAAACTAGAGATGGCGAAACTTGACCCAGATTGTAAAATTTCAAATTTAGGCTTTTCTCTAAACATAATTTTCTAAAACTGAGCAAATAGTTGCTGAAAAGTAACTTTTATACAGTTTCGTCATACGGTGTAGACCAGAAGGAAGCTTGCTACGCTGCGCTTTAACAATTTTTAGGTTTATTGGTTTGATTTTTAAATAGCAGTATAAGCGATAGTATTTTACAAGCTACAATCATTTTGTTCTAGGATACAACAAATTGTGCTATTTAATTACTAATTTTATTTATTTTACTTTAATTTATCCTGTACAATGTAGAAAAACTACATATAACCAATTAAAAACAAATTAAAATATAAAAAGCCACATTAGGTAATGATCATAATTTATCCGTTTGTTTATGGATAAATTTACAATTTAATTCTAATAAATAAAATACACGGGAATCAACAATATGAACTTTGATTACTTATGTTCTCTTTCCATTCAAAAGATGAAAAAAATTTAAATTTTAATGATTAGGTAATATTATATTTGCTTGATATATACGTAACGTAACCTAAAAGACGACCAATGGCTGGCTGGTTAAGTGTATAGACTGCTAAATGTTGAATACCTAGTTCGATTCCGAGCAAAGTAAGAACTATATTCTGACCTTCTCCCTCAGAAAGCAATTGAAAACCACCGAGGTGTAATTTGCTTTGTAAAACCTTCTCAAAATAAAGTATACTATACTTCCCGTGGTTTAAATTTCACGTTAAACGGTAGGTCCCCCCCTATGTATGTGTTGAAATACATAGGAGGGAAAGTTACCAATGCACTGATAATGCATGGCACTCCAAGAAGAAGTATAAACATAACTTAAAATTATTTTAAACTATACATAGCATTCTATTTTCGAACAGAATAATATTATTTTTTGCAGGAACCATATTAATTTTTTATATCACGCAATTATTTAATTTTCCGAAAAAGTTCTATTTTTGGACGCCTTTTTGTTTATGTTGTTTTGTAATATTTAATACCAATTAAATAAAAATTAAAATTTCAAAAATTAACAGTTTAAAGGAACAATTATACGCCAAATTGAAAGACCCTGTACCCCAAGAAAAAAAGTCAGATTTGGTATACAAGGTGGAATGTCAAGATTGCAATCTTGTCATTATTGGCCAGAGAAACTAAAAATGGCTTTATAAAAGAATGAGTGGGCATGTTTCATTTGTCAGATTCAATAAACCAAAAACCACTGCGATTGTTAAATATGTCTTAATCGATGGACATAATGCTAATGTATGGCACACTATTTTACTTTTTATTAGATACAAAATTTAAATTTTGCATCGTATAATTTAACAAACTATTTAGTTTAAGCAAATAAATATTTAAACCGTAAAAATTGTTACATAAATTTTGACTCGAGGGCTCAACCGCTAGAGGAAATCGTGTACAATTAACTTCACACTTCACGTACTTCATAATTCTTCATACTTCTTCGTACTTCACCTAATTCATCAATACTTCATTGTATTTCACGTATTGCATCGGTATTTCAGAGACTTGCCGAGATTCCAAAATTTGAGCACTGGAGGGTGTTCCACACCCCCCGGATCGAGTAGTTTATTTTTTATCTGAAGTAAACTGAAGATTTCCCGTTGCAGAGGCACTAAAAGGTGTTCCAGGCCCCCCGGATTGAGTAGTTTATTTTTTATCAGAGGGAAACTGAAGATCTCCCGTTGCAAGGATCTGCCTCCCAGGGGGGGTGCGGAATTTATAATTACGCTGTTTATAATTAATTGTCAGATTACGAATTAAACACATTTACTTGGCCTAGCCAATTTTAATAAACTTGAGATATGCTTAAATATTTAATTCACTTTTAATAAAAATAAATTATTTAAACCGGGGGGTCTGGAGGGTGTGGAACTCTCCAGTGCTTCTGCAACGGGGGATCTTCAGTTTACTTCTGATAAAAAATAAACTACTCGGTCTGGGGGGTTATGCATGTTCTGCGATGTTCTTCATTCCAAAATTTGTGCACTGGAGGGTGTTCCACACCCCCCAGACCCCCCGGATTGAGTAGTTTATTTATGTCAGAAATAAACTGAAGATCTTCCGTTGCAGAGGCACTGGAGGGTGTTCCACATCCCCAGACCCCTCGGATTGAGTAGTTTATTTTTATCAGAAGTAAACTGAAGATCTCCCATTGCAGAGATCTACCTTCCAAGGGGTACGGAATTTATAATTATTCAGTTTATGATTAATTGTCAGATTATGAATTAAACACATTTACTTGGCCATAGCTAATTTTAAAAGCTTGGGATATGCTTAAATATTTAATTCACTTGTAATAAAAATAAATTATTTAAACCGGGGGGTCTGGGGTGTGGAAGTGCCTCTACAACGGGAGATCTTCAGTTTACTTCTGATAAAAAATAAACTATTCAATCCGGGGGTCTGGGGTGTGGAACACCCTCCAGTGTGTGCTTAAATATTTAATTCACTTGTAATAAAAATAAATTATTTAAACCGGGGGGTCTGGGGGGTGTGGAACACCCTCCAGTGCTTTTGCAACAGGAGATCTACAGTTTACTTTTGATAAAAATAAACTAATTAATCTGGGGGTGTGAAACACCCTTCAGTACCCAAATATTACAATGCAGGCAGACATATTAAAGGTTTGAAAATTTAGTAGAAACTCTCCGCTACTGTTTTAGTTTTCTAAAAAAATTATGACACATTGGAGAGGGAGCAACAGAAAAGGGTAAAGCGAAAATAAATTATGTACAATCATGCTCAAACGATTATTGAGATTATCTTCAAAATCGGGAAGGTGGAGCTAGCAGGTTTCAGTCCCTCCCCAACTAATTTTCTAAATAATTCAAAAAAAAAAGGGTTTCCCAACCAAAATAATTTAGACTTTTTTAAATTAAAAATTCGCAATGGAAGGGACTGATGATATGCACCTTATCCAATCCCATCCAATCAGACCACAACGAAATAACCAAACACACAACAAAACAAAAACAAATCAAACACCTCATTGGTAATTTCGTCAATTTAACTTTAATGTATTTTAACTTATAGATAACTTTAGTTGAAGAAATCGGGCATAAGAAGATAGTTGAAATTGTATTATTACATTTTGGAGCCGTCTCTGTAAAACCGGGACAAGCGCGTTATTTTCGCTTCAATGTAATTCACAAGTACTTTATATATTTCACAAGTACTTCATGTACTTTACATGAGATGTCATGTACTTCATGAGATGTGTACAAAAAACTTCACCAGCGGTTAACCCCTCGTTTTGACTTTATTTGAAATTAAAAATACAACCAATTTAAACTTTCGGTGAAAGTATAAATTGGTCGCTAAAATCACTGAAATCACAATTTTATTTACAAAAATCCGTGTGCACTGGGATTCCACGCCATTAAAATCCCCAGTTTGAAGGTCTGTACGACTTCAGGAATATATTTAATTGGCAGCCTCCGATTATTTAAAATAAATTTGTAAATGGTTCACGTGGTTTCTCGCCACTGTGAATCTTTTCAATTCGATCAGTTATTTCAGAAGTTTACTTTAACCTTTAAATGTTGACGTTTTACTTTACATCTCCATCCTACCATCTAACAATTAATTTTTAAGAGAATTCCGATTAAATTTTATGATTAGATTAAATTTGATTATGAAATTGACCCTATTTTTATGCTCATTAAAGTATATCATATATTGTATTTGGGATATTTCGTTATGTACATTTAAGTTCTTGACGAATAAAAATTATTTGGTTCACCTTAAATTACACTCCCTCAAATTAGTTTCTGGCTGCAGCTTGCTAATCCCAAAATTAGCAATTTTGTACGGGCACAAATATTCAGACATCCATTCAAATTACCAAGAATTACTTTTTCAAAAAAATATATATTACTAAACATGTACAGGGTATGCCAAACTAGATACCTAGAAGAGACACGGAAAATGGATGGATTTGTTTGTTTTTAGAGAAATTTACTGACGAAAAGCGAAAACTGAAATTCGCTATTTTGTTTTTGAGTTGTTGAAGTTACAGAAAAAATATTAATACCTTCTTCAGACACTTTTTTAAGTACAATAAAATGGACTGAGAGGATTTTGAATACTTTCAAGTTATAATATAAAGTTTGGCTAGAGTTAAAATTCCTGAATTCGAAAATACACCTTTTCCTGTAGAAATTGCTTTACCAAACGACAGGGACAATTCTACAAGTCTTTTAAGGTGAGGATGAATTTGGTGGGTACTTTATTAAGCCCACAATTTAAATTTGAAAATCACGAATTTCCTATGAAAAACACATGTACGTAAGTGTATTATTGCAATTTTCAGTATTTTCGGGCCCTGTGATATAGTATTTAATAAGTTTAACCACTTTTAGGGCCCCGTGTCTCAAAGATTTATTACTTTGTAGGTTACTTTTATATATTTATGGATCTGCCGGGTCGATTTGGAAAATTTCGAGTTCTGCCGGGTTATGGGATATTTTTAAAAACTGTAGCGAAACCAAAGGCTTTGCACTTTTATCAAAGTTGTATTAGAAATATTTTTTTTTTTTTATAATAATAAATTTTATTACGATCTATCCAGTGGATAATAAGTAATACAATTAACAAATTTACACAACATGCTGGGATCCGTCCAGTGACGTCTCCCTCACAACCATTTAATCACATCATGACCACTTATAACTGCGAAAAAGGTTCACTTAAAGTCTGTTCAACCAATCGTTTATATTTTGTCGCTTTAATCGGTCGTTTCTGTTGCCACCAATTCTTAGATTCTCAACCAATCTATTTGGATGGGCGCATAATCTTGCGTAGTATGTTTTACTGTAGTTTTTAACTTCCTCCTTGACAGTAGGCATTTGCAGGTCACGTTGGATCACCTCGTTTGGGACAAACCATGGAGCATCAGTAATCATTCGCAATGTTTTTGATTGGAATCTTTCTAATATTTCGATGTTGGAGGTGGATGCTGAACCCCATAGCTGAATGCCATAGGTCCATACAGGCTTCAGGATAATTTTGTAGATCATCAATTTACTCTCGAGAGTCATTTTTGAATTTCTCCCAATGAGCCAGTAGAGCTTGCTCAGCTTTAGACCAAGTTGCTTTCTCTTCGTGAGGATGTGCTTAGCCCAGGTTAAGCGTCTGTCCAGGTGGATGCCTAAGTATTTCGTGTTATCGGATTGAGGAATTTGTTGATTATTTAATTTAACTGGAGGACATGTTTCTCTTCTTAGTGTAAATGTCACCTGGACAGACTTGCTTTCATTCACTTTTATTTTCCACTTTTTAAACCATGTTTCTATTTTGTTTAAATTTTTCTGCAGCATCTTTGAGGCTGCTACTGGGTCCTCGTGTGCGGCTAGGACGGCTGTATCGTCTGCGAATGTTCCTGTTGTGGAATTTGCGCTGGTAGGTAAATCAGCAGTATAAAGTAGGTAAAGGATAGGTCCCAGCACACTTCCCTGCGGGATTCCAGCTTGGATTGAACAAATCTTGGTGCACTCCTCTCGAAATTTTACATAAAAATGTCTGTCTGTGAGATACGATTTCAGTACAAGGTACATGCCATCGGGTAGGACTTTTTTCAACTTATACAGGAGGCCCACGTGCCAAACCTTATCGAAAGCTTGGCTTATGTCGATGAACACTGCGGTACAGTATTTTTTCTTTTCAAAGTTATTATTAATTTCTGCAGCTAGCCTGTGAACCTGTTCCACGGTCGCATGTCCCTGTCTGAACCCAAACTGATGATCTGGAAGCAGTTCTTTTTCTTCTAGGATTGGTTTAAGTCTTTTCAGTAGGATTCTTTCAAACAACTTGGACAAGATGGGAAGTAGGCTGATAGGCCTGTATGATTTTACCTCCTCGGGTGGCTTTCCAGGCTTTTGGATCATAATTATTTCCGCGACCTTCCATTGTCTTGGAAAGTACCCCGTTCTTAGAATCGCGTTAAAAATTTGCATTATGAATTTTACACCAGTACGTGGGAGTTCTTTTATGATTTTACCGCTGATGAGGTCATATCCGGGAGCTTTTTTGATATTTAACTCCTTTTTTATTAATGTTGTGATTTCAACTTCTGTACATTTCTTTGGTATTGATGGTTCAGGTTGACCTGGGATATCTAGGAACTGGCAGATTTCATCCTCTTCATCATGCCTGTCAAATTCGTGTGGTTGGAATACCCCAGTTAGATGTTCTGCGAATAATTCCGCCCTCTGTTTGTCAGATTTAGCCCAACTTCCATCTTCCTTTTTCAGTGGAGGTATTAAAAGTTGTGGTCGGTTTAATTTTTTTGTCGCTCTCCATAAAGAGTAGTCCGTGGCCTGTGTTGCATCAAGGCTTTCTAGGTAGTTTTGAAAGCATAGGTTTCTATCTTCTTGTAGTAATTTCTTTAGCTCCTTGACTGCTTTGTTGAGTCTTGATTTGTCAAGGTGACTTCTTGTGGTTTGCCACTTTCTTCTCAATTGGCGTTTTTCTTTTATTTTTTGTTTTATGTTTGCAGAGTAGTGCTTTGTTTCATCTTCCATTTTGCTTCTGGTGTTGATCTCCATCCTGCTTGTTGCAATGTTTTGTTTAGGTGTTCGATTGCTACTTCTATGTCATTTGCTGTTTGTAGTGGAATCTGTAGTTGCAGGTTTTCTTCTACTAGTTGTCGAAAGTTATCCCAGTCAGTTTTTTTGGAGCATAGTGACGGAGGCTTTGTCGTGTTGAGCACTTTTGTACTTATAGTAACTATGATTGGAGAATGGTCAGACGACAACTCAAGGCTTGATTTGGCCTCCAGACAATTATCAGGTATTCCTTTGACCACGCAGAAATCGATGCAGTCGGGTATTTTCTTTGGTCTGTGGGCCAGTAGGTAGGTTGCCCCGTTGAAAGATGTCGTAGGTTATTTTTTTGCATAGCTTTCAGTAGCTCCCGACCTTTGGGTGTTGCTAATCTTGAGCCCCATTGTGGATGCTTTGCGTTGTAATCTCCTCCAGCTATGAAACGATGGCCAAGAGTGTTGTAGAAGTGCTCAAAGGTGTTCTCTTTTATTGTATGTTTTGGCGGGCAGTAAACAGCTGTTATTGTTAATGGGCCAATCCAGTCCTCTATTGATATGCTGGTTGCCTGTAAGTATTCTTCCTGATAATTGTCTAGGACGTGATGTTTAATTGTATTTTTGATCAAGATAGCCGTTCCTCCATGTGCAGTTCCATCCGGGTGCTGGGTAGAGTATACTGTAAATTTAGGTATTTTATACAGCTTCTCCTAGTGAAATGGGTTTCGGATATTAACATTATGTCTATTTCATTATTTATAAGGAATTGTGTTATTTCTTGTCTGTGCTGTGTTAAACCATTAGCGTTCCATAATACTAATTTAATTTGTTTAGCCATTTATGCCATTTTAGACACGAGGGTTGTAAGTATGTGTAACATGGTACTCATTTGTTCCATGAGCCCTTTCATCATTTGCTTTAGTTCTTGAATGTCGTTGGTTGGTTGTTGTACTGCTTGTTGCTGATGTTGCACAGTGGTTTGACCAGGTTGATTTAATAATGGGGTTTGTTGTGGTTTATTCCCAATCACGCTGGGGCGGGGCGTCTGGCATTTGTTGGGGTGGGTATTTTCTGACAATTGTTTTTTCTTAAGGGTGGAAAACTTTTTGCTGTAGTTCCTTAAATACTGTGCATCCCTGTAATTTGCAGGGTGATTACCCTCACAGAGTACACTTGACTTCCTTTATTCTCTCTTTTGTAGGCATGTACTTGTTAGATGGTTCCCAGCGCACTTAACACAGCGTGGTGATCGATAGCAGAATGCTTTGGTGTGACCATAGCGTTGACATTTTAAGCACTGGGGTATGTCTCTTTTAGGTAGGGGCGGTTCAAAGTTGACTATTGAGTTTAGCAGTTTTTACCATATAAATTTTTTGTTATTTTCATTAGGTTTCAAATCAACGTAGAATAATGATAATGGCACTTTTGTGCGATTTACATTTTTGTTATATTATATACACTAGCGACTCGGTATCCAAGTTTTCAACTGCTTCTTTTATTTCGTCGACCTCAGTAGAATAGTGAATTCCTTCAGTACAACCTTAAAATTTCTTTCTTGCTTAGGCTGGAAGGTGTGAAATTCTGTTTTCTTTTCTTGAAGGGCTTTTATTATAGTGGTGTATTTCTCCGTCGTTAGGGGTTGAACCTTAACTTGATCACCCGTAAGTACTTTGAATTGAAAGTCACTTCCTGCTACTTTGTGCATTAGTTCTTGTAAGGGTTTAATATTTTGTACACCCGCAATGAATATAGGTGGAACTTTAGGTCTTTCTTCTTTAGCTTCTGGGACATTTTTTTGTATTTTCTACCGACAATCCTTCAAATCGATTTCGGGTTATTACAATTGATTTTCCGAGCCAGTAGTCGTTAATTTTTGATTGTTTAGCTGGTCTTTCGTTGAAGCTTCCAGGGCTATTTCTTGTTCTTTTTTTACCACTGTGCTGCACTTCATTCCAAGGTTCTTCTGGTGGCATTTCGTAATTGTCGTTTTTATTTGGTTCCTCTGATTGATCGCTGTTTGGCGGGATCTCCGACGCTGGCAGTGTCTGAGGTAGTATCCCCCTGTTATCATCATTCACCTTGTTTGGGTTATTTTCTAAAAAAAGTATTTGAGGTTATGTCAGTTTTATTACATGCGGGACAACTCCACTGTTCGATCTTTCCACTTATGTTTAGATCGCTTAAACTTTCCAGAGACATATCCATACACTTCAGATGGAAGGTCATCTTGCATTTCATCTTGCATTGTATAAAATCTTCATATCGCGTTAATACGACTTTGCATACGCCACACGTCAACATCGTGCAGGCCCGTACTCATTAGAAATATAAAATACTTATTTACAATAAATTACTTTTAGCGCTAAATACTTATTTAAATTTTTGATAGGCGGGGTTACAGTTTTAAAAAAGCCAATGACAAAATTGCATTTCTAGTTAAATTTTAAAACCTTTTTTTTTTAAAATTTGTGGTCTACCGCAAATTTTTTTAACAATAAGTACTATTTAGACCCTCACCTTTCCCAATTCAATTAAAAATCGTAAAATTTAAAATTGATTATCTTACCATCACAAAACTATCAGTGCGGCTTTCAGGCCGCAAAACCTTCGTCTTTGTCTTCTTTATGTGTCATATCCATTCCTCCGAATGTTGGCGATTCAACTTGGTCGAAGCCAAGATGAATTTACTAGGGAGTATATGGGAGTAGGGAGTAGATGGGGAGTATATACTAAGGAGTACATGGGGTGGTTTCCCATTGCCTTCCTCATAGTTCAAAGATCGATATTAGACTTTTCGATCACAGCAGTGTATCTAACGTTAGCAAGGTTCGAACCTCGAGCTTACGCTTCTTAGTCGACCCGTGTATGCTTCGCGCATTACTGCTAGTACGGGAGAGGCTCACTTTATAAGGCCGTCTTCATGCTTCGGAAGGTAATTTGATGAAATTTTTGATGTATCACACAAATCACCTAAATGAATATATTTAGATATATTATGAAAATTACATTTGTAAAATAGATTATAAATTCGGTTTTAAATAGGTTTTCGAGACCCAAACCTCTAATAACTGCATTTTCTTTTTCGAGTGCCACTTACTATTCAGTGTGTAGGTGACTTTTTTTCTATATCTGCAGCATGCCTGCTTATTGATATCACATTCACAGGGACCTACAACAATTTAACGTGGCTTTATTAAAAATTATGTTTTGAAGTAAATAACTTCCTCGAAATTCTTTTGGGCTTTTAGAACGCTGTGATTTTATCGCTTTTTGGTCGCATTTGTTGCTATCGTCGGTTTTAAGGTGGGATTATAATTTATGTAATCGTTTAGTTCTCGCGTCGGCAACGAGCAAAAGAAAACGATATTGATTTTATCATAATTATAAATATTATACCAAGTCGTATCCGGTAGCGAGACCTACATCTAACCTTTATTTTTTTCCTACATTCCTTCTTATTATATCATTATAACCAGACAATTATAAATTGAGATACATGGAAAAATTATAACACATCAAGTTTCCCTATATTGACCTGATCGCAGGAAAGTAATAACAACGAAAACTTAAAAATAAAAGGTTAGTAAAGAGCAAAGCAACAAAAAAATAAGGTTCACTCCACCGGTGAGGGTGAAGACAGGGAAAATTTACCTGCAATAAAAGAATTAAATTTAGCGTAAGTCATTGGTCCACGGCGCACAATTGCACAAAAAGCAATCAATAAAAATAAATTGGACCATAGCAATATAAATGATCCGTTATTTTTGAATTGATGGCTCATATGTGTTTTCGTTCACTCTTACCACAATACATGCACCAATTGACTTGAAATTTCTGAATTTTTGAAATTTTTTTGATATTTCAGTGATATTAGATTCAATTTTATGGATTTCTTTCCACAATTTTAAATAAACAGGCTGACTTTATACTTAATTGGCAAATAAAATTAGCGATTTGTTATTGTTTATTATAAGTTTATTTATTTAAAAATTTGTTTTCTTTCATAACATAAAATTGTATAAACTTTAAGGCAATATTATGTATTTACAATAATACTCCTATAATTTTTAGTTTATTAACGTGAATGAGATCGGTGCCTTTATATTAAATAAATAAATTTTCAAATTTTACTGGTTAATTCCACTCGCCTTTTTAAAATAGTATATTACATGTTAAGAGGAGAAACTGATTCTTTCATCCTTGAATTCGTAAAGTGAACTTTAAGCTCCGTTTAGACGCTCAGATAAACTGTGCGATAAACATATTTGTGCTAACCTCAGATTTAATATTCGATATTTATATTCATTTAAAAAAACTAAGGGAGAGTAGAAAATTACCATAAACGTGACTTCAACTGTAACAGCGTATTGCGCTGACAAAGACAAATGAATGATCTATGCGCTGAGTTTTAAAATGTATCAACTCTTGGTATCAAATCTCAGTTCTGTCAGCGTTTCAGAGACAAACGGTCACGGGGTATGTACTATTTCATGTTTTAAAAATAAATTACTTTATAATATGGAAATTTACATAAAAAAGAATTTTAATTAAAATAATTTAATTGCAATCTGTAAATTTACAAAAATAAATTACTTTTTACCTTGAAAGTGTGAAATGTTAAAATTTATATACTTTAGGCGTTTGGTTAAGATTTTGTGACATGTTCTACAAAATATCGATAAGTGGGTTTGTAAGAAACAATTTCTTTTGTTAAGCAATGTTTGATTAGAAAACTTAGAAATTAGCCCTCGGGCAAGCACTTGTGGACTCGAGCAGTTTTAATTGCAAGAAGCATTGAAGCTTGACGTAATCATAATTATCTACAACATTGAAAAACACCCTTGGGACAATTACTAATATGTAATTGATAACTTGACTACATTGTAGATATCAATTATTGCTTATTTCCCCAATTCCCATTGTTAAGTGACCAAATCGCCCTCATTGCATTTTTCACATAATTTTTTTTATAATAAAATTTTAATTTACGACTGGCTTTGTTAATAAAACATTATTTAGTACCAATGCAATTCCGAGTTTACATAACAACCTGTTTATGCAGTTTGAGCTAGATTCTAAGTACCATTTGGTATTCCGATTTTAAACGAAGCAGCAGTGAGCTAAAACCGGACTTGCCTGCCAAAATTTTGCAAATTGATATTTCAGCACAGTTTCATGACCCCATAACATACTTCAATTCAAAATTTATGACCTTGTTCGCCGCTGATTCCGCCATATTGAAAAAATGGCATCCAAAATCAGTTTTTTCTCGATATCGCGAATATTAACTAGAATCCGGCTATATCCGAAAATTGTAATTGTAGCTACTCTATTGAAGCAATGAGTCGCATAATTAATATTTGACCTTGGAATAGCTTTGTTTACCTAGATGGATAGTAATATGGCTTTAATGCTCAAAATGTTAACTTCTCGACTATTATTATATGTTGTCAAGTTTTTTTGTGTGTAGCGATGCGAATAATATAATTTAGCTTACAATTTGTTTTTCGTCTTTTTCTCCTCAAGTCCAAAAACTAAGAAAAACTGTACGGTTCTTAATATTTTCCATTTAACCGAATCTCTTACTTACAATTAGTAAAACCGAATGTTTTTTATTATTTTCCAGCAGTTACCAGTTATGCTACTTTCATCATATTGGTTAAATAATCATCACTAATAATACTTAAAACTACTCATTAAATCATGGATACCAAATCGAAAGATACTGAAAACACCAATACAAATTTATTTGAAAAGTCAAATTTACTATCAAAGGCCACATTCTCGTAAGTAAAAAAACTGTAACATCATAATTATTATTTCTCTCGCCATTATTTAATTTTAGTTTCACCTATGCATTATTTCGTATGGGATTGCGTAAGGATATCGAGGATAAGGATGTATACGAAATTGGTAAAACTTACCGCTCCGAACTTCACGGTACTCGATTGGAACAGAAATGGGAAACGGAAAAATTAAAAAAACGTCCAACCATATTGAAACCGCTATTAAAAATATTTGGACTTACATACATAATTAATATGGTGATATACTTATGTATAACTTTTACTTTAATGTAAGCTGAAGTGACTTGCTTCATTTTTCATCTAACTTTTTTACTTTTTTAGAGTGGCGAAACCATTGCTATTAGGAACCGTTTTAAGCTACTATAGCATGGAAGACTCGGAAGAATCGGATATAATAACTTACAGCATTGCTTTAAGTGCGTGCATTATAATATACACTATTGTTCATCACAACTCAGCGTTTGCGGCAGAATTAACCGACTTAAAAGTCAAGGCAGCTTTATCATCCTTGATATACAAAAAATCATTAAAATTAAACTCAAACTCCAATGTTTGTGGTCAAGCCATAACGTTAATGACAAAAGACGTCACAATTATAGAATATGTCTACTTTTCAATATATCAGACCATCATTGGTCCAATTAATCTTCTCGCAATGACCGCTATAATGTACACTCAAATAGGAATATCGGCTGTATATGGAACGGTCTTATTATTACTTTTGATTCCGTTCCAAGGTAAATTAATTTTAACACTTTCATTTGTTTCATAATGTTGATATGGTTATTAATTTTCGTAGGATTTTTGGGTTCCAAAATGCTGTCATATAAACTTAAAACTTCTGCAAAAACTGATGAGAGAATACAAGTAACACAAGAAGTTTTAAATTCCATTCAAGCGATTAAAATGTATTCATGGGAGGATTTTTTTACCGAATACGTCACCAAAGTACGGAGGTATGCCAAAAACTGTCATGGTACATTTAGACGATCTCTTTTGTATATTTTTATAATTTTAGTGCCGAAATTCATAATTTACGAATTTTGTATTATTTAAAAGCCTTAGCATTGTCAATTGGACAAGTAAGTTCAAAGATTGCCATTTATGTTTGTATAATGACGTACGTTTACTACGGATACCACATCACAGCAGAAAAAGCCTTTGTCGTTATCGAGTGCCTTGCTGCCATACATTTGATTGTAATGTACAACATCCCAAAAGGGATTGCTCATGTTGCAGAATTTATTACTGCTCTAAGAAGAATAACAAACTTTTTGCTATTGGAAGAGATTCACTCTTCTGTTATTTCCGACAATGTGCCAAACACCAAAACCGAAGTGCAAATTACCGATCAAGCTGCAGCTTACAAAAGTGATGCTGTTCTAAACAATGAAACTGCTCCATTACTAACGGAGACTACTTCCACCATCAATGATGCATTAACAAAAAATTCAATAGTGTTAAAAAACATAGTTGTAACGATCGATGACGATTTAAATATTTTAACAAACTTAGATCTAAAATTTGAACCAGGTTTAAATGTATTAACCGGATTGGTCGGTTCCGGTAAATCAACATTACTAAAAGTAATTCTCGGAGAAGTACAATTAACGACCGGAACAGTCAGAACTCATGGTACCATATCCTATGCTAGTCAACAGTCATGGTTATTCCCGGGAACGGTCAAACAAAACATTGTATTCAATGAGGAATTCAATCAAGAACGTTATGAACAAGTAATTCGTGTTTGCGGATTAAGCCAAGACTTGAAAAATTTTCTCAACGGTGATTTAACGCGAGTTAGCGATCGTGGTTTAAACTTAAGTGGAGGGCAGAAAGCTCGAATTAATTTGGCACGTGCAATTTATAAAAACTCCGATATATACTTATTGGACGATCCGTTAGCGGCAATAGATGCACATATCAGTTCACACATCTTCAGAGAGTGCATCAAAGGTTTCCTTAACGGAAAAGTGTGTATTTTTGCTTCGCAGCAACATTTTTATTTATACGAAGCCGATTATATAGTGGTGTTACATAGAGGGAGTGTTAAATTTCAAGGTGTTTTTCCAGATTTACAGAAATTGGAAGACTATGAAAACATTAAAAATGCAGAAAATAAAAAACGAAAACGCCGACAAACGCAAAGAAGCTTTAGAGATTTATAAAAACGATGAAGAGGAAAATACTCAAGATACCGATCAAAAAGATGTATATACAGAAACTAAAGAAGTAGGATCGGTTAAGGGTAAAGTGTACTTAACTTACTTTTTATCAGGAGGCGGATTCAAAATGTTACTTTTGGTTCTTGCCTTAGCAATGGTTGCTCAAGCTTCTGGTCAGTTGGACCGAAGTTTTTATAAGTACCTGGTAGGTTTCAGTTGGATGCTATTGTGCTTTTTATTTAATTTAATTTTGCAGGGTTAATTTCGAAAAAGATATTATCAAATTAGAAGTAGCAAACCTTACCAACTCAACGGAGTTTTTAGATATCACCACGCGTTATCATAGCAGATTGACTGAATATTCCATTTTCATACTTGTAGCTTGTTTATTAACTTCTGCTAAAAATTTTATGCTATTTGTTTACTGTGCAAATATATCGTCAAATCTACATAAAATAGTTTTGGAGAAAATAATTAAAGCTCAAATGTTATTCTTCAATAAAAATTTGGCCGGAAATGTTCTCAACAGATTTTCTAGAGACCTCGGTGTAATTGACGAAATAATGCCATATGTTCTCTTTGAGGTGTCGATGGTGAGCTGCTGCGTAAACTTGCAATGTGAAATTTTACTCTATGACTATGTTTTTAGACGGCATTACTATTGCTCTCAGTTTTAATTGTTACTTCGATTGTAAATCAATTCTTTATAATACCAGCGGTTGTATTTGCAATATTACTGGTTTTTATTCGACGCTGCTACATCCCAACCGGTCGTAGTTTGAAACGTTTGCAAGGAACAAGTAAGTAAGAACAGATTAATTTATTTGAAAATTCTAATTTTTCTTCAGCTCGCAGTGGAGTAGTTGGCCATACCAAGGCAACATTTGAAGGACTCACAACTATTAGAGCCAGTAATGCTCAAAACATATTAAGTAGCGAATTTAACCATCTTTTTGATCACTGTAATTCCTCAATTCAAATGACCATAACCACAACACGAGCTTTTGCATATTACTCGGATTTATTATGTTCCTTTTATATAACAGCGATAACAATCACATTTCCATTTCTCAGATCTGGTAAATAAGAATTCAAATAATAACGAATATTTTCATACAAATCCGAATTTTTAGGTTCACTTGCGGGTAACGTGGGTTTGGCGCTAACCCAATCATTAGCTTTAACTGGATACTTGCAATGGGGAGTAAGACAATGGGCAGAACTGGAGATACAAATGACTTCGGCCGAAAGAGTACTTGAATATAAAAAAATTGAAAGTGAAGATAATTCTGGAGAAAAACCTAACAGTCCATGGCCAACTTTGGGTAAAATTATATACAACAACGTATGTCTGCGATATCACACTGGTGATATAGCTTTGAAAGATTTAAATTTTGAAATTGAAAGTAAGCAAAAAATTGGTATTGTCGGTAGAACTGGTGCTGGAAAATCTTCCCTCACATCAACCTTGTTACGACTGTATAATTTTGAAGGAAGTATAATAATAGACGACGTGGATATCACCACCATGCCAGTTAGCCACCTAAGATCAAAAATTGCTGTGATTCTACAAGATCCAATACTATTTTCGGGAACAATTAGAAACAATTTGGATCCTTACAGCGAATATGCGGATGACCAAATTTGGGATGCACTTGACGAAGTAAAAGTTAAGAGATCCATAGAAAGTTTACAGATGAAAGTTACTGGAGGAGGTACAAACTTTAGTTCAGGGGAGAGGCAACTGATTTGTTTAGCAAGAGCCATTTTGCGCAACAATGTCGTAATAGTATTAGATGAAGCTACAGCTAATATTGATCCAGAAACGGATAAGCTAATACAAATTACTCTTAGGAAAAAATTTTGCGACTGTACCGTAATCACTATAGCACATAGATTACACACCATTATGGATTCGGATAAAATTATAGTAATGGAAAAAGGATCCGTAATCGAATATGATAATCCTCAAATTTTGTTACAAAATGAAAAGGGAACGTTTTATTCTATGGTTAAAGAAGCTGGACTATTGTAGTATTTACTTAGTTATCACGTTTATTTTAATGTTGTTCCTTTAAATATTTTTAAATGTATTGTATATAATTATGAAAGAAAATTTGTTTCTATTGTTAAATATTTTATTTTTGAATTTAGTCAATTTGTTTTACTAGTGGCGTGCATAATTTTTCTTGTAACTTTTCCGAACCATCACTTTTATAAATTTAATATTGTATCGCATAAATCAAATAAAAACCGTACATTTTATGAGAAATGAGATTAATAAGGTTTTGCATAAATATTGTAATATTAAATTTCAGATTTAAATTACCCGCTCTAATTTGGAATTTACTTCTGTATTATCTGGAGATATGTATATTAAAATTGTTAAACAACAGATATTGCCATCCGTGATATGGCTACCAAATAAAATTTACACCACTGTGTATTGGTTTTGCAGAAAATTTCTGCTATTGAAAACAAAAAACTAATCTGCTCAACTATTTCACTTGCAAAAAATTGTTAACATTTTTTATAATTGTGCAAATATTAATCAATGATTAATTGTTTTACTTAATTTGTACACGCTTATTTAACAATAATTATTGATTTATTTTTACTGACTTGTAAATATGGTTACATGCTTTCCCAGGCGAGATTTTGCGGTTTAACTCGAGGAACCTGACCCTCGAGATAGTGCGACGAACTCCAACTCGCCTCGAGAAGGATTGGGAATGGTGAGTGACATTCTGGACTTTTACGAAGGACGTTTAGATAACTTGTTTGAAGCAAGTGCAGATGATGAAGAAATCCAGAACAATTTTGGAGATCTCCGGAGAAATGTATAGGCGAGATATTGACGAACAAGATGGGAACCAGCAGTATAGCGTAAAGTATATACCGGCCGACTAGAAAGCGGGAGACCGCGGTTCAAGTCCTCGTCGCGCCGGATTCACTGTTATCTTTGGACTGTGGGGAAGGCAACGGGAAACTACCCCATTAATTATATTCCCTAGTAAAGTCAGCTTAGCTTCGGCTAAGTTGATCGCCTACGCACTGTAAAGTGTATGGCACTCGAAGAAGAAGAAGATGGGAATTAGCTGATAGCAGCAATTAAATGATTAACTTTCCAAAAAATAAGGAAAATGGAAAAACGGTTAATGGCAAATATGTATAAAGAAAATTTGCTATCAAAAATAACTGAAATAGAAAACAGAATTGCTAGCAAACTCGACGAGAAACTCCCACAAATGCTGGAGCACTTGGAAAAGGAAATGACCACTGGGTCGGAGGTAAAAAGTATAGCCAAAGCTACAAACATCGATGAACATTCCATTGCAGTAGTTCCACTTGTCGAACCAGCATCCAGAAAAAATCTATACCCAGAATGGCTATACAAAACTGTTTTCAGTAACCTACAATTTACGGAATTGTCCATTGGATTGTCCATTTCGTGTCGGAAAGATTGATTTCTCCCAGAATTCCTTTTATGCAAATAAGGAAACTTTGTCATGTTCATGGCCAAAACAAAATTCATGAAGAAGTTATTAATATTCCTGTGGAAGTCAATGTGATGGTCAATAAGTTACCTAGAAATATCAATGATGGTCATTGCATTTACTCACACATCAAACAAAAAAGGACTCACAAATGTAGTTTTTTACATGGTCTAATTAATAAACACACCATTAATACTTGGTAAATATTCCACTTTATAGAACAAATGATATTACCATAGATAAATAGTTCTTTGATAATGAACATGACAAAGAACTTCCACTCAATGGTTTTAGTGGAAATGATGTCGAAATTGGTAACAATAGACTTGACGAAAATGATTCTCTTCCTGATTGAAGAGAGTTTATTAACTCAGGCAATAAAGAGTAATGTGGAATGACCACCTGTACTTAAGAATAGCCCTAAGAGAAAATAACTTACCCATAAGTTTATCAATTTACCAACACGCAGAAGAATTGTCAATTCTCAATATTTTGCAATTTTGCACAAAATCTAGCTTTTGGACGTCACAGTGATCCAATTATTGATTGAACTTCGAGTTTTTTCAATCCAAGTTGTTTGGGATTTGTATTGGTCATTGTCTGGGATATATTTTCTGTACCGGCTTCTATAAGCAATTTTGAGGAAATTATCCAAACTTCGTTTGAAGGATTTATTCGTCCAAGTTTTAACATCCTGGAAGAATTAGAATCATCGCTGAAATTGTTGAAACTCTCCAATAACATCTTCAAGGTATGTTCGATAACTACTAATACCGCATTATGTTAATTCCGAGTTTTAGGTTTTTTTTTATGCCGGCGTTCTTTTGGTTCATTTTATGCTGGTAACGATACCGTCTTTTGGATCAGTATTTGGTTAGTTTTTGGGAATTCAACTGCTTCTGCACCAAAATCGATATTAAATTTTTGAACATTTTGGATTCTTGATATATTTTCTGTACCGGCTTTTTATAAGTAATTTTGAGAAAATTATCATATATTCGTATGAAGGATTATCCATACGTTTTCACATCTGAAGAAGTTATTCTGGCTTACCTTTACCATCTTGCTTGAATCACCAGTACCATCTTTGGCGTACTATCGTTGTCCATGGTGAATGCAATGCTACCACTCGTTTCCACCAAGAAAGAAGACACCTTATTGGGCTAAGATCTTTGTACCATTTCAGATTTTATTTGTCGATGTTCATATTAACGTTTAGTTTTTTTATTTTGCGCAGAGTATTTTATGGGACGTTATTTTGAACGTTTTTGCTATACTCATAAGATCAATAAGTACTTGTAAATTTGTTTATTTAAGAACTGTAACTTTGTTACACCCAGTATAGCTATACACGGTATTACATTGACAATAATTATTAACGTTGTAATTTCATTGAGTATTTTAGAGAAAGTAATCCAATATTGCGCCTAACCGTTTTTTAACTCAATTATTTAATCTGGAATTTTACAAATCAACCTTCTTGATACTTGCGGCATTAGACCCGGTTATTCTTTTTTTTTCCAGTAGATACGTTTCGCAGTTTCTTGGGTGCTTACTGTCGTGTTGTTTACAGGGTGTTTTTAAATTGTGTGGCGCCCAAACCACATCTTTACGGCTTTCTTTTTGGAGCGTATTGCTTAGCACACCCTGTATAATTCTACACCATCGGAAAGAAGAACCGGCTCAGTGCTTTATCGTTGGCGTCTCCTGCCTCTACGAGCTAGCAAAGGGGCAAGTCTTTATTCGTCAGCCGCTCCTGAGATTAACGGCTGGAAGGTTTTAATCTAGATTAACATCTCGGCATTTCAACGCTCGATTAAAACCCTAACAGATGGTCAGATAGAGGTGGAGTACTGTCTTGTCATATATTATTATCCACATCTATGAAAATAAGAGTCAATAAAACAAATAGAGGAGTAATGGCCGTTTTCACCAACCAATTCCTAACGTTAGAAGTTCCCTAACTTTGAGATAAGAAACTTTAATGTCAAATTTGGTTTTCACCAAGCGCTAAGAAGGTGTTAAGAAATATCTAAGGTTAGGGAACTTATCTCAAAGTTAGGAACACCTAACGTTGGGAATTGGTTGGTGAAAACGGGCATAAGTCACAAAAAAATTCGAAACACTGAATGAACATCCGGAATTTGATATCATCGACATAACCAAAAACATAAGTTTGAATATTATACTAAATTATACCGAAATCACAAGTCAAGAAGCTGCTTGGTATGGTTTGTCCCAAATGAGGTGATTCAACGTGACCTGCAAGTGCCTACTGTCAGGGAGGAAGTTAAAAGCTACAGCAGATCGTATTACGCAAGATTGAGTGCCCATCCGAATAGACTAGTTGAAAAACCAAAAATTGGTGAATGCAGAAACGACAGATTAAAGCGACGAAATATACACGGTTGGTTGAACAGACTATGTTGTGATTAAGCGGTTGAGAGGGAGAGGACGGATCCCTGCATGTCTTGTTAATTTTGTCAATTGTATTACTTATTATCCATTGGATAGTTGTAATAAAAATTTATTAAATAAAAAATAGTTTAATATTTATTTTTTATGGTTATATTTGAATTTTCTTACTGCTTCCAAACTTTTGTACGATAGTGTACATTTGGAACAAAATGAAAACAGATTTTAAAACATGAAAACAGAAAGCAGTTCAAAATTTTAGAGTTTTAGATAATTAAGAAATGGGTGAATAATTGATTAGAAGATGTTGTCTCTAACAGAGAAGTAAAGAAAATAAGCTTGGTAAAAATACGAGAAAAAGACGTGAAAATCACGTGATAACTATTCCGTCATAAACTGGTGATAAATACCACGTATTGTTGACGTTACTTGTAGGTTGTATACGTCGACGACTTACCCAAAATTGAGACAAATTATCTCCAAAATTGATGTCAAAATGTTGACACGCTGCAATCTGGGTAAAGACTACGTACAAACGTTAACGTAAATATTTGAGCACATTCCACCGGTTTTACCAAAAACCGCCACATATACGTTCTTAATTTATGGTAAATACGAGAAAAGACGTGAAAATCACGTGATAGCTATTCCGTCATAAACTGCTGATAAATACCACGTATTGTTGACGTTCCTTGTAGGTTGTATACGTCGACGACTTACCCAAAAATTGATGTCAAAATGTTGACACGCTGCAACCTGGGTAAAGAGTACGTAAAAACGTTAATGCAAATATTTAAGCACATTCCACCGATTTTACCGAAAAACCGCGACATATACGTTCTTAATTTATTTTTAAAGATCTGTTTACACGTATTTTCACGCGACGATAAGATTAGGCCCACTTTGGCAGTGACGTATACCGGCTCGCATCTGGTTAACAAACGCTTCGAACAAAATTTTGTGTTAAAAGTTAATAACACCGAAATATACCTAGAATCAAATCCCACATGTGATCGTTCAACCACAAATCACAAACCTTCCTGCATTATGGTATATTTCCACTTTACTTCAACGTTATAATTTTGATCCTACTTTTAATTGTACCTTTTCCTAAAAGCGGCGGGAGTAGTGTGGCAGTCACACCCATTCAGAATAACTAAAATATTTATAATCCTTTAAGCCTTGATGCTAGAAATTAATCCAGTTAACCGTAGAATATAGATATTGATTTAATGCTTCATATTCCATTACCACGATATGGAGAGTTTGTTTATTTATGTTAATGTCTATAGAGAAGTAACTTGTTAGGCTTTGAAGTTTACTACAAAAACAACTAATTTATTTATGGAATTAAAATGTTATAAATTTGTTAAGTTTTAAAATACTTTTTCAAAGTTATAATTTTATGTTAATTTGAATTTTGTTATTAATAATTTTCTATTTTTATTTTGGTTTTGTTGTGCATTTATTTTATAATTATTATCATTTTATTATTTAATCAAAATAAAAATATTTTTTGATATTTGAACATTGTTATTAATAGTATATAAAATAATTTCTTAAAAACTGAAACTGCTTTTAACAGATTAAATTCACTTAAGCATGAAAATTCTAAAAAATGATTTTGTGTTGAGTGTATAATTTAAGCTCTGCATTTTTATTAAATTTGGTCAATTTTGATACATAAAATTTGAAATTTTTTAATATTAATTTTTATAATTTTATTAAGCCCCTCCGTTGAATTGATTCTAGATTCGTCCCTGTTTATCGTACTCTCACCAATGATGCAGCTCCTTGTGTAGTAAGAGAGAGTTTTGTATCTTGAAATGTTTCCACCTTGGAACATTTCTCTGACCATTATTTATTATTTTATTTATTTACAACTTTACATTCCTGTTTGCAATATAGCTATCCCGCGGAGGATCAGCACCCATACAAACAAAACTTTCGGCGAGTGCCGATTAACCCTGATTGCGATTTTTACTATTCTTTTGCCAGATACACATAAAAAATAAAATGTGTGGGCTGTCCACAAATTTGGTTAAAAACGGCTTTAAAATTAATTTGTAACGCAATTTTATCATTCGCTCTTGTAAACTGAAACCCCCGCCTATCGAAATTAAAATAGGTTGTGGCAACATTTAAGATACCAGAATCTCGTTTTATACAACGAATTATGAAGGATGAGGGTCTAATTAACTAATAAAAAAATTAAATTTATGATCGGACAACAAATTTCGGAAAAAAATCATTTTTTGTGTGAATTCGACTCTTGATGTAGTTGCACTGTCAAAACTCACTTTTTGCACCCTGCGAGACCCTCTGGGTCGCTTCGGGCGTTACAAGCGGTTTTGACACGCGCTTTACTTAGTAGAAACATCCCCCAAGTAGTTCCAACTCAAAAAAGTATGGATGTTGACGCAACGGATCTTAGAGAGCGACTGGTATCGGGTCCGCGACAACTCGCCGCGGCCGACTCGCCGCGGCCAACTCGCCGCGGCCGACTCGCCGCAGCCAACTCGCCGCCAAGCCCAACTCGCCGCCAAGCCCAACTGGCCGCCGGCCAACTCGCCGCGTCCAACTCGCCGCGGCCAACTCGCCGCGAAATATTATTTTAAAATGAGTTATACAGGGTGTAAACAAAATAACTTTAAAAATATTATTATTGTATTATAGTCATACAGGGTGTATACAAAATATCTTTAAAAATATTATTATTGTATTATAGTCATACAGGGTGTATACAAAATATCTTTAAAAATATTATTATTGTATTATATGCAAAGTGAAAATCTTCAGTGAATTCCCTTGATCTTCGGGTTGTATTTCGTAGAGATTGAACTTTTAATAGTTTTTTTTAAGTTTTTAGGGTCTTCCAGGCCGTTTTTTTTATCGCTTACAGAGCCGGTTTCATGAAATTTTTTAATGACATGTCGAATTCCAATCACCGATGCTGTTGTTTTTTGCAATTTCACGTAAACTATGGCCTTTTTGATGAAGGAAAACCATTTTATGTCTATCATGTTCACTAATTTTTACCATATTGAACCAATTTTGATATTGAATTTTTTTAAATCAAATTAATTAATTTTTTAAATAACTTTGAAAAACCGAATTAAAATACGTAAACGGCGTATTTCTTGTCCACATTCAAAGTGGTCAACCAAATTGTGTTCCTTTACCTAAATCATATACGCATTTTAGTATTTTGTATTTAAAATGTTATGTTAAATGTTTAATACCAACATTATATTATTACATTTGCTGTACTATATAAGAGTTTACATTGGAACAAAATAAACATACATAACAAAAAGCAAAAAAGATTTCGTTCAGTAATAAGTGTGTTCTCAGTTCTTGAAACGTAAACGGTTAAGTTTGATTGAAAAATGGAAGGTCAAATAGTGTCTCAGCGTAAAAAAGAAAAGTTTAGTTGTGATGGTTTTATTTATGTATTCGATAAAAATTCTAGTGACGGTAGTACGAAATTTTGGCGGTGTGAACAAAGGACACGTTGTAAAGCGAGGATTCACACTATTGGTGACGAAGTTATCAAAAGGATTAACGAACATTCTCATGGTAGTTCTGCTGCAAAAGTAGAGTCGGATACAGTTGTCACAAAATTAAAAACGCGCACAAGAAACTGTAGAAGCTACTATCCAAGTTGTAAACGAGAGTACCGTTGGTTTATCTGAAGCCGCGCAAGGAGTCTTCCCAACTTATGGAGCACTTCGTAAAGCAGTTCAACGAAGAAGGAATCAAGTAAACGCGGCGCCACCTAACCCTTTAAATCTGGAAACACTGGTCATTCCAGAACCATATACCCTTTATGAAAAGCAACCTGGTATAAGTGAAAATTTTTTATTGGCAGATAGTGGACCTGATGCAAATAGAATTTTAATTTTTGGAAGGATGCATAGTTTGCAAATCCTGAAAAACTCCAAAGAATGGTATGGTGATGGGACATTTAAATCAGCACCTCCACTATTTGCTCAAATTTATACAATATTAGCCGAAGGACATGGTGGAGTTCATCCCATATTTTACGCTTTATTGCCCAATAAGCAGCAAAATACGTACATCAGAATGTTTAACATGATTAAATTAATTCAAGCAGACCTTAATCCCGATTCTATAGCGTGCGATTTCGAAGCTCCAGCTTTCAACGCTATGAAAGAATGTTTTGTTGGAAGTAAAATACACGGTTGTTTTTTTCATCTCATGCAAAATATGCAAAAACATCTTGGCCAGTTAGGATTAATGGGAAGATATAGAATGACGCAGATTTTGCTCTTAGAGCAAAAATGATTACCACATTAGCTTTCGTACCCATACAGGATCTTGATCAATCTATAGATGCTTTAGCCCAAGAACTACTGCCAGAACTTCAACCGTTACTAGAATGGTTTGAAGACTATTACGTTGGTCGAATGAATAGACGTGGAAACGGTAGACGCCCTGCAATGTTTCCGCCGGAAATGTGGAATTTGTATGATAGGGTAATCAACCAACAAAACCGTACAAATAACCATGCAGAAGCTGCCCATCGTCGAATTCAATTAGAACTTGGAATGGACCATCCAACTATTTGGAAATTTATTGATGGTTTGAGAAAAATACAAAAAGGACGAGATATTTACTATGAGCAGCTAGTTGCAGGTCACGCACCACCAATTAAACTAAAAAAATATCGAGATGCGGATGAAAGAATTTTACGTATAGTAAGGGCCTATGAAAACAGAGATCTTATGGATTATTTAAGAGGTATCGCTCACAACTACGAAATGGCTGAATAACGAATGACGTTAAAATAATTGTTGAATAATATGTAATAAATCAATAATTAATTTGATTGAACTGTGTTATAATATTATTTACTAGATACGCGATTGTTGTTTACAAATCTGCAGTAGTGTACATATTATTTCGATCACCAAACTTCAAATTTAATAAATTTTTGCGCGGCGAGTTGGCCGGCGGCGAGTCGGGCCGCGGCGAGTTGGGACGGCGGCGAGTTGGCTCGCGGCGAGTTGGGGTGGCGGCGAGTTGGCCGCGGCGAGTCGGTCGCGGCGAGTCGGCCGCGGCGAGTTGTCCCATCCCCACACACCCCTCCACCCACTCACCTCCATATCTCTCAGATCCCCCGTCACCTGCTCCCACCATTTAATCCGTGGTCTACCCTGTATCCTATTCTCACTTGGCTTCCATAATGTTATTTTTTTCACAATGTCTTCGCCCTGACTCCGCATTATGTGACCCAACCAACGTATTCTCCGCCACTTGATGAATTTCACTATGTCCTCTCCTTTAAACTTCTGCAGTACTAAATAATTCATCCATGCTCTATGTTCGCCATTCTTATCCTTTTTGGTTCCAGGATAGTTCTCAAAATCCTTCTTTCGCATCTTCTCAGCATTTCGGCTTCAGCTTGGGATAGGCACAGTGTTTCTGCTGCGTACGCAATCGTTGGCCTTATCAGTGTCTTGTAAATTTTCACTTTGGTGTCTCTTTTAAGTTTATTATGCTTCAACATTGCTTTATTTGCGTAAACACCCGATTTCCTGCTTGCACCCTTCTCATTAGTTCATCTAATCTACTGTTGTTATTATTGATCTCTACTCCTAATTACACATACAATTACGATACACAGAACTCTCAAGAACCTAACTCGAAGAGAGACTAAAATCAAATTCTATAAAACAATGGCGGTTCCCGTCCTAACATAATGGATGCGAAACATGAGTACCATCCAAAAGAGAGAAATCAAAAATACAAGCAGCCGAAATGACATTCATGAGAAGAACTAAAGGCTGCACAAGAATGGATAGAATAAGAAACGAAGACATACGCGAGGAACTACATATCTTCTCCATTAATCAGAAGATCTCTGAGTATAGAGAAACTGGAAGTCGCACATCAATAGAATGGAGAATGACAGAATTCCAAAAGATCCTCTCGTATAGCCCGAAGAGGAGAAGAAACGTCGGCCGCCCAAGAAAAAAATGGCGCGATCTGTGAAGTCGAAACAGGCAAACACTGCCTATACCTTGAAAGGAGAAGAAGACTCCTAAGTAAACGAGCCTATTTACTTTTTCAAAGTAAAATCATTTACCTTTAAGTCCGATTGCGTACCCTTCTCGTCTCTACTGCACTTCATATATTTGATCTTGTTTTCGTTCACGAGCCGGCTCATTTCTTTTGCTGCACCCATCATTTTCTTGAACATTTTGACCATTTTGCTGATAGATCTAGCAATTATGAGAACGTCATTTGCATATGCAACAATCTGCCCTTGTTTTGTTATTATTGACCCCTCGGTGTTTACTCTTCTTATAAATTTTTCCAAATCATATTAGACCGTGTCGCCGAGAGCGCATCTCCCTGTTTGACACCGTTGTAAATCTCAAAACTATCCGTTTCTCCATCTGACGTTCTGACACATGCCGCAGTATTTTCCAAGGTCATTTTTATCAATTTAATCAACTTTGCTGGTATTTTCATCTTCTTCAGTGCCGCATACATTCTCACTCTGATGACTTTGTCAAAGGCTTGCCGAAAGTCCACGAACAGCATATGCAGCTCAATTCCATGTTCCCACGTCTTTTTCATAATTCTTCTTATCATATGAATCGTATCTACCGTCGACTTTCCCGGAAGAACCAAATTGATACTCTCTATTGTCGCACCTGTATGTTCTTTTAACCTTCTGTGTATCATTGTCGAGAGTATCTTGTATGCTGCACCAAGCAATGTTATTCCTCTATAGTTTCGACACACTTCCGCATCACCTCCTTTTTTCAATGGCACAATGACACTCTCGTTCCACTCTGTGGGCATCCTCTCCTCTGTCCAAACTCGTTGTTATAACTCGCAGAGCCTTTTTCCGATCTCTTCTCCCCCGTGTTTGATGAGTTCGTTGTTTAGTTCATCTTTTTCTTTTACATCTTATGAATTACCCATCTTATTTTCTTTGTGGCCATTAGATGATGATAATTCTACAGTTTACAGATTTCCCTTAGCGCGATCATCTCCAAAAAGTAAGTTTGTTTTATTTTTTTCCTTCTTGTTTTGTGTTTATACCTATGAATTGTAACTAACTATATGTTGGGCTATTGAATTTGATTGGAGAATTCGCTCAATAAAATCACACAAATAAAATAACTTTTTTTCGTTATTGCATGTATGTATCTGTGTGCATGTCCAGAAAAGTCCACATTTGTAATGCAAAATTCTGATATTTGCAGAATGGCCAGCTTTCTATTATATCACTAGCAAACATTTTTAAAACCAACAAGAATGTAAATTAGAATTTTTATCAAACATGAACCACTCTACCAACTCCTCAGAAGATATCCATGTAGGAAATAGCAAGGAAGATTGTTTGAGACTGACTTGGTAGTTGTCAAAGTGAATTGTAAACTTCCCCGAGTAGCAACAAAAGTTGCTTGGAGACTAAAATCTCAGTGATCTACTCCTGAAGTCTGTTTGAAAATGCATGAAGAGCTTAAAAGTTTTAGGTTGAAAAGTTCTTTTCTATAACGGTTTCTTTCACTCTGATTGGCTCGATGAAGCAGTGCAATAAGCAAATCTTCATTTTGCAATGAAGTATGATGTTGATAAGAAAAGTAAAAGTGGGCAAAAATACTGAACATACCAATTAGTAAAAGAATACAATATCTTAGATAAAATTATTATTTGCAAATTATGGATTGATGCTTCTCATGAAGATGGGATAATCAAACGAAAATAATTCTTTTTACAGCCTTTTCACTTTGCTGAGAAGTAACCAACCACAATTTCGAATTTGATCATATTATTAAACATACGACTTTAAGTAATTATTGTTTAAGTGTGTGGAAAAGATGTTAAAAATTTTTAATGTAGGTAGGTAGCTAAAGTGCATTTTTACGATCTTGTTACAAAAATTACCGTGATCTATAAATAATATAAACGGTTTGTAGTACAAGATTAAATGCAAAAAAGCCAAAATATATTTTTAAAGGAATATTCTACGATATATCTCGTTCACTTCCTTGTCACGCGTTGCTTTTTGCAGCACATCACGTTGCTGATCCACGATGACACTTATCTAATATACCATAACACATCTAAGCTTATGATATCCAGCTAGGATTCGTTTCTTTTTCAAACGTATAGTTAACCACTGTTATTTTTCCAAAAAATTAAAGTTGGGTTTTTATAAATATTTTATAAAATTACGTCTTTATTTTTAAAATACTTTAGAAATTATTGAAATCTATGTCTCTTAACTTCCTAAATTGTTCTATCGATCCTTTGAACCCATAAAAGGGATTACTGTTATAATAGCAGCGTGGTTTAATGAAAGACATCAAATAATTTTCCATGGTTATGAAAACTTGAAATTTCGAAAAAGAACAATTAACAATAAAACAAAAATTAACTTTAAAAATAAGATTTATATTTGATACCTAACCTTAAAATAAACAAACTTTATTTCGACTTACACTTCGGGAATGGTGGTAATTAAAATATTCAGTCCCAATTTTTATTAGTTGGCATTTAAATAATGTATATTTTGTAATATTCTATATTTTTCGATTAATTTCTTGTAATATTTATTTTTATTAATGCCCTCTCCCACCACATAATCGAAAGCATCACGCTTTGTCATTAAACTTCGTCGATGTTTCAGTCGATTTGAGCTATTCGTTGATGAAAAAAGTAACCAAACGGAAAGAAACTTTGTTGAACTGAAAAAATCCTTCAAACTTTTTGAAGAAAACTTGTAAATTTACTTTCCAAATTAATGTTTTAGATAGGTACCTGCTATTATTTAAGTTTCGGTATACCAATAGAAGCTGGAAATTACGTATTTCACGAATTGCCTGTTGGTTTCTGTTTCTCAGTTATAATTCTTATCTAAATTATATTATATTGGAGTTTATATTAAGGGTAGCGGGCTAACGGCATCATATTTTAGATTACAAAGTGCTGACAGGTAACACCGGCAAAGTTGGCGATTGTGGTAGCACGTTGTGGTTCGGGCACCCGGAAGCGGATCCACTAAGAAACGCACGTACCGGATCGTAACCACCATCAACTAAAAGTATACATTAAATTACCTAAGTTTGAAATTAGAGAACTCTAATTGTTGCTCTATAATTTTTGTTTTAACTTGGCTGTTTATTTCACAGGTAGGTAGAAATTAGTGCTTAGTTTTGTCCTTTCGTCCCTTGCAATTAACAAAATTTAACGCTGTAACTATTTACAAAATTTGAATAGTTTTAAGTTCAAATTTATGTTGAGTTAAGTGTCTCTAAAATAAATATTTTGACTATACAAAAATGTAACAGAGGTAACAAAACTTTTAAACTAAGCCCTAATTGATTGCAGCGCCTTGTAATCAAGTTATAACTTTGCCTGTAATGTGAGTTTCCGATTGATCTGATTCTAACCGTATGTGGATGGGAATCGGGAAATAATTAATTCCCTTTTCAATAAAAAAAATATATATATAAAGTGCTTTCAATTTGTTTTAGTTAATCTGTAAGTTAAATAAAGTACCCGTTAACTTCAATGCATTTTTATTTCATTAACTTTCAAACAGTTTACGTTAAAATCAATATTTTGTTGCTTTTAGAGAAAACTAAAGCGAGGGAAACTACTCCAACGTTTTCCACCCAAATATTTTTATCTGCACATATTTTCGGAAAATAAATAAAATTTCAATTTAGACAGAACATTTGAAAATTAACTTTATTTGAATTTTGACATCAATTTGAAAATATCAAAAACCATTGCCGTGGTTCTAATAATTATTATTCTCTGTGAATGATATTTAAAATTTTTCCGGATTTATATAAATTGTGGTTTTAATGCCGTGGCGACGCCCCATTATTTTTGAAAGACTAAAAATAACTATGATTATTATCAAAGCTCTCATCTGAAATGCTACTAAAATTAACTAATGAAAGTTAAACTCCTTCTGGACTCAAACCCGAAACTTTCGCATTAATAGTTGATCGTGCTAATATACAACAAATTAAAAATATTGATTATTGTTTATTAATAATTCATTATGACCACATTACAAACAAAATACTTTTTAATTGAAAACCTATTAAAACCAAAAACATAAAAATAATTAACTGAATATACACAAAGGTATATTCGACTAATCTTCTTTAAACATTTCTAAAAAGAAAATCATTACATTTGTTAAATTCGAACCAATGAAAGGAAAGCCTAAGTAAATATTTTCATATGCCAATAAAAAAAATTATCTTTTTAGTTGTTTTATAATAAAATTTTTGGGGACGAGTAAAAACCCTTATCCGATTTTGACTATTTTTAAAGTGGATTATAAAAGATAAAAAAGGTTCACACATTTTTGGAAAAAAACGGCTTTAAAAATTTATTTACAACGCAATTTACTAATTGGCTTTTTTAAACTGTAACCTCGCTTATTGAAATTAAACTAGGTTGTGGCGACATTAAAGATACCAGAATCTCGGTTTTTACAACGAATTATGAAAGATAATGATGTAATTAACAAATAAAAAAATAAAATTTCTGGTTGGTCACCAAATTTCGGAAAAAATTCACTTTTTGTGTGAATCTGAGTTTTGTTGTAGTTGCGTTTGTCAAAACCACTTGTAGCGCCCGAAGCGTAGCAGACTGGGGCGTTTACGTACTGAAAACATCCGCAAGATAATACAACTTGAAAAGTTTGAAAAGACGGATTTCTTACCTCGACCCAAATTTCTGTGCAGGAGTTTTTTCAGTCAGCAAAATTTAAGAATTCTGTTTTGGAAGCCATTTTCATCTCAGTACCTTTGATACACTACAAGTTTAATGGTTAATAAGTTTAAAAAACATAACAACAAATCTTGCCATTTAAAATATCTAGACAATTTCAACTGTAAAATGTACAGAAATATGTAAATGGGATTTTGAAACATTCGCTGAAATAAAATGTGAATTTGTTTGCTTGAAGGGCGATTCCTTCTTGATGTAAGCAGAAATGTGACCACTAATATAAAACGGCAAATTAAAAAGGAGGAAAATGTTAATCAAAGGTGCAAATTTTAATTTAAATACAAAACCAAAGTTATTTTTAAAATGTTGGCAATTTGAAAAAAAGCGCACGACTCAGACTTAAAGTTGCGTTGAAGTTTTTAAAGTGTTTCAAAAGGGTTTTTGAAGTTTGAATTCCTCCAAGGATTGGGTAGATCAAGTAAAACAAAAAAATAATAAGTTTAAGAAGTTTGATAAAATTGTATGTTGTGCAATAATTTATTATTGAAGTATTTAAAAATTGGGAGAAGCCAAGATGTCGATGATTAAAATTATAAAATTGACTAAAAAATAGAAAATTTTAATTGAAAAATGGAGGAAAGACGAGAAAGAAGTTTAATTAGGATATTTTGGACCATCAGTAATAGTAAATTTTGCAGAACTAGGCTAAAGGAACTCAAACAGAAAAAAAAAACAAAACTGCAAATCAAGGTCGGCGTCAAGTTTTACGCCGCTACAAGCAAGATTTAAATTTTCCTCCCCATGTCCCCGCGAGTCACGAGAAAATAGCCTTGGGTTCCCACTCGTCTTTAAAATCTGCAATATCTGAAAACCTGGGAATTTTCCGGTATTAGTAAAGAAATTAGAAAATTTAAAATTAGTACTTTAGGCATGGAAAATTTTTTAAATTTCAAAACAATGAAAATTAAATTAAAAAGAATTATGAAAATTTGAATTCGAATCCGGGCCAGGGTAAGAAATTTATTCTGACCGTCTTCCGCGCCAACTCGTTCGGCAAGCGAGGCATTAAACTGCCAGAACTTTTCAGTAGAACCAAACTAATCCTTTAGAGAAAAGTTTGGGGAAATGCAGGCTGATGAAGAAGAATAATAATTTAATTGGTTTAATAATTCAGTTGTTTCTAGTTCTACTAGCGACCCGCCCCGGCTTCGCACGGTGCAATGCTGATCTAAATTAAATACACTACAGAAAAACTATGAACGTTGTATATAAAAACATAGCGGCCCGCTCCGACTTTGCACGGGCATAAAATATATATGCCTATGTCACTCAATGAAAACATGATTAAAATCGATCCAGTATTTTGATTCATTCATTACTGCCCTTGGCCTGCACGCATTAAATTTGGAGTAAAACAATTCCTCTTTCCTATACTTACTATGAAGATTTCCTGCTATCTTTGGAATATCTAAATTCATACAATTTTATTACATTACACATTTACACACGGGTTTTATCAAGTACTGTTATTTTCCTCGCTAGAGAGCTCCGATAATAAACGCGTCCGATTGCTGCTAAATTCAAAGTGCTATAGGAGAACCGCGGCCTCCGACGCGCTATTTATAGGCATGCCTCCCGCAATGCCCCGTCCGACCGGTACCGCCCGCCGCAAACGCAAATTTTAAATTTGTAATATCTCCGAAAATATTTGTTTAATTTACATGCTGTAAGGAACCATATTGATCTATATTAATTGCACACTGTATTAAAGGTACTTAATTCGATAAGGATTAATGCCGTATTGCTTAAAATAGCTTCGTAAATAAGCCATTTTTCACGTAAAAGTAAACAATAAAAATGGTTAATGTGGGTTATCCTAAAAGATAAACATATACCATCGCGGACTTTTTTGTAGACCTTTTTATGGTGTACAATACTGTAGTACATTAATTTGATCTAACTCGTAGGGTTTAGGCAGCGTTTTTGCTAAATTGCTAAATAAGCCCAAAAAATTACGACATCACGTTAGAAACCTCTAAAATTAGCAATGTTGCCTTAGTATATGATGCATGTATTATACATATAAACCTTCCTCTTGAATCACTCTATCTATTGGAAAAAACCGCATCAAAATCCGTTGCGTAGTTTTAAAGATTTAAGCGCACATAGGGATATAGGGACAGAAAAGGCGACTTTGTTTTATACTATGTAGTGATAATAAACGGTTCAATATTTAACATTTCAAAATTTTGGTTCGATAATAATTTTTAATAATTAAATTCAAATATTTTGTTTATTATAATTTAATTATTTTTTTTAATCACTCGTATTTCAGTAAACTGTTTGTTCAAATGCAACTGCTTTGTTCTAAAATTTAACTTTTGTTTAATAAGCAATGATGGTTTAATAAATTTAACTGTTTATTCAATAATTAACTGCTTTGCAATATTTAATTATTTTTCCGAATTGTTTCATTTTTTGATTCAAGTTTTATCCTTGATTTGCAAAATGTATTTAACAATTTTTAACAATTTTCCTGTTTTTCAACAATTCAACTGTTTTATGAAAAAGTAAAAAAGAAATTTGCCTATATTCGATCAACTATTGATACAAGGCATTCACTAAAGTGGATAAAAATTTCTTTTGTCTATGATTTTTAACAAATCCGCGGTTTTGAGTTGATGTACACATAAAATGAAAGGTTACAGTGCTTTTGATAAAATGTTCTAATACTTAAACTTCTCTGAAAAAAGCAATGCCCAATGGGAAAAGTTAACAGAAGAAGAAGATCAAAATAACTTTATTTTGTCAAACAATGCATATTTTCAGTAGCATTTGTTTAATAAATTCAGCTGTTGTGTTCAATTAATTCAGCTGATTGCTTTAATAATTCAACTGATTTGTTCAACACGATAACTGTTTTTGATTAATAATAATTTAATTATTTTTTGTTGAATTATTTAATTGTTTTTGCTTCAACGGTTCAATTATCTTTAAATCAACAATTCAACTGTTTTTTAGCAATTCAACAGATAGTTTAACAATTTTCCTTTTTCTTTCAACAATTCAAATATTTTATGCAGAAAAGCTACTACTTTGTTAAACAAATTCAACTATTTTATTCAATAAATTTAGCTGTTTTGTTTAAATAAGTTGATTGAGTGGTTCAATAATTCAACTGCTTTGTTCAACATATTAATTATTTTTGGTTCATAATAATTTAATTATTTTTTGTTGAATTATTTAATTGTTTTTGCTTCAACAGTTCAATTATCTTTGATTCAATAATTCAACTGTTTCTTTAGCAATTCAACAGACATTTTAACAATTTTCCTGTTTCTTTAAACAATTCAAGTATTTTATGCAGAAAAACTATTACTTTGTTAAACGAATTCAACTATTTTATTTAAGAAATTCAGCTGTTTTGTTTAATAAGTTGAGTTAAGTGGTTCAATAATTCTACTGCTTTGTTCAACATATTAATTATTTTTGGTTCATAATAATTTAATTATTTTTGTTGAATTATTTAATTGTTTTGCTTCAACAGTTCAATTATCCTTGATTCAACAATTCAACTGTTTCTTTACAATTCAACAAACATTTTAACAATTTTCTTGTTTTTTAAACAATTCAATATTTTATTGAAAAACTATTACTTTGTTAAACAAATTCACTATTTTATTTAATAAATTCAGCTGTTGTTTAATAAGTTGAGTTGAGTGGTTTATGATTCTACTGCTTTGTTCAAAATATTAATTATTTTTGGTTTTTTTTTGAATTATTTAATTGTTTTGTTTCAAAGTTCAATTATCCTTGATTCAACAATTCAACTGTTTCTTTAGCAATTCAACGACATTTTAACAATTTTATTGTTCTTTCAACAATTCAAGTATTTTATGCAAAAAGCTACTACTTTGTTAAACAAATTCAACTATTTTATTCAATAAATTTAGCTGTTTTGTTTAAATAAGTTGAATTGAGTGGTTCAATAATTCAACTGTTTTGTTCAACATATTAATTATTTTTGTTCATAATAATTTAATTATTTTTTGTTGAATTATTTAATTGTTTTTGCTTCAACAGTTCAATTATCCTTGATTCAACAATTCAACTGTTTCTTTAGCAATTCAACAGACATTTTAACAATTTTCTTGTTTCTTTAAACAATTCAAGTATTTTATGCAGAAAAACTATTACTTTATTAAACGAATTCAACTATTTTATATAATAATTTTAGCTGTTTTGTTTAATAAGTTGAGTTAATGGTTCAATAATTCAACTGCTTTGTTCAACATATTAATTATTTTTGGTTTATAATAATTTAATTATTTTTGGGTTGAATTATTTAATTGTTTTTGCTTTAACAGTTCAATTATCCTTGATTCAACAATTCAACTGTTTCTTTAGCAATTCAACAGACATTTTAACAATTTTCTTGTTTCTTTAAACAATTCAAGTATTTTATGCAAAAACTATTACTTTGTTAAACGAATTCAACTATTTTATTTAATAAATTCAGCTATTTTGTTTAATAAGTTGAGTTGAGTGGTTCAATAATTCAACTGCTTTGTTCAACATATTAATTATTTTTGGTTCATAATAATTTAATTATTTTTTGTTGAATTATTTAATTGTTTTTGCTTTAACAGTTCAATTATCCTTGATTCAACAATTCAACTGTTTTCTAGCAATTCAACAGACATTTTAACAATTTTCTTGTTTCTTTAAACAATTCAATATTTATGCAAAAACTTTACTTTGGTTAAACGAATTCAACTATCTTTATTTAATAAATTCAGCTATTTTGTTTAATAAGTTGGTTAGTGGTTAATAATTCAACTGCTTTTTTGTTAACAACATTTAATTATCTTTGGTTCATAATAATTTAATTATTTTTGTTGAATTTATGTTTTTCAATAAATCAATTGTTTTAAATTATTTTTCACAATTTAATTTTATCAATAAAACTGTATTTATTAATAAATTCAGGTGTTCTGTTTAATAAATTCGGCTAATTACTTCAATAATTTAACAGCTCTGTTCAACATATTATTAAATTATTTTTAGTTTTAATAATTCTATTATTTTTTGTTGAATAATTCAATTGTTTTTGGTTCAACAACTCAATTATCCTTGATTCAATAATTTAATTATGCGCAGTTCAGCAATTCAACTGTTTTTTCGACAAGTCAACAGGTTTTTCAACAATTTCACTGCGTTTTTCAGCAATTCAACTATTTATACAAAAAAGTTACTACTTTGTCAAAAAATGCAACAATTTGGTTCAATAATTTAACTGCTTTTACTATTTTAACTGTGCCTTTTAGCAATTCAATTGTTTTATGCAGAAAAGCTACTACTTTGTCAAAAGATGCAACTGTTTTTTTCAATAAATTTAGCTGTACTGCTTAATAAATTTAGTTGTTTGGTTTAATAAATTTAGCTGATTGGTTCAATAATTTAACTACTTTGTTCAACATTATATTTTTGGTTTAAAACAATTTAAATTCAATATTAACTTTACAATTCAACTTTTTGTTTAACAATTTAACAGATTTTTCAACAATTTCACTGTTTTTTAGCAATTCAACTGTTTTATCAAAAGTCACTACTTTGTCAAAATAATTCAATAAATTTACTTTTTTTATTTTTTTTTTTGCCTTTAATTTTTTTAATTAATTTGAATTGCTTTTTGTTGAATAATTCGATTGTTTTTGGTTTAATAATTAAACAATTTCACTGCCTTTTGATTATTTTTCCGCCAAAATATTTAATTTTGTTTACCAAAATTCAAAGTTAGGAAAAATGATTAATTTTAAACAAAGGAAACCTGAAAAGTTGATTATCATTGTTTTTCTTGGTTTTTTATATATTTTGAATGATTCTGCCACCCTGAAGCAGCCTCTTATTAAACCAAAAGTAGTCACATAAAAATTAAGTACCTATTTTATTTTATAATTTAACATTATTTGTACCCTAGGGTAATTTTAAGTAATTAGTATTAATGTTTAAAGGAAATTGATTCTTCATCTGATTTTGAAGACATTTCAATTCTCTCGAAGTCTTCAGTCAAATGACTGGTTTGAAGCAGCTCCCCACTCTTTCTCCACATTTCAATTAGACAGTTAAAATTCTAAATTTAATTAAAATCAGATTTTTTATTAAATAAAACTGTAAGCGATTCCATCATTAAATTGCAAATTGTTATTTGAAAAAATTTAAACAGTAACATTTGAACCATAGCAATATAAATTATTATCAAATGTAGTTGACACTTCACATATTTTTAAATGTAATTGTCAAACATATCAATAGTAAACTGCTGGAATTGTTTGCCAAGAAAACTCTTTTAAACAAATTGTATTACACTTACCGTGGTTTGAAGACCACGTTAAACAATAGGTTCATCATATACGTAAAAACATTTCTAATGCATACCACACACGTCTTAAAAGAGATATGGAAAATAGATAAAGATTTTACGATTTACAGTTAATTTTCTACCAAAAAATCGCTGAGAAAATATAATTAACTGAAGATCTTTAAACCCACGTTTTGAATTTATTAATTAAGAAATTATAGTCTGTGGCATAAATACCTCCCACAAAAATAAATATTGGGAACTTTTTGGAACTTTTTTGAATTTTTATATTCTTTACGATTTTGTAATCAATGATAACAATCTTGCAATATCTTTAAAAATATATCGATTAACGCACCCAAACCATGCTGGTTGTACTTACTGTGATGCTGCTGGAAAGACACCTAGTTACACTACGCTCCGACTTAATTAATAAGGTTAAATTATCCATATACCAACTTCTTAAATTGTTAATTTAAAATTAATTTTAGTTAAAATACAAGGATAGCGTACATAAAAGCAAACTTGTAATTTATTTAAAGTAACTAGGTACAGACAAAGTACCAAACAATTTTGGCTAAATTCCTAATATAAATTATGCATGTCAAAACCTTACCATTTTAACCAACTGTACTTCATAGTGTAATTTTCCGTAATTTCCTTATATGTAAATTTTAAACAAATAAAACAAGAAGTTATTAATTAATACAACAAGCGTTTATACATAAAAATCGAAAACTAATTACGTGAAATATACAAATATTGAATTTAATTTTTGGCGATACCTATTAAATTACAATGGCTTTTCGTACCTAATCCGAAATTTAATAAGTCAACAAAGTTTATTTGTTATAGGTAACAATTTGCAATTAAAAGGCGCAAGCGCCTTGTTAACTTTTCATTCTTCCTTTAGCGAAGGCGCTCGTTTAAACAGTAGCGTCGCGACGCTTGCTAAAAGCTTATAACTTGATACAAAATTTAAATTAATTAAAAATGAATTAGCTGGTTTATTGATGGGCGAAGTATTCCAACTTTCAAAAATGTTTTAATGAAACAATATCATGATTGGATTTTTTAATGGCAGAATACTTCTTCTGAGTTACTTATACATTAACGCTTGCAGTAAGTTTTACTTTTTTTTTGATAATATAATTATGAGTGGTAATGAATTCGAAGGAAAATTAATATTTCAAGCATGATTTTAGTTAAAATATTTATTTACTATGAAATTTAACAGTAATGTTTTTTAAACTATTTTTTACAATCATAAAAACGTTATTGTAGAAATTATTATTGGAGTAAAAATAAATAAACTTCACGTGCCACAAATTACACAACTTGGGAATCACGTGATTTTAGATTGTGATTACAGTTGGGAAGAAGCAAAAGATGATGGTTTGGTTGTGAAATGGTATTTTAACAAAGAGAAAATTCCAGTGTACCAATGGATAGCAACACAAAAGCCTCAAGTTTTAGGTAATTATTACCATTTAATTGATAGATGATATAAATTTAAAAAACTTTTCTAAAAATTCAGGTTTATTTATTCATTTTTTTGGTTTTCTTATGCAATTTTCTTTATACGACGTGAGGTTTTCTCAAGTATACCTGTAGGATATACACAGATGAAAAAATGCAATTTGATACAAACATTAATTTGGTTCAAACTAACCATAATATAACTAATAAATTTTATTTCAAATTTTCACTTAATTTGGAGAAAATTTTTAACAAAATAAACAAAACAATTTGGAATGTCGGCTTTTTAAAAATTTTAATTATACTGTTGGTGTTTTATTCGAAATTAATAAAAACCTACAGTAATTAAAGATTTTTATTCTTCAAGTAAATTTTTTTACTTGGCGGAATTGTTCTCACAGTAATAATTTCGCACGTGAATGATTGTATCAGCAATTAATACAAAAACGCATTGTCATTTCCATTTCAAGTGCGAATTTTTGTCAAAATATGTAAAATATTGGTTTGACGATTAATATAATAATCCAAATTGTATGCAGAAATGTCAAGGTGTAAAAAGTGGATTAGCAGGTAGCAGTTTTTATTCTCTCATAGTTGGAAGAAGCTTTTCGATCATTAATTCTTTATTTTTCTGATTATTTAAGCAATTGTTTTTGCTATGCTTAGTATATCGAAGTAAATATTAAAATAACTTTTTTAACAAATATTGTCTAAAATATGTAGTTCTACAATAATACTGATAGAAATTCACCAAATAGCAGTTTATTTTTCTTTTACTGAAAATCCTACCGAACAGTCCTAATAAAACTTGTTTTTAAATTATATAAATTATAAAATATATGTCATAAAAGAATTTTATAATTAATTAATTTTCGAAATTTTAAGCGCCCCATAAACTTTATGAAAGTATTTAAACAAAAACAATGCGTGCAATTTCTTCTGGCAATTAAGTCTATTAATATACCAATTAAATTAGATCAAATGCGTTCATTTATGATAATTACGGCTTTTGAAATGTCCATTTGAGTTTTAGTTAAATTTTAAAGAAACATCAAAATTTTGTCAACATTGCAAAAAAAGTATGAATAATTATAGTTAAATGTCAATTTAATTTAAATTGAGAATTATTTTTATTTACATGTGAGTATGAGTAGGACGAATATAATTTATTCATGATTGCTTTTTATACAGGCGAAACATGTCCTTTCTGATCGAACAAAAAATACATCGGAGGAAATTCAAATAATTTTAATAGTCATCTTGATACCCATTAATTTTCAATTTAAATTAACTTGATTATTAAATGTTTTTCACTTTATTATTAAAAGTTATGTTTACTTTTAACCAATTAACTTCTTTAACGCGTATTTATGGTATAGTCACTCGTTATTATGAAAAATTTTGATAAATTAGCAAAAGTTCAACTTTTTTGCATAATTTCAAAAGTGACTGATTTTAGGATTATGGGATATCAGCAGTAGCGGTTCTCGAGAACAGGCATGTTAGGGCCGTCCTACCCTAAATTTGTGTGCATCAAATCATTTTTTTTTTCATTTAAAATTTTATTATTTATAAAGTAAGTGAATTTTATAAAACCTAATATTTTAGTTCACGAGCCGCCGCTGGATATCAGATATTTTTTCGAATTAGCTTAGTTAAATACGTTAATATAATTCTTTACAACTGTCAAAAATTTTAGTAGAAACCATAATTTTGTATACGCGAAAAAAATCTTATTTTTGGTCATAAGTATTTATATCTTCCAGTGACTACATTAAAACAATTTCAAAAGGTGTTCACTACAACGTTTATCTTTAAAAATGCTTCTTGGTTTAAATCATGAGTATCCAACACCTTTCAGTCACCCAAAATTTTTAAATCCATGTCATTCATCATTTTGTATTTTTATTTTTGAACATCAACAAAATTATTGACGATCTCGAATCTTATTCTGCTACAATATTTAAATATTGAAGATAAATATTTATAAGGGATAGGTAAAAGTATAGTAGGTAAAGGACGTCCGCAATTTTTTCCAAATTTTTGACCGCCCTCTCCCTCCTTTGTCACAGTTGGTCACAATATTTTATCCCTCTTCCCCTTTCCGGAATGGCCAATGATCACGAATCAAGGACCCCCCCCCCCTCTCATTTATTATCATAATATTTTTATACGAAAAAATTCTTCAAACACAATTTTTTTTACAAATCCAAAAAATGAAATTTTTATACGGACGTCACACTTGGCTAACGCATCTCCTTCCCTTGTTACATTTAGTCACATTTTGTGGCACCCTCCTTCCTCACCCCAAGTCAAACGTCTCTTATTGACATCTCCTAAGCGTTTAATTAAAAAGTTGCCCTTCAAAAATTAGAAATTTTTTAAAAACGGATAATCCCTATCGGTATGCGTCGTTTGAATGGATTAACAAAATTTCTATAATAAACAAACAAAGGATTAATCTGCAATATTGTAAATTGCAAGTAGTTCGACGTAAATCTCTAGTTAATAAATCATCATACTATATACACCAAATCAGAAAGAGTCGGATACAATACAAGACCTTTCACAGGTGAAGGACTAAATTTTTTGGGATAACTTTGTAACCCAAATTCTAAATTAAAATTAGATATTCAACATAAGAAACAGAGACCTATATACTAAATTGATTAGCAGTTAATGCTTTGTAACAATGCAGGTTTGATCTGGTGACGGTAACTTGTATGAATCTAGTTGGTTCGAAAATCTAGTAAAGAAAGTGGTCTATTATGTAAGACAATTCCACAGTACTCTGTAATGAACGGATCAACAGTACAACTTTGTACTCCATGTCAGGAACCGGTCTAGGTGCAAATGTTTTAGTACTGGTAAAGTCGTTTTGTTACAAATAGGTAATTAAACCACCTAAATTATAAATCTTTATGGTTGAAAAAAGGGCGAAAAGCGGATTGTTATTGTTACCCGGGATAACCCCTAACGTTAAGGCCCACGGTTATACTGTAGGCCCTTTGTTGGCCTCTCCGTAAATTAAAGGCCACGTAAAGAAATGGTTTTATTTAATTTAATTGCCTAAAGTAGAGGAAAGGCAGGCACCGGCCGAACCGGCTTATACCATTTGAATGTATTACACCCTAGCAGCCCGACACTGTATAATTTTCGCAGGCTACTATGCCTGAATGTTAGGACAGTGCCTATGCATTTGGTACGCATTGAATCCGATTAAATCTCCAGTCGTAAATAAGAGATTTATAATAATAATAATAATTATATGTTGAATAAAATACTTAAAAAATAAAGTGCTATAAAATTTGAAAATTTTCCTACTTACATTTTAGTCTAGTCCCCGTTGTGCATAAGCGGTTTTGTCTTTCCAAGATATCATCAGCTAAACTATCCTTAAATAAATAAAAATAGACGAAAATTCGTTAAAATTAAAATCAAAAACTGTATTGGAATTTTTTTAATAAAATTAATTGAAATGTGTTTTGACAAACCCATATCGACATAGATAATATTCATTTTCATTCATTTAGGATAGTTTAACTAATGAGTTCTTGAAAAGACGAAACCACTTCTGCGCAACGGGGTCTTAGACTAAAATGTAAGTTGGAAAATTTTTCACACTTTTAATTTTAAAATATTTTATTCAACATATAATTTCACAAGTTAATGAACATTTACAATTAATAATAATTATATTATAATATTTAATAATCTCTCTAATAATGTCTTTTTACTTAAAATTTAAAATAATAATTATTGTTTCCAGAAGGAAATGGTATTTTAGATCCCTAATACAGAAAAGTTCTGAAATCTCCCCTAGTTTTGAGCCGAAAAATTTAAACTTTACTTACTTTTTAATTTTCAATAATTATTGTTGTCATCATAGTAAATGAAATTTTTAGTTGGCGAGTTAAATTTTTTTTTTACTTTTTAAAAATAGCCAACGATTGCTCTTTATATACTCGTACCCTTCTAAAAACAAAAGAGTTCTTTATTATTACGCCATTACAGCTGCGTTTTTCCAATTACGGCAAACTCCAAATTTGCAATTCGGTGATACAAAGCAATTTGTAAAATATAGTAAAAATTTCCAAAAACTTCTTTAGACTTTTTAATGGGCATAGTGCTAAGAAACAGACATCTTTAATGAATTATTGATAAAAGATTCACTTCATGATGACTTAATCGACAAATTTGCGAAGAGTACGGATAGAAGAATTAATCTTCTTTATAAATAGTATTGCATTGCTTACAGAGTAAGTGAATTTTATAAAAACTTTTTTATTTTCTTTTTATAGCTATTCAAAAAAAAATTAAACAAAAAGCCATATAAAAAAAAACATTTTACCCCCCCCCCCCCTCGAGTTTTCTAAAATAGCTAGCCTACCCAATATTTTAGTTCACGAGCCGCCGCTGGATATCACATATTTTTTCGAATTAGCTTAGTTAAATACGTTAATATAATTCTTTACAACTGTCAAAAATTTTAGTAGAAACCATAATTTTGTATAAACGAAAAAAATCTTATTTTTGGTCATAAGTATTTATATCTTCCAGTGACTACATCAAAACAATTTAAAAAAGTGTTCACTACAACGTTTATCTTAAAAAATGCTTCTTGGTTTAAATCACGGGTTTCCAACACTTTTCAGTCACCCAAAATTTTTAAATCCATGTCATTCATCATTTTGTATTTTTATTTTTGAACATCAACAAAATTATTGACGATCTCGAATCTTATTCTGCTACAATATTTAAATATTGAAGGATAGGTAAACGTATAGGTAAAGGACGTCCGCAATTTTTCCAAATTTTGACCGCCTCCTCCTCCATTTATCACAGTTGGTCACAATATTTTATCTCTCCTTCTCCGGAACGTCCAATGGTCACGAATCAAGGACCCCCCCCCTCATTTATTATCATAATATTTTTACACGAAAAATATCCTCAAACACAATTTTTTTTACAAATCCAAAAAATGAAATGTTTATGCGGACGTCACATTTGGCTAACGCATCTCCTTCCCTTGTTACATTTGGTCACATTTTGTGGCACCCTCGTTTCTCCCCCCAAGTCGAACGTTCTTTATTGACATCCCTTAAGCGTTTAATTAAAAAGTTGCCCTTCAAAAATCAGAAATTTTAAAAAGGGGATAATCCTATCGGTATGCGTCGTATGAATGGATTAACGAGATTTCTATAATAAACAAAAAAAGAGGATTAACCTCCAAATATTAAAATTTCGACAAGAGTCGACTAACTCTGACTCCAATAAAAATAACTTCACCAAATAAAAGAGCCGAAAAATACAAGACCTTTAAGGTGAGGATAAATTTTTTGGAACTTCTCTTGAGCCCAAAATTCGAAATTAAAAATTACGATATTCTCATAAGAAACACAGACAAACAAATTATTGCGTAATACTTTGTAACTATGCAGGATTTCTGTTGACGGGACGTGTAAATCTCGTTAGGTTGAAAATCTAGTAGGGCGGGACTATTAGTACAACGCGGTAATCTCTACAGTCACTCCCTGCTAACTGTCGGATCAACAGCTACACTTTGCCCAGTAGGACCGGTCTAGGGGCATATTTTTAGTTGGTAAAGCGTTTATCAAAACGGCAAATTTTAAATCCACCCTAAAATCTAAAATCAACAGTCGGACGAATAGGCGAAGAGACGGTCATTAGTCTGATTGTTAGCGCGATCAACTGCTAACGTAAGGCGCCACGGTTCGAATCTGGGTAGAGGCTCACTTTGTATGGCCATCTCCGTGATTCGGAAGGCACGTAAAGAAAGTGGTCTTCCTATGTTAATAAATTGCCATCATTAACAATATAAAATAAGGTAAAATAAGGTAATAGGAACATCCGAGGCCAACCTAGCAAGCTACTTCAGATATAAGATAACGAAGAAATAATATACTCAGAGTACTGAGCATGTTACTGTTAGTATACATTATAATATAATATACATATAAATAAAATTCTAAACTCATTTTAAAATTACATTTCGGCGAGTTGGTCTCAGCGAGTTGTCGCGGACCCAGCAGAGGTTGCGAAGAATCGGTTTTCACTAACTGAACCACGCCAATTTTTGGATTCACTGTAAAAATATACGCTACATTACATTTTTGCTCGGAGCGGAGTTTGCACAAAATTAGTAAAGTTTATCTACCCAATAAAATACCCTATTCTAAATTCTAAAAAAGTTTTGTTTTAATATGGGACCGCATAATTCTGCGGGGGGGAAATACAAAGAGGAATGAGAGCACTAATTAAGTGATCGCATTTCTTTAATGTCATTTTTTTCAAAATTTCAAGTCTGACCGCAAATTTTATTTTATTTTTATTTGCTTATTGCATAGTTATCTTTTATAAATTAAAAAAAGACGAAAATCGCAATCAGGGTTGATCGCCTCCCGCCAAATGTTCTTTATTTCATGATATTATATCGAATTTTATAAATCCGAGTTATTATGTGTTTCGATTAATTTCCTTTTTGGTTGAAATACAAATATGTAATATAAAATTGACCACAATAAGTTAATCTTAATAATAAAAAGCCAGGAAGTTGCTCCTACAAGCGTGTCATTTTTTGGTTAAGAAAAGCTGAAGATGAAGGTAGGATTAATGAGAAGAGAAACAAAGAGAAGAAGTTCAAAAAGAAAGAGGAAGAGGAAGTCACGGCAAATTTGTAAAGAGATATCGTTAGTTAAAGATAGAAGAAGATAACAAAAGAGATAAGAAGATAAGAGATAAAAAGGTAGAAGGGAATAGAAAAGAAGAGAAGAAAGAAACAAAACAAAACAAAAAAAAGATAACTGAAATAGAAAAACAATTTAAACGACGAATTCAATCATCATCATCTTGCTCCTGTTTTTACAGTGTGTAATTTTTTTGTTTCTTTTTCTGAAAACCTCGACTGATTGATGTCACAATAATTAAACTCTGAAATGAGAGTATTGCGAACAACCGCAGAGATAGATTCAAAAATAATATAGATAAAATAAAGAAAATAAAAGACGAAATCGAGAAAAGCAGAAGGAAATTGATAAGAAAATAGAGAAACGACGTAGTAAACGAACCAATAATATTGTGCAATTCCAAAACTGGAGTGATCTAAAACAAAATGAACTGTAAAGAAGAATATTGACAAAAGTGTGAATGAAACAAGCTGAAAATACAAAATAAAATTACAGAAAGTAATTGAAATATTGAAAACGGAAACATAATTGAAATAGACTATAAAAGAAAACAATAAAAATATAGACTAACGGATTATACGTATCAACGTATTTTTTTTAATTAATACCGCTAAAAACGTATGCACCGACTAGCTGCCCGTCCACGGACTAAATAAATAATATTAGTAGCAGTGGCGGCTCGTGGAATCGTTCAGCGATATTCAGCGATACTTGTTTGCTACTTGGCGATTCATAATGAACTGCCGATGATTAGTAGTCTAGTAATTATATACAAAACTTTTTTTAATTTATTGTCTTCCAATAGTAGGTACTAGGGGGAGAGTGGTATTCTAAAAAATAGAGTTAGATCATTTGAGGCTGATTAATAAGGTGTAAAAACAGCAAAAAATGCTTTTTGGCGAATTTGTTACTATTAATATAAAAACATACCTATTTTAAGTAATATTTGTTAATTAATCAATCAGTTAAAAAATTTTATGTAAAAAATTAATCAAATTGAACAGAATTGAGTATTAAATAGCACAAATTAAACTAATTGTTTACACATAATTTATGATTTTCTTTCTTATATAAATTATTTCTGATTAAAATACGATAAAAACTCGTTTGTTTAATGACCAAGCTATTATAATATTTTTAAAAAATTTTACAAAAGCTAGAAAAACCTAAAATATGTAGTTCTACAATATTGACAGAAATTCATTAAATAGCATTTTTTCTATCTTGACGAAACACTACCAAACAGTCTTAAGTTCTTACCTTTCCGAAATAGCACTCTAACTATTAATTTAATGTATTAAATTATAAATGGTTTATCACGAAATTGTTCAAACATAATTATAATTTTGTGATTAAACGTTGTTGAGCATACTGTTTCCATAATATCTATCAATAATAATTAAGTGTTTATTCCATTCAAAATAAAACTAGTTTGTTTCTCTAAAAAGTCTTCAAGATCTCTTCTCCAATGTGGATTTATCATCTTCTCTCTCTTTTACTATACAGAATTCTATAATTTAATCAGCGATCACATCAAAGCATTGCTATTGATCTCTTGATAGAACCAACAATATTATAAATTTAACGACTAAGATTGCAATTTATTTGCTTTCTCTAATAGTTTATAGGTTAAATTTAAGGTTGAAAATTTTGTAACAGAATTATAATTTTCAAGAAATCAAAACATTTCACACAGACATCAACAACTCTATGGAGGGTAGGTAGCCGCTTTAAAGCAATTTTAATTTTTGCTTTCAAAAGGCCATAACACCGAAACTATTAACTTATTAGTGATTTTTAAAGAATATTTGCTAGGTTATAATCCCTTATCGGCTAAAACCAACCCTAATAGCATTGTACGGTTGTCACAAGGTTGTAACAAGCTTGTCAATCATGTGACAATGTTGTGACAACTTTATCAAAAGCTATCTGGGAACGGGTTTCGGGTTATAAAACAAGTTAAGGGTAGAAATGTTAACAATAGTTTTATATTTTTAATTTTTCTTTTAAATCTTTTAAACAGAACATCTTACAAAATACTAACAGTCAAATTCGGATAGCAAATTTAACGGGCTAAAACTTTAGATAAGTAATCCTTTTTTGAAAAATTAATCAATTTCACACAAATTCCAAAAATAATAAACAGAATAAGTATGAAAAAACTATAAGTATCTTTTATCACCACCTCAAAGATTCTCCACGGTCGCAAAAGCACCCTGTATATAAACATAAACCAAAGTTAGCACTGAAATAGACTAGAGTTACTAAGTATAATAAAAATAAAACTTACTGAAATGTTCAAATCGTTAATGATTATTTAATGCGATAATAATACTCAAATCAATTTTATTTATAAAATTGTCTTCATTTCACTGTTTTTCTAATACATAGTTGATTTTCAATTTTACGAGAACCTGCTTTTCTATCTATATACTTCTGATTAGGGTATTTGCCATTAAATTAATATCAAACTTTATAATATGAATATTCTGAGATTAATATTGTTTGAATAATTCTATTAGGTACGAATTTAGTTTAAATTTATAGCTTTAAGCCATTTATAAGCATGAAACGACAATAAAAAAATCGGATATGGCCATGCCCATGACTTTATTATATTTTTATTAAATATTAAAAAAATTATTTTTAATGATAAAAAAAAAATATTTTCTATCAACCAATTTGAGCAAAATCTAATCAGCTCAAACTCTCAATACAAAGATACAAAATACCAAATTTGGTTTTGAAATTCTTATTAGTTTTGGAAATATTTAACAAAATCTAATATTAAATAAACAGATTTAAAAAAATTGTTTCCATGAACCAATTTCAACCAAAATTTAATCAGCTCTAATTCCTACCTGGTTCATGAGAACTATTGTTTTTTATTTTTTAAATTTTATTATTCAATATTAGTATTTATTTAATATTTTAAAAACTAATAGAAGATTCAAAACCAAATTTAAGATTTCCTATCTTTATGGCAGGAAATATAGGTGATTAAAGTGTGGTTGAAATTGGTTAATGAAAACAATTTTTTTAATCTATTTATTTAATATTAGTTTTAATTAAATATTTCAAAAACTAATGAGAATATCAAAACTGAATTTGATATTGTGTATTTTTGTATTGCGACTTAGACCTGATTACATTTTGGGTCAAATTGGTTAACAGAAAATATTTTTTTCTTTGTATTATTAAAAATTATTTTTTAATATTTTTTTATTATTAAAAATTATCTTTTTAATATTTAATAAAAGTATGATAAAGTCATGGGCATGGCCACATGCGATTTTTTAATTAAACTATCATTATAAATCTCTCAAAACGAGATCAAAGGTTCCTTCCAATAGGAATGTACCTTCAAGGTACATGTAGACCACCTGTTGCAGCTAATTTATTATAACTTTATCATTTCCTTTGGGAAATGACAAAAATTACGTACTTTCTACGCTTTGATTTCTGTAACTTACCAGTTTTTACCAACCTAAAATAAGATGACGATCAATTATGACATTGAATTATTAAAACTCCTCACACAAAGAGTTTCCAAATCGTTCACATACAATGTAATAGGAAAATCCTGTCATTAAGGACACGCCCCTTTACAAAAAGAAGGTAACTCAGCGCGAGAATATGGTTCTTGATTACCTAAAATAGGTAGTCGTCGGATCAAAAGGAAAAAATGGTAAAAGCACCACCGAAGAAATAAAATGAGAGGCAAACACCACAACAAAATTCTTTTACAGTCAATTTAATTGTCGGAAAAACCCAGATGCTTACCAACTTAATCAAATAACGGCATTTCTCATGAAGATATGATTTTACCATTTAACAATTTTCACTGAACTAAAACAGTAAAATAGAATTGTAAATATTACGTGAATACACCAAAGTACTAACGTCACAATTTAATTGCACAATTTAACTTCTGATTAAGCTAGGCTAATAAATTACATAAATATTCTAAACACATTTATTTTTCAAAAGTATTAACTAAATCCAATTATTTCATTATTCAATTTAGTATAAAATACTCAAGTCCTTTTTGTAATAGTTTTAGATCGAAAATAAACTTTTTTGACAAGCAATTATTGAAGTTGAGAGGCGAGACGGAGCGTAGCCGAGTTGTTAGGCAAAAATTTGTGGTTTTCTTATTTCTTTTCTTAAAAATTTCTTAAGCAAAAAAGTTGACTTGAAATCGAAACTAAAATGCAATTTTTAAAACTTGTAATATTCCAAAACGATAAGATACTTCAAAGATAAGGCCCATGGGCTAGCGGTAAATGGTTACGCCCTAGGCAGAGGAATCCGATTGTGATTCTCCTGGAAAATTTTTTTTCCTTTTATCTGTGGATATGTAATACGAATGAGTTTATTTCAAGTGAAAAATCGTTATTTATATTAAAACCCTTTTTTTCTTCGAATTCCGTATAAACATTTTGACGTATACAGATTCCATCTTGTTCCATATTAAATTCAGGTGACGGTTAAGAATCCCGAATCTGGATTTTACCATTTTGAAGTGGATTATGAAAGATGAGGGTCTAATTAGCGTATAAAAAATAAAATTTGCGGTCGGTTCACACAATTTTGAAAAAACGGCTTTAAAGTTAATTTGGAATGCAATTTTATCATTGGCTCTTTTGAAGTGTAACCCCGCCCTCAAAATTGAAAGAGGTTGTGGCGACTGTAAATATACCAGAATCTCGTTTTTACAACGAATTATGAAAGATAATGGTGTAATTAGCTAATAAAAATTAAATTGTGTTTGGTTAAAGTTAATTGTGATCGGACAACAAATTTTCGAAAAAATCACTTTTGTGTGAATTCGTTTCTGAGGTGGTTGCACTGTCAAAACTTATTCTCCGCACCCGCCCGCGCCGTCCCGGGCGCGAACGGCTTCGAACGGTTTTGACATGTGCTAAACTCATTAAAAACATCCCTTAAGCGGTTCTAACTCGAAAAGTTTGAAAGTTGACGCGGCAGATCTCAGGAGCGACTGACTCGTTTCTAAAGCTGCTATTGTTGGCCCCGCCCCAAGGTAGAACAGCTAGGGTAAATCAACACGGATGGTCACCAAAATGCATAAAATTATTGCGCAACATTACGCAATAATACACTTATGTATTTCTTATGGGAAAATTGCAATTTTCAAAATTAAATTGTGGCTTTATTACAACTCCGACAAGATTGATCCTCACCTTAGAGAGCTTGTATTTTGTGTTCTTTCGTTTGGTATAGCCATTTCTATAGAGAAAAGTGTATTTTCGAGTTCGGGATTCTTAAATCTAGCCTAAATTCCATGTTATTCTAATATATTAGATTCAATCATCGTTGAAACAGAGAACAACGGAAACTTATTAATACTTAATGATTTTATTATTATAAGGTTTTTTACTAGTTAACAATACAATTACACTTTTAGGTTAGTTATTATTTTATGACAGTTTGTAAACAAAATACAATCCCTGCGTAATCTGCATGTTGCTAACTTCAGCCGTGAAACCATGGAACCCATGGAAACCATATGATAAATTACGTTTTAGTAGCAGAAGTAGAAAAAATAAATTAAAAAAATAAATAGGAACCAAAAAATGTTATATTGAATATTATTATAATTAATTGCGTAAAACATATTAATAATAAATGTTTATTAACTTAATTAGTGAATTTTTCTTACACTTACTTACACAGATGTGTACACAGATATTTCGTCCTTAGGGTACTCGTAAGAAAAAAATTAACTTATTTAGTTTTCATTTCATTATAACTTGTAATAATTGCAAAATTTAATACTTAAATTAAAAAATATTATTGTACTAAAATATTGATAGCCAAAAAGTATTAGGCAACTAAAGTTAAAATACATACATCTATATATTATCATGTCAAATCAATCACTGATTTTCCATTCCTGATCTCAGGGAGCGACTGACTCGTTTCTAAAGCTGCTATTGTTGGCCCGCCCACAGTGGGGCAACAGGCCTTCAAAGTTGGCAATAAATCATAGACTCTATAATTGGGGTTCTAACTCAAATATTAATTTTTAAATGTGTCTGTAGTTAAAAAAAGATGTGGATAGATTTTAAGTGTTTATTTACTTAAAAATACAATAGAAAGTCATGGAGGACAATAATAAAATATTTTAATTTAAGGAGCTATGATAACTTCTAACAATTTTCTTGGTCATAATCGTCTTCACTATTACCATCATCTTCTATCAGTCTATCAATATCACCACTAAAGTGCTGAATGGTTTTAGGTTTCAACAATTGTACTGCTTCTTTAGGAAGGTGTCGTAGTTTCTTCTGTTGTAAATTCTGCTTGGTCGTATTAGGTGATCGGAATAAGTGTTCGTTCTTGATCTCATCGCTCAAAAATTAAACTGCCTATCAATTTCACTATTTTTAGAACTTTTCATAATATCAAGAAGGCCCTTTCTTTATAAACTAGTGTTCAAACTCGTTCCTGAAAAAATTAAAATAAATTACATTAATATGTAAGAAATGTTGTTATTTTTTATTTTGCTAGCCTCGAAAGAAACTCGAATAGTGACAAAAGTGCAAATAATGCAAAAAATTAACCAATTCTGAAAAGTCCAATCAATATTGATTATAAAAATTCAAAATTAAAACTGGCGGCTTGGGCACACACTAATACTACATGTTTCTAGGAGTAATTTCTGATTTTTACATTAAACGTTCCTTTTAACATACAATTTTTTTTTAAATTTTATAAACATTTTGCAACTCTATAATTATTTAAATGTTCAAACATACCTGAACTTGATGGTTCCATAACGAAAGATTTTAATAATTTTCAAAATACAGCTTAAACACAGCACAAAAGTAAGTAGAAATTTAAGCAATAAAAATAACTAAAGTCTTCGTAAGTAACTATCTTCGACTAAGGGTTGTTACGAGGATAGGAGTGGGTTTAACTACTAAAATCGTATGATTTACTATTACAGGTTAACCGGTGCATCAAAAATAGGAGTGAGTAAAGTGTAAGTATATTTTAATTTTTGATTAACTATTCCATTTAAGGTTGTTACTGTAAGGTAGAACGTGGTATTAATCAACACGGACGGTCACCAAATGCATAAAATTATTGCGTAACATTACGATAATAACTTACATGTATTTCTTATGGGAAAATTTTCAAAATTAAATTGTGGCCTTATCACAACTCCGACAAGATTGATCCTCACCTTAGAGAGCTTGTATTTTGTGTTCTTTCGTTTGGTATAGCCATTTCTATAGGAAAAGTGTATTTTCGAGTTCGGGATTCTTAAATCTAGCCTAAATTCCATGTTATTCTATATTAGATTCAATCATCGTTGAAACAGAGAACAACGGAAACTTATTAATACTTAATGATTTTATTATTATAAGGTTTTTTTCTAGTTAACAATACAATTACACTTTTAGGTTAGTTATTATTTTAATGACAGTTTGTAAACAAAATACAATCCCTGCGTAATCTGCATGTTGCTAACTTCAGCCGTTGAAACCATGGAACCCATGGAAACCATATGATAAATGACGTTTTAGTAGCAGGAGTAGAAAAATAAATTAAAAAATAAATAAAATCAAAAGTTTTATATTGAATATTATTATAATTAATTGCGTAAAACATATTAATAATAAATGTTTTTCCACTACTAGCCATAAACACTATCATTTCAACGTAAGTTATCGAACTGTGAACCACGCCTTCTGTCACCTGAGGTGAATAATATTTTATTATTCACTAGTAGTTAATAATGAACATAAATGCGTAGTCCGGAAACTTCGGGCCATTTTGAAAGAAAATTTATGTGTAAAACGAATTAGCATAACCAAGAAATTCTATCAATAGTGTTTAAATAATTAAAATCGGTCTATAAATAAGATTAATTTGATATTTAAAATGTTGATTAAATTGGAATTTTGTGACGTTTAGCAATTAGGCGAAATGAGAAAACGAATTAATTATGACAGCTAATTATGACTAGAAACTTTATAAATCGATTATTAATAATTATTACAATCAATTATCGTTACAAATAGTACACTTATTGACAAAATAGTTTTCGTCAACTATATACTCGCAAAAACTTACAAATATCAAAATATTTAATGTAACCTTTATGTCAAAATTAATTAAACATTTTCAAGCAAGTGTCAACATCAAAACAAAAAACTATCATTTGTTTTATAATTTGAAATAAATAATTAAAACGATTTACTTTATTCATTAACAATTATTATTATAAGAGTAAACAATCCTAGTAGTGGAAAAAATTGTATATAAACCACGGTAGTGAAGTTTATAACCCGCGCTTAAATCCGGTGCTACGCACCTTGGGATTTAATCTGGCGCTAGGTTATAACACTATGCTTCACTACCTTGGTTATAAATACTATTATTAACTTAATTAGTGAATTTTTTTACACTTACTTACACAGATGTGTACACAGGTATTTCGTCCTTAGGGTACTCGTGAGAAAAAATTAACTAAAAATTAATCAATCACTGATTTTCCATTCCTGTCGGAATATAAACCACTTTCATTTTGAAAGTCCTCACAATCCGTTTTACGAGATGAATTACTCCTCTGTTTACATAATATTATGTACATTGCAATAATATGTATTTTTGTTGTTGTTAATTTTTTAATTAATCGGAAAAGTAAAAATCTAGAGTGGTACATACATTTTTGGTATTATAATAAACATTTATTTGACAAAAAATACTACTTCGTACTTCTAAAGACAAAAAATAAGTAAAATTAAATTTCTAATATTAATAAAGTTAAATTATCAATTAAACAAAATGAAAAGAAAAATAATTTTTTTAATTGTTATTAATTTAACTTGATTGTTCTTATAAATTCAATCATAAAATATTTTTTGCCAGTTGATTATTAAACAATTTACTAGGAAATATTTTCATTTTAGGAATTTTGAAAGGACGACTCGATTTAGAATACACAGTTACTCAAAACAATAACAGTAAGCATAGAGCTCTGTATATCACAAATTTAAGTCCGGATCTGTCAGGAGACTACACCTGCATTGTTTCTTCTTTCAACAACGAAGATCAGCGTACTAAAAATATGCTTGTATTTGTTTAAAATTTTTAAATTTTCTCAAAACGAACAAATTTATATCTCGTTTGGAACTACTCATATCTCAGAAAATAGTTTGCTAAACAATTAAGAGTAAAAAAAATCTTGTTTTCGTCCTGGCAAGCATTTTGTCATGGATTACTTTTAGTCTGATAACCTCAACAAATTTTCCTTTGCTGTCTATAATAGAATTGGACTGTTAAACTCTTTTTTTGCAGAAGAACAAAAATTAATAGTCGTTTCTAAAATTTTTGCCAAAATGTTTTTTAATCATCGCTCTTTAATTTGTACTTGTAAAAATAGTTATTATATCAAAATTGAGCAGTTGAGTAGCCGCTCACGAAGCGAAAAGAAAACATTTTATTTGGTACATTAAAGCAATCAAAATTCATTCAGTTTTTTGCAGTCCCAGAAAAAAAGCTGGAATTGTATCAAGAAAGAGTCGGTAACAATATTTTACAAATTTCATGTTCAACTGCAGGTGTTTTTCCCAGACCCAATATGAGTATTTTAATAGGAAATAGGTAGAATTGTTATTTTCTTTTTCCACATCGCAGAATTTCGATTAAAATTTACATTTTTAGTAAAATAAATAGTTCTGTGGTTACAATTGAAGAAAATGCAGGACTATTTGATATTACAGCGAAAGCTACTATTCCTGCACTTATCCTACCGGTGGAATTATCTTGTGAACTTAATATTCCCAAAGCAAACTACACGGTACGAAAGGAAGCGGTATATTATCCTGGCAAGTACACTATTAGATTATGTTTAATGCATTAGTTGAGTAATTCTTTCTTTTAACAAATATATTTTTAAACACAATTATCTTATTTGTTCTTCTCCTTTTAGGTTCTCTTGGAGTAGTAACTTCGTTATCTGGTATTCTTAAAGTTGCAATTTTATTTATACATATCGTGAAATTTAGTGCTAGTAAATAATTTAAGAGTAAATTAATTTTATTATTATTTTTACAGTGTATTTTTTTCATACTATAATATACGATATAAAATAATAACTATTTTTCCAACGTCTTTGTAAAGTTAATAAATATTACAAAACCTTTATGTTAAATTTTTTCCCATTGCATTTGCAGAACAGTTACGAGAAATTCTAAAGCAGGAAGTGAAGGAAGCTCGGTATCCGAGAGCTTATTACAGAAAGCGGTATAATCAAATTTATTTTTTTTGTAAAAAAGTAAAACAAAAATTGTAATTTACATTTCCTTTAAAGGAATTTTGTTTGAATGCACATAAACAGTTTTTTAGTAAAAGCAAAGAAAGTATACTATTTTTTATTACACTGCTTTTACCGAACCCGGAAAGCAAACAACAAAGATTTTAATCAAACATGACTTTGCGGTAAACATCTTTAGTTTCTGATGTTTAGCTAGAAAATACATAATGTAACAAAATTAAAGCCATTTGGAAGTACTGTAAATGAAAAGAACAGAAGCATTTTGCTCCTCGAGTATTGTACAACAGAATTTTTTATCAAAAATTTTCCACCAACAGAAATTTTCTATTAACACAATTTTTACTTTCAGCTTTTTTATACAAAACATAACTACTAAAAGTTTTACTTTATCCGAACTTCGCAGATAAGAGATTTTTCTTCTGTGGTGTAATTCGGGATTTTCCTTTTAAAATATTTGAATCTAAAAATTTTCTTAAAAAAAAAAATTCAAAACGTTACAGGAAGAATTCTGAAAAATGTTTTAATTGATTTTAGTAGTTTTAAGTTTCGAGTTGAAAATTGTTATGACGTTAGACGCCATTTTCTACATTGGTAACTTTATAACCACACTTTCTTTCTGTTCCAAGACAAATTTGCCCATTATCGAGAAATTACACAAAGCTTATGATTTTATTATTGTAAATTATGAAAACAAAATTCTATCACAAATAGAATTTAGTGAATTTAAAGCAAACAAAATTTTTAAATTTACTAGCCGTTGACATTTTAATTCTTTAAGACATCAAAGGCGACAGGGACTTTGGATTGGTATAATCAATTTATATGCAGAAAAGATTAAACTAAATTTTGATTCACCCAGTACAGTGCGGTTGAAATAAAATGCACTCTCAAATTAATTTCGCATAAAGTAAAGTACCACCCTGTCCATTTCAATTTTGGTTAGAATAATGATTTCTATCCAATCCAATTTCTAAAAATTAATGTAATTTTAAATAAATTAATTAATTTTGTATTTCTGGGCTTAGTAGTAAACTTTGTTGTGTTCATTTCTAAGCTGCAGTATCTATTCAAAATTTAAATATTTAATTTTTGTTTGTTTATAATATACCCACTAATTACTATGTTGTTTGTTTATTATTGCATTTTTTATGCGTAATTTACATATTTGTGCAACTCAGTCGATCAGGAACGTCACTAGTTAAGATTTTTATCAATTAAATTTAGGGTCTGTTATCCTCGCTGTTATCCGCTTTTTCAGTTCAGCTCATTTGACTTCAAAACAGTGAATCTGATTTTCCTCTCTTTTGTGGAAATCCTCAAAGCCGAATAAGAAAGTAAGTAAGAACTACCCTCTCTCCACTGAATAACTGAGCCATAAACTGTTGTTTACGCGGAGTTTGAGGGTTATGAACAAGGGTGGTACCTCTTCAGTAGTGGGGGTAAGGGACTTCTGAACCTTTGATTAATTGAATTGTCCGATGAAGATGTCAAATAAAAATTAAGATTTAATAGTGTTTCAATTCGCGGTTTTTACTCTAATTAAAATATATCCGCGCTTTGGCTACTCAAACCGCGGATGTATTTTAAAAACCGCGAATCAATTCGCTAGTAAATCTCAATTAACCAGAGTGATCCAAAAGTCCCTTATCCCTACTACTCAACCATGTAACAAAACTTATAGGTTAAACCTTCCTTATTGGAATTTACGCTTTTCATTTATCAGTGTCTAATTTATGTGCTAAATTTATAATTGAAGTAATATTGCATTTTGCGATCTCGCCGAAAGCTCTTTTAATTTTGATTTTGGAGGTAAGTATAGTAAGAAATGGAAGAAAAGGCATGCGACGTCCACTTTTGTGTTTAGAAGTGGGGTAAAAAGAAGTCCGAGTAGACAGCATCTCATTTTTAATTGGCTGTCGTTTAAAAATCTTTATATTTTCAGTTTTAATTTAACTTTTTTACACTTTAATAGCGAGCACGTAAATATATACAAGTCTCTTAAGATCAAGATAAATTTGAATTTGTGACAAGTTTGAAGTTCACGAATTTTCCATAAGAGTCGCCTGTAATTAAAGTATTGCGCAATATTAAATTTATTTTGTAAACGGCGCTTGTATTCAGAAGTACTTAGATGTTCTAGTGGGCGGAGCCTAGTTTTACAACCTGAGAAGTTTGCAGTCCATTCTTGGATCTGTTGATTTATAATTTTAGAGTACTTTCGCACTTCAGGGATGTTTTTTATAGTGGCAACCTTAACTTTATACATTTTAAATTCAAAATTTAATTTTTGATGGGTGGGGTTAATTGTGGAAGTGTGGGTAAAAAGTAAAAATGAGTGCATCAATGAATTGATCGCATTCCTTTAATGCTGCTATTTTCATAATTTGTGGTCCAACCGCAAATTTTATTTTGTATTCGTGTGTTACACTGTTATCTTTCATAATTAAAAAAAATGGTGAAAATCGCAATCAGGGTTGATCGACTCCCGCCGAAATTATTTATAATTTTTATATTTATTACTACTTTATTACTTTATTACTACTAATATAATTAATTTTCAATAAAGAGTGAGTCATCTGTTAGTTTTTTTTAATTGTTATTAAAACTATATCGTTTAATATTTTTCAATGATTGTAACTTTATTGAAAAGAGAATAGCTTCCGATTGTTTATAGAAAACAATTTCATTCAAATGGATATCGCGGATAGTTTGGTAGTAGTCCATCCTCTTAACCCAATTTTGTAGTACATTTTCGATTGTTTATGGCTCAATTTGCATTGTGCAAATAGAGCTCTATCCACAATATTTGGGTTTCGAAAATCCACACGTAGTCGTTAAGAATAAGTAGATTTGTTGTTCAATTTAATTTTAATGAAATCATTTCTAGAAAGAAGTGAGAATAATAAAATTGTTTTTTTACAACACTCGCTTTTATATTATTTTTGAACCCTCCCCCCATGTTATTTAAAATCTGAGCTTTCAACATTTTAAAGTAAGTTTTCATTTCCTTTTTATTTCCTAAGAATGCCAGTTTTACCATTCGATTCTTTATGTAGGCTTTTGTGATCAAAATATTTTTCGCAATTATGATTACTTGTTTCTAAAAACAATGTCTAATATAAATGATCTGCCCTGTATAATAAAACGGGCAATCAATATCAGACCATTTTTAAGAAACTTCGAACGAGTCTTTTTGACCCAATACACTCAAAGATCGAAAAATGATCATTTTGATTCTGCATTGCATCCATTTGGTGTTATTTGAGTCTGTTCGACACACGTTTATCCATCTCCATGTATCATAATGTAGTTCATCCTTTTAAATAATAAAACAGGAAGCTAAATTAAAAAACCAAAGGTTTGGTATTTTTATCCCCAAAACAAAAGTTTGAAAACAACCATTTTTCACTGTTTCTAATACATTTTGATGAGAAAATTTCATTGATATGGAAAGATGTCGAATACGTAGGTAATATTTTATGAAGGTTTGAAGTAAAGCTTTATTTATTTACTTTTTACTTTTTTACTTTTAATTTACTTTTGAAAGATTTTGTCACCTTTGAGCTACTTCAGACATTTACGTCAGTCCTTTTTTATTTACTTCAATTTATATTTATAATCTGTTTATGTTACAAACAATTACAACAAATTAAAACACGAAATCAAGCAGTTCTTTACTGCTTCTAATACATTTTGATAAGTAAATCTGATTGGTGCAGAAAGTATTTACGTAGATATTATATTTTGTATTTTATAAAACTTTACAGTGAGTTTTTAATTTACTTTTGAAAACTTTTGAGCCTCGTTATGTTGTTTTCGCCAGTTTCACAAAAGTTTTACAGCTCTATATTATGTTTATTTGATCTAATAAAATACAACAAAGTCTTTTCTTTTCAAAAATTCCCGTGAAAGATTTTTGTTCTTTCTTTTCTTTTTTTTTCTTTTCTATGTGGATATGCTCTATTTATCATGTGATGGAAGGCCGCTAATTTATGTTCCATTTGGTGAAATGAAAAATTATGGATGATCTGGCTTGTATAGTTACGTTGGTTTTCTGTAGACATTGGAGGTGTGTTTACCTTCATTTATATTTATTTTCACATCTAAGAAATTTCTAGAGTCATGTTCGCCAATCTCAAAGGTAAACCTAATTTTTCATGTATACCATTTATATGAGATACAAAGCTGTGAACTTCTTCTAAACTTCCATTCCACAACCTGATTATATCGTCAAAGTATAATACACCAGTTTCTCAGAAAAATTGCCGTTATTGGTACTGTATCTGCTCTCTAGAGTGTCCATAAAGAAGTTGGCCAGAAACGGAGAAATGGGCCGCTCATCGACATACCATCCAATATTGCAATGCGTCTACATCAGATAAATCAAACAAGATTAACTCATTTCTAACCAAGTCTAGTAGCTTTTTCACCGGCACATTTGTGAACAGGCTTTTCACGTCCAAAGAAAATGTAAGCCCACTCTCCGGGACATCGACATGTTTTATTTTTGCACACAGCTCTACCGAATTATTTATGGTGTGGGACGGTTTAAAATCAATGACATTAGGTAGTACTTGACTCAACCACCACGACAAATTGTAGGTAGGGGATCTACAAGATGCTACAACAGCTCTAATCGGCATCTCTTCGAAGTTTGTTGGCTTATGCATTTTTAGCTTTGGAAAAATGGATTTTGTTATTCTATATTATTCTATACATTCGTCGGAATCGCAATATCATAAAACTTCGGATTCAAGGAATTCCGAGACTGTCGATGCGAAAAGTGGCTCGTGAAACCGGAATCATGCGAGAGTCGGTTCGACGAATAGCTAAAAATGAACTTAAAAAGAAGCCATATAAGCTGCAAAAGTCCCAATTGCTAACTGATGAAAACAAGCGAGTACGATTTCAACGATGCCGTGCTCTTCTATATCGCACCGCTGCTCAAAAATGGAAAAATTTCGTTTTTACCGATGAAAAAATGTTTACTATTGAACAATTTCACAATCGTCAGAATGATAGGTATTGATCAGAAGAAGCACCCAAACCTTCTGCCATCGTTGTTTATTGCCAATACCCCAAGTCTGTCATGGTTTGGGGTGGTATTTGTGTTAACGATAAAACACTTTTAGTTTTTGTGGAAGAAGTAAAAATTAACAAGAAAATTTACCACCGAGATATTTTAGAGGCTGTAGTTCTTCCGTGGGCCCTACGGTACTTTGATGACCAACATTGAACCTTTCAACAAGACTCTGCACATGCCTACAAGCCGAAAACTATGCAAGAGTGATGCCGAATCAATTTTCCTGATTTTACCGGTTCCGCTGAATGGCCTCCATACTCACCAGATCTCAACCCAATGGAGTACGTCATATTATGGTCAATTTTAGAGGTCAGAGCCTATGCAAAACCTCACAAAAGTTTGAAATTACTAAAACAATCTTTGCGTCAGGATTGGGACAGAATATCCCTAGAAGAGGTACGAAAAACAGCCAAAAATTTCATTCGATGTTTAAAGCTCATGTATCCATGCAGAAGGAAGCCACTTTGAAATTTTATAAATTTATGATAGTATATATACATAAGGCTGTTGTTAATGATTATCCATTTTTAAATTTTTGAATTGTTGCGCTTAGATAAGTTTTTTTTAAAAACGTTTGTCCAAGTTCTTGTGGGTCACGATGTATCAAGAAATTTTTAAGTAAAAGTGGGATTGAAACAGAGATCAAGCATCGTCACTTCTGTTTAACGTTGCACTAGAAAAAGTAGTAAAAGATGCGAAAATAAATCAAACTGGAACAACATACCAGCGGAAACATCAGTGCTTGGCTTTTGCAGACGACCAGACGATATTGACAAAAGCAAAAAATGAACTGCAAGAGACCATAAAAAGGTTTTTGAGAGTTGCAGGTACAATAAATTGGACTAGAAGTAAATAAGCACAAGACCAAATACATGCTATGGGAAAAGAAGCCTTTTAAGCCAAATAAAATACTGAACATCAAGTTGAACGAAGACAAAATATTAACCTTTGAAGAAGTAGAGTTTTTCACGTATTTGGGTACAGTTATCTCATAAAAACCAGGTAATAAGATTGAAATCAAGACAAGATTAGAGACAAGAACGAGAAATGCTTTTGCGATCAAGCCAATACTAAGCGATAAAATTTTCTCTCGGTCACTGAAGCTGAGGCTATAGAAGACTGTGATAAGACCAGCAGTGATTTATGGTTATGAAGTATTGAGAAAACAGGAAAAAACTATGTTAGAGGTAAGATTTTCGGTGGAAGCAAGTAGAGAACAACTGGATGAAAAGAACAAACAATGAACTGCAGGAACTGTACGGCAAACCAAGTATTGTACGCATGGTAAAGACACAAAGGATTAAATGACTGGGCTATGTAGTAAGGATGAGTGACGGAAGAACTCCAAAGAGCGTCTGGAAATCAGTTTTCAGTGGCGTAAAAGAAAGGGGAAAACCGAAATCCAGTAGAAGTAGTGAAGTGCAAGAAAACCTGACTGAAATAAACGTGAGCGAGTGGGAATAAAAGCCAAAAGACAGAAATAAATGAAATCTGGTGATAAATCAAGTCATGGGCCTTTTAAGCTTCTAGTGCTGTCATATCATATTAATGATATGACATTAAAATTACCGTTGGCTGGTGAGTTGGAGGTGAAAGTAACAACTTTTATTGCTAGGTTAGCTCTTATTGGTTACTCATAAGGAATTTTGGACCAATAAAAAGTATGAGGAAAGACGCATGAAATAAATTTAACGGTTAATATCGCGTGGCAGTAGTAGGAGGCCGACAAAAATTGATATGAACGGAGCATTTTTGCAAAATTTAAAAAATGAGAATTCCAACATCTCAACGCAAGAAGACCAATGAATTAATTTGCCAAGATTTGAAAGTGTTAGGTGTCAAAGAAGTCAAAAACTACATATAGTGCTAAATCTGTCGCTCATTGCAAAAGTGGTGTAACTCCATTTTTTAAATTTTTTATTTTATTGCTTAATAGAATTAAATTTAGTCATATCTTTCATTATAAAAATGAAGCAACTCCATATTATAGACCATAATCCCATAGATGACATTAATTGTTTTTCCAGGGTACTAAAAAACACATTTTTCAACACATAATTTGTGCTAATAGCTCGATATTTCAAAATTTAATTAGATGAAGATAGTTCACTTTACAATGAACGACACAAATATAGGCAACGATTGAGTTGTCATCCAAACCAACTACTTAGTAGAAAATCTTTTTAAAACCCAACTTTACAAAGACTTAAGAGGTGGGAATACCCCAATAAACCTAACTACTAGATTTGAATAGTACTACAGAAAATTCGGAGGTCATAATTTTTTTTCATGATTTTTTAAGTAAATTATGAAAGAGGACATCGATATCTACACATTAAAAAAAAATTTGCGGTTGGTCCACAAATTTTGAAAAAAACAGCTTTAAAAATTAATTTAGAATGCAATTTTGTTATTGGCTCTTTTGAACTGTAACCCCGCCCATTAAAATTAAAATAGGTTGTAAGGACAGTAAAGATACCAGAATCTCGTTTTTTACCACGAATTATGAAGGAAGAGGGTCTAATTAACTAATAAAAAATTAAATTTGTGATCTGACAACAAATTATGGAAAAAATTCACTTTTTGTGTGAATCCGACCCTTGACGTAGTTGCGTTTATCAAAACCCACTTTCATGCGGTTTTGATAAGCGCTTTACTTATTAAAAACATCCCCGAGTACCTCCAACTCGAAAAAGTATAGATGTTGACGCTACGGATCTCAGGGAGCGACTGACTCCTTCCTAACGCTGCTCTAGTTAGCCCCGCCCTATGGTTGATTTATGTATTCGTACATATCAAAGTGCACGCACCGTTTATGCAATGCATAAAATTATTGCGTAATATTGCGCAATAATATATTTTCATGTATTCTTAGGGGAAAATTTTGAACTTTGAATATAATTGTGTGCTTATTAAAGGACCTATCGAAACTTTCTCCCCTTAAAAGTCTTGTATTTTAGTGTTTTCTCGTTTGGTCAAGGCCTTTTTATAGGGAAAAGTGTACTTTTGAGTTCGGATTTCTTGACTCTGCCCGAAAATTCAACTGTTAATGACATTTGATTTGATTGATTGATCTATTGAATAATTTGTAATAGCAGATTTGGTAATGACCAGACTCCTAGATGTCATCAATTATTATTTTGTTATAAAAAGTTACTGAATACTATGTAAGGTAGATTGTAATATTATATTAAGAGTTCAATAAAAAAATAATGAGACTTAGAGCTGATTACATTTTGATTAAAATTAGTTCATGGGAACTATTTTTTTTATTTTTTTAAATATTATTATTTAATGTTACTTTTTATTTAATATATTAAAAACTAATAGAAGTTTCAAAATCCTTTTCTGCCTTTATGGCAGGAAATAGAGCTGATTAAATTTTGATTGAAATTGGTTAATGGAAAATATTTTTTCTGTTTATTTTAAAAATAATTTATTTAAAGTATGATGAAGTCATAGGCATGGTCAAATCCAAATTTTTTTATTAATTTCGAAATTCTTTAGCCGCAGTCTTCAGAGAAAAATTTTTGCTTATTTTTGCTGATTGTAAATTCACGTTTTAACTTTGGAAAAATGTGTGTATATTCAGTCAATTGTGGTTACTTAGCAAATTTGATAAAATTTTCCTGTTTTTTAAATAAAATGTGAGGCGTGCAAATTTTTAAAGAGTGTTTAACCCTAAAGGTAATTTGAAATAATATATTAAGAGATCTAAGTAGTAATTACCATTACTTATATATAAAAAAACTTTTTAATATGCAGGATTTGTAAAGAACTCTTTGATGTCGGTGAGTAGAAATACGCACTAATTATTATTCTAGTTTGTTTCAACGAGTCTGGAAATCTTTTGATGATAACACTTCCCGTGGAATTTTTTCTAATTTTCATACCACTTAAAACGTTGCATACAATTTTAGCAAAGGAAAATTATCAATAAAGGCTAACAATATTGGTTAATGGAATTGCAAATAAATTTTCACCTGATTTATCAAAAATTGAATTTTTCCTTAAGGTAAAGATAAATACATTGTCGTTTATATTAAAATGAGTTTTTTAATAAAAATATTTAACAAGATATTGCGGCTACATCCTTATGGTATACTAGCATGTGATCAAAATCACTTGATTGAAATGCCACATCGGGGAGTCATTTCATCTGTATGCTAATACCCTGCAAATTGTAAGACCCTCCAACCTTATTATTGCTTTCATTCGAAGCCTAATAGGCATAAATATCAGATGATCCTATTATTATTTTCACCGTCAGAGAAACCAAGCTTTAATATTACTACAATATAAATTCATAAAAGCTTTTATTAAAGCTTTTCGTGAAAGGCCACAGATGAAACTATTATATATTTTATATGTTGGCATACTCATACCATAAGTGCCCGTTATTTATTAACCTAATACAGCATTATTTATTTTTTGAGTTAAATCCAAAAAACTATTGCAGTTTTCAAAGACGGAAGCAAAAAGTAACTCGAAAACAAATAAATAATGGCATATTAAATTATCAAGTCTGTGCAGCTCACGAAAATAATAATGTATTCCTTCTTCATGATGCTTATATACAAAATTCTGCATCGCCCAACCATCCACGTGATTTCGAGAGTTTTTCTAAATTTGCATAACCCAAGTACCTTTTTCCCTCGAATTTTTTCTTATAATAATTATAATGTATGTAGGTATTGAGGCAAATTGGTTTTCAAATAAAGCAATCTATTAGGAATAACGGGTACGACAAGAAACTCGTAGGGTCGCTTCGATTAAAATTTAATTATATCAAACTTTATTGTGTAATAAAAGTTATATTAATTTTATTTTATCCACCCTAGATACATCAAAAATTGTGTCACATAATAGCGAGAACGTGTTTGGATTTCGAACCTACGCCTACGTTCGTATTGAAAAAATGTCATCTATGTCGATCTTAAATTTTGTAATGGCAAGTTGATCGCTTCCTTCGTTAACTAAGTTAAAACTAATAAGCGAAAGAATTTGCATTACCACAATGCACATGGGTACGCCAAGCAACTAAATTACATATTTAAGTAAATAACAATCAATTTAGGGGTATGCCGAGGGTTGCAAGTGGTAAAGCAAGGACAATCTAAAAGTACTAAATTGATTTGCAACTAAATTGATACGGATTTGCTACATGATTGCTTGACCAAAGGGCACACCTCCGGGAATTTATAACATTTAATTAAAAGCTTGTTACGTCTTTCAACTTACTTATTAGAATCAAATTTACAAATTCAACAGACAATAATTGAATTACCATCACATATCGAAACATTTTCGCATTGATTTTGTACTTAACATTAAATTTAAAAACACCGACACTTTCGGCGTCACCAATTTATTTCCATGAGTTAGTTAGTGAGTGGCATTTATACATTCGATTAGACGAACGTCAAATCATTATTCGTCACTGCTGGTCCTAACAAAATAAAGTTATTCACTTTTATTAATAACAAATTGTCGCTTTAACTCCATCTTAAGTAGTTAAGTAAATAAACAAATATTCATAAATGCCTTGAAGCGACACTTGAAATTTGAATATTTTAAACCGTGCGTCTTCAAAGTTGAGTTTACCTTGTCATTGATTGAATTTGAATTTACAGTTCCATTTTCAATTTGAATCTTATCAATTCCAAATATTCCAATTTCAACTGAGGCACGCATATAGTTTAAAAATGTATTGCACGCATCCTAATGAGAAAACATATTTATATAGTACCTACATAAATGCTACAGTATCAAACGAATTTGTTTGTTTACTATAACTGTGACGCAATAATATGTTTGTTTACAATTCAATGCAAATACACGGGGGACGTTCGGGATGAATCTTAATTGATTGCTTTGAAGCTTGTAACATTCGATTTTCTATTATAAAATTGTTTGAATATTTTCCGGAGATATCGAGTACACAGGTTGTGTGTTCTTTTCATCATCCGTGTATATAAATTTCGACAAGACATTAAGGCTATGTGCAAGTGATTTGAATTTTTTAAAATTCGATGCCAGCGTTACGGTGGTGAAATATGGAATGTTTTGCTGTCTTTTTGACAATGCTTATGCAAGTCCATTGGTAGTCCACAGGTCAATTGATGTTCATAAGTATGTAGTAATTTTCTAATTCCAAGGTTGGTACAGTGAAAAGTGCCGGCGCGCCCAACCAGTTGGCGCTAGTTGTGAACTTGCACATAGCCTATAGTACCTTTAGCGTAGTAATAATTTTGATTTAGATGCACCTTTCGTTGGCATACTAATCGTTGATTGTTACTCGGTTAAATGCTGTATTATATAATAAATATTTCGTATAATACAAAGACAGCTTGATAAGTCAGTGACTTTTTAAATTTCCCGCGTTGTAACTTCATATTCAACACTGCACCTGTAACTACCATCTGTCAATAGACTATTGTAAAATTTTGAGTGAGCTGCGTCATTTAGTTTGTATTTTACAGCCATTGAAAGTAAACAACCTCGATAATTTAGACGAAAATAGAAAAAAATGAATTTCGTGCATTATTTTTTGCGTAAAAAAATCATTTAATAGGAAATAGTGTTTGCTATTTCCGGATACTCTCACTTAGTTTAGCCTGCAGGTCAGTGCAGTTGTCCGGGGTGTGGCACGTGGAGCCATAAGTGAAAGCTGGCTACCCTATGAGGACCAGTTATCAACATCCACCTCCTGTCATATGACGTTTGGTGTGACCGACATTGATAAAAGTTGCTACCTCTATAGTGTAACCCCATACACCCCAAAAACTATTGATATTGTGGATTGCGCAATAATCTGATATATTTTGTATCTCAAGTGTCATTCGTAACCATCGGGTTAGTTCGTAAATTTACGTTTACATCTAATATTACAGATTTTTGAATCGAAACGATAAGCCAACACGAATAACACTTGGGATACGGAATAGACCGGAATATTTTGTCAAATGGATTGTATAATAATTACCGCGGATACATGCGGTCGTTAGTTCGAACTAACCTTAGTTCGATCTAAGCTAGTTTGCTTTAAATTTTATTGCACAGGTGTATACATGTTTTTTAGTTCAAACTGAAAGCTATGATATAGCTCGATCTAACTCAAGGTCGATCCAGCAGATTAGGTCGCTTTATCTAAGTGTACACATGTAAGGACCAGCCAGGTCGAGCTGACTTAGTTCGAACTAACGACCACATGTATCCGCGGTAAATATGAAGTGTGCAAAGAAAGGAAATTGTGGAAAGAGTAACTGAAAATGGATTAGTAAAGGTTTATGTATTCACTAGAACAATTGACGCGCAACATGTTGCTCAACATGATGCACAACGTTGCGGCACATAATATGTTTAACAATGTTGTCTGGCCACACAACAATGACAACGATTATTAAACATATGTGCCGCAACGTTGCGCATCATGTTGAGCAACATGTTGCGCGTCAATTTTTCCCTAGTGAATCCAGGGCTTTAAGATTTAAGTACCACTCAACATTTTAAGTATAAGAAATGTAGTTTTTTTTTTATATTTATGAAAAATTGAGTTGAAAAACAAAAAAAAATTTGTTATATACATAATATTTATTTTTTTAATAGAGGCCCTTATTAGCACTTAACAATTTAAGAGTAAAAAGTGTAATTTTTTTTTAATTTTTGCAAGATTAAATTGAACAAAAAAAAATTTGTTACGTAATACTTTTTTTTTAATGGCGACGCACATTTTCGCCAAACTTTGGTCTTCGCAAACCATTGGAGCTTATTTGACGTTGCTCTTGTGAAGCGCCGGGAATGTCGGAATTAAGACGTCGTCGTTGCAAAAATTTAATAAACATATCATGCTCGTGTGGGTTTGCTAAACCACTGCTAGTTGTTTGGCTTTTCGGTTGCCGGAGTCGGTCCGCGAGCGACTTTGGTTGGATCAATTTTTTGGACCTCTCCAATTCTTCCAAATCCGAAGTTACCTGCGACGGTACATACTGCGACGTGGCTCTATGAAGCAACGCTCGTTCGGGAGTGATGCGAGACTCTGGATCCCATTGGAGCATTTCCTTTAACAGATCTACTAACAACTTTCTTGAAAACTTGTCGGCCCACAATTGATCGCCGGATAAGTATGTGGAGTCCCAACTTCTGCTACTTCGTCCAAGGATTTGAGCACGAGCCGACTGGAATCTTCTTTCCGGTACTTCTTTGGCTGTTCGTTTTGGTATTGGGCTGGTGTTTTCAAGCGCCAACCATCGCTATACTTATTGAAATAGAGTTTCGATCGTATTCCTCTATTCAGCATTTGAGTGGGTGGTACACCTTGAGTCTCTGAAATAATTCGTAGGTGGTCGTATTCGCAAGATCCTTGGTATAAGGCACATTTTAAAATTAAATTACCTATAATGCAGCCTAACAACTTTCTTGAAAACTTGTCGGCCCACAATTGATCGCCGGATAAGTATGTGGAGTCCCAACTTCTGCTACTTCGTCCAAGGATTTGAGCACGAGCCGACTGGAATCTTCTTTCCGGTACTTCTTTGGCTGTTCGTTTTGGTATTGCGCTGGTGTTTTCAAGCGCCAACCATCGCTATACTTATTGAAATAGAGTTTCGATCGTATTCCTCTATTCAGCATTATGGTGGTACGCCTTTCTCTGAAAATTCGTATGGTCGTACTCCAAGATCCTTGGTAAAAGGGTTTAAATTTAAATTACCTAAAAATGAGCCAACGACCACATATCGTTTTTCGTCTGGAAAACCCAATAGTCTGGACGCGATACCTGAGCAATTCCGTATTCCCAACACTTTCTTCTACATTTTCCAAAGTCTTCATTTTCACTCTAAATGGTTGATTTACCCCGATCCAAATTATGTTGTTCATTTTCAAATCCATATGGATATTTTCAATTGTTTAAGTTTGGCTAAAGCTGCCAACAATTGAGCCAGAAAACCTAATGTCGTCTGGACTCATTCGTAACTTTTCAAAGTCGTTTAAAATATATCTAATTTTAAAACTCATGCACGGTTTTTCCCGTATGCAAAACATTCCAACAAAAGAACAAAGTTTACGTTTCGCTGTGTTGTTCAATAGTTGTAAAAATGTTCTCTGGTCTGAATTCTTTTCGGAGAAGTATTTTAAAATTTTACGGACCATAGTTCCGGTGCGTTATTTTGGCATTCTAGCACGCATCCAAAGTTTAACCGCTACCCAAAGTGTGCTTCCGGGTAACTTCAATGGCGAGTAAAGTCATTTTGAAATTGCTTGAAGACATAGTCGAGTGCGAAATTTGGAAATCTAAAAATTGAATAAAAAAACAAATAGTTTATACTGGGTATAAACTACTGATGCTTCTGTAATCTCCAATAATAGTTGATTGCGGAATTTGGAAATCTAAAAATGAAAAAAAACAAATAGTTTATACTGGTCTAGTTTAATCTCCAACAATAATCTTTGAAATGATGAATGATTTCTTTCTCAAAAGGAAAGGAAATCTAAAAATTGAATAAAAAACAAATAGTTGATACTGAGTAAAAACTACTGATGCTTCTGTAATCTCCAATAAAACTTTGAAATTCGATCGGAAACTGAATTAATCTCTCGATCTTCTTGCATATATATCTTGAGATGGTCCCTTTATATGGTGCGCCGATCTGTTGATCCGTTGATCTTTTGATCCGTTGAACCGTTCATCTATTGATCTGTCCAACCGTTGGGCGGTTGTTCTGTTTATCTGCTGATCCGTTGATCTCTTTATCCTTTGATCTGTTCATTCCGGATGCCAAATCCTTTGATTTTTCCGGTTTCATGTATTTGTGTATGCATCGGAGCTACGCAAACTACTATTGTTACGTCTCTGTTACTACTAACATTTATGTAGCTATCGGTCTTTTAAACTTTCTACGACGTCCTCCGATTTCTCTATTTTCAAAAGAGTATATAGCATTTAATATTTCTGATATGTTGCTAGCACCTTGTGAGGACTACCGGCTTTATATGCCTTCCAAAGCATGAAGACGGTACCAAAACCAACAAAAAGCTTGATCAATACTATGGGGATTCTGCATCATCAATTTCAATGGTTAAGAAAAATAGAAGCAAGCAACTTCAGATGTAAAATAAGTAATGCTCACAGTACTAGCAGTGTGTAGTCTTCTTCTACTTTTAGGCTAGGGTGCTCCTGTTTGCCTTGACCTCGGACTATCTTCTATCGAAGAGGAGAACCAGCTTTGGGCCCATCGTTTGGGCGGTCGTCCCGGAAGCCTTTTACCCGGAGGTCGTCCATCTCTAGACGCCCGTGTTAGTTTATCTTCGCCCATTCTGCTGACATGCTCGTTCCACTCTTTTCTCCTGGTTTTCATCCACTTCACGACGTCTTGTACGTTAGTCCTGTCTCTAACGCTTTTATTGGATTGCATGTCTGTCCACTTTATCCCAAGTATTCCTCGTAGTATTTTTATTTCTGTTGTTCGTACTTTTTGTTTTGTTCTTTTCGTATCGGCTCTTGTCTCTCCCGCGTAGGTTAGGACAGGTCTCACTATAGTTTTGTACAGCCTGATTTTGCATTCTTGACGCATATATCTGTTCTGCCATATGCTGTGGCTGAGACATCCAGCAATCTGGGCTGCTTTAGTTACTTGTGAGTCTACTTCTTCGTTTAGGTCTCTAGACGCAGTTATTTCGGCTCCCAAGTATGTAAACCTCATGACTTGTTCTATCACAGCGCCCTCCAATTCCAGTTTACAGCGGGTTGGGAACTTTGATATTACCATCGTCTTAGTTTTGGTTGCAGAGATTTCCATATTAAGTTGTTTTGCAGTGATGTTAAATTGGTGTAGCAGTCTTTGCAGGTCGTCTTCATTGTCAGCTATAAGTGCTGCGTCATCCGCATAGCATATGATGTTGATTTTTTTTTTACCTATTCTATACCCATTGAGTTCTCTCACACTTACAATTATTTTGTTCATTATCAAATTAAATAATAACGGGCTTAAGGAATCTCCTTGTCTTATTCCAGCTGTTATCGGTATTGGCGCTGTTAGTCCTTTGTCGGTTATAACCATTGTGCTGTTGTCTGTGTTAATGTCATATATGATGTTAATGAGATTTTGATTTACATTTTGTTCTTTTAAGATTTTAATTATATCATTTTTCCTGATTTTATCAAATGCCTTTTTCAGGTCTACAAAACAGATATACGCTAGCAGGTTGTATTCTATTGCCTTTTCCGTGATTTGTCGTAGTATAAAAATGGCATTTACTGTGCCCCTGTTTTTTCGAAATCCTTGTTGCTCATCGGCGATGTCTATCTGGTTTTCTAGTTTTTCTTTTATATTGTACGTGAACAGTTTGAGGGTAGTGTTTAAGAGGGTAATTCCTCGGTAATTGTCAGGGTCTTTCTTGTTTCCTTTTTTGAATATAGGTATCGTATGGTTTACTCGCCACTCATTTGGGAGTGTGTAGTAATAAGTTTAAATGTAATAATTATATTTATTTTAATGTAAATAATTAATATGTGTAGTGTAGAACATGCCTTAAGTGAATGCATTAAACTGCAGTCAAAGTATTTGCTGATGGGACAGGTACATACTCATAAAACGGATGTTTAGAATCAATCAACCCCGAAAAACGCTGTACACGTTATTTTGAGTTGACGTCAATAAACTTGCGTATTTTTGCAAATGCAGTTAGTTGCCAATTGTAGTTCTTATTCCTAGTTTGTTTACGGATGGAATAACTATATGCCGCCCGATCATGTAATTTGTTAATTAATAAATAATTAATCTCATTATCTCAAAAAGAGATAGAGCGACCAATTCGAGTGACGTAACGGGCCACAGGCCTAAAACTTGAAGATGATGATGATGATAAATAATTATAAACCCAACTGGCATTTTTCTGAAAAAACCACAAATTTTCTGATAGTCAATAGCGATCCAAATATTTCATTAAACAGATCATATTTCATGGCGATCTTGCCAGGATTCAAACCTGGAATCTTCTGATAGTCAATGGCGATCCAAATATTTCATTAAACAGATCATATTTCAAGTGGCTTCAGATATCGGCGATGCTGCTGTTGGAATAAAAAAGGACTTACCCTAAATTAAAGTTAAAGAAGAACAGAAAAAAGTAGTTTACTGAATTCCGTTGTGGTCGTACTAGATCGTTCGAGTCGCCCAAAAGAAGTCGTCACGCCAGAAATCGTCGATAAAATCCATGGAATGATATTGGACGATCGAAGAGTGAAGGTGCGTGAGATGGCTAATGCTGTAGGCATCTCAGCTGAGTGGGTTTATAACAATTTACATAAATATTTAAACATTAAAAAGCTATTCGCGAGTGGGTGCCGCGATTGCTTACACTCGACCATAAGCGCAACCGTGTTATCATTTCAAATCAGTGTTTAGCGATGTTCAATCACAATTCGAACGAGTTTTTGGCCGTTTCGTAACCGTGGACGAAACATGAATCCATTACAACACACCAGAGACCAGGGAATAGTCAAAGCAGCGGACTTCTCCGGGTGAGAGATTTGGATCAAATAAAGAGGATCATCACTGAAATAAACGCCTATTTTGAGGGTTTCAAAAAATCGTATTATTTGGAAAGGATAAAAAAATTGAAAAACCGCTCGACTAAGTGTATCGAGCTATATGGTCACTATGTGGAAAAATAAAACGTGTTTTTGCCGAAAAAAATATTTTTTATTCAAAAAGTCACCGATTTAACAAACCGCTCTCGTATATATTTCGAATAATATTTTGAATAATATATTTTGAATAATAAATATTTCGGGCTTTTGTTACTAGCTAAAATGTTACTAGTACCTTGTGAGAAAACCACCAGCTTTACGTATCTTCCGAAGAACGAAAACGACCACAAAAAATCTGCCCCTGTCCAGATTCGAACTGGGCGCCTTTGCGTTAACATTTCATCGCTCTAACAATCAGACCAATGATCGTCTCCTGAATGAATAAATACTGTATTTATTTTGTTGGTGACAGTTAAGAAACCCGAATCTGGATTTTTACCATTTTAAAGCGGTTTATGAAAGATGAAGGTCTAATTAACAAATAAAAAAATAAAATTTGTGGTCGCTCTACAAATTTCGGCAAAAATACACTTTTAGGGTGAATTCGAGTCTTGTCGTAGTTGCGTTTGTCAAAACCGCTAGTAGTGGAGTGGAAGCTGCGGAAAGTGGGATAAAAATATCCCTCAAGAACGGTGTAACTCGGCAAAGTGTGGATATTGACCCGATGGATCTCAGGGAGCGACTGGTAGCTCCCCACCGCTAGTCACTGTCGACCCGGACATATGTAAGTTCCACCGATGGTCAAATTTTAATCCTCTTAGTGGAAAACCTACCGAGGGTCGACATGTAAGTTCCACCGGTGGTACAAAATTTAGCTGGGCAAAACATGTAAGTTCCACTGGTGGTAGCTTACCAGTACTCAAAGTACTTACATTGGATTATAATCAGATAAAAAAAGACAAGTCTGTAATAAAAAATTATAAATAAATGAAAAGACAGGTCTGTAATAAAAAATTGTAGTAATGTAATTAAAATTGTTCTGCTTTTAGATGTTAATTTTATTACAAAAATCACTTTTGTGTGAATTCGTTTCTGAGGTGGTTGCACTGTCAAAACCTACTCTCCGCACACGCCCGCGCCGTCCCGCGCTGACGGCGCCCGAGCGGTTTTGACACGTGCTAAACTCATTAAAACATCCCTTAAGCGGCTCCAACTCGATAAGTTTGAAAGTTGACGCGGCAGATCTCTGGGAGCGACTGACTCCTACTAACACTGCTCTAGTTGGCCCCGCCCCAAGGTAGATCCGCTAGGGTGAATCTGCACGGACGGTCATCAAAATGCATAAAATTATTGCGTAAATTGTGGCCTTATTACAACTCCGACAAGATCCGACATATTTGTAGATAATATTATATACCAACATAAAAATAAATTCAGCTTAATTAAAAATACGTACTTAACTCTTATCCCCTTGACCCCACAACTTTAGTTGACCATCGGTGGAACTTACATGTCAGATTAAAAAGGATTTGACCCACCGGTGGAACTTACAATCGCCCGTCGACCCACCTACGGCACACGGACGAGTGATAGAATGTTTAGATAGAATTTCTTATGGAAAAATTGTAATTTTTAAAATTAAATTGTGGCCTCAACTCCGCTTAAATTCATCCTCACTTTAAAGAGCTTGTACTTTTCTGTTCTTTCATTTCGTAAAGCCGTTTCTATAAGAAAAAGTGTATTTTCGAGTTCGGGAATCTTAACTCAAACCTGTTTTGTTATATTCTGGACTACTGCTAATTTTTAAATGAATAATAAAATTAGTTGCACCTTGTATACGGAGTAGTTTTGTTGAACTTGTATTAAATGAATTTTTTTTTTATTTTAGGTTATGTGAATTGACTGCATTGTTCTGTTAGACGTTATACAATAAATTAAATTTATTTATTTTTCGAAACTCTTTTTATTTTTTCCCGTATAATAAGCGTTTTCCATTGGATAATCCGACAAAACATTGAAATTTTATGATAATCTAATATTTTTGATTTTTCCAAAAATACGATTTGATCGCTCTGAAATTTACGGATATGTTTCTACTTATCTTCTGTTTATATTACGCCATTCAGATTAGTGATTACCAATCAACGTAATTTAGTAAATTTTTGCTCCTAAAATTTGTTTTTAACTTCCATAATTTCTTCATAAATTAATCACCATTTGCCTTCCTAACACTCATTAATCTTGTCTCTGTCTTGTCAAAAACTCTAACAAACAGAAATTTTAAATGGTGATTCTGTTACGAATTCTAAGGCGAACGCCGCTATTCCTAATAAATTTCTAAAAAAAAATTTATCTCACAATTTAGTATCATAGCAAAATTTTTACCTAAAATCTATAAAACTTCCATACAAATTTAAATTATGATATAATGCGATGTCGTCAAATATGTTAATAATTTATGAAACACAAAGTTTGCTTTTTTAAAATCGTACGAAGACAAACGTCGTTATTACCAACGCTTCAAAACGTTCTTTCCGCAATGACTACAAACATCAAAATTAAAATACTGAAAATACTCCCATATTGGTTAAAATTAAGTAATTTTTTTTTATTGTTCAGTTAACCTAATAGTTTTGAAAATTTTACTTTAATATTTACTTTACAGGTAAATAATATACCGGTGTTCATTTTAAAACTTCCAGCAATTAATATCTCAAAACCAAAAGTCAGATGAAAAATGTTTCGAACAAAAGTTGTATGATAGCGAAGGGGACAGAATATGGCATAATTGTTTTCTTAATTTATTGACCTTTTCAAGGTCATTTGAAGGTCAACTTTGGTTTTTTAAATGGCACTTAATTTTTTAGCAGATTCATATTTTGCATAAAAAATAAACAACTTTGTAGGAAAATTTTTTATCCCACATTAGGATTTTCGAGTAAGATGCGTTGAAACAAAATAAAACATTATTATCAACTAACCATTGTTAATCAAAATTTAATATTTACATGTTTTAGAAGGCTATTTATTAGTATTAAACAGTAGAAAAAATGTTTGTAAGCGAGTGTTTTCATAACAAGTTTTCAAAATGTTCCCCATTTACAGCTAAACAATGATACAGCCTTTGTTGAAACTCGTTTCTAACATTTTCAAAAGTTTCTTTCGTAATATTTTTGCAAGCCACTGTGATTCGAAATTTTAACTCTTCAATATTAGCTGGTATTGTATCATAAATTACAGATTTTAAATGTCCCCATAAAAGAAATCAAGAGGAGTTAAGTCAGGGGACCTAGCTGGCCATTCTATCGGTCCTCGTCTGCCGATCCACTGCCCTGGAAATTTATCATCTAACCAGTTTCGAACAGGAATAGTATAGTGAGGAGGTGCGCCATCTTGTTGAAAATGCAAAACAGTTTCATCGAGCTCCAGGTGTCCTTCTTCGTCACTTTGACTTTCTAACGCATCAACTATTAAAGGATAGATTGTATCTTCAAGCATTTCTAGATATTTTTGACCTGTTAAATTTCCATCAATAAATAATGGTCCAATAATTGTATCACCAAGTATACCAGCCCACACGTTTACCTTCTGCGGCCACTGTGTATGTCCATCAGTAAACACATGAGGATTTTCATCACACCAATATCGACAGTTGTGTTTATTGACAAATCCATTTAAAAAAAAGGTTGACTCATCAGAAAAACAAGTCGATTTCAATAAATGTGGATGTGTAGTTAATAATTGAAGCATTTCTTCACTAAACTCCACTCGTCTGTCTGGATCATCCTCGGTCAAAGTTTGATGAATCTGCATTTTATATGGGTGAAATTTATGCAATTTTAGCGCCTTATGAACAGTGCCCACTGATAGACCACTAATAGCAGAAACTTCACGCACCGAACTATTAGGATTTGAAGCATAATGGCCTATAACTTCAATTTGAGCTAAGTCATCCAATATTCTAGTAGAATTCTTGCGTGTTTTATTTTTGACGGATCCTGTTTCCCGAAATTTTGAAACAAGGTCTATAACATACCTATGAGAGACATTTCTACCAGGTTGTCTCGCGTTATAAGATTCTGCAGTTCTTGCAGCATTTTCATTTTGAGCTCCGTACAAGAAAATTAATTCGATTCTTTCTTCTACAGTATAAACCATTTTAATGATCTAATTGCGAACTTTTATCAGATCTAAAGCGAAGGGGAAAAAATAAAACTCACTGAAAATCACAAAACTAACAATAGTTGAAGAAACTAATGTCAATTTATTTGTTTTGACAGTGTTTTGTTTTCATTGTCCTAAAATTATTCAAGTTGAATAATAACAAAAGCAATAACAGCCTTCTAACTTTTAAAAAAATAAATTTCGATATAATCAGCTGCAGTTTATTAAAATGTTTTATTTTGTTTCAACGCATCTTACTCGAAAATCCTAATGTGGGATAAAAAAATTTTCCAACAAAAGTTGTTTATTTTTCATGCAAAATATGAATCTGCTAAAAAATTAAGGTGCCATTTAAAAACCAAAGTTGACCTTCAAATGACCTTGAAAAGGTCAATAAATTAAGAAAACAATTATGCCATATTCTGTCCCCTCGCTATCATACAACTTTCGTTCGAAACATTTTTCATCTGACTTTTGGTTTTGAGATATTAATTGCTGGAATTCAAGTTCCACCTTGTTTTAATAAATACAATGTTAACAATAATTAACTTTTATGATTTCTGATGGGTCGGTAAAGATATCGTTGCAATATATTGACCTGTTAGTAAGAAATTATAAAAATCATACAAAACAAAATTGTAAAATTAAAAAAAAAATAATTTATTCTTTGAAAGTACAGCATCTTTAAAAAGGGGGTTTTTGAATAATGGCAGTAAACTACATTTTCAAAAACAAGGCTTTTGTAGAGATTGTTTCTTCCAGAAATTGCAATAATTTTAAATTTTAAGAAAATGTGATTACTAATAAGAATCAAATACCTAGTATAAACCAAATAAAGTAAAAATTTGAAAATTTGAAACGAGGATCAAAAAGTTTAGCAATTTTCATTGCAGTTCGTTAAAAGCTAGAGCCGAATTTAAAAAACATTTAGTTTCAGAAAGGCTAGCAATGACTATAGACGCGAAAATGCATTGAATTAAAATTGAAAAAATTTTAAAATAAGTTTCAAGTTCAACGAAGTTGAACCGAAAATATCAACTGAATGTAATTAATAAAATTAATAAATATTGAGTTAAGTAAAATAATTAAATTTACAGGATTAATGAAGACCGCAGACTGCAATTTAAATAAAATTAGCGAAAATTTACAATATTTTATAAATGCAGCCAAGTGAACGAAATGGAAAATGGAACAAAATTTGAAAAACGAAAATTTGAAATTTTTTAAGCAGTCAGCAACGTAGATTTTAGAAAAGCAGACTCAAACAGCTACCGGAAGTCAACTAATAACAAGTAAACTAAAAATTTAAAAACTTATTAAAACAATTATTTCTATCAAAAACAAAATTTTAAATAAACGCATTAAATATATTTTCAAAAATACTTCTGTTACTAAAATGTTCTCATCAGTTTTTAAAAACTTTATAAGGAGGGAAATCTTCATGCATCAAAGCCGATTAGTAATACAGCCAATGGCATCGTGATTTGTAGGATAACTTTTCCTTCTCTCTGTGGAACCAATAAAATTGACTGAAACCAAAATAAAATTTTTACTTTTCAACACAATCAATAAGCCCACATTTTGAATAATCAAACTACATTATAGTAGATAAATTCTTCATAATATCTTGCTCTTGCTGATATTTTCTTCCTAACGGCCATTCAAAAGAAAAGATTATTTTATTCGATATTTTAGAAATTATTTAAATAATTATGTTTGTCATTTTTTCATGCCCTCCCCTGTTAGTTATAATATTACTGTTAGGATTGTGAGACAACTGATGTAAAAAATTACTATTTAATAGAAACTTGTGAAAAACAAGTTATGAAAAAAAAAACCAACATATCTTTCTGTTGGATTTCTGTTTTTCATAATTTAAAAATGACAAATTAGTAGTTTCAAACTAAATAAAAATCCACGTATTCAGTTAAGTTTGAACTAAGTTCGAGTTAATTGTACTAAGAGTAGTTTGTATTTATGTGTAATTGGCCCTTAAAAGTTTAAAGAATAAGCAAAATATATTTGCTTATTTAATTAATATAATACACCATTAATTGATTTATAGAAATATTATAATAGAAAAAAATGATGATAAAGGGGGCCTAGAAATTACTGCAAAAAGAACAAATTTAGGCATTTCACGTTGAAACTAGATTTTGAAGCAATTTCTGAAATAATAAGACTAAGGTAAGTATTCTGTTACTACATACAGGTCAGGATCCTTTAAAAACTTGTTTAACTAAAAAATAGATAATTTAGGGGAAATAATTAGGGGATCGACGAAGCTTGGTATAAATGTACTCGAATACTTACTCTTTTAGGAACCGATTAGTCTACCCTGGATTTAAGGGTACTTACAGTTTTATTACTAATAGAAGCTTTTTGTCGGGAAACAAAAATTTGGTGTTGTTCAATACTAGAAAAAAAATCGGATGTGACCATGCCCATGACTTGATCATACTTTTACTAAATATTAAAAAAAAATATTTTCTATTAACCATTTTCTACATTAAAGATACAAAGTATCAAATTTGGTTTTGAAATTCTCATTAGTTTTCCAAATATTTAAAAAAACTAATATTAAATAAAAGGATTAAAAAAAATTGTTTCCATGAATCAATTTCATGAATCAAAGTTGAAAATTGAAAATGGTTTTTATTAATTAAATTAAATTTAAATTTAAAATTAACATTAAATTTTAAAAAATTACCACATTAAACTGAATAAATAGAAGTCGGCAATGGATTTTTGCATGCCATCGTATGATTTATTACAACTTCCAATATTAAAATTCAAATTGAGTTTTGTGAAAATTTTAAATTACCAGATAAATTTGACTATCCAGATCTAGCGCCATCTATTGGTATAATATAAAGAAACAGATTGTTATAGCGTGGAACTACACAAAGAACCAGTAGCGGAAGTGATAATAGAAATCTACAATATCGGGCACGTGTAACTTTCCCATGTGTCGTCACCGAATGACCTTGCAAATGTTTGTAAACACATTGACACGCTGGTGTGTATTCTTCCAAATTGGTTAAATTTTTTTACTGTTTTCGTGAAATGTTTTGAAATATCGAAAGAATCATGGAATATCAAGAATTGCAAGTAATTGACGAACAAAATGTAACCGTAAGTACATGTTGACAACTTTTTATTATGCAATAAAAACTAAAATTATTTCCTTGACCTCCAAGTCCACAAGATTTGTGCCTTTAAATTTCCGCAATCCATCGATATATTACATGGTTTTTCCGTATGAAACGATGTAAACATACGGAGCTGCACATCGATGATGAAAATTAATTTATAATTTTGAAAATGTAAAAATTACAACATAAATTTATATTTTTGCTGAGGCACATTTGGGTTTAACGGTATTAATGCGCATGCGCCCAGTCGGAAATTACCCGCCAAATTAGAAGTTTCTATTATTTTTTCAATTCAAAATATTTTAATATTGGGTTTGAATTAAAATGTTTTCTAGCAAAAATGTCTTTTGTCAATACCGAAATTAGCTCTTGTCAGTGCAGTGTTTCCAAAACTTTTGGAAAAATATTCCTAACCTAGAGAAATTGTGTTCAAATCCGTTTTTCCCCGAACAAAAAAATTGACTGCAGAAAAAATAACAATGTGCAAGTAGGGGTGTTGCAGTTGTAATTTAAAATATTTGAGATTTGATTTTTTATTAGTTACTTCGATTAAATTTAAGTTTAAAGGTATTTAAGTAAAGGTCGGAATGTTGAATACTGACGTCACACTAGGTGATGCTAAAAACAACTGAAATTACCTTTTTTTCGATTTCCGCGTTTTTACCTTGTTGTAGCATTATTATTACGCGCAAAAATATTTATTAATTTAAAATTGAACAGAAAGAATGAACAGTAAACAGATGTTCTTCTGACTCATTAGTCGTCATCATTACCGTATACACGTGGAAGACATCTTCATAAAATTTTCCACATTTATACGGTACTGATGACCACTAATGAATGAAAAACAGGTGACTCTTTCTCTCCGTAGAGCCTTATCTGTGCAAATTTGTATGTAACGTAAAATGTTCCATCTCATGAGCTTGGTGAAGACAAAACTAATAGCTGGAACGAGAATTCTTCTTAATTATATCTCCATTAATCTACCTAAATTGGTAGCCATTGATTGTTTTTATCTACTTTTTTTCGGAAAATTTGTCATAAGCACGCGACGTAAGACTTTCAAAAGTTAATCAATGCAATCCGTGTAAGGAAACAAGCAAGTCAGCGTATTGATTTAAGCTTAACCCTTTAGAAATGGATAGCTCTAGCATTGTTTAATTATCTCGCTATTTCTTTTATACATATAACTATTTTTGGAATCAGCTTTATTGAATTTGTTTCTTGTTTGAGGAAATCGGGGGCACAAAATCGTGAATTATTTATAGTTTGTGTATTTTTTACTTGTATTTGTTAACAATTTAATTATTAATAATATAAACAATTATTGTTATAGATTATCATTAATCATAAATTAAGTACAAATGAGCAATACTCCATTTAGGACCAAGGATAATATAAATTATTTAGAGATATTGCTACCTCCATAATGACAAATTTTTGGGGTTTGCTCACATTTTTACCAGCAAAAACATCAATCCATAACATATTCGTAAAACTGCTTTTACATCGTAGCACTAAAATTAAAAATTTACAAGACAACGGAAAATTGACAGAATGGTTTAGTTATAAATATCATACGAAAAATATCGCTGAATGATTTTACTTTAGTTTACCTAGCTTAATTAGCACATGGAAAACAATTTTAATTTTTAAATTTTTGAAAAATGTAACCTCAATTTTAATTTTTTAGATACATAAATCTCATGCTGTATTTGTATAAGCACCCAGTATGTTCGTTTTTCATTGAGAAAATCTATTTAAATGCATCTATTAAAATCGGAGACCATAGGGCAACTGCGAGATCAAAGGCCGATATGCCTCGCAGAACGATCTAGTTACATTTTCTGTGGCGAGTATCTCATATTCATTAAAGGACATGAAGATTAATAAATTAATAGCACCAGAACTGTTTAAAACTAACGAAGTTGGTGGCCAACATTTTATACGATCCACACGTGTATTATGTGTTGTATACCTAACTATCATAATAATAATTATAAAAATAAAATTAAATAATTTAAATACCTAATTAAATTAAAAATAATAAAATGAACACTTTTACCGCCAAGTCAGGTCAGCATGCAGGCACAGCTATTTTCCAGGTCCAGAAAGACTTGATTTTAACAATTTTTTCAATGTTCTTTTCTCGATAAAAATCTAAATAAATAAAAAATTTAAGAAATCGTTCTACCGTAATGTTTTCTATTGAGAATTTTTGAACTTTTATGCAGATTTATATGCACGAACAGCCATTCTCCAGAACCAAAAACACTTGATTTTGACATTTTTTGCAATGTTCTTTAGTCGATAAAAATCTAAATAAATAAAAAAAATTCAGAAATCGTTCTACCGTAATGCTTTCTATTGTGTGTTTCTTTGAGAATCTTTAAACTTTTATGCAGATTTGTCTTTCATCTAAACGACCTCTACCTTGTTTTTATTTATTGTCTCGTAGATTCTTATACCGCAACCAAGGCCCTTGTAGGCGATCTCTGCTCCTCGGCAAGCAATATTATTTTTATTTTAAACTTTCTAGATATTTTCCGAAAGAATGATGAAAACAATTTGATTTTATAATATTTCATTATTATTTGTACTTATTTGTGTTAATTTGCATAAAATCTAAATTTGTTAAAAATTCCACATTAAATAATTATTTCATTATTATGATTAAATTTGAGATAGTTTTTGATTAAACTCGCGCTGTACCATTCTGAAATTTAATAATTCATGATTTGAATCTTAAGTATTTGATAATAAATCACCATATTCTTCATTACGCATTCACGACTTCATCATCCTTATCCTGTTTTGAATCAACTAACTCCAAAAATAGAAAATATTTCTCTTTTAGTAATGCATCCCACTTTTCTGATCTGAACATATCAAAAGCATTTCTTATTTAAAGGTCAAGTTAAATTTGTATCAAAAATATGGTCGATATAGTAATAGATATTAAATTTTTTTTAAATTACTACTTATAAATAATATACAGTGACCTCGTAAAATTTGGAACAAATTCGATAAAAAATTTAGAAGGATCCTGGGATATACATCAATCTTTTTTTTATTGACATTTTATCCTGTTTTGTTTTTGAGCTATGACGTCATCATAAATTTTTTTAAATGGCAATGCTTGTTTTCTTTACGCTTTAGGATAGAGCACAATTTTTTAAGTACGAAAATATAAAATCTTGACCTGAAGAAAAAACTTTTCGATATAATATCTAAAAATACAAAAATGTATGAAAAATTACGTACAAAGTACAAATGCAAATTGAGGAAAAAATATTCAGCACATCATCTTGGTGAAGCTTTCAATGCGATTTATTTTGACTTTTATTGTTTGCTCTAATTTTACTTATTATTGATTTGGGTTACTAATAAAGTCGGTGATTTTTAAGCTAAAATCAGGGAAATTTCAGTTTTGGAGCAAGAAAAATTCTTTGTAATTTATTCCTTTTGATTTATTCAAATTAATAAATAAGTTTTTAAAAATGATTATTAATGAACTGTTTTTTTATTGTGCAAGAGATTACTCCCGTACTTCGACGTATGGGAATCTCGTTAATCCAATCGGCAAATTCGACAATAATAGGAATCTCGTTAATCCATTCCAACGACGCTCATAAAGTTGGAGGGCTAATCCCTCCTTTCCTATGGGGCGATTACAAATATTAATATGGCTATGTTACACCATTATGAAATTTAGGTGGAACTTTTTGCGTTGAAATCGACGGTGAAAATTATCGCTTTTAATCAGGGAAATCCTGAAAAAAGCAGGTAATTTAATTTGGAAATTCACTGAGAACCCTGGAAATGTAACAATTGCACACATGTTGAAATGTCAAACTGAAAAAATTATTATTACAAAATTGTAAATAAGAATAATACTTAACCCTTAAACATCGTCGTGCGGTCACCGTGACCGCATTGCTAAGTACGAATAACTTAAAAGTGCTAATGCCTAAATTTGGGGGAAAAACAAACACAAAAATTAACATTAGTGACCACACGACGGTGTTTAAGGGTTTTAAATGCGAATTCAAATCATTTTCTATTCTAAAATTTAAGAAGATTTCAGATTAATATGTGCTTGACCGTTGCTATGGTGACATGACATTTGGGCTCGATGTAGTCAACCTAGCTTCAAAAGTTCAATATTTACTAAAGAAAGTCTTTCGCTAATAGTTAGATGATATTAAAATAAGACTTTTAAGATGAGGTAGAACTTGATAAGTCCTTTAATAACCCCAAAATTCAATTTTCAAGTTCACGAATTTTTCCATAGAAACGCACAAAAGGTACGGAGGGGCAATTTGCTGAATTCTATTAACGGGACGTGCACCCAGCGTAGAACTCACAGTTAACTCTCGAATTCCGCGGCTCAAGAATCCGTATTTTCGAATGCTGTTTTGTCTCAGGGATATTTTTAATATCGCTACCTAACATTTGCAATTATTTAGCAACCCTAAATATTTATTAATAAAAGGTTAAATTAAGTATAATTTGAACGAGTTGGACCCAAGCATCGGTAGGTAAAATCAAGTTAATTTTAATTTGAAATTTAATTATAGGCCAATTAAAATTTGGCCTTCAGTTGAACGATTAGTCTTACTTAGATAAATCTAGACGAATTTGAGTAAATCCTTCACAATTCGTATCCAACGCAGTAGCATGACGAGGATTTTCCATGAAAATCTAAATTCGGGTTTTGTGACCGTCCCCGAAAATGAAAGATGCATCTTCAGACAGCCACTGGTTCTGCAGTACCATGACAGGACTTGATGCGACTAAGCTTTAATTTATTTAAAATTAACTTTATTTTCATTTATTTACAGTTGATCTGTGTTAAATTTGTTTTCAAAACAAATATTAATTGCCGATTTTTTTCAAAACTGTTAACCGATCACAAATTTCTTTTAATGTTATTTACATTATTATCTTTTTTGTAGTCATTATATTACGATACAATCATTGAATAATAGAAAAGAAGAGGATTGCTCTCCTCCTTCCCTTAGTGGCGCCCATGTTCATTTTGTTTCCAAGACTTTCACAAAATTCATTATTCGAAATGGTCAAAATGTAAAGCTAAATACCGTCATGTCTTTTACACGTTGTATTAAAAATAATGTGAAAATCAATATTGGGGTTTATTATTAATATTTAAATGTTACGTAAGCAGGCTTAGGGGAGGGTTCATTTTTCTCTTATTTTTGTTGACAAAGTTAAGAAATTACAAAATAATGAAAATTTTAATTTTTCAATTAATAAAGTTTCGAAAAATTCTTACGTCTTATCATTGTGGGAGGGGTTCTTAATTTTCTTATTTTTGCTTATACAGTGGACGGGTCTAAAATCGTTGAAAATTTGCTTACGTAATATTTGAACGCCCCCTATGGCACCTATAGGAAAAATGGGCTCGAGCCAGAAAACCCGAACTCGAAAATACACTTTTTCCTATAAAAAATAACTTCACCAAACGAAAGAGCATTAAAATATAACGCTTTTAAAATGAGGTAGATTTCGGTCGGTCTTTTAATAAGCCCACAATTTAAATTTTAAATTAACATATTCTCATAAGAAATAATCTTCTTTAGTGGGTGCGTTGTAGGTGGGTCGACATCCACAACCGGCAATCGCTCCCTCTGCTATCTGTCGGGTTAACATCCTCAAATTTTCGAGTAGAACCGGTCATGGGGATATTTATAATGAGTAAAGCATTTTTCAAAACGGCTTGTAGCGACCGGAGCTCAACGGAGACTGCGGAAAGTCAGTTTTGATTAAAGCAACCGCGGCCAATTTCAAATTTTTAAAGCTTTTTTTTTCAAAATTTGTGATCCGACCGCAAAATTTTTTTTTTTTTATGCATAGAGAACGATGTCTTTCATAATTCACTTCAAAAATCATGAAAATCCAAATTTGGGTTTTGTGACCGTTCCGGAAAAATGAAAGTTGGCTGCTTATTTCTTCGAATTTTTGTTCAAGGGTAGGCTTTACTGTATTTCACTAGAAAATACTCATCTCAAAAACGACTGGACGGATTAGCGTAAAATTTTGGGAGAATACATAAATCGGGCAACGCAATAACCTGTTTGGTATTTTTTATTTTACAAAATACCTATTTATGAGAGGGATTTTTCTCAAGAAGGCGACAATAGAAAAATGCAAACCCCAAAAAAATCAACATAATTATTGTTAAGGGGTCGTCCATAAAGGACGTCCTTACCTTGGAGGGAGGGTCACAAATGTGACCAAATATGACAAGAGAAGGAGTTAGCCATATGTGACGTCCGCATAAAATTTACTTTTGGGATTTGTAAAAATTGTGCTTGAATATTTTTTTCTGATAATTTTAAAATATGATGATAAATAGACCAGCAGTATAGTGTAAAGCATACATCGGCCGACTAAAGCGGCAGACCGCGGTTCGAATCCTACTCGCGTCGGATACACTGCTGTGATCAAAGGTTCAATATCAATCTGTGGACCATGGGGAAGGCAACGGGAAACCTTCTTCTTCTTCATGTTCCCTTGTAAAGTCAGCTTGGCTTCAGCTAAGTTGACACCAACATCCGAAACCGGATGAGTACCGAAAGAAGAAGATAATAAATGAGGGGGGTCCTTGATTTCTGACGATTGGACGTTCCGGGGTGGGGGATAAAAGATTGTGACCAATTGAGACAAAGGAGGGTCAAAATTTGCGGACGTCCTTTATGGGCGGCTCCTAATCCAGAAATTCTAGGATTAAACTTAATATTTAGTAAATCATGGAATGAAAGTTTTGTTAATTATTTTTTGTTTGAAATTTTTGGAAATAGCCATCATTGAAAGCTTATCCTCATTTTGTAAGTAAATTATTGCTATGTACATACATGGTTTCTATTAATTTATATGAATTATATTTTAAAAAATACATTTTCATCTGCAAAACTTGCTTTTTTGTATTTTATTATTATTTTTATTGTCACGTCTCCTGTTGACAACATTTTTTCTCATTGAAAAAATCCTCCTCTTATGTTGAAATACATATGTAGTTTTATAAATATGGTTTTTACATGATCTGAAAATTTTAAGTGAATTCGTCAAACCGTTTTTTAAATGAGTATTTTCTAGCGAAACACAGCAAAAGTGGGTGACGGTTCGAATTCCCTGATCGCGATTTTTTTACCATTTTTAAAGTGGTTTATGTAAGATGAGGGTGTAATTGGCGTATAAAAAAAATAAAATTTGCGGATTATTCACACATTTTTGAAAAAAACGGTTTTAAAAATTTATTAACAATACAATTTACTCATCGACTCTTTTGAAGTGTAACCCCGCCCATCGAAATTAAAATAGGTTATGGCGACAGTAAAGATACCATAATCTCGGTTTTTACAACGAATTATGAAAGATAATGGTATAATTAACTAAAAAAATTAAATTTGTGATCGGACAACAAATTTCGGAAAAATTCACCTTTGTGTAAATTCGACTCTTGACGTAATTGCGTTTATCAAAACCCACTTTCCGCAAGAGATTTTAATAAACGCTTTACTTACTGAAAACATCCCCATGTACCTCCAACTCAAAATGTATGAATGTTGACGCGACGGATCTCGGGGAGCGACTGGTGTCGCCGTCAATCCAGGCACATGATACAATAATATACCAGATATGATACATCAAGAGTTCTATTTTGGTAATTTTTGCGCATGACGTCACGTGGCTAGTGATATTCAGCGCAATAACTTATCTTGAACCAATGATATGAAAATGCAAATTCCATTTTGGTAATTAGTGCGCATATACGTCACGTAGTTAGTGCATAATCTGCGTAATGACAGACAGACAGATCTTCACCTTACTAGGGATACCAAAGCTTAGCCCCATACTTTCTGTCTTTATTGGTTCTCTTTCTAGACTTTTTTTATAAGGGATCGTACCCATTTTGATCCGCCAGGTCTGCGCTCAGCCATTGATCCGCTGTCGCGGATTTAGCTAGGCGAGATTAACTCTGGCGGACTTATCATTTCGCGCTCGTCCTCGACTTTCCCCGCCCCCCCTCTTATCCATTTGCCGATTAGAGCCGGCATTTGGTCCGAGGGGGTTTTTGGTTGGGCCGGGATCTGCGCGGCGAGTCACCGTTTGGTCTAGAACGGCCCCTACGTTTTACCGTGCTTACCGCTCCAAGTCTTGCGATGACCCGAAACTTGTTTGATAATAAATAAACGAGCGCGTAGTCCGTAAGTTTGTATTCAATTCAATAATTAAATCTGACGAAGTATGAACGCGATCGGACAAGTTTGAGCAAGACTTTAGGAGGGTCTAGAAGGCGGTGCAAAACTTTCGTGATCCCGTCCAGCGACGTCAGTGGCCGACCATTTCGACTCGTCACGCTTCGGCATTGCTCTCGTGTCTCGGTATTGATTTACGAATTGCGCTCGGCGCCTCCTTCGTCCTCGTCGCTTTCGTAATCTGTGAAGCCGTCACCACCTGAAACACGCAAAGTATTATTAATGTCCTCCATTTGTATTGGCTGCAGGATTGCTTTGGGCCTCTTGCATCGGAAATAATCATGGAGCTGGTAGTTACCCAGCTCTTTGATCATCGGGTATTCAGAGTTTCCTTCGGCTTCGTAGTTTATTCGGAAAGCGGCGATTAAACTCTTCGATGGATTTCATGCCGGAATCCTCCCGCAGCCTTTGGTTTGATAATCTGCGTAATATCCTTGCCTTGTCTTCTTCGCACTGTGGAGTATCGGGGCTTGGCCCCACACCTTCATCATCTGGCTGGCTTGGTTGCCTGGATTCTTGACTCTGACAAAAAAATTCGCGTTGCTACGGGTCGCGCCGAGGTAGATACCTCTGTGTGAGGGTTGCAGGTTTTCTGATTTTGCAGGGGTGCGTAATATCTTCACTTGACTTGTCTTCTTGGCACTGTGGAGTACCGGGGCATCGCCCCACACCTCCTTCATCTGGCTGGCATGTTTGCCTGGTTTCTTGGCTCTGAAAAAAAAGAAAAATTTCGCGTTGCTGCGGGTCGCGCCGAGGTAGATACCTCTGTGTGTGGGTTGCAGGTTTTTGATTTTGCAGGGGGTCGCGAGGCGGCTGTTGGCGCGTCGCGGTCCTCCTGCAGAATCCTTCGGGAGGAAAAATAGCTTCGAGAGTCTTGGCTGTGTTGAAGTCCCATCTCGCCCTTTGAAGGTGAGGGCTTGCGGAGATGGGGTTGATAGTGTCGCTGCTTAGTTTGAAGAACTAATTGGGTGGCTGCAAGATATTTCGGGGTCTCTTATACCGCAAAAAATCTTCGAGTTGGTAGTTACCCAGCTCTTGGATTAGTGAGTTTTCGATGTGTCCAGAGGTTTTGCGTAATATCATATCTTGTTATTATTGTATCATGCCCAGGCACAGCACACGTACCGTCAACACAATGTTTCCATATTTGGTGTTTTATTACGTAATAATACACTTAGATGTATTGCTTATGGGAAAATTGCAATTTTCAAAATTAAATTGTGGCCTTATTACAACTCCGACAAGATTGATCCTCACCTTAAAGACCTTGTAGTTTTGTGTTTTTTCGTTTGGTAAAGCCATTTCTATAGGAAAAAGTGTATTTACGAACCCCTAAATTCGAACTCTTACCCAAAAGCGCAACCTTAAGATTGGGCTTTTGATGTATTACTAGAAAACGACTTGACGGATTTACTTCAAATTTTGGAGGAATACATAAAGCAACATAGGGAATACAATAAGCTATTTTACATTTTTGTATTTAAAAAATATGCATGTTATATTTTTTGTCTAAAAAGTAGATTTTCGACACAAAAGTCATTTTTTTTTAACGGAAATCTAAAATAGCTTATTGTGTTCCATGTTATTTTATTTATTCTCCAAAATCCAAAATTTTAAGTAAATCCGTCAAGCCGTTTTTAAGATTAGTATTTTCTAGTGAAATACACCAAAAGCCCATTTTTAAGAGCGAAAATGTCGATTATCGGGAGGGGGCGTCAATACTCCAATTTTTTCATGGTATTCCACGAGTTTGTGTCTATGAGGCAATGTAGACAATGTAATATTACACAAATACCTGACTATTAATTTAAAGCGGTTTCAACTTAAAAAATCTGATAAAGATGCCTACAGCTTGTTTTTGTTTTAAACCCTACTCTGGGAAATCTAAAACCCGGCACAAATGTAGTTTTTTGTACCTTCTTTGTTTTGAAAACTGAGGCTGCTAAAAGAAATTGGGCCGGTAACTAAATTATTGCTAGTCCGGTCCTGCTTTGTATCAGAGTAATTAGGGTGGAAATAGGTACAGCCTGAATAAAAGTACAACAAATTAGCTTGTATTTATTTTAAGTAATTTCTAGTCTAAATTAAAGCTAATTTGTAACAACCCAGCTGTGATGATAGTCAATTATGTTAAATAGGGAAATTAACGATTTAGTATTCTACAATAACATTTTGCTTTGATTGGGGTTATTTAAATGTGGTAGGATAAACTTTTTGAACGTCACCCGTAAATGTGTTCCAGATTATTTAAATCGACCCCGTTTTTCCTTACATCGACGCCCTGCAGTTATGTACGACACTAATTTACCCTGTGGGCATGTGCCTGATTTTTTATTCTTTTTTTTTCGCTATTCTATTGTTCTTTGACCCACGAGAGGTGGTGCTATTTGTGTCTACTAGAAATTTAAGATTACAGCAACTATAAATTGGTTCAGAACAAACTTGGACTGTTTAGACAGCGTGTCTCCGTCGAATTATCTACGTCAACGTTTGTATCGACACGTCCGTAGTATGTACGAGTAGTGTTTTATTAAAAATTAAACGAATAAATTGATATTATAATATTCGATTTATCGTAACTTATTATTTACTCTAATTTAATATTGCATCGATAGTTGGTCGGATTCGTTGCTTGTTTTTAAATCCCTCCGGCTTGGTGAAATTCGGCGGTGGCCTCAGCAACAGTCGCGAACTCAACGCTGTAAACTGCGCAATATCTTTGAAGCGGCGTGGTCACACATTGCCTTGCCTAGTAGATTTCGTTTATTCACTGCGTACTTAATCGGTCTACTACGCACTACGCGCTACGCAGTACGGTGAGATTTATTTTTAAATTAAATTAATACCTTTACCGGCTTTTAAGTCAAATAATACGATACATTTTTCTTTCTACTGTACGATTTTGCGATTCGGTTTGCCATTCGTCGACGTTTTAAAAAGTGCTAGCCAAAACGTAACGCATTTTACCGGCTCACCTATGTAACTATCGATGCTATCCAAAACAAAACTGGCACGTATTTTTGAAATTCAATGCATTAATCTAGTACTTAAAATAAGTATCATTAATCGATATATAATGGAAAGAAAAAATGTGGCGTATTTACCTACTCATTCAAATTATCTCCGGAATCGGTAAAATTTAAGTTGCGCAGTTAAGTTTTAGCGCCCAAATTTTCATTGTGGAAATCAAATTGTGTTTTATTTTCTCATTACTGGGTATTACATAAGGGACTTGTCAGGTTTTTATTTTAATTGTGTTTAAATTTTTCCCACTAATTTAACATCATTTCCATATTTTCGCAATTTAGTGTATGCTTTTTTGTTATTTTAATTTTTTGCAAACCCACCGATCCTTGACTCGATTTAATTCGCCGGAAAAAAAATACAAACACAACTTTTTTTCCCGGCTTATTGTGAAAGTTATTTGTACGTGCAGGAAAGCACATTAGGCGGTTAGTGATTACAAATTTGTTTATTATTATTATTTTTTATCACGTATCCAACTATCAACTCAAAACAGTAAATTATTAGCAGTAGATTAAATTTATGCGAATACTTTCTCTTTGGTGCGGCATTGAAGGAATAAGGTACTGGCCAAGATGTAATTATTACCAACACAGTCGAGAAACGTATTTGCCCTTGTGTAATAAATAATGTTTAGTAATAATTCAATGACACCCATTTAATTATAATAAAAAAATTGTAATAATATATAATAATTTTTTGTTCTTGCAGGAAGGTTCTCAGCGCAAAGAATCGGGAAAGCGGGGACGAAAACCGGGTCGAAAATCTGCTGAAAAAGTTGACATGAAAGCCAAATTAGGTAATTATTTTTATGTTATATGTCGCATTACGATTGGTATCTACATTTTGTTTTTATAAGTCCAGATTAGTCATAAACCACTCCACATTTTTTAAAATACCAATGTGTTAGGGTGGGTATACATACAATAGACGAATAATTAAATTATAACGTCAAACTTCGTAGGCGAATTCAGGAAATGTATACCGCAATTATTAATTTATCGTTCTTCTAATGTGTACCTACCCTTATAACGGGGGCGTAGCTACCATAATATGGCAAAAGTGGCCCCAAGTCGAAAATAATAAAAAAATAGTACAAAATTTTCCTCGGAAAGGAGCCCCAAACGATTTCTTGCCTAAAGTGCTTAACTCCGCCTCTGTCTTGTAGGATAAAATTCTAAATTAAATTTTTTTTTACTAATGAACATTTTAGTTCAAATATTTCATTTTGATGCTTACGGAACCTACTGTACCAACCAGTATATTATAATAGTACCATCTATCAGTTTAGGTTTTCACTATTTTCTGAAAATATTTTCCAAAAATTTGTAACATTTGCTGTTTAGTTGGAAACTTCCCCTCACTGAATTGATTCATTTTCATTGTGCGTGTAAGTTTTGTATTGGACTTCAACAGGTGCAAGAATAAGGGCACGCTTCTTTGCCTATTTCGAGAAAATTGAATTTGAATAATTATAAAAAAATTAACATAAATTTAGTAAGTTGTTAATGGAATTGCATAAGATTGCAAAAATAAAAACATGCGAAGGGTACTGGGATCGCATCCAGCTCCTGCCAATTTGTTTTTTTATTTATTTGATTATTAATTTCCCCAGTATAATTTATGTCATCGTTCTCAAGAAAACCAAAGCGCTATAATAAACCCTACTCATAATCTGTAAACATTGCATGTTTTACCTTTCAGCAGTGAGGCACTGGAGGTGTTCCACACCCCAGACCCCCAGTTTGTGCAGTTTATTTTTATTAGTAATAAATTGAAGATATCAGCATAACCAATCTAGAAAAATCTCTATAAATACTAATTAATCCTAACTTTAACAAGTCACACTCAAGTAACTAATATCCCAATTAGTCCAAATTATAAACCAAACTTTAAAGACCGGGGGTCTAGGGGTGTGGAGCACCTCCAGGAACACTTAAACTGTGATAGATAACTTTGCAAACTTATGGTTATTAGTATTAAGCGATAATGGTGAAAGTTTTAGCACAAAAATATAAAGCAGTGACCAAGAATTGGGGAGGGTATGAATTCCCCAGTATAATATGTTATCGTTCTCAAGAAAACCAAAACACTATAATAAACCCTACTCATAATCTGTAAACATTGAATGTTTTACCTTTCAGCAGTGAGGCACTGGAGGGTGTTCCACACCCCCCAGACCCCCCGGTTTGTGCAGTTTATTTTTTATTAGTAATAAATTGAAGATATCAGCATAACCAATCTAGAAAAAATCTCTAGAAATACTAATTAATCCTAACTTTAACAAGTCACACTCAAGTAACTAATATCCCAATAAGCCAAAGTTGTAGAGACCGGGGTTTGGGGGCACCCTCCACTGCCTCACTGCTGAAAGGTAAAACATTCAATGTTTACAGATTATGAGTAGGGTTTATTATAGCGCTTTGGTTTTCTTGAAAACAATGGCATATTATACTGGGGGAATTAATAAACAAATAAAAAAAAAATTAGCAGGAGCTGGATGCATATCCCTTCACATGTTTTTATTTTTTTGCAATCTTATGCAATTCGATTAACATCTTAGTTCAATACAAGACCTACATGCACAATTAAAATGAATCCATTCAGTGAGGAGAAGTTGCCGGTCTCCCTTTGTAAGTTTAAGGAAATATTTTATTGCTTAGTGCCCAAAAATAAAATATTACACCGGACCCACGAAAAACTAATGTACTGCAAACATTCGGAGCGGCAGAACTGGGCTGATACGAGGGGGGGAATTCAAAATCAAATAAATAAAATTGCTAAAATTTTGAAAAATGTACTTTTATTTTAAATTTTTTTAAATGAAAATGTGATCCTTATTCTTAATCTCTTCACAATACAATTCACCCTTCCACAGGTACTACAAGTATAAAATAGGTATTCAAATTTTTTAAGTTTTTTGAAAGATATTTTATTTATTTAAATAGTCTTTGTTATGCCTCTTTGTATTTTTTGATTAACAAATTTGAGTAAAATTTACCAATCGTTTGAAAAAGAAAATATAGTTGAGGTGATAGGCCAGTGAAAATCTAACTAGTAGATATCTTTTCGCAACACATCACATACAAAAACGTTCTAAATAGCAGGGCCGCATTCAGCAACATCGTCAAATGAAAAAATAGCAAACAAAAATTATAATTTCTACAAGATCTTATGGGATGATATTGGTTTCGATCTTATCTACAACGTGAAATTGATCTTCAGGCCCAGATTTAATTTCTTATAACTTTTTTAATTTCTCCAAATTCAAATTCAAATAATAAATAAAACAGTTTAAGAAAATAAAGTGCCTGTTTGACTACCCCTCATGAATTAAATTGAGCAAGTAACAACAGAAATTTTTGGATGAAATGGCTGGGCAACGTTCACGAAATTCTTAAACCTCTCAACCGGTTAATTCAGTATCTTCAGAATTCAGGAATATCATCAATCAAAATTATGCTAATGAAACTGCTGAATAGAATTATAGATTTTTTACACAAAATTTTTGAAGATGCAACCCTCGCGTACTAGGAGGGTACGCTTATTTTGAAGATTATCCATAATATACATACTTCTTTAGATACATTGTGTTACTGGAAGATACAAAGTCTAATGTTCGAACTGTTGGGGTGACTATAATAATCTACAAGTATGCCAGAAACCTTAGATACTATATTTTTTATCTTGTTTTTGTTAATATCTAATTACAAATCGTATATTATTCTTATCTTACATTCTTATACCCACTAGGTACTAATTTATTATTGTTGTATTGTTTTGCAAAAAATTTCACCGCAATTGAATAATAAATAAATAAAGCAGATAGAATCCAAACCGGGAAATTGAAAATTTTCTATACAAATTATTATGGTAGATGAAAATATAAAACATGCATACGTGCACATTTTCGAAAAAAAACATTAAAGTGTAGGCTCCCCCCATCTTTTATTTAAATTAATATTAAACATAGAAACTTAAAAACCATCTTTAAAATAGCAGGTGCTCTTCTAAATGACTTCAAAAATATTATCTCAAAATTTCATAGTGATATCTTAAGAAGTTTCTTTAATGACTATGAAAAAATTAGGGGTGTCTTTATTTTTCGTAGTAATTTAAGAAATCTCTTAAAAGATATCACTATGCAATTTAGATGTACTAATACTTTTGAAGTCATTTGGAAGAGCACCTGCTATTTTTAAAAAGATGGTTTTTTAGATTTCTAGGTATAATATCAATTTTAAAGTAAGGTGGAGAGGGGGACTCATGAAGCCTACCCCTAAGTCTGAAAATGTAATCTGGCTCATACGTAGTAGCGACTAAACGCAAGTTTCTCCAGTATTTCACGTGCAATCGTCATGATTATATCTAAAATTAATAATATTGTAATAATTTTTAATCCCAACACTAAATTATCATCATCATTTCCATCATGGATTAGGTCTTCGATCTGTTCCGGCCCATCTCTTATAATTTTATTTTATTTTTATAATTTAATAAATGAACTAAATCGGAAAAGCATCATTGTATAAAAGATGAACTTGATAAAATGAGGAGGTAATTTATTTTGGTTCATGTAACATTTTTTGTTTAATTTTTAAAAATTCAAGGGAGTAATTAGCAGATCTGATAATTAGCCTCTTTCCCATTCCCTTGCATAAGCATTGCTGCTTTTGGACAAATTCACATTGATCAAGATAAGAAATTAAAATTGACGTGGAATTTGGTTCCAGAAAAGTTGCAGATATAAAATGAGCAAATTTCAATATTTATAATTATTCGACAACCTTAAAAGGACGAAGCGAGGTCTATTAACTAGGATTCGGGGATTCCCAAACCCTAATTTTCGTTTTTCACGTTATGTTTCAAGATTGATACAAACTTATCGATTATTCCAATTTTTCGATTCTGGACGTATGTGGCATAAAATATGTTTTTATTATATTATGTATATTAATATTTAAATGAGCAGGCTGGATCTGCTTCTACTTTTACCGACATTTAATTTAATCTACACATTAACTATCTCATTGGCTAATGAGAAAGGTTAATCACAAGTTATATAGATGATCATTTTCAAAATAATTGATTTAGGTTGCTTTATTTTTTGGCATGCACACTTTTTTCTCATTTTATTGTATTCATCTTTGAAGAATGCGGTTTTCTTATGTTTATAATCCAAACTTTTATTATATTTTATTTTAATCTATTATGTCCAGTACACTAAGATGATAAACCATTTTTTCCATCAACTATTTTTTTGTTATTATTATTCTTATCAATGATTTTGTTTCTTCGAACTTACTTTGTTGTTAGCTAGTTTTTTTTGTTACATTCTGTTGGTTATCCAAAAATTATTTTTGAAATAATATAAACTTCTAGGTTTTTGTACCTACAGTGACCTTCCATTTTGTACTGTCGCTCAAGAAAACTTTAATTGTACATTTTTCAAAAATTACTTAACTTAAATGGACATTAATGTTGAAAATGAAAATTTGAATTAAAAAGGGTGACAATTTAAAAGAACAATAACTTCCTTACACACTTTCCTGTTTCAATTTTCTAGAATTTCTTCAGACAAATGGAAATTGAAATTGTAAATAATTTTAAAAATTCTAATAAACGTAAAAATTGGGTTTACTGTACAAAAGAAAAATGAATACCCAACATAACAGTGAAAGTCCAAGATTACAAAATTAGAAATTAATAACCATATAACATTGTTTAATATAAATAAAAACAAGCAGATAGTACCGAATGGATGTTTTCGTACAATGCAATCGATAGCAATTCGATTTCCAAGGAGGCCATTAATTAATTTTAGCCTTGATCTGAATTTTTAAATAAAATTTTTCCTTATCCACAATTTTATCGCCTAGTTTTATACATCAAACTTAACAACTTAGCAAGCTAAACTTTTAAAAACAATCTGTATGACGTGAAAGTTCTTTATCCTACCTAAGAAAGACTGACAGGAAATTTCTTGTTTCAGAACGCAGCAGACAAAGTGCCCGAGAATGTAGAGCTCGCAAGAAGTTACGATATCAATACTTGGAAGAACTTGTGGCTGACAGGGAAAAGGCTGTACTAGTTTTGCGCAAGGAATTGGAAAAGGTACCTCTTTAATAAAAATCAAAAGCTTTGTTTTATCGGTTTCTTCAGTTTCAGTTTTGGGCAAAGGAAATTGACTCGGGTCGCATCCCGGAGGGAATCCAAGAATTGATGGAAGAATTGGGAACAATAAAAAAAGAGCAACAGTAGAAGCTGCTTATGTGATATATTTTTTAATTGTTAACTTTTTTAGTTTATGTAAGCAATCTTTAGTTATTTTTTTGCAGTCTTATTTATGAATGTTGTTTCAATTATAGAGAAATATTAACTGAATATTTGTAAAAAGAAAGAACAGTTTATATATTTTCAAAATACAGTTCAATATTAAACATGGTTTTGAATAATTATTGTTTGTATATTTTAAGAAAATGCAAGTTTTCTGAATCATATATACTTAAGAAAAGCTTACTCTGAGGACTTCTCATCATCAAAAAAAATTTGTAAATCAAATTATATATTTTACCAGTAATTAGTACAAGTGTTTTTTGAACACATGCAAAATTTAACTCAAGAACATTAAGGTAAATTTAACATTTGTTATGTTAAAGGAAAAATTTATTAAAAATCTCAAAATTACATGTGGTGCTTCTGTTTTGCAAAATTCGAGAGGAAAAGAAATCAAGGTTCGAAGCAAAATGGTATAAATAAACGACCTTATATATAAGTTCAGAAATAGTAAAGCATTAGATGGATTTATTTATAATTAAAGGTCGTTCACTATGTAAATGAAAAGGGTTAACAAAGGTTATCTTGCACTGAAAAATGTTTTTCATTTCAACAACAACCGCTTTGTTATATTCTAAATACATAATAAATTATAAATAAGTTCATATATGTACATAGATTTTTACGTAAATTTAGCTGAAGACAGATATTTGTGGGTTATCACGAGTGTATGTTTGCTTTGGCACAATAGCCAAGAAGCGAAATTAATAAAAGGTGTCTCCTGGTGAATATTCCGTTTTAACCATAGATTAGCCTCTTTGTGTGCAGTATTATGTACAAAATCCCTATTGGCACAATTAAATTACATTAAATTGTCAATGAAAATTACTGTTGTTCCAGCCTTTATAATTTTATTACAAGTATAAACACGGGCAGTCTACTGATTTTTTAAATGTAGTAAAATGAACTAGACATAAAGTATTCGCATCAAAATTCTGCTTAAAACTTAAATAAATCAAGTTGCAACAATAATTTTAAAGATGGCCGTTGGCAATTTAGTTTTTGAGTTTGATTAAAATTGAAGCAATATATTGTTGCTATAATTCTGTAATTAAATGTCGAATGCATTGCGTTTAAGATTAAAACCAGGATACAGCATTTCCGAGTGAAACTCTAGGAATATTTTCAAATACCTATTTCTTTGTAAAATTGGCCGGCTTATCACAATAAAATGTCGAGATAGCCGACGAACTGCATTTAAAACCAAAAATAAAGTTCACCACCGATGAGGAGGTGAAAAAAGAGCAGGGCGAAACAAGAAGAAAGAAATCCGAGCAGATCTGAAAATTCTTATTTTTCCAAACCAACTCGGTGGTTGTACGACAGCCTGAAATTTTTGCTGCCATTCACTAGGAAGGATTGCGGTGACACTAATTTAGTAGTGCACAGTAGCTAATATTGTAAACGTGAAACGACGTTAATTTAAAATTGTAAACCAAAGTTTTCCGTAAAATGAGATTATTAAAAGCATCTAAATCAAAGAAACCAATGAAGTAACGGCAGAGACACAGAACAATGAATCTAATTGCACTCCAATAAAAAAATGTAACATAACTTTTTATAATTGTAAAAATATGTTCTTGTGTTGTTTATTATTATCAATAACAATTAATTTTTATTTATTTATGTTTTTTTTTATTTAAAAAAATATATATTACATAATTATTTCTATTATTACTTTAGATACAAAGATCACTAGCGGCATATATGGAAATGTAAACCTGAAAAAATTATTATAAATTGATAATATTAGATTATAGCTTTAAAAATTAACAAGTTAAATGAACATTTAAACATGACGGCAATAACCATTGCTGAATGCTCATGAAAAATAATTTCGTTTAACCTGTTAATTTTTTAAGTTTAATTTAATATTAATTTCACAAGTTAATATTATAAAATAAATTGAAAATAAGAAAAATACTTAAAATTGGAATTAAAATGACTTACTCAATTTAGAATACATAGTTGTATAGACCGGGGGTCCATATTCCCAGTCACACTCAAATTGCAATAAATATATTTATAATCTTTATTATAATAACTAATAGAAAAACTTTCTAAAATAACATAGAATACAAGATCAATCAAATGTGCTATATCAAAAAGAGTAATATAATTATGTCAAATTGAAATTTGATATATTCATTGGCAGATAGTCGATTTCAATTAAGAATGCAGTAAAAATTTGTGTTAAAAATATGACTTTCAACGTGCTTAGTAAAAATATAAACGAATTTTGTACGTTTTTTTCAACTTAAATACAAAAATTTAAGTTCTTTTTTGGTTTCTCATAATAGGTTTAGTAAAGTTTTAAAAGTTAACATTCACTTTAATTTTTTACGTTTTCCTATGTGAATCTTCCTTCGCATCGCTTCGGAAGCGCTCCTACAATTTTTTACTGCATTCTTGTTTCAAATAAACTATAGTAATTATTTAAATAGTTCGATTACGTTTAATTTATTTAAAAATGTTGAAAATGAAATAAAAATCATGAATTTCAAAAAAGATGAAGAAAAACGTTGGAGGGGGGGTTAAACTGGTAATCGGAGAAGTAAATTAAGAAAAAAAATCCACTTAAAATAATCTGAGCTAAAAAGTGTAATTAAAATTGTACCCTCTAGAGGGGGGGATACCTTTTGGTATCACTTTTAAAAATATAAAAAAATAACTCTAACTTACAGTCCGATCTACATATTTGCACAGATTCCACCTATTTGATATCATGTACTATGTATATTTCGGGCTTCTTTTTTGCAAAGATACAACTTACGTCGTTTTACCTGTTCCCCTAAGAGGGTACTCCAGTATTTAATACCTCAAAGATATTGCTAGCACCTTGTGAAAGGACCACCGCCTTTACGTGCCTTCCGAAGCACGGAGACGGCATTTCAAAGTAAGCCTCTACCCGGATTCGAACCGGGACACCCTACATTAGCAGTTGATCGCGCTAACAACCGGTTGATGACCGTCTCTATTTGGTATCAACTCTAAAAATATATTAAAAAACTAACTTTAACCTACAGCCCGATCTAACTAATCCCTTATAAAAGGATCCTTTCACTAAAGAAAAGCTTGGTTTCCATGTAAAATTATGTCAAAAATGTGTCAAAATTTTGGGTGTAAACTAAGTTTTAGCATTTTTTAAAGGATCTTTACGTAAAGATCGACTTAGATAATTAATACCAGCCTAATGCTCGATTTTTTCACTCATAGTTATCTTCAAGTTAGCGAACTTCAGGTTAAATTGACGAAGTAACCAATCAGACGACAACAAAACAAATATATCAATCATCTGATTGGTTATTTCGTCAATTTGACCTAAAGTTTGCTAACTTGAAGATAACTATGAGTGAAGAAATCGGGCATAAGACTCAAAAAGCTTAATCCTATGCTGATCACTATTTACTACTAGGTCTGAACTGCACCGATAGCCAGTGGAGCAAATGCCAGATGTTTTTGACGAGAACATAGTTGCAGCAGGGGTGGGCAAAATACATGACAAAATGTATCTGAAATACAAATTACGAAATATGTTTGCAAAAACAAATATGAAATACAAATTACAATGTTTTCCCAGTAAAAGAAAATAATCTTTCTGAAGTTGCAGAAGAACACAAACAAAAACTCAATTTGATATTAACCTATAATTATTATTCGAAAGTAAACAAAACATACATCAAACCACATTTGAAAATAAAACTCCCCAGCGTCCCCTGGTACTTTGATTGGTGCTTACTTCGATTCATTCTGATTGGAGATATCATATCTGCAATATGTCCTCGTGTTTTTTGAGGTTTAGAGGTCGCGCGGCTTCTCAAATGTTTAATCACATGAAATTTTTTTATAGTCAAATACCAAACACAGGAATTGGTATTTTTAAAAAGATTTTATTGAATTTAAACCTGCAAGTACGGATGTACATAAACAAATTTAAAAACTGAAGAACTTCGTATGTACCCTATTTATTACAATTCTAAGTGATATTAATTAGTTACATTTTGATAACGACATTGTTATCATCCGCTAACATTACAAAGTTTAAAGTCGTTAATAGTTATCTGTCAAATAATTATATTAATTATTGCAAACATTAACTTCTGTTCTTTATAATTTTTTTTCCAAGTACATTTTTTGCTGACCCTTTCTTTATTTCGAGAGTCAATTTTTTGATTTTATTTCATTTTTTCCAAAAAATGTCTGAAAGATTGGGGCCCCTCAAAGAAATTCCCCGGTAACTAAATTATTGCCAGTACGAGCCTGCCCACTGAATGTTGTTATAAGCACGATGTAAATATGCCAAATATTTTCTTTGTAAAGTTATTTTAACCAACCGGGAAATTTTATCTAAATTAAGTACACCATTGCTAATATAAATAAAACAAAAAACGTGAGATGACAATTTTTTGCGCTTCTTTTTTTCTGGTTAGGAAATACCAGTTTCCCCATTTTTAGTTGAAGCTTGTCCTTTTAACGAGTCTGACGAACGTAGAAATTACATATTGAGTTATGGTAATTCTTGACCATTGCTGGAAATTACAATCGAAAATAAATTGTAGTAACAGCCGATGAGCCAGGTAGGCGAGGCGATTGAAACTTCAAAAAGGCGCTTCAACAAAACATTGTTTACAATTCGATGCGCCACTGGCCGTGTACATGGACAGGACCTACTTTAATTCAGAAGTGTTAAAACAAGAGCCGGGTATACAACTTGCCGTACAATAACTAAACCCTCGTTACTATTTTTAACAGTGTACAATTTAACCTTCATTTTCTTTAACTTCCTTTAACAAATTTTTTAATGTGCGATAATTTTCAATTACCCTGTACGGCTTACGCAACAACAATAATAGAAATAAGTGACTCGAATTTAAATTTATTTGTGCGTGTGTTTGTGTTTGTGTCATATTCCAGTTTATTCCGTTTGTAGGGTTAGTGATTAATTAGTTTTAATCAACAAATTGAAACAACAACTCGTTAGTAAGTCTTAAATAACAATTTGCCGAAATGTTGTCAAAAAATTATTTATTAACTTTTCTAGGTGCGCACCTGTTGCGTTTCACCGTTCAAAAGAAGTTCGTGGAAATTGGGGCGATCTGCTTCACCCAAATTGCACCAATTATCAAAATGTGAAATATGTATAAACCTCCCGAGAATTCTAATCGCGTTAAAAGTATCAAAAGTAAATTTGAAAGTAACGACGAAACTACCAAAACTAGGCCGATTTTTCGAAAGTCAAAAACTGTGTTAGATTTGAAAAGTAACGGCAATGGAAAGGTTAATTCTCCAAGATCGGCCACACCAGAGTTACTATCACCTGTCAAACACGCCAAATCGCCTAAAGAACCTGCACATCAGTCCAGCTTGTCCCGACAATTGAGTGACCCTTCCAAGTGCAATATCAAGCGAACACCTGCCTTTAGATTAGATCGTAACGTGCAAGCCGGAGATAAAAACAATCGATTCCTACAAAACAAAACGCGCTATCAGGACACCCATGTTAAAAATTTACCCGAGAAATCGGATAAGACAATTATTGGTAAGCCTCGAACAGAACTCAACCAATACAACTTTTCAAATTTGCGGGACAAATTTAATAATAAATCGGACAAATCTCCTAACAATGCACCTCCAAAGAACGACATCCCAACTTGTGATATCGAAAATAAGACTGACACTAATGTAAGAACTAATGCTCTCAAATTTCTCTACGCTGAACCTGTACCTAAATCTCAACGTACGAAACATATCTCCGAAGACTTACCTCCGGCTATACATAACGCCACAACACTCAGACTTTCCGATATTATTCAAAATGATAAACCTCGTAGAAAACCCAAAAGTGATGACGAATCCAGTTCACCATCCAATAAGAAACTTTTCTCCAAAAATGATGTCGTTTATGGAAGTTTGAGGAGTAAAAAGAGTCTCGAAGATCACTCTCCAAGTGAAATCGGTGCCGGTTTAAGTGACAGTCTCAAACTTGCTTTGAAAAAACCACTCCCGCACGGCCCCGCTCCCAAAAAGCCACCCCGTACATTTTTGCACAGTGCCAATCCCGAAACAACTAAAACTGTTCCCACGTCACTAAACTTGGATAAAAAGTTTAGCAAAAAATTAAACAAAGAATTGAAAAAAGGCGCCAGCAATGGTAAAGGCATGAGAAACGACCCTAAATACATGCTGGATAAACTGGAATCTGCCATCAAGTCTAAAGGGGTACTTCTGCGAAAGCCACAAAAAAATAACAGCGACCCGGAAGAGGACAACGATAACGATAAAAGTAAACTTCTTCTATCTAAGGGTGAGCCTGCTTATTATTCTACTCCGGCATCGTCTCCTAAATTCACCCTCGGTTGTTTACCATCTCTCAGTTGTGCTTCTTCTATTTATCAAGATATTAAAGTGCCAAATTCGTCTTTTTTTGTGGACAGTGAAGAACCAGTGTATGCCGAACCTTTTGAATTTCAAGTTAGCTTAGAGGAACAGTTAAGAAACATTCTCGGTGACAGTGTAAATAATAACGGAGAAGGTGTCAATAAAAATGTGGTTCGACAAAGCGTACATTATGCTGTAAGTAGTTTTACTCTAATTTTTATTCTACTGGATAAACAGGATACAGAATAAATTACTTTCACTTAGATGGGATTGTATTTAATGACTTTAATCTTTATGTTACATCATCTTAATTACTGTAACTTGGAATAAAAAGTCATAATGTGGACTTGAAAATGAAAGTATTCCAGTTTACATTTACTTTGCTTGTTTTAAAAATCTAAAATATTCTTTTGGAAACGTTGAAGCCTGTAAAATGCTCGGAATTTAGGAGTGGCACCATAGTACACAAAATAGGGGTTGTTGCACCTACATGCTTTTTGAGAGAGCTTTTATCAATAGTCCAGCTCATATTACCATTGTTCTTCACTTTTTGTATTATTTTTCAACTTCCTTTTATATCTTTTGTAGGTTTTCCTCTATATTTTTTGTAACCCTTCAATACCCTCGTGCGGTCATTCTGACCGCATCGCTAAGTGTGAATAACTTAAAAGTGCTAAGTAGCTGAATGTATAACTTTGGGGAAAAACAAACAAAAAAATTAACATTCAATGCGATCGTAGTAACCGCACGACGATGGTTAGGGTTAAAACGTCTTTTGATATAGGTGACATAGTTAAGTTTTGATAATTTTCCTTACTTTCTACTATGTAAAAATAAATTAAGCTACCTACTATTAATTGTAAGACAGAATCTAGTAAATCAAATTACTAAATAATAGTAATAAACCAAAAATTCAATTTTTAGTAACTCGACTTGCTAGGTTCTTCGATTATACGGATCGATTAACTGACATGTCACTAATTCAGTTAATTCAAATACTAAATCAATTAAGTATTTATTTTTTACTTATGGTGACTGTTCTATTATCCGACTGCTATATTTCTATTCGAAATTGTTATTTAATTTTAGAATATGCTAATTGGATAATTTATTGGCCAAAATCAGGGTTCCTACGTCTGGAAAACCTGGAAATGTCAGAGGATTAAAAATTGTGGAAATTTTGACATTGAAAAAAGTCAGAGTAATTAACACTTTGGGCAGGGAAAATTCTTTGAAATTCCAAAAAACTGAATATTTAATGTAAAAAAATAATGAAAATTACCTTTTTATTTATTACAATTAAAAATAATTTTTTTTAAATTTATTTTAAGCTGTTTTTCTATATATTATAATATCGAAAAATTATTTAGAAAATTATCAATTTCAATCGTGAAAAACCTGGAGAAGAGAAGAATCCAGAAAATTTGTTTTAAGAAGTTCAGTGAAAACTCTGTTTAATTATTTTTGGTTTAATAATTTAATCGTTTTGGTTCAACAATGTAACTGTTTAGTTTAATAATTCAACATTTCATAAAATTTTCCTTTGATAATAATTGAATTGATTTTGGTTTAATAATTCAGTCGGTTTCGGTTCCACAATGCAACTGTTTTGTCTAAAAATGCAACTGCTTTGTTCAATAATTCAACTGCTTAATTCAATAATTCAACTGTTTAATTCAATAATTCAACTGTTTAATTCAATAATTCAACTGTTTACTTCAATAATTCAACTGTTTAATTCAATAATTCAACTGTTTAATTCAATAATTCAACTGCTTTATTCAACATTTTAATTATTTTTTGTTCAGCAATTCAGTTATCCCTGATTCAACAATTTAACTGTTTCTTTAACAATTCAAGTTTTTATGCAAAAAAAGGTACTACTTTGTCAAAAGATCCAACTGTTTTCTTCAATAAATTTAAATGTATTGTTTAATAAATTCAACTGTTTTGTTTACTAAATTAGCTGTTTGATTCAATAATAATTATGAATTGGTTTATTCAACAATTCAAATATTTTGCATTTGAACATTTAATTATTTTTAGTTTAATAATTTAATCAGTTTTAGTTTAGTTTAATGATTCTTTAATCGTTTTTAGTTCAACAATTCAATTACCTATCCTTGATTTAACTATTCAACAGTTTTGTTTTGTTCGATAATTCAGCTGCTTCGTTCAGCAATTCAAATATTGTTCGTGAATTAATTACATTGTTTAATAAATTTATTAAATGGCCAGTAGTGTAGCGTAAAGCGTACACCAGCAGGAATGAGAGCGGGTAACCGCGGTTCTATCCCTGGTCGCACTAAACATATTGCTATGATCCAGTTATAATTTGTTATTTATAGAATTTATAGTAACTAAACACCTTTAACTTTCTTAACAATAAATAATAATAATTTAAAAAATCAGCTCTTTTATCCACACAATTCAACTGCTTTGTTTAACATTTCAGTTATTTTTGGTTTAATAATTTAATTGTTTTTGGTTAAATAATTCATTGTTTTTTTTGTTCAACAATTCATATATCCAATTAATCCTTTTAACAATTCAACTGTTTTGATAATTAATTCAGTTGTATGTTTAATAATTCTAATTCAACTGGTTTGCTCAACAATTTAATTATTTTTAGTTTAATTTAAATTTAATTGTTTTGATTAAATAATTTAATTGTTTTTTGTTTAATCCATGATTCAACATTTCTTCAATAATTCAGCTGTGTGGCTCAATAATTCAACTTATTTGTTCAGAAATTCAATAATTTTCGGTTTACTAATGTGATTGTTTTTGGTTAAATAATGCATTTGTTTTTGCTCAATAATTTAGCTGTTTCGTTTATTAATTCAGTAGTGTGGTTTAATAATTCAACTGGTTTGTTTAACAATTCAATTATTTTTAGTTTAATTTTTTGGTTGAATAATCATTTGTTTTTTATCCAACAATTCAATAATCCTTGATGTTTGTTCAATATTAGCGGTTTTGTTCAATAATTCTGCTGTTTGGTTTAAAAAATCATTCAACTGGTTTGTTCAACAATTCAACTCTTTTATACAAAAAGTTACTACTTTATCCAAAACTGCAACTGCTTTATTAAATAGTTTTGGTGTTTTATTAATAATTTAACTGATTTGATTACCAATTCAACTATTTTTGATATAAATATTGATCCATATTGAATTTTTGTTTAACAAGTCTCGAAAAAGGGAAAATTATCAATTTTAATCGGGGAAAACCTAAAGAAGTCCGTGAATTGTGATGAATTACAAATTCTACATAAAGTCAATTCATATTTTAAAATTTCAATGTTTAAGTTCATTCAGTTTTTTTATTTTAAGCTATGATGGGGAGCTGTACCCCCTATCTTGTTTCATATCATCCACCATCGCCTCTTTACAGGCTTATATGATTTATCATTGGCTGATCGTATAAATTTGTCTGTTCAGTAAATGCAACTGTCGTGGCTTGATCCTTCAGATTCTATTTTTTCTTCTCTTCTTCAACCTTTTTGTCCACTTTTGGACATTCGGCCTCTTTCTCTTGTTGTTTAAACCGGATTGAGGAATATGCAAATGACTTGGTTTTTGGTTCCTAATACTGTAAGTCATCAACATGGGGGATAGATGTCTGTACGTGCCCTCTCCTAGCTGGATTTGAACCTGCTATCTCGGTATTAAGAGTTCATCGTGCTATTAGGCCATGATGATGTGACACAAAATGTCTGTTTGTTACTTGAACACTTTGGTGGGTTAGGCAAGCTGGTTTTTGGGCGAAAGAATTAATCTATTCATGCGCGTCACCAAATGCATTTGTACTTTTAGGATAGGGCAACTTTTTAATGTTTCCTTTCATGTTTCAACTAATCATGTTAGTAAAGTGCTTTCTACGTTTGTTTCTCGGAGCTGCAAAATCAAGAATATAAAAAAGAAATTACTTTTTGCCTTTAGCAAGGAACTCCCGTTGCACTTTAATCACTGGGGCTGTTTCCTGGGGGGTTTACTGGGGGAGTTAATTACCTAGCTTTTCCCGAGGGCGTATCGAGCGAATTAGTATAACTCACATACATTCTCACAAGGTTTTTGCAATCACGAATGAATTCTTAAGACAACAGGGAACAGACTTCTGTTGCAATGTAATCTTGAGATTACATCGAATTTGTTCTAATCGGGAAATTATTTGATTTGGCCGAATTAAGCGGCTGGCCCAAATAAGCGAAGTTTGCCCAAATTTAAAAAATTTGTATTTGCTTACATTTTAATGAACTTGAAAAATACATAATATTATTATCATGTAAATAATAGAAAATTAAAAATTGTTTGAACAATAGAGTAAAGCTAACATTAACTAAATTTAATCGGCACAAAATAAAATATTGAAACCAAAGAATAATTTGTTTGCTTCCCGATTAGTCATTGTCAATTTTATTGATGCAGAAGGTATTCATGCAGATATTGTATTTTCCATTTTATGAGGTTTTTAAATGCACTCTTGAAAGAGTTGCAGCGACTTTTGAGCCAGTTTACTTCGTTTTCGCCAAATCCACATAAAATCGATCAAATTTCAAGGAAATGAAATCGAAAAATTGACTCTAAAATAAAGAAAATCAACACAGAGAACCATAATCATTAGTTGAAAGGCGATTTTTTTCAAAAAAGGGAATATGTCAACAGATGGCGCGACAATAGAAAAACAAAAAAACTACAAAGGAAGCAAAATATTGTTGCTGTATAATCTTCAAATTTTAGAATTAAACGTTCGAATTAGTCAAGCATGGAATTCCATGATTTTGATAACACCTGTTAATTATTTTTGAAAATATTCATTATTAAATATATAATTAACCTCATTTTATAAATAAATTATTGCTTATACACGGTGTCCCCGTGAAGAACCTTTGAGGTAGCGATAAAGGACACTTTTCTAAGAAAAATTTTCAAATAAATTTTTTGTCCAAGTCTAAATCCTTGGGGGGTACCTCTTTTAAAGCAATAACCCTGTATCTTTTAAACGAAACTACTTACAAAAAAACTAACGGCCCAATTCGGGTAGCAAATTTAACGGGCTATAACTTTAATCTACTAAGATTTTTTGGAAAACCAATTCATTTCACAGAAAATCCCAAAATAATGAACAAGGTCGGTACAAAAAATATAATAGTCATACAGTGTGTCTTCATGTACACGGTAAACCTTTGAGGTTATGATAGAAGACACTTTTCTGAGATATATTTTTAAATAAAATTTTTGTCCTAGTTCAAACCCTTGGAAGATACCCCTCTGTAAAGCAATTTTTTGACCTTATTCATTATTTTAGAATTTTTTGTAAAATGGGTTGATTTTCCAAAAAATGTTACTAGAATAAAATTTTAGCCTTTTAAATTTTCTATCCAAACTGGGCCATTAGTTTTTTGTAAGTGGTTTCGTTTAAATGATGCAGGATTCGCAAAAAAACGAAAAAATAAAACTTGCAAGTTTTTAATATTTCTTCTCTTAATTTAATTCATAACTCGAAATTCTTTGATTCTAGAGGATAAGAATTATAAACCAGTTTGTAGATAAATAAATAATCTTTAAAAAATTACAAATCCATTAATACCATAAAATCAATGGTTACGGTGCTATGGCCGTTTGAAGGCCGAAATTCAAAAAATTGCTTTAAAGAGTGGTACCTCCCAAGGGTTTGAAATTGGACAAAAATTTTATTTAAAAATATCTTTTAGAAAAGTGTCTTATAATTATCTCAACCTCAAAGGTTTGCCGTGGACACGGAGACACTCTGTATGACTATTAAATTTTTTGTGCCGACCTTGTTCGTTATTTTGGGAGTTTCTGCAAAACTTGTTTGTTTATATTTTTCTGTTTTCGCGTCACCTGTCGATGACATTTTTCTCTGTGATAAATTAATATATCCTTAATATTCATGCAATGTTCACATTAATTAATTAAAAATTATATTTCATGTGTTCAAACATTTAAGAAACCGCGCGCGGTTTCTGGTTGTCACAAAATACCGGGCAGTTGCTCTTTTACCCGCCGGCCCAAGCCGGGCCTGAGTAAAGGAATTTTTATTTAAATAGAGGATTAAATCGAACTTGCGAGACTTCGCTGTAAAATTCCGATGCTTTTTAACAAAATCTGAAGAATTTTTAACGATACTTTCTGCGTTTTATTAGAAAGATACGCCTTGAACCAATCATTGGATAACTCCATATCTGCCTACTTTTTCAGTGCAATATTCGCACACGATTCTACAAATCATAATAACATGCTTTGTTACACTACAGTATGTACTTACTTAACCTTTCGCCTAACACGCGCATATAATTCTCAAAAATAGGCGCGTGTACTGTAAGGTTAAGTTCAACAGCGCTAAAATACCAATTCAGCCAATGGGAAAACGGCTGCACTTAAGTACTGTGGTACAAATGGACATTAAACATTTGCAAGTATATTTTCGAAGCTAAATTGCAATTTTCAATTATTTTAAAAATAAAATCAATGTCAATAGCAATGCTGCAAATCGCTTAACAGGTTGCAATCGTTAAAAAATAAATTCGTCTAGGTGACGATCACGGTTGGGTAGTTAGCGCGATCAACTGCTAACGAGATGAGATTGGAAGAGTCCTCTTCCTTTCCCAGTACCTCTCTTGTGTTGATTTTGTCACCATCCGGGTTAAGCAGCCGTGGGGTCTTAATGCTGTCAGCTTTCTTCTAGAGAAAAAACTGATGGTTGGCAGTGCAAAAAAAGGGCTGAAGGTGTTGATTACATTGCAAAAAACGGGGAGTCGCTCATCTGTGTCGTCCTAGGTGTGTGCTTTTGAACAAAAGGCTAATAAATAACAGCTGGTTTGGGAAAATATCATACTTGAAGGAATTATTTATTACTCGACTCGATTTATTACTATGCGATAAAGTGTTACTAGTTTCTGATACGCTATTTTTTTTATCAAACTCTTAATTCATTTTTAACCTATCTCCGCGGGAGCAATTATTTATTACATTTTTATTCACTTTAATTATGTTTTAAATTATTACTGACTTATGATTTATTATTAAATCATATTTATTATTTCGTTTTTACATCATTACGTTTTAATTTATTTCATAGAATTTTCTTGCAAAAAATGCATATTTTACTAGTTCGAGCCCGGGCGGAGGGAAAGTTCTATCCACCTTCTTTCGGTAGGTAATGGCAAACCACCGAGGTAGGATGCCAAGTGAACTCTTGCCAAGTGAAGTCTATTCCTCAAAAAAATTTCCAAGTTATTCATTGCATTTTTTTTAAATATTTTGTTTTTATGAAATTTTCAATTTCAGATAGCAGCGCCAAAATTTGAATTTGGAGAAATTAGAAAAATGAATTAAAACAAAAATTTTAAAATATTTTTGGAAATTTTTAGAAATGCAAAAAAAGACAAACATAGTCGACGTGAATTATAAATTGAAAAGAAAATATAGTTGAGGTGATAGGGTATGAAAATCTAACAAGTAGACACCTTTTTCATAACGCACCACCAAGGTGTCTACTTGTTAGATTTTCATTGGCCTATCACCTCAACTATATTTTCTTTTCAATTTTAATTTTTATATATCAAAGAATCTACAAATGCTAGGTACATTATTTCATGAGTAACGAAAACTTGCACTAACGATTATTCATCGATAATCATGATTGTATTTGTAACACCTTAATTATTGTTTCCTTTGTTTGGAATTTATATTTTGGAATTTTTAAGAAATTTAGATTAAAAAATCAAAACATATTTTTTTTGCACCTGCAAAATATTAAAGTGCATTTAAATATTATCCTTGTTCTGCTGGGATTTTTTCTACTCCTAATATGTGACTTCATCAGAATTATTGATTTTCCAATCAAATCATTTTTGATTTTTTACATACTACCGTGATTAAATGTTAAACTGAAGGGTTGTTCATTGACTTCTGTCATCAGTAATATCCTTCGATGTGTTTAATCTTAATATGTACTTAGTTACATTACAATGGAATCTGTAAAGCACAATCATCTTATCCAGCTGCCACTTCAGCTGTGTAAATTATTGAATCTAATCTTAAATAATTTATTTGAATACTTAATTTTCCTGCTCATGTTTATTTTAATATAAAGTATTTGATTATATATTTTGATTTAGAACTGAACTGTACGGACACAGTTCAGCAGGAATGGAACGTGAAATTCTTAGAAGTTCTTACGAGTTTCTACTTTGGGAAATGAGATAATTTAATGATGGGGCCTTTAATTTTCATATTATAAAATTAAAATTGTAAAGTTTATAGTCTAAGCAATGAACTTTTTATAAATATTAGCGGCGAGTCGATTAACCCTGATCACGAATTTTACCATTCTTTTGTAAATTATGAAAGATAATAATGCCAGATACACATAAAAAATTAAAATTTGCGGACGGCTCACACATTTTGAAAAAACGGCTTTAAAATTTATTAATAATGCAATTTACTCATTGGCTCTATTGAACTCTAACCCGCCCACCACAATTAAAAGGGTTGTGGCAACATCTAAAATACCAGAATTTGGTTTTTAGAACGAATTATGAAAGATAATGGTGTAATTAGCTAATAAAAAATTAAATTTGTGATTGGACAACAAATTTTCGAAAAAAATCACTTTTGTGTGAATTCGTTTCTGAGGTGGTTGCACTGTCAAAACCTATTCTCCGCAACCGCCCTCGCCCTCCGGGGCTCGAGCGGCGCTCGAACGGTTTTGACACGCGCTAAACTCATTAAAACATCCCTTAAGCGGCTCCAACTCGAAAAGTTTGCAAGTTGACGCGACGGATCTCTGGGAGCGACTGACTCTGCTCTAGTTGGCCACGCCCTATGGGCTATTCACGTATATGAAGTTGCAAGTACCGCCAACAGAATGAATGATACCTTTTCATTTTAATACACTTACATGTATTTCTTATGGGAAAATTGCAATTTTCAAAATTAAATTGTGGCCTTATTACAACCCCCAAGATTGATCCTCACCTTAAAGAGCTTGTATTTTGCGTTCTTTCGTTTTGTAAAGCCATTTCTATAGGAGAAAGTGTGTTTTCGAATCAGGGTTAGTCGACTCTTGCCATATTAGCTGTGATTTGATTTTCTGCATGTAATATAAAATTTTTTATGAATTTAATAATATTAGTTTAACATTTCAAAATTTTGAATTTTAAAATTTGTAGATAATTAAATTTCTTACAAAGCAGTTCACAAAAGAATAATATATAATTTTTTTACTCCAAGTTTACAGATCGGATGCACGGTTTTCGCAGCGTTTTCAATGTAAGGTCGCCCCCACAACTGTCTTTTGTTTATAAAATTCACATTATAAAATTTAGATCATTTAAATTTAATTAAATAATTAGTTTTTGTTGTGTACTCACGAGGAAATTGAATAAATTTTTAGTTTTAGATTTTGAGAGAATTTTTTCGATTTAACGAATTGATTTTTAAATTAATTTTCTAACACACATATACTCAAATTAATTACATTTATTTGTATATTTAAATTATACAATTTTAAAGAGCTACTTTGATAGGGTGCTCCTTGGATACCGACGGTGGCCATCGAATTAGAAATTTATTGTAAAGTTGAAAAGTTTTACAAAAAACAATATTTTTAATTATAAATGTTTTACTTAATAATATTAAACAGATTATTTAAAATTAGTATATTTTTTAATATTTGGTTGGGTTCTTAAAACTATAAACTTTAAATTTTAAAAGAGCCCAACAGTTCTCAATAGGATTTAAATCCAGAGAATTACCGCACCAGGGTAACAAAGAGATATTTTGTTTGGTCAGATACTTCTTTACAGATTTAGCGGTATGACATGGTGCCCCATTTTGCATAAACGTAAAAGAGCTGTTGTCTGTACTTACTGTTTCCAAGTACTGATTTGGATATTGATATTGGATCTTGGTGCATAGTTCCGTTAAGAAAAACGGACCAACACCCCTTCCGCATATGCAGCTCCATATCATAACTGGGGTGGATTTTTCACTCTTGTTAATAAGCACTCCTCTTTGTATTTTTCAGAAAGTCTTCTCCTAACGTATTGAGCTATTTGTGTCACTGCCTCTAAACGAGATTCATCACTAAAAATTACCTGAAGCGAAAGTATTAATTTGTTAAAATTTAAATTTTTTCAAAAATAAATAAAATCTTCAACTTTAATTAAATATAACCCTTTTCCAATCATCAACTGTACAATGCTTGTGCTATTTTGCCTATAAAGTCTTGCTTTCTTCATTTTTTCTGTCAACTTGGGTTTTTAATGGTCTCCTGCATTACAAATTTACTTCGTCCTGACGCATGACGGCGACGTAACGTTCTTGTAGATAAATTGATTCCTCTTCTTGTAGAATTGAATTAACGACCCTGTGAGGTGCTCTTCCATGTAATATCGCTGTAGATATTATTTTCGGTCTGTCCTTGGAGTCGTTATCCTTTTCCCACGGCAATGTTGTCTATTTGAGCTATCAGGTGGAATGTTCTTCCTTGTGTTTCTCTCAATTTTTGAAATTGTAGCAGTAGAAACACTGGCAGTTTATACTATTTCCTTTGACTTAATTTTCCTGAGTGAGTAAATTTGAAATCATTAGTTTTTTCACCACTGATGTCCTTTTTCGCGCCATAACAACCAAATTTTTGAATTTAATTCAATTCAAAATTTAAATTTATAGCACAGTTTTTTCACTAAAATGTCCGCTTTTACTAATCCTCGGCAGGCAATGGCAAACCACCGAGGTAGAATGCCAAGAGAACTCTAAAAATAGAGTCATCAAACCCTCTTGAGGCTAAACGGACTGAGAAGGATTGTTATATATTGCTGAGGTAGTTCTTGTTTAATATACAGATAAATAAATGTGACCATCTAATCTTTAAAATTTCATTAAGTTAAAAAATTGAAAAATAATTAAATAATTGTACAAATTCAGTAAGTTTCTAATTCGATGGCCACCGACTGTAATATTAATTTTTATAAAACAAAAATAAATGTGATCAACATTAATTTTATAATATTTATTTGTTATTCAAAGCGGAATATAACATTGAAGAAGGTCATTAAGCCTATTGTAACGAAAACAAAAACGTATTTTGTCTATACAATATTGATATTTTATCTCAATATTGAAATGTATTTTAAAACAAGCAGATTAAATCATAATATTATATTATTTAATTCGTTAATTGCGTCTGTCGACTCAATTTGTAGTGTTAATTTCAATAATTGCAAAGTTTTGGGTAGCATATTATTTGTTTTTATTTATGGAAAATTATGCAATATAATATCTTTGTTAGTAGCTGCTCTGTTATATTTTCTATAAAGCCATTTTTGTGAAGTACTTCAAACTGGGTTTCTATATTATCAAAAGTACTTATTTTTCGAATTTATAACTTCTTTAGGATGTCTTCAGTATGATAATATTAGATGGATTGTTCAGAATGTGCGGCCTGAAAACCGCATTTAAGTATTATACAGATAGATAAGGATCAACTCCTGGTGGCCATAATCAGAACTAAAGACTGTCCTAGAAAAAAACCGACCACTTTATATTCCTATTAAATAAATGAAAACAAATAAAACTTTTAATTTTGAATTTTTTTATTGATTATTTACAATATCATTTTTCAGAAAAAAACATAAAATCAAATTTTTATGAACTAAGTATAAAATTTTCGAATTTTTCGATTCACCCCTTTAATTAAGTTTTGTACATTAACAATGCTGAAAAAATCTGCGCCTTTTTTGTATTTTTATTTGAAAATATCAAGGTCTATTGTTGCCCCCTTGGTTTTTTTTTAATTTTTGTTTTATTTGGGTCCAATATTTTTCAATTGAACGAAGTTCCGGGCAGTTCTGTGGATTTACATCTTTGGTACAATGTTAATACCGTTTTCTTTACAAAATGCTAAACACCTTTTGCTATAGGGACAGGTAGCTAAATTTTGCCAGAACAAAGGTGGGGTGTTATGCGACCTCAGAAAAGGCAATAACCGTTTTGAAGGCATTCAAATAAATAAATTTCCATAATTACTGAACCTGTAGTTAAGAATGGTTTCGATATTAATCCACAAGAACAAATTGCTTGCCAAATTAAATATTTTTTTGGAAATTTTGAAATTTTTCGAATTTTGTGTTCTTCGTCTATCTGACCTCGACGTGTTGTAACATAAAACTCCTGTCCAGGTAGCTGTTGAAGTCTGCCTTAGAGTATGTTCCGTCGTCCATCACCACACATGCATATTTTGTAAGGAAATTCTCGTACAATTTCCGGGATCTTGTTTTGCAGTCATTTGCTGTTTTTTGATCGATTTACAGCTTTCTGTACTTTAAAGACCTTAACTCAACAAGATTTTCATTAATTGTACATTGATTTTCACGTTCCCGTTTTATCCGTCATATCCCTTATTGATGTGTAGGGTTTACGCTTAAACTCTTTTACCACTTGTTTTTGGACTTTTAGGTCAGCTGAACCACGTTTTCTTCCAAAACCACCATTTTAATCAACACTTTGTACTTTTTTTAAATTAGACAGCACATTTTGTACGGTTGTTTTCGGTACATTCAAAAGTTTCGCTAATTGTCTTTGTGACATTCGCGGATTTTTTAAGTGTTCGGAAACAATTAACTTTCTTGTTTTCACTTGTTTGCTCTCCATATCTATTCACACTGAAATATTTAGTAAGACTGAAAGGGTATATTTTTCAGCAGGTAATTCTGAACACATTGGCTTAAAAATTTTGTGAAAATCTCAAAATTTGTATTCAAACCATAAAATTAAAAGTGGTCGGATTTTTTCTAGGACAGTCTTTATTTAATGAAAATCTCGAAGATATATCTTCATCATTGAAAAACAGTCGACAGACTTTGAAAAATATACTCTAATATACCAATGTTTTAAATTAAAAAAATTACAGAACAAAGGTGAAACCTGGCGAAGCCAGGTACAATAGCTAGTTACTGTGTCAAATATAATGGTGGTTGTTTTAATTTAAAGTTAGGGCAACATAATAATTGTATAAAAAAAGTATTTATATAAAACTAATCACAAAAGTGAATTATTTTGTGGTTTGTGGTGATTTCTACTATGACTATTAAATTATTACTCAAGATTCTTCAAAAATAGGATCTTGCCTAATTTTATATTTTCCATTCTTAGGGTCGGTTTATCAATTCCATATTATATAAATAATAGCGTATTTTTTCTGATACAAAGGAAGTCATAAATTAGGATTACTGACCTCATTTCTACTTGGGTAAATCGAAAGGTTTGTGCAGAATAGTATATTATACGTCAAGGGAAAAAGTTGCACTTTTCATGATGAGAAAGTTTATGCTATTTTGTGCATTTCCGAATTCTTATCGCTAATTTTGAACTGCTTTTTATTCAAATACAACTTTTTATGTCATAATCTCAAAATTACTTTGCTTTTCAGGAAATTGATACCGGTTATCATGTTTGTTATATTCGGGATATAATAATAAAATATTATGTGTTGTACAAATCGAGGAGTAGGAAATAATTGTGTATATTTTGTGGTTTCAGAGTAGTCCCGTGTCTGATACGAAAATCGAGGACTTTAAGAATCTCGCGAGTTTCGAAAAAAGTTCCGATCAGGTATAGTTCAACTTTAGTTCCAGATAGCATGTTTCTTCTTCTTCTTCACATATATGGTAAATTACTAAGCTTTTAGTTTTATTGCATAATAATATTAGTTATTGTTGGTGGCGGTTATGTATCTATCTTATTGTTCATTAATAGACATTTTGCTTCAGCCATGAATAATGTTAAATTAAAATGATTAGCTACAAGGCTATTGCAGAAGTTGTGCGGTAATAATGATAGTCTGCTTTTTATTTAACGATAACATGGTGGTGTGCTTAATGACTACGGACAGTGATTATTATTATAAAAACAATTAAAATTAATCATGTCAGGAAATGACATTATTTAATAAATAAGGGTCATTGTAAAATATCTAACGTTGAATTTTTTATTTTGTGTGTATTGTTTTCCATAACTATGACCCCTCCTCGACATCTTTCCGTTATTTGTAATCGATTTATACTCAGCATTTAACATATAATTTTTTGGGGTGAAAATTTAACACAATAATACATTATTATTGTATTTATATAATAATCATGTAAAAATGATATAATTTGGGAAAATCTTGCGAAAAATCGAGATCCCGCTGTCTGCAGAATTGTACACGACGGGCCGCAGGTTGGACATTTTTTTTGCTGCACTGACCTAACAGCTGATTATACTTTGAAGATATGTCGTTGTTAATAGCAACAAATAGCAGTAATTCGCTACCACAGTAACATTTTTTACTTTGTCACAAAACAAATTCTGAATTTCATACGAACAAATATAATAGCAAAGCAATCACTGGTTTTTCATTCCTGTCAGAATATAACCACTTCCATTCTGGAAGTCCTCACAATCTGTTTTACGAGGTGGATTACTCCTCTGTTTTACTTTAGCCAACAGACAAATATGGAATTTGAACCTGCGACTACTTATTCGTAGTCACATAAGTCTTCGAACACGCCACTGTGCTGGTTTATATAGTTAAATTGGTAAATATAGTTAATATCAACAAATACCTATGTCAAATGTCAAAGAGCTGTCAACTTTCAATCAGCTGAGCATGTATCGGGCTGTTAAACTTTAAATGTACATGTTAATTCTAAAATGTTGAATGATAAATGTTAAATGTTGAGTATAAATCGACCATCAATTTGAGATAATAAATATTTATTATGATTATTTTCCTCAAATTTAGCACTAATGGCAAAATTAAATGATAGATATACAGCCTTGCTCATTAGAAGTTGGCCACCCCACGTTTTCACCATAGTAAGTTGGCCCGGTCTGATTTTTTTAACATATTTTACCTGAACATATACCTGTCACCTTTTAAAAAGATTACAATGCAAATTGGACTAAATCACAATTACAGCAACTAATCTTTTCAAATAATGTCAATTTAAACCTTTTATCATTTACTACCTGTCGATAACAATATTTTTATTTTGTGTACAAAAATAAAAATTTCTACCACCGAAGCTTTTAGTTAAGTGTTCCAAAGTCGTATTAACAACATCACGCCTAAAAAACCTCATTTAAGTGTCCTTCAATGGAGCCATATCGTCTTTTTGGATTCGCAGGGTATGTCGCATCAAAAAATTGCAAAACGAATAAAGTGTTCGAAGTATATGTGACAACCACTTTAAACCGATACGCCGAACTGGCTCGGTGAAAAATAGATCAAAATTGGACGAAAACGTTTGACAACCGCCAGGGAGGATCGGATTTTGGAGAGAATGTTGCTGAAAAATCGCAGAAAAACATCAAAAGACTTAAGAAGGGACTTAGCAATGCACTGTGGGGCACAAATTTTGTCACAAACTGTTAGAGGACCCTTGAAGGAAAGTGGATTGCATGGTCGCAAAGGACGTAAGAAGCCCCTTTTAAATCAAAATCAAATTAAAAAACGATTAGAATTTGCGAGAAAGTAAAAAAATTGGAAAGTTGCCGATTGGTCAAAGATAATTTGGTCAGACGAAAGCAACATAGAGGTACGTATTTTAGGCATATTTTAACAAAATAATTTTATAATTACAACTAAAAAATACGAGGAAAAATACTTATTTTCATTTTTTTTTTAAATTAAACGAAATTTAAACTAATTTTCCAGCTTTTCGGTCAACCTGGAGCAACATCCGTGAGAAAAAGGGTGGGGGAGGAGTTTAATCCTGATTGTATTGTGCCTACCGTTAAATTTGGCGGCGGCAGTATTATGGTTTGGGGCTCAATGTCGGCCAGTGACGTGGGAAAAATTAAAATATGCGAAGGAAGAATGAACTCAAGCACCTATATCGCAACTTTACAAGACCATTTAGAGGCTACTATTGTAAAATTTTTTCAAGAAGAGAGCCCTAAAATGTTTTTAACAGGACAATGCTCCATCCCATTGTTAAAAAAACAAAGCGATGGTTTACTGAAAACAAGATTCCCCTTTTGGAGTGGCTGCCACAGAGTCCTGACCTGTCGCCCATAAAAAAATTTATGAGCAATATTTAAAAAAAAGGTAGCACTTTGTAAAACCAATTCAAAAAAGGCATTAAAACAGGTAATTTTTAAAAAATGGGAGAAAATCAATAAAGATGTTTGTTATAAATAAGTTGCTACCATGCCTGATCGGCTTAAAAGCGTCATTAGGGCAAAAGGTGGTGCCACAAAATATTAAATTTTGTTAATAAACACATAGTTTCAATCTATATTTGTAATTTCTTTTATTGAAAACCCTTCAAATTGCCTAAAAATCCATAAATCATAAATATCTACAGGTGGCCAACTTCTTTTGAGCAAGGCTGTATTGTTTCTTATATAGAAACCAATCAGAAATATTGGAATATACACACAACCTAATTAAATATGCGTTGTTTAGTATAAGAAAACACACACACAAAACACTGTTCAAACTAGGAAATACCCGATACGCATAAGCACAAAAATTGTTTTTGAATATTTTTTATGTTCTCATGATATATAAATGTTCATTAAGTTTTGAAAACTTATTTCAAGTATTAAATTAGCAATTAACAATTTTTGGTTCAGCAATATTACTTCTTGACATTAAATATAAGACATCAAGTAGGTCGATAAAAAGTATAATTAATTCATTGATATCTATTTAAAACTCAATTATCAATCCAGATCCGTCTGACGAACTTCCTATAGAACGAAATATAAGTCATCATCTATGTTTGTATATTAAACTTGTAATAATTGTTAATTTAATAATTAAAAAATGTTCTCATGGTATCACTAATTTCGGATTTTCTCCCCTTAATAGTATCAAATAGTAAGTTTTTGTTAATTTTTTAATAACTGATGCGAGCCTAATAAATCAAAAATTAGAAATAATATTTAAATATTATGTTAATGTGGTGGGGTAATGTTAATTTGTATCTACAGTCTTCTGCGTTGGTGTGAATTATCGCCTGGAACGTGAAAAATGTATCAAGCATTTTCTAAACAAAACTTTGGAGTAAAAACGGTACCCCGACAAAACAGCCCCGTCAAAATAGCCTTTAAAATAGTTAAAATATCCGAATCTAGATTTAACGATAGATAAAACGAATTATGAAAGATGAGGGTCTAATTAACAGTTAAAAAAATAAAATTTGTGATTGGTTCACAAATTTTCAAAAAAATACTCTTTTAACACCCTCCGCTTTGGTCCCCTACGCTCCGGCCGCTCCAGGCCGTTTTGAAACACGTTTTACTAATTAAAAATATCCCCCTAGATCAATCTTACTCGGAAAAGTGTAGATTTTGACCTTCCAGATAGGAGGTTCTAACGGGCGATTGTAAGTTCCACCGACGGGTTAAATCCTTTTTAATCCGACATGTAAGTTCCACCCGAGGGGTCAACCGCTAGAGGAAATCGTGTACAATTAACTTCACACTTCACGTACTTCATCATAATTCTCCATACTTCTTCGTACTTTATATAATTCAGCAGTAATTTATCGATACTTTCAGTATCAGAGACTTTCAATTTCAGAGACTTACTGAGATACCAAAATTTGAGCACAAGAGAATGTTCCACACCCACCACACCTCCCGGATCGAGTAATTTATTTTTTATCAGAAGTAAACTGAAGATTTCCCGTTCCAGAGACACTGGAAGGTGTTCCACTCCCCCCAGACCCCCCGAATTAATTAGTTTATTTTTTATTTTGTTGCAAAGATCTGCCTTCCAGGGGTTACGGAATTTATAATTCCGCAATTAAAATTAATTGTCAGATTACGAATTAAACACATTTACTTGGCCATAGATAATTTTAATAAACTACAAATATTAATTCAAATTTTTAAAATTATAAGGTTAAATGAACAATAAAACGAAACATTATTTGTAAGCTTTCAGCAATGGTTACTGCTGTCATCAGACATTTAATAATAATTTAAAAATTTGAATTAATATTAATTTCAAAGGTTAATAAGGGTCGAGGTAAGAAACCCGTCTTCGAAAATACACTTTTCCCTATAAAAATGGTTCAACCAAACGAAAGAGCATAAAAATACGAATCTTTTAAGGTGAGGATGAAAGTTGTCGGACTTGTAATAAGGCCACAATTTAATTTTGAAAATTGCAAATTTCCCATAAGAAATACATGTAAGTGTATTAAAATGAAAAGGTATCATTCATTCTGTTGGCGGTACGTGTGCTGTGCCTGGGTCGACAGTGACTAGTGGTGGGGTGATACCAGTCGCTCTCTGAGATCCGTCGCGTCAACTTTCAAACTTTTCGAGTTGGAGCCGCTTAAGGATGTTTTAATGAGTTTAGCACGTGTCAAAACCGTTCGAGCGCCGTTCGAGCCCCGGAGGGCGAGGGCGGCTCGGAGAATAGGTTTTGACAGTGCAACCACCTCAGAAACGAATTCACACAAAAAGTGATTTTTTTTCGGAAATTTGTTGTCCGATCACAAATTTAATTCTTTTTATTAGCTAATTACACCATTATCTATCATAATTCGTCGTGAAAACCGAGATTCTGGTATATTTACTGTCGCCACATCGTCTTTCAACTTTGGGGGCGGGGTTACAGTTCAAAAGAGCCAATGAGTAATTTGCATTGTTAATAAATTTTTAAAGCCGTTTTTTTCAAAATTATGTGAATAATCCGCAAATTTTATTTTTTTTATGAGTTAATTAGACCATCATCTTTCATAATCCACTTTAAAAATGGTTAAAATCGGATGACGGGTTTCTTACCCGTCCCCGGTTAATAATATAAATAATTTCAATAAACTACAAATATGCTTAAATATTTAATTCACTTTTAATAAAATAAATTATTTAAACTGGGGTCTGGGGTGTGGAACACCCTCCAGTGCCTCTGCAACGGAGATCTTCAGTTTACTTCTGATAAAAAGTAAAGTACTTGGTCTGGGGTTCTGCATGTTCTGTAATGTTCTTCATTCCAAAATTTTGCACTGGAGGGTGTTCCACACCCCAGACCCCCGGATTGAATAGTTTATTTTTATTAGAAGTAAACTGAAGATCTCCCGTTGCAGAGGCACTGGAGGGTGTTCCACGCCCCTCCCCAACCCCGGATCAAGTAGTTTATTTTTTATCAGCAGTAAACTGAAGATCTCTCGTTGCAGAAATCTACCTCCCAGGGAGCACGAAATTTGTAATTATGCAGTTTATGATTAATTGTCAAATTATGAATTAAACACATTTACTTGGCCATAGCTAATTTTAAAAAACTTGGGATATGCTTAAATATTTAATTCACTTTTAATAAAAATAAATTACTTAAACCGGGGCGTTTGAGAGGTGTGGAACACTCTCCAGTGTCTCTGCAAGATCTACAATTTACTTCTAATAAAAAATAAACTAAAAAATCTGGGGGGTCTGGAGGGTGTGAAACAAATTGAGATAAAAAGATGAAACAAATTGTTACAATATTTGGTGCAGGCCCGTAGCCAGGGGGCACGTGCCCCCCTCCTTCGCCCATAAATGTGGTCGTGGTTATTTTGACGGGTCACTGTAAAAACCAGTTAGCCTAGTTTATCTGGAAAAATTCATCACTAGGGAGCAGATTTTCAGGCATTTACTTATTTTATTTGGGTACAACAGCCTCGGATATAAATGGGAAAATGCCGTTTTATCTAATTTATTAGCATAGCAATGACAGTAAACTTGTACAATTAAATAAAATGATAAAATCTGCAAATTTTAGTTGTAAGTGCACTCTTTAAGTTTATTACTATAAATTCTTTGTCGGGTCATTAAATTTTTGTGGTGTTGATACAACATTAGAAAAGAATTAAGCCACATCCGAAAACCCTCGGTTAATTTCAACTAATTCAAAATTTTGAGATAGAAGCATAGAGTATACAAATATATAAATTTTTTTAACTCTTGCTGGTATGTTTTGGAACGAAAGGCGGTACTTGCTACTTTTTTCCAGAAAATCAGAACCACTGCACTACCGGAAATGCCACTGAAAGTGGTTAATTTATTATTTTAGCTAATTGAATCTAGTTAATGGCGGTAGGTGGTCGCAGGGATACTGTTGCTTAAAAATATTCTTGTGCTTTTATTTTGTGCCATTATTTGCAAAATTAAAATTTTGTATGGCTTATTTATGCTTAATTTCAAGCTTTTTAGTGACTAAAAATCCAATTCTGCATTATTACTAAACAAATTTCTCCCCAAATTTATGGATAACCATGGATGGAATTTTCTATTTTATAGTATTCTGTGCAAATTGACTATACCTATCTCTAACCTTTGCTATCTTTTTTCATTATGACATTTGCTCTGGTCGTAGAAAGTTGAATATTATTAGTATTATGAATTTTGTTATTGAATGAATATGCAAAATTTTGTTCTATTTTGCCAACGATGATGCACACAATTTGTTTCTCGTAAAAATATTTTTGTTTTGAATAAATTAATTGCAAACTTCTAATTGACTGCGAGTTCTGTCCCCGTAACCGATCATCATCAGAATTTCAATCCTTTTTCTTGCAGACGAACGACGAACCATTTTAAGATTTTTAAAAATACAAAAATTAATTCTAAATATAATTTGTGTAACGTTTAATCAACAAAATACTAAACCGCAGATTACAAAATTTTAGTTACTTTTTCAAACGCTTTTTAGCATGCATTTTTGTAACTTTGGGACTGATTATTATCACGGAAACTTTTCTCTTTAAGGTCATAGTTTTTATATACTCAGAAAATTGTGCTCTATTCGAATCCATAAATCAAAATAAGGGTTGCCGTTTAAAAAAATTACGGGCCACAGCTGAAGAACAAAACACGATTAAAAAATGCCAACGGCAGAAAAAAAAGTGACATTAAACTCCATAACGCACAATATTTTTATTAATTTAGGGTAATAAAACAATTTTTTTTCTTTCAGAAAATGATAACTAACTTTATTTTTAATTATTTTATAATTTAAAATATTTTTATAATAAATAAGCAAAATTATGTGGGTGCATGACATACATGCAGCTGAGCAATTCTGCGAGTAAACGTAAAACATGTATGTCATGCATCTGTGCGTTATGGGGTTAAAGAAATAAGGTGTTGACATATCCAAGGATACGTATCCTCTGAAAATTGTTATCGAATTGTTCCAAACTTGACGAGCTCACTGCATACTAAAGTTTGATAATGATCCATAAATAAATATATAATCTTTGTTTGTTATTAAATTGTTTGTAAAATACTTGGATAAGTAATTTCCCTTATTCCATTTGTAGCTTCAAGAATTTTCTGTAATTAGACATCTAAAAATACCGTCAGTTGTTGTTGATTTACATCCATGCAAGATATTAGTGAATCATCGAAAGAATTGAAAACCCCACACGACCCGTTTTTTCCGTAACGAAGTATGAATACCTACCAGAACAAGAACTTCTTAATATTACAAATAAAAGCGGTTAAAACTATCTTGGTTTGTGCGATTTTAAAGCCACCCATATCCCATGTTTTTTTATTATTTGTAACTCATCGAGTTTGATGACGGACGAGCCTTGACGCAATCGGCTAGTCAATTTCAGACTTCATGAGGTTATTTCCATTCTTTTATGATGCTTTTCTATTAACACATGACCAAATAAGCGTAGCGCAGACAAAGAAGCGCTAGTGACTAGGCCAATTATATTTTTAACTCTCAATAAATTTAGACTTGGTCTTGTTAAGTTTAAGTTCTGCTTTATATTAAATATTCAAGTGCGAATATATTAAAAAAATCTTCTTCCATCATGTATTGATCGCATTCATTATATTTTCCTTCATGCTTCGCTCTTTTGCGCTGTTTTTCTCTCTTTCGTCTTATTTCCTGCTAAGTTGCTAATTAATTTGATTGATCTCATTGGTTAAATGACTCATTCCTCCAGGAATGGATATTATTCTAATATTCCATGTCACTGCTTTTGTTGTAATATTCTTTTTTCTTATTTTTTTCTTCGTTATTCCAGTTCCATTTTTCCGTGTTTGGCATGTAACAGCTCTTTTTGCCTTTTTTACTATTCGTCAAGTTCAAGTCAATATTTTTTAAAGGTTTTCTCCACCGAGTTGCCTTCTTTATTCTGAAAGCTTCCCAACAACAATTCGATATACTCAAGAATGAAAGGGAAACGTTTCGGAATAGAAAACAAAATTAGCCAATGAGACAGGCGGGTGGACAGTTAAACCTGGATCATAAAACGAGAATGGAACGGAAATGTCAAACCAAGAAGAACGAATAGTACGTTGACAGTGACATACCTACGTTTAATTCATTCATGTGGACAAAAACCATTAAAATGTTTAATTCAACGTATTTATCTTTGGGGCTGTCCATAAAGGACGTCTGCAATTTTTTCAAAATTTTAACCCCACTCCCCCTTTGTCACAGTTCCTCCCTCCCTCTCCGGAACGTTCAATGGTCACAAATCAAGGACACCTCCTCATTTATCATCATATTTTGAAATTATATTATGAAAAAAACACTTGGGTACAATTTTTTTACAAATCCCAAAAATGAAATTTTTATGCGGACGTCACATTTGGCTACCCATCCTTGTCACATTTTGTGACCCCCCTCCCCAAAGCAAGGACGTTCTTTATGGACGACCATCAAGAACCAAGTACTTTGGTAGTTGAAATGGCGCCTTACTATTGGCCAAATTTAACAGATTTGCATCCCAGGTATGCCATTATTGCCCTAAGAGATGGTACTATTTCTGTCCACGCGATCGCATGTTCGGCAGCCCTGGATAATCGCTTTTCAATAAGTTGGTATTTTCTCGAGTACCCTGCTGGTAGCCATAGTAACATTTTAAAGTCCAAATCATTTGATAACTCCAATTATATAAAATACAACCATTAGAAAATTGTTACTAATTTTATCATCATTTTATAATAATTATTATAGAACAAATGATGTAAATATAAACATACTAAAGCACGCCTTGCACTAACTAGGGAGTGTAATGTTCCCTTAACATTTATGAGATGGGGCACAAGAAAAGAAGAATTTTCCACCCTACTTTGGTCCAAACTTTGGATCTGGTCTTCATTCCGTTTATTTTGCTTCAGTTGAATGATTTTTTGTCACATTTGGATCGCATGCTATTATGGAAGAAACACGCTGTCTGTGGAGTTTTCTTTTCTCTTCTACACGTGTTCCATTTTAATGAATGTTATCTTGACATTTTTCATTTTATGTCCCAAGCGCTGTATTTCATTCCGTTAAATTTATAACAAAACTGACATCATCAATTTAATTATTAAATTATAATTGGAAATAAAACTTGGAGATCACGTGGTCATCGGATATTAAAATCGGATTCAATATCGTAATAATTAGTTGAGTACGCGAATCAAATCTGGTTTATCTGGGTTAAATCCCGGTCTCAAGGTAAAATCTTAATTCTTTTTTTTTGTGGAAATAAAATTTTAACGTTTTTATCAAGAAGTAGCTAACAATTTTACTGTGGTTTTTACACTCAAGTTCTAATTATTTCCACTTCTACCATGCATGGGTTAATTGAAAAACTGAGTCACAAATTTATGCATGCATGAAGTTGTGTAGCCGGCAGTTCGAACTCGAATTAAAACCGGGGTTTTCCAAAATAAAAAACTAGTTTTTTCATGTGTCTAAATTTTTTTGCAATATGTGTTTGGCAAAAATGTAAAGGTGGGGTACAATAAGTTTAAACCGGCATCCATTCGGTTGATGACCGACCGTGTTTACGTAAAATATTTCTGTGGTTTACATGTTTTTTATTTCTAATCAAAAATGTTACTGGTAACAAAATTTTATATTCTATGTGGTTCTGAGAGGAAGCTATTTTGCTTGTCAGGGACGCGATTACGTGAATAATAATGTGGGGAGATCCTGTGTTTGGTTGAGCGTTTTGTACACGATAAGTTGAATTTTAGGAATTTAACCTAAGGTTAATTAATCGAAACAAATTGAGAGTAAATAATACAGTAGATGGTATGAGTTGTTAACCAATGGTGTTGTGGTGCAAGTGAAACGAATTTTTCTTATGGGCAGACGGACGTGTAAATAAATGTAGATTTTTATTATTTTTTCCACGCTTTCTGCACAATTACTTAAGCTTTATTTTTGGAATGTTTCATCCAGTGATACTTTGTCTTTTACGTTAGCAGTTGTGCACATTTTTCAATTTAGTGTCGGAAAACCAAAAAATATTGTGACACGGTGGCGGATTGGGCTCTAGCGAATTTTGAAATCATAAAATTGTTAAATACGTCTCTGTTTGAAACCTTATCAACTTTTTTTATAGGCCTATGCTGTAATGCACAATTTTATATCGATTTATTACTGATTAATTAGTGTAGAATGTTAAGTGCTAATTACATTAATGTTATATCAACACCAATTTAAATTCAAAAATTCGTCTAGACGCGCAAAAAAAATTGGAATGCGCTGTAAATTATGAAAATTTTCTAAATTTATCCTTTTTAATTTTGATAAAATCGACATATTTGGTTATGTTTGGGAGCTTAGGCGCAACCTTGAATATGTTGCTAAAAATTAGTAAGATAATTTCCCTATAAATTATAAAAATATTAGTTCATTAAAATAGAATTCGAAAACGAATGATGATGTACAAACATTGTTTTGAAAAAATTATATAATTAACTAATTAAATTAAAAAAAATCTGCTATCTACGTATAACTTTCGGTGTCGTAATCCAAGTGATTTGCTAATTTTAGATTTATTTGCTTATGTTATGTAGAAAAAGTTGGTCAGTTATTGGTAAACCTTATTCATTTTGACTTCTGTAATCTTTAGGTGGTTGATTCGACATCTTTATCTTCTACATATACGTCCGATTCGATGGCATCTACACCTTCTGAAGAAAATAAAACTTTGGTTAATAGTATGAAAGTAAAAGATTTTGTTAAAGTGATAGAAGGTGGCAATAAAAGTAATGGATTCCCCAGTGATATAAACAATAAAGATAACGGTGATTTACCGGCCAGTGATTATCGCATAAAAAAGCTAGAATCTCAGCTAAAAAGCACTCTCGATAAGTGCTTTTCTACAAACTTGGACGGGCAAGTGCAACAAGGTGATGACAATAATTCTGAAGGTGAAATCATAGAAGAAGCTAGTGATATGGGCGAAACTCAAAAATTCGAAACCTATGTTAAGAGAGTTCGTAGTCGAGTGTACTGTAAGTCTCCAAAAAAGAAACACCACCTCTTCCATTGTTGCTTGCTGGTTGCTCTCAACAGGAACATTCCGTACATCAAAAGTAAATACCCAGAAAACGTAAGTAGTAATACAAAATTTACAAATATAACCTAATCTCATTATTTTGTATGTACCTATAGGTGAAAGAACCGTTCAGTATAGCAGAACTGTGTTTTCCCGAAGTTGAAAATGGGTCCATGGACACCAGCGCGGAAGCCCAATGCTATTCGCTTATAATTACCAATGAATTGGGCGAAAGGACTTTTGGTTATTGTCGGCGTGTTCTTCCTGAAGCTTCCACAACTTGCCTTCCATTAGCTTATTGTGTTCTTACTAAAAATCGTTCTCCTGGTTTTTACAACAGAATATTAGAAGAATTGGAGTTTCGTCATGGTTATCCGGAAAAATTCAAGAATATATTTTTGGAACAACTGTACAATTCCAAATTTCCATTACCGGGTGAAACTATTGCCATAAATTGTTCCAAAATAGTTTCAAATTCGGAATTAAATGATGGTGGAAGGGATGAACAAGTGTCGAATGACAATGAAACTGAATTTAATAGTACAAATTTCAGTGATGTGAGCATTACTAATAAATTAAACTGTGATACAAGTGCTAATAAAATTAACGGTATTGAAGACTCGGTGAATGAACAGGACGTGGACTTAAATAGTTTTGTAATTGTTTGTAATAGTGGCGAATATGGCACCTTAATTAAGAATGGTCCAGAAAATAATACTCCTGTAAATAACAATAGAGGACCTTCGGCAATAATTGAGGGTAAGTTTTAATTTTCACTCAATAACACTGAACGTGGTATGCGAACCACGGCATAAATATATCAGGTTAAACTGACATTTGAACTCGAATTTTCTATTGTTTTTATTAAAATATTCTCACTAGATACATAAGAATTTTGAATATCTTCATAACAGTACCGTAATTCTATGAGAAATTTTTAATAACGTTAATTTGATGAATCACGTTCTGCGACAACCAAAAAATAATGTTATGGAGGTCATTCTAAAAGAGTAATTTATACATAATTGCACTAATGATATGCAAGCGCTCTTTTTTAATGCTAATAAATTTTACTTAAAACTTAAAATTAGAAATTATATTATTTTGAAATTAAAATTTCTAAAAAATTTACGTTAATTCGAAAATATCACGTACATTTATTCTGATTTTTTATCTAATACACTGCATATTTTCCACCCGAATTGACTTGTTATTATTTTGTAATATTGTATGTACAATAAAAAATTTAATTTCAGTTTCCAGTGAAATTCCACCTGGAAGTTTAAAAAGATCCAACAGTCTCCCAGGTACGCCAAACGAATTGGAATCATTGCCCTCAGAATTAGTGTTTAACCGGCCGCATGATTCGCGCCACGAAGAAGACGATTTAAAGTTGTTAATAAATGTCGTCAAATTGCCAATTTTACAAAAAGTATTTTCTACGCTTTTGCTGGAACGAAAAGTTATATTGGTCAGTGGAAAGCTAAGGTAAAAATAATCTATCTGGCTGACCATCATTATAAAAATATTCTATTTTAGCAAATTGTCGTCGTGTATAAACGCCCTGCAAATTATTTTATATCCTTTTTCATGGCAGCATACTATCATTCCCGTTCTTCCGAAAAGCTTATGGGAAATTGTTGATACACCTACTCCGTTATTATGTGGTGTTCTATCGTCTGAGGTTGTTCAGCAGTACGTGATTGATAATGTAAGTTTAATTTTATTTTCCAATTGGGAACCCCCTACAATACCATTTTGTGCTTTTAGGCAATAGTCGTAAATTTGGATACAAATGAAATTTTACTTCAAGTAGGCGACGAAGATAGCATTTTACCAGATTGCTTAACACAAACTCTAAAAGCTGGATTGAGTTTAGCCAATACCATGACAACCACCAACAGTGGCACTCACAATATATTCCTAAGCGATGCGTTCCTAAGAGTTTTCATTCAATGTTGTAGTCATTATAAAGATCACATAAATGAAGGGAACTTTGAAGTGAGTAGATAATGACTTTGTAAGTGTGCCATTGTTAATTATCTTGTTTTATTTTTAGAAACTAGAATTCATACAACAAAGCAAATATAAGGGAAAACACATACGTCAGTTTCTTAAGTGGTTTACAGAAACAACAATGTTTTACTTTTTTTCTCAAGCAGCCATAACAAAATCTAACAGTTTAGATTTGTTTGAACAAAGAATTAAAATTTATTGCTCAGAATCGGCGACGGTTATACTTAACAAAATGAAGGGATGGACTAATTATAAATCTTTTCTTAGACCTAACAGATTTTAGTAACTCTTATTTATATTATTCTATATGAAGCCATATAATTTTTAATATCTAATTATATTTAGTATTAAGAATTTCGACAAGTTTCCATAATTCTCATAATACGAGGTTATTTTTACATATTTTGTACAGTATTTTTTTATAGGTAGGAATAAACAATTACATCATAGTTTTTCTGCTTTTTATTTAATTTAAATATCAACTAAATTTGTGTGCTTTTCTGTGCCACTGCAATAGAATAACTAGGTTGAGAATGCGTTTTCCATGCTCTTACGATGGTAACGCCTGATAGCATACGGTGGACAACGAAAGGTAAATACATTAAAAATTTTGTATTTCCTTATTCGGAATTCCATTAGATATCTTTGGAATCTTAGTAAATTTTTGGAAAACCTTGGATTTTCTGGAATCTTTACAATTTTGAATTTAAAAATATTTACCCCTTGTGGGAAAATTCTTAGAATTCCTAAAATTATTTTGGAAATTGTTTTTTGAAAATCCACAACATCCAACTACTAACCATCCCATATTTATATTTGCATCAAATGAAAAATAAGTAAACCTGTTTTCGTCACCGATTCTATAGTTACTTCAGTGGTCTCTGTTTTCTAGGGGGAGGGGGGTCAAATTAGCACCTAACTAACTTTAATTTAACATTTTTATATCATACTAGCTGCTCAGGCTGACGTTGCCCTGCCTTTTCAGATAGGTAGTCCCATGAAAGATTAAAATAAAAACTACAATACCAACATTAGCAACTTAGTTGGCTGCGTTGTCTGATTTCTTACTATATTACATTTTTACAAAAATATACAATTGATTTACTGTTACAAAACTTCATTAAAGGTGGAACCAAAGTCAGGAGTTAGGGTTTGGTTCATTTCCAGGGTTGTCTACTATACAATTGCTTGCGTTTCCAGATGTAGTGGTGTTCATATTCTATCTGTGATTGGACTGTTTGCCTATTATTCGGTTTAACATACAGGGTGTACAAAATAACATTTTCAGTTTTTTCCGGGCATCTTTTTCAGTTTTTCTTTCTGTAAAAACCTTATTCAGACTAACTATTATGCACATTTAAAAAAAATGTAATCAAATCGGTCAAGCCGTTCTCAAGTTATGCACTTACCAACTAACAGCATTTGATTTTTATTTATGTCGATAAACACATATTTTAGAACTGGCCCTATCTTGTGATAAATATTCTTACCCATTCTAAACTTCTCGTTTACCATTACTGACCATGTTCTTTTTACTCATTTTTACTTCCACCATTTGAACTCGCGCCTAAGACATCTGCGCGGGGCTGTATACATTAAAGAAATAAATACTCTCACAACCCGAAACGACATACTACAAAGATGGTCGGGAACGGTCACAAAACCTGAATTCAGATTTTCATAATTTTTGAAGTGAATTATGAAAGAGGACATTGTTCTCCACACATTAAAAAAAATTGAGGTCAGCCTACAAATTTTGAAAAAAAACGGCTTTAAAAATTCGATATTGGTCGTGATTGCGTTAATCAAAACTGACTTTCCACAGTCTCTGTTGCGCTACGGCCGCTACAAGCCGTTTTGAACAACGTTTTACTCATTAAAAATATTGCGCGATAATACATTTACATGCATTTTTATGGGAATATGCAAATTTCAAATTTAAATTGTGAGCTTATTAAAGGACCTACCGAAACCCTAAAAGCCTTGTATTTTAGTGATTTTTCGTTTGGCGAAGCAATTTTTATAGGAAAAAGTGTACTTCTGAGTTAGGGTTTTCTGACTTTACCCAGATGGTTTTGCATGTAACAAGTGTTTCCAGGTTCTCACGCTTTTGAAGATGTTCCCACTCTTAAACGTCCTAATACCTTTTTGACTCCCCTTCCCATAACTTCATCTATGTCTCGCAGTTACTTTTAATTTACTGATTAGTGACTACGTCCTTTGAATATGCGTTATTATTCCCACCATTTAACACGCCTTCTTGATACGCTCTCTCTCCATCAAATAATGGGGGTAGTTCATCAACCCGGATCGCGAAATTAAAAATGTTTTCAAGAAATATGGATGACTATGATAAAATATACAAAAATGAAGATCATAAACTGCGGATCATTAAAATATTTAGGTACTTATATCTAAACTCCCCCCATCCATGGAAACGTACATTGTAATCAATGCTGGGATGTTTCTTATCATTATTTTGTAGTGATAGAATCAACCCGGATGTGTCTGGAATTGTTGATATTAAAAAAGTATTCAATTGGGGCGATAAAAATATTATTTTAAACATAATCTTCTTAATTTAGGACTAGGACCTGTAATATCCAACAGTAACCTCGGCGCAGTTCCGAAGCCACTGTTAACACTCTGTGCATATTACTTGTTTTTCATCTGAAGTAGGTGCTAGGTTGGCCTTAGATATGCCTGTTATCCTATATTATTGTTAATGATGACATTTCATTAACATAGGTGGACCACCGGCTTTACGCATCTTCCAAAGCACGGAGACGGCTACAACAAAGTTGCCTCGGTCTGGGCTCCTTTGCGTTAGCAGTTGATCGCGTTAATGACCGTTTCGTGAGCATTATCTTAAACATATAATATGTATGTTGGATTGTTGGAGGTAACGACATCATACCAATCCCAGTCGTGGTTAGAAGAAATAGAATCCACCCTTTTATTACGATCCGACCAATAGACATAGACGATACTCCCTAATTACGGTCCTGTCTAGTAGTTATAGACGCCATTCCATTATTCGGATTCGACCATCAGTAATAGATGTCGACAAATTAATCTCCAACAACCGAAGCGGATAGGTACCAAAAGAAGAAGTCGTGACGTAAAACCTACTTTGTTTTGGTATTATTAAGTTGACATGTACTGTAAAGGATTACCAATACCCAACAAAAGAGAAACAGATGATACATGGAAGTATTGAAGATTAATTTTGATTGAAAGTAAATAAAAATCGATTAGATTGTAAACGAGATTGATTTTTATTGAGTTTTATTGGAATTTATCGTAAATCTATTCATTGCGCTACCCTCGCGCTAACATGTTTATTTATTAATAATGTAATTAGGCTACAGCGGATTTTCTATCGAGAGAATCTGGGCAGAATTTAGTTGCTTGTGGGGTCCAAAAATCGCTGAAAATTTATAAAAAATAAATTTAAAATAAATACCAAGATCTTTTAAAATGAATTTTGCAAAATAAACTCCTGCGGCTTATTCTAATTCGCTTAGTTGACTTGAAGTTATGCAGAATATTTTATCCACCATTTTTTAATTTTCCTGCAAGTTAGAGGTTAAATACTGTCTTGCAATATTGTAATTTCCTAACACATTGAGAGGCATTGAAACAATTAAGCATTTTCCCATAGAACAAAATTGTATAGGGTCTTTCGAGCTATGGGCTCTAATTATCCTTAAGGTCAGTTGAATAACAAGTTAATCATCGGATCGTGTTGATCAGTAGTTCAAGTTCGATGATTGGTTGAAAATTTAAAATCCAACCAATTACCGCACTTGATTTACAGATCAGCGTGAGCCGAGGATTATCTTCTGTTATACAACTGACCCATAGAGGTTTCCATCGATCTTGGGATTTACTTACCGGCTTCCCATGGTAAAACATCAAAATTTAATTAATTGAAATTTTGATTTGCGGTATTTTCGGCAGTTTAATCAAATATTAGTTTTGGAAATTCAGGATTCGCAATTTTCGGCAGTGAGGTGCTAGTCTGAGGATTTCCTCTACCTAAGAACTTGTTCAATAATAACACTCTGTATGAATCTAGCGCCGAAGGCGCTTTTTGTAAATTTTGGTGTCAGTTAAGTGCTCATTATTGGGTATTGAAGTTGCGGGAATACGTACTTTCTGGACTTTTACAACGTTTTTATTGTAAGTTAAATTAATGCATTGGGCAAAACTATAGGTGTTGATGATGACACTTTGAATTTTCCAATTTTGATAATTTTTTTGGAGGGTGTGAGGTTGGTTCCCATCTACTTAATAAAATTTCAACCTTCGATCACGTCAATTTAACAGATGAACAAAACCATTTTGCCTTTTGTTTGTATAGATTGCAAAGAATAAGGAGAAGGATGCTTTGAAGTCTGAAAAGGTGAAAATTTACAGGGTGGCCAATAAACTATTTGAATTGAATTTATTTAAATGGCGACTTAAGCTTAAAGTGAATTTCGATTTGAGGAATTTTTATTTTTCTCCCCCTGCATTCCCGAATGCCCCGACACCCATCTCAGCGTTAAACTGTTGTGTTGTGCCAGTGTCGCTAGTGCATTGAAGTGATGTTTTACAGTCTTGGAGTGTATCTCTATACCTTCCAGAGCCTTGATCGCGCTGCCTGGCTGTCGGTCATTATACAGATTCTCTTATTTGTATATGACTTCCTTTGTGCAGGACTTATTTTGCCATCTTCCTTCTTTTTTGCTTAAGGCCGTAAAGGTAACCCTGGAAAAGTTTATGAAATGCTTGCATTGTAGTTTCTGGAATTTATTCCAAGAACTCTCATCAATGAAAATGAAATTGTTGCCCTTTGATATCGATGTTCTTGTCTAGAATGCTCCATGTATTTGTTCTAAATCCCGAATTTTGGGTTGTAGCCTTTTTAACACTTTTTCCGCTTCCTCAGGGGGTCCCAGAATCTTTGGCATCGATGACACCAAATTTACCTACTTTCGTCTCCAACCGCTTCAACCAGGTTTTAGTAGCCTGATCTGTTCCAGTGCCTTTGTTGGTCTCGGTTGCTTCCATACGTTTGATAAGCGCTCTTTGGCTGCACTGGAGGGTTTTGTTCTGGGTACATCCATTCTTTCGGAACCTCTTCCTATGTTATTTTTTAAGCTTTTATTAGTGTTGTTCATATTGGTATCATAAATAATCGGGAAAGAAGGTCATCACCGCGCACAGCCCCATGTGCGAAATTTTTTTCTTTGGGAACCCATGTCAGTTAGCATGTTGATATCTTCTTCGAGTGCCATACACTTTACAATACGTAGGCGACTGTAGTCGAAGCCAAGCTGACCTTACTAGGAATAATTAATAGGGTGGTTTCCCGTTGCCCTCCCCACAGTCCACGACCAAGACTTGAACCGCGGTCTCCCGCCCTCTAGTCGGCCGGTGTATGTTTTACGCTATAATGTTGGTATCAACTACAAAATTTTACTGTATATAAGCTGAAAGTTTTCAAAAAGAAGTATATTTTTTTCAGGTAATTTTAGAAGAAGGCCAAAAGAATTCCAACAATAATTGAAATATCATCGCAGATTAGACTGCAAGAATTTTAAGCAAACCAAATTATCGTATAAGTAAATTATAATTATTGTTTATCGCAATTTTGAGTTTAAATAAAAATTAATTTGTTGTTATGGTTTCTAATGATACGATTATACATAAATATAAGTTAATGTTGGAGGAATTAACCTTCAACGATGAACTCATTATAACTAATTTATCTAAATTGGCAAACGATAATTTTGCGTACGCGCGCCATATTGTGCCAATTATAGAATCTCATCTTCTCGGGGTTTCCGCTCCTTTGAAATTGCCCGTATTTTATCTAATTGACTGTATCATCAAAAACTTTGGAAGGGTCTACAGAGATCTCTTTTGCCATAATATTGCTAGAAATTTTTGTCAGGTATTTAAGCAAATTGACGATGGAACACGTTTTCAACTGTTGCAATTACGGAAGACTTGGAACAACGTGTTGCCATCCAACATATTGTTTGTCATAGATGACGAAATCTCTAAATTGGAATCAAATAAACCTAGGAATAATCCAAAGTCGGAGGGCTATCAAAATGATTCTGCTGATGAATATCGTAATTTTGGAAATTTGAACAACGTCCAATCGATCAGAAAGCCGACGTTGAAATACAATCAGCAAGATGTGCCAACGTATTTTCCAAATACTTTTGGACAACACAGATTACGTCCAAATGAACTTCCTGTCGTGAGGGGAACAAAAGACATTTAAATGATAACAGCATTAATCAGACAAATGCAAAAATTAAGCGTGAAGAAGTTTTCAGACACGCATCCAGAATTGATTATAAATGTCTAACTTATGAATCCAATGTTATAGCCGAAAATGTTAATATTCGCTATAGTATCAACACTGGCACTAGAAGAGAAGAAACTTGTAATAATGGAAGCAATCCAATAGATCGAAAAGGAGATATAAAAAGTCTCGTGCGTTTAAAATAAATCGACAAAACGAAGCTAATTTTGAATATCCAAGTGATTCAAAGTGTCCAATGCCTCCTCCACAACAGTATTTTGATTTTTCTGTTCCACCCCAAACTATAAAAGTGTGTCTTCTCAAGAAGTGGTATGTAATAACAACTCACTATCGATTTCGAATTTTGGTTTTGCCGGCAATTCTCACTCGGTGCCCAAACAGAACTGCTCCACAACAATTGCTTCGGAAGAACAAAAAACCGCACAAATGGTAGATGCGCAAGAGCTGTTCAAGCAACTTACTGCTAAAGGCATCTTTTCGTCCACTGTTCCCACATCACATTCAGAAAATGAAAACAATGTTTCATTTGATGATTTGAGTTCATTACGTTCACGTACTTCGATTGAAAAAATGTGGTTTGCAAGAAACCGGTGTGAACATTGTGGAATATTATGGAACAATTGCGGGTGCAAGAGAAGCAAACAAGAGAACGAAGCATCAAATATGAGAAACTGGTACAACAATAAATTGGATTGGATAAGCAATGCGAAAACAATGAATTTTGTACAAAATGAAAAAGATAAGGGTGGCGAAAACCGTGAAAAGGAAATTCCTTGTGCTGTTGCCGAACCTTTCGTGGCTGTTACTACGTGTTGCGTGTGTACTGATAGTTTTGAGTGCTTTTTTGACGATGACGAAGAAGATTGGCTGTTGCGAAATGCTATCCGCCGGGAAAATAAAGTTTTTCATCCACTGTGCTATGATGACTATAAAATTGGTTTGAATGGCCATTGACTGCAATCATCACAAATGGCTGATTTCAACTAGAAAACAATAAAACAAATTTTTTAAATAAAAAAGTACATAGGTACATAAATAATAAATAAATAAATAAAGCAAAAAATGTAATAGTGTTTGATTTTGAATACATTTTTCAAAGACTTTGCAGTGCGTAGGTGATCAATTTGGCCGAAGCAGAAATGATTTACTAAAAAAATGTGATGATTTCCCGCTGCCTTCCTTGGACTTCAGATCACAGCAATGTGCCTGCAGTATCTTGAGCATCCATGGCTGATGAGGACTTATGCACGGTGGAAGATTATCTCCTCGTGTCCTCTGGCGATCCATTCTTGAATATTTGGGATAAGTCGTATCGTTTATTTGCCTACTTTCGTCGATCTCCACTTAATTTGCCAGGCTACCATCATGTCTGGGTGTACCTTCACTTGGCAGTAGTTGTGGTTTCGCTTAGAAAATGAATAAGAAGTCCTCACCCAGCTCCCGATGTCCTTATTAAGTTTTGTGAGATCGTCTTCTCGAAGAGCTTGACGGCCTGATCAATTAGGCATATAAACCTATATGATGAAGGCTCTTTTAGGCGAGGCTTGGTACCTTTTCGGATGAGAACCAGAACCGTTTTTCCCACCTCGGTGGGAAATTGTCCCGCTTGATGCAGAAGTTTCGTGACCCAGTTTTTTCTTAGCCAGCCTGTATTCCTTAAATTATTAAAGTCTTTCTAGATTGAAGTTTTGAAATTTTGCCATAATATTTGAAAATGCAACTTCAGGAATGCGGTAATCAGTCACTGCTATCCAATCAGCTGGTTGCGCCACTGCTTTATGTAAACAAAACGGACGTACATAACCACAAAACTTATTTTGGATTTTCGTTTGCAGGATGTGCGATAATTTGGTGAATATAAAAAATGAAGATGTTAATGATTATGAATCAATCGAGGAAATGCCTATGGATGATGAATTTTGCGCTGAAAATCAATCTGAAGTAACACGTAGGTGTTATGCTTAAAATCTCTTTATTTTCACCCCGAATGCAAATCACTTATTTTTAGTAATGTATCGTGATTGGAGTGAAGAACAAATTGTACATTTAATTGATCTAATAAAGGCTAACCCCTGTGTTTGGGATCCGGAACATGAATCGTATAAAAATAAAAGGGTTCGTGCTGATGCATTTGACCATATTTCCAAGGGAATGAACATTTCACGAGAAAATATTGAAAGAAAGTGGGTAGTGATTCAAAGGCAGTTTCGAAGAGAATACCTAAAAGCAAAAAGTAAATTAGATTCAGGTTTAGATAAAGGTTATTGTAGCACTTGGTTCGGTTTCAAACATTTATTATTTTTATTAAAAAAATACGGTCCAAACGAAAATGAAGATGTGTACGATCAAGTAAGTTGGTTTGTGTAAAACTTAAGTTGCAATGGCTTAAATTTGATGTACACAGTTTTGTATGGACGTGGATTTTTCCAATCCACTGAGAAAGTGGACCACGGACGACTCTTGTAAATTAATAGAGCTGTACAAGCAACATCCAGTTTTGTGGAATCCATCCTGTGCCGATTATAAGAAAAGAATTAAAAAAGTGAGGGCGTTAAAAATAATAGCAGGGTTATTGAACACCACCTACGACGAAGTAGATAGAAAAATAAGATCTTTTAATGCTCAGTATCTTCGCGAACGACGTAAGGATGATCAGCTTAAAAAATTTGGAAGAGGAAAAATATTTAACAGCACATGGTTTGGCTATTCTTTACTTAGTTTTTTGGGTCAAAGAAGAAAATCTCGAAAATGTCAGGTTGGTATCCTATGGCAATGGGTTCATTCCATATCAAATGGTTTAGAAATGAAATAAATTGGTCACTTGGAAATTTTTCTGTTTTTGTATTTGTCTGGTAAACATAATATTTGCATTTTACAAGATGCAGCATTGAAATTAAAATATTTCGGTTCGTATTTGTTCTTGATCTGACATGGGGCGAACGCCAAATGCGGAAAACGGAATTGGACGAATCTTTTTTCTATGTTAGTTCTTTACCCGGGGTGATGTGGTGAAGTAATTTGATGCCATTCTCAGCCTTTTACGAGAAAAAAAAAAGAATTAGAAGCCACGTAGGTATCATTTGCCGGACCACACGTTTAAGGAAGGTGCCTAGTCAAGTGGTAAGATTGAGGGCTTACGTACCAGGTAATCTGGTTTCGACTCCCGTCCAAGATTTTTCTCTTCTTTTTACTATTTTCTGCGGATAAAAAATACGAACAAATTTATTTTAAACAAAAACTCCTGGTTTATATTAAAAACACATTTTTTTTTTCTTAAAGAAGTTGAAAGAAAATCAATAGAATTCCAATACAAATTTTCGACGGTTGTATATCTGATCCGGGCTACCTGTACTCTGCAAGAAATTTTGTGACTAAGAATTTTCCTAACTAAGAGTTTTCCGCCCTAAGAATAATTATAACTGTAATAATAATGATTATGATTTTTATTCGGAATTCTTTGTTTTCTTTCAACTTTAAGGAAAAAAATGTGTTTTTAATATAAACAACGATTTTTCGCTTGAAATAAATTTCTTCGTATTTATTTTTTATCCATATTTATTATATTTTTATTTTAATAAGAAGTCACACAAATGATACCTACTAATTCTTTTTTGTAATTTTTCTCGTAAACGGCTGAGAATGGCATCGTATTACTTCACCACATCACCCCCCGGGTGAAGAACTAACATAGGAAAAAGATTCGTCCAATTCCGTTTCCCGCATTTGGCGTTCGCCCCTTGTAAAGCAATTTGTTTTAAACACATGGACTAAAATTAGTTGCAGCATTACAAGTCTAAATAATTTTCTTTAACGGTTTGATTTACAAGTTTTGTTCCTCGTGTACACATTTTTTTTAAAACAGCTAAGGAGTAAATTTGGAATTTTACCCTTTAGGATTTTTTGTACCTAAAACATCTAATCTAATGATTTAATAATGACCATTTTAAACTACGAACCAAAAATTGATTTTTTACCATATAATAAGAAATTACCTACACAGACAACAATTTCAGGAAAGCGAATCTTCGTTAGATACAAACGATGAAGATAGTGAAGTTAGCAACACTCCAGAAGTACTGTTTGTCAATGTAGAAGCTGAAGAATCAAACACTTTGACGAGATGTGTTCCGAAGAAGCAAATTGATCATTATCAAGTAGATAAAACAATGCATAGCAAGAATAGCAGTAAAATAGAAAATAAAAGACAAGATATAAAGCCAACAAAAGTTGAAGAACAAATCCAAGATATTTACAAAACAATAAAATCGTTTGAAAATAATTCGCGACAGAGGGATAAAAATAATCCAGATGATTTTGATGTGTTTGGTGATTTAGTGGCACGTAAATTACGTAATCTACAAACTCGTTATGCTCAATGCACAATACAGCACCTGATTAACAATTTATTATATGAAGGTGAGTTGGGTACTTACGATGAACCAAAGAAACATAGTCACCCACTTAATTTTTTGCAAGTATCTCCTGCATCATCAGGCACTTCACAGTAATCACAATCCTGAATTTATGTACAAGATGTAGTTATTGTTAGGTTATTTCATAAAAATTTTAAACATCTGATGACATCAGTAACCATTGCTGAAAGCTCACGAATAAGTTCGTTTTATTTATTGTTTATTTAACCTATTAAATTTGAAAATTTTAACTTAATAAAACTTTTAATATATGACAAACTTTTGTTTTATAAAAAAGGCTGGGCAGTTATAACTTAGGTTTCCGATTGGTTGCATTCACCTTATCTTTTTCGTTTCGATACAGGAAATGAGCTAGCGACTACACTGGGCTTATAAGTAAGTATTATTCAGACACATAAACACCTCTGCGTGTCATTCATTCAACATTTTCTTGTAAACAAAAATTTTATGCAGATTCTTCGACTCCAGCGTCCCACCGTTTTGATAATAATAAATCCACATTCCGCATTTTGAAAAAGTAACCTTAAATTTTCAGATAATTAAATTTTTTTACATCCTTTCGTTATTAGAATTTATTTAATTACACAAGAAATTGTAAAATTATCCCTAGTGTACCTACTTCTTTCCCTGTTTGTGCGCCACTGTTCGAATAATCGCCCGCCAAACAAATTGTAAATTACCCATTGCGCATGTGTTTTTGACATCAATTTCGAATGAATTCTATTTTCAAGATTTCTAACCTCAAAAGTACACCTACAATTCAAACTTACTGGAACTTAAGTTTATTTTAAATTTTAAGTGAAAATGAGCACCATAGATTTAACGGATTTCACGGAGAATGACGAATGGGAAACATGTTTTAACGTAAGAACAAATTGTTAGTAATAAAAACTTATTTATTACGAAGTGGTTTATCGTTTTAGGCAATAGACGAGTTTGACCGTGAACAAGAATTAATAGCAAAATCTAACGCAGTTGATGGTAAAAAGGATAACAAAATTGTAACAAATTTATAACATTGAAATTTTAGAAACCCTTCCGAGATCTGAGTATCTCGAAGTTTTGAACCGATGTTTTGGTCATAATTCATTTAGGCCCATGCAATGGAAAATAATTAGTTCAATTATAAATGACAGGCGAGATAATTGCTCCATAATGGCCACGGGCTATGGAAAGTCATTGTGTTTTCAATATCCATCTGTTTACATTGGTGGTATAACGATAGTGGTTTCCTCTAATAGCTTTAATGGAAGATCAAGTATTATCACTAACTGTAAGTTTTTGTCAAGTTTTAAATACTCAACTCATTTGAACAGTTTTATTTAGATGTCTAACATTTCGGCTTGTCTTCTGGGGTCTGCTCAAACTAACAAACGTCAAGTCGTAGATGAAATTTTTGAAAATAAGTACAGTTTAGTTTATGTGACACCCGAGCTCGTCTGTGGAGATTATGGTCACGGTAAGTTCGCGTTTTTACATTCTGTGCTGTTTCTTGTGTAACTTTTACATCTGACCAAATTTAGATTTATTGAGAAGAATTAATCGGGATCTGTCCATCATTTTAATAGCCATTGATGAAGCACATTGTGTCAGCTCATGGGGTCACGATTTTCGGTATCAATACAGGCAGTTAGGTCAGATACGTGATATTTTACCGGACGTTCCCATATTGGCTGTCACCGCCACAGCTACACCTCGAGTCAGAAACGACATTATTTCATGTCTAAAATTAAAGTAAGTGGATCAAATCGACACTCCCAACGAAGAAGGATGTAACTCACTTTTACCAATTTTTCAGGAGAGCGATTTGAAAGTTTAAAAAATTCTAGAAATATTATTTTAAGCACAAAAAAATATTATAAATGGGTGGCAGCATCTTTTAAATAATTGTTGTTAGCTTTATTTTTTTTTAATTTTTACCCATTTGTTTTTTCTCCTGATACAGAAATGCTCATAACTAAAATTGGACGTAACTTTTGAGTTACGTCCTTCTTTGTTGGGGGTATTGAAATATATGTAGGAAAAATAATGAACGTTGAACACGTAATTTTTAGGAATCCACAAGTTCTGTGTTCGGGTTTCGATCGACCCAATTTACAATTTTTTGTTAACCTGAAAGGTCCCAGCATAATGCAAGATTTAAAAAAGGTAATGAGTGAACAAAATAAAAAGTTAGGCTTTCCGGGTTCAACAATTATTTATTGCATCACTCGGAAACAGGCCGAAGATATTGCTACATGTTTGCAAGGTAAACTGTTGATTTGTTGTTTATTATTTTTGACTTGTTGATTTGTTTTTAGGTCAAGGAATCAAATGTCTTGCATACCATGCCGGTATGGCTCTTAAACTGAGAAAAGAAGCACACGAAAAATTTGTCAAAGATAAAGTTAAAATAATTGTGGCTACCATAGCTTTTGGTATGGGAATCGATAAACCGGACGTACGAAACATCATACACTATGGTGCATCTAAAGATATAGAGAGTTATTATCAAGAGGTAGGGCGTGCTGGAAGAGACGGGCAACCTTCCAATTGTGTTACATTTTACAAGCACAGTGATTTTGATTTACACGAGTAAGTCTTGGATTTAATTATTTACCTGATGAATAAAAAGGTTTACCTTTTCAGCCAAATTCAAGATTTAAATAAGGCTTCTCAAACAAACAAGAAACGAAGAGATGATATGCAAAAAATCATGATACAGTATTTACAAACACGAGATTGTAGGAGACAGTATATTTTAAATCATTTTGAAGGTTCGCTCTCACCTAAGAAGCCAAACCCTAAATGTTGCGACAATTGCACTAGAAAGTAAATCAATTGTCAAGTATTAATTTCCCAAATTTAAAAAGTTATTTTTAGACTTCAACAAACGACAGATTCACAAAAATATGAGGGATTAGATGAACAAGGGTTTTATGACTTTTCAAACGATTCACATTTATTTTTGGAGACCGTCAGTGTAATGAACGGAAAATTTGGTATGGGAATGTACATTTTGCTTTTGCGAGGGTCTAAAAGTAACAAATTATATAAACAATATTTAAACCATCCTTTGCATGGTAAAGGAAAATATCAAACTGAAGACTGGTGGAAGGGTATCGGTAAGAGGATAAATTTTTGAGTAATTAGAAAAAAAATTACGTGGCTTGGTTTATAGGCAGGCTGATGGAAATCGAGGGATATCTCAATAAAGATGCCAAAAGTAATGGTAAGCATCGGTCATTTTATACATATTCTCTTAGCGCAAAGGGAAAAGGAATCTTGGATCTAAAGGACCAAAAAAAATTAATGTTTCGCCCTACACCGGAATTATTTCAGCTATTGAAACGCAAAGATCAGTTAATTCAGTAAGTATTAAAAGTTATAATTTACAAATATTTTTTATTTAAATATTTATATTGAAACAGGGAATCCGATGAAACTGCATTTAGGATTAATTCAGGACCGAGTACTTCAAATGCTACTTTAAACAGTACTCAAAAAAAAACAACGGCTAAAGTGTCATTGAAATACTTGAAAACGGCCGAGGCCAAAAGTAAAAAGTCACTCGAGGTCGATAATAACGATTCCGTTAGTGAAAATAGTGAAGTAGATGGAGATAAAGAAGATCGTATGAAATTGTATCGATTGCTGATGAACAAGAGGGCAGATCTTGCATCGAGCTTTGATTGCATGCCGTATATGGTGGCATCTAATGAAGCATTAATGAAGATGGCACAAGCCAAACCAATAACTATAAAAGAACTTCGAGAATGCAGATGTAAGTTTACCATATTTTAATGTAAAATTAACTGTTGGTTTTAAAATTTTGACAGTGGATGGTTTCACTGAGGCTAAGATTAGTCGTTTTGGTGAGGAATTTCTAAAAGAAATTCGTATTATATGCCATATGGAACCTGCGGTGACGCAAGGTGCCAAGAAAGTCATACAAGACATATTGGCCGAGCATCCTTTGCCAGGTGCTAAAATGGGAGCTACGGCAGAAGCTAGTTATTCGATGTACAAATTAGGCTTAACTGTTCAAGAAATAGCAACGAAAAGGTAAGTTTTTGAATTTTTTCAGTTCTTCAAATGAGCCACCTTGCCTATCTGACCAGTTCTTTAAAAAATTTCTTGATTCAAAATTAAACTTCTTTGTGTGATATTTGTTTAGGCAATGATCTTGGTAGTCTCTTCCGATTATGTCGTCTATTTTTACAAAATCTTGTCAATCACTTTTCTTCCATCTCGTTAACATGATCTCGCCATTTCCTTCTTGTCTTACTCCTCTTTACAACATCTTGTATGTTGCAATTCTTTCTTAAGGAAATATTCTATAAAGGTGTGCTCTAGAAAACATTTTAAAAACTGTTTTATACAAACCGAAATGGAATAGTAGCGCCATAAGGGTTGTTGGGCAGCTAGGCGGGTGATCATAGGACAATTAGCCGATTAAGTGTCGACATATTAATAAGCAATTTTTAATTTGCAGGGGACTTATTCCGTCGACTGTATTGTCACATTTAGTAGATGCCATAAAAATAGGTTATCCCATTAAACTAATAGATTTGAATATAACAGATGAAATGAGGGATACAATAATTAATATCATACAAAGTCCACCAATAAATAACGGTAATAAGAGGTAATTTGAAAAAATTATTGTTGGCTAATCTCTTACTGCTTTTAGATATGTCAATGCTAACACCAATAAAAAATCTTTGTTCGGAAGAAATAACCATGGATATCATCAGGGTAGTTATAGCATACTTATTAGTAAGACAACATTTAGAAAAATTGAGAATACCATATGAAGAGTTTGAGACTCCAATCATGGGCAGTGAAATAAAAACTACGGAAGTTACAAAAAAACGCGACGCACAGGATGAGGACCTTAATATAAGTGATAATTCGGATTACAAAAATCCACCACACAAAAGATTAAGAACGAGTATGTCTACGTCCGAAGACCTTTCCTATTTGGATTCACCTCCTAGAAAGTTAAAAGTTAATTCTACCGAGTTAGATGGGACAATGTTTTTAGAAGATGATCTTTTTGACGATTTTCATTTTGATGATGTGGACATACAAACTACCAAGCTTTCTCAAGAAAAAACCCCACATATTAAACTAGCAACAGAAAATCAAAATGTTAATATTCCAGTGCCGGAAATTATAAAACCAAAAACGTCTCCACCCAATAAATTTAGATTAGAAAACACAACATTAAAACCAGCAGTAGAAAACCAAAATTTCAATACCCCAGTGCCTCAAATTATGAAACCAAAAATGTCTCCTTTAAATAAATTTGATTTAGAAAAGACTGTGTCGAAACCAGCAGTGGAAACTCAAAGTTTTGATACACCAGCACCTGAAATTATAAACATAAAAACACCTCCATCAAACAAAGTTAAAAAATTTAGTTTTAAAAAGAAAGTTCCATTATCTGTTGAAAGATATGCTGACAATTTCGTGAACAAAAAATCGTAAAACTTGTAAACTAAGTCTTCCTGTCGACTCGTAACCTCGAACTTGATATTTTTTAAAATAATTTACTTCATAATATTTCTTATCAAAAATTGAATTAAGTTAAAAAATTAGTTCAGGGTAATTCATTAAATTTTGGAAGTGTTGTTAGGTGATAAAACGAGCACTAGATTATTGCAAAGCAGATTTTTGGGAAACAGTATTTTAAAAAATATAAAGTTCGAGGTTGAAAAAGTGGAGACTTTTGTTATAAAACTACTTGCGAAAGTTAATTTGTAAATATTTTTTGAACTGATTAGTATACTTTTTAATTATATTATTTGTTTGTGGCAAAATTTTGTAGTAATAATTTAATTTTTTATTAAATAAGAAACATTTCTATTTTTACAAAAATTTAACTTTTAGTTACTCCAAATTTTCCCTTTCTTTCCGTTCTGTTTTTAACTTCTCTAATTTTTCTCGCTTCCTCTTCCGATCCATAGATTTTTGTCCTCGATCTTTTTTGTTGTGCTTCCACACTATCTTCCCCGTTCCATAATTTATCAATTCTTAAGGTCAAGAGTCGTCGAGCTTCCTTTCTGTTAACATCTAAAGAGCGTGACTGATGAGACTTGACAACTATGCCGGTGGGTAAATGTTTCAAAACAACACAATTTGCATTCTTATTGGTGGCTTGCCCACCAGGGCCTGACCCTCGAACAAATTGTTCCTTCAAATCTTTTTCTGAAAGCTGAGGAACTTTAGAATAATCCAATGTATGCTTCATTCGCAGTTGAAAAAAATTGTGGGAAAATTTGATAACTCGCAACATATTTTAAACCACAGTTCGCCTTTCCAACAACGACAACCCTTTCTAAAATTAAAAACGTTACAAGGTAAACTCAAAATTTTTATTATACTACCTTATAATTAAAATTAATTTGAGTTTCGTCGTCGAGTTTCTTGTTTGTTTTAAATTCCTTCTTAATGCGGAGAAGAAAATAATCTTTGTCGGTGTATTCTAATTTTTGCCCGTAACGTAGAATTTCTTTATACAATTTTTTTACATCTAACGCACTCGGTGAACGCAACATTTCCAAAAAAATGTATTTTAAAATTTGAAGTTTCAAGTTGAATTACATCACACGTAGTTCTTAGTGAGGTTATGATTGCAAAACAAATGCTGCGAGGTATATACAGGGAAGTGCATAATAGTTTATTTAAATAAATGTGGTAAAAATAATTTATCGTTGTTGCCCCATTGTTTTTCTTTATTATATAAAGTGATTATTTTAATATTAGTTTGACCACCCTGTTCGTACAAGCGGTTCATGATAATAAAAATCAATTAATATCCAAGAGCCTATGAGAAGTAAAATAAATTTTTTTGAATTAAGTGATGTCAGTGTTATTTAAATTTTCAAAAAAGTAAAATTTTAATTATATTTTCCAGGCTGGGAATAAAATTAAAGAGATTTACTTGGAATCTTAAGGTAGTTTGTATTTTGAAGTTTAGAAAAACATTTATTTTCTCATAGTCATATAACTTATATCCATGCAGATGCGCTTACTAAGGCCCTATACACCAATGTTAATTGTTTGTGGAGGTGGATTTTTAACCACGGGTAGCTTTCTTTGGTGGAAGAAAACAACAAGAAGGGAAAAAAATGAAAAAATTTTAGAAAATCAACTAATGTTATCGGTTGAAGAATTTATGAAAAGAAATAAAGTTTAGAAAATGGTCAATGTAATACACATGTTATGAATATAAAATATTTACCTGAATAAATCTACGTAGTATATTTAGAAATTGATTGTTTCCCCTTTGTTATTTAGGTAAACGTAAACCCACGACCTCCCACTAGCTTTAGCCGGCACCACTATGGCCGCGTTCGAGTTGGACGCTTACGCGCTGTTGGTACCTACATATATGCGGACAAGGGAAAAACGCCCCATTACAATATGTCAAATTAAAAATTGACAACATAACAGAACAGTGGTGGAACAGCGACTCCACCAGGATTGCAACAGCTTAACTTCTCATAAGTCTTGACTTTCTGTTTGTCGATTTCGATATATTTAATTTTATAATATACAATGATTTTCCTAGACAATGCACAAACTTTTTTTATAACTTTTAAATACAATCAAAAATTAAACAAAATATTTAATCAATAAAAAACTGTCACGGAGTTACGTTCCAAGTTGATGTGCTATGCATCTCCACCTTGGGTATCTGAAACAAAAGTTTGTGTATATTGAAATTCATAGATTTAGTTTTTACTTTGGCCGTTATGTAATCCTCACAAGCCATCCGAATCTTATCCGGTGTTAGGGGGGCGTTAAGGTTAAAATCTGACGATACATCTGCGTCTTTTCTTGCCGATTTAATTGCCTCCCTTACTGCAAATAAAACTGAACTTGCTAAAAACAACGGAGGTTCTCCTATAGCCTAAAAATTATGCTGCAGTTATTTTGCAAATACATATTAATCATTTTTACTTTGGACGAATAAACTGCCCGTGGATTTGGCGCTCCTCTCAGAAGAGATACGTTAAATTCAATTGGTATATCTCCAAAACCGGGCAGTTTATAAGTACCGGGCCCTTGTGTCAAAATGGTACCATTAGGAGAATACATCATTTCTTCCATCATATACAAACCGTAACCTTGAGTAAAGGCGCCCTCGATTTGCCCAATATCTATGGCAGGATTCAAGCTTTCGCCTAATTTTTAATATTGAAGGTTATTTGTTTTCTCAATAAGTTCATATAAAACTTACCCACGTCCATAACTATATCAGTTCTTAATACTCGATGATCTCCAGTCAAACAGTCAATTTCCACTTCGCTACAACCAACTCCATAAGTGAAGTATAAATAGCAAGTTCCAGAATGCGTAGCAAAATCGTAACCAGTGTAAGAAGTTTTATGAAATCCAGTCGCTGTTAAACTAACGCGATCCATATAAGCGGCCAAAATGAAGTCTTCCCATTTTCCTTTGGGGTTTGCTAATTTATATGGCGCAATGCGCTCCTTGATGATGTTGCATCCATTCTAAATTACGTCAATCATTTTATTGCACTGTATCCTACCTAACAGACTTACCATAACAGCCATTCCATTTAAATCTGATGACATACTGGCAGCCGTTGGTGGAGTGTTTATAACTTTATCCGTGGCCGTTTCGCTAATGTGTATTTTAGAAGTTGGAATTTCTAAAACCGTACTCGCTATTTGAATCATTTTTGTATGTAGACCTTGTCCCATTTCAACACCTGCGTGTGTCAAAAGTACCGATCCATCGGTATACACGTGAATTAAGGCACCAGCCTGATTTAGTTCAACTGGAGGAAAATTAAGTCCAAACTTTGTTGGAACCATGCTTATTCCTCGTTTTTTCCATCGATTATCTTTATTATATTTATCCACAAGTTTTCTCCTCTCCACCATGTTTGAGGACGCTAAACATTCTTCCCAGCATCTGGCCAGAGTACAGTATTCTAATTTTTGATTATATGGCGTTAAGTTGCCTTCCCTGTATAAATTTAAATAAGCAATTTCTATTGGATCTTTGTTAAGATATTCGGAAATTTTCCTAATCATAAATTCTCCGACCAACATCGATTGAGGTGCTCCAAAACCTCTAAATGCTACGTTCGAAGGAAGATTGGTTCTACAAACATATCCGTTTACTCGAACATTGGGAATATTGTACGAATTTTCAACATGAAGAATTGCACGTTCCATAACCTACAAATAATTTTGTACATTTTCAATAATTTGCGTTTCTCCTTTTATTACCCCTTCCGATAAATCGTTTGAGTATCCGGCGTTGTTGAAGAAGGTCACATCGATTCCTAATATTTTACCATTATCATCAAATGCAGCTTTATATTTCATCAAGAAAGCGTGTCTTCCTCCTATAATTTGCATGTCTTGGTCGCGATTCAATACACACCTCACTGGTCGTCCATACCGAATTGCTGCCAAAGCTGCAGGTATCGCAAGTAAAGCAGGTTTGTGCTCCTTTCCTCCAAATCCTCCACCCACTCTTTTAACTCGAACGATAATTTTATTTTGCGGAATTTCCAAACAAGTTGATACCATTTTCTGCAATGGGTAATTTAAATAAATTCATGTCAAGACGTTAGAAGTTCAAAATACTCACACATATTGCAGTTGCAAATTGGGTTGCGCAAAATATTTCCAATTCTTGTTGCCCCATTGTTTTTCTTTATTATATAAAGTGATTATTTCAATATTAGTTTGACTACCCTGTTCGTACAAGCGGTTCATGAAAATAAAAATCAATTAATATCCAAGAGCCTATGAGAAGTAAAATAAATTTTTTTGAATTAAGTGATGTCAGTGTTATTTAAATTTTCAAAAAAGTAAAATTTTAATTATATTTTCCAGACTGGAAATAAAATTAAAGAGATTTACTTGGAATCTTAAGGTAGTTTGTATTTTGAAGTTTAGAAAAACATTTATTTTCTCATAGTCATATAACTTATATCCATGCAGATGCGCTTACTAAGGCCCTATACACCAATGTTAATTGTTTGTGGAGGTGGATTTTTAACCACGGGTAGCTTTCTTTGGTGGAAGAAAACAACAAGAAGGGAAAAAAATGAAAAAATTTTAGAAAATCAACTCATGTTATCGGTTGAAGAATTTATGAAAAAAATAAAGTTTAGAAAATGGTCAATGTAATACACATGTTATGAATATAAAATATTTACCTGAATAAATCTACGTAGTATATTTAGAAATTGATTGTCTCCCTTTGTTATTTAGGTAAACGTAAACCCACGACCTCCCACTAGCTTTAGCCGACACCACTATGGCAGCGTTCGAGTTGGACGCTTACGCGCTGTTGGTACCTACATATATGCGGACAAGGGAAAACGCCCCATTACAATATGTCAAATTAAAAATTGACAACAGAACAGTGGTGGAACAGCGACTCCACCAGAATTGCAACAGCTTAACTTCTCATAAGTCTTGACTTTCTGTTTGTCGATTTCGATATATTTAATTTTATAATATACAATGATTTTCCTAGACAATGCACAAACTTTTTTTATAACTTTTAAATACAATCAAAAATTAAACAAAATATTTAATCAATAAAAAACTGTCACGGAGTTACGTTCCAAGTTGATGTGCTATGCATCTCCACCTTGGGTATCTGAAACAAAAGTTTGTGTATATTGAAATTCATAGATTTAGTTTTTACTTTGGCCGTTATGTGATCCTCACAAGCCATCCGAATCTTATCCGGTGTTAGGGGGGCGTTAAGGTTAAAATCTGACGATACATCTGCGTCTTTTCTTGCCGATTTAATTGCCTCTCTTACTGCAAATAAAACTGAACTTGCTAAAAACAACGGAGGTTCTCCTATAGCCTAAAAATTATGCTGCAGTTATTTTGCAAATAAATATTAATCATTTTTACTTTAGACGAATAAACTGCCCGTGGATTTGGCGCTCCTCTCAGAAGAGATACGTTAAATTCAATTGGTATATCTCCAAAACCAGGCAGTTTATAAGTACCGGGCCCTTGTGTCAAAATGGTACCATTAGGAGAATACATCATTTCTTCCATCATATACAAACCGTAACCTTGAGTAAAGGCGCCCTCGATTTGCCCAATATCTATGGCAGGATTCAAGCTTTCGCCTAATTTTCAATATTGAAGGTTATTTGTTTTCTCAATAAGTTCATATACAACTTACCCACGTCCATAACTATATCAGTTCTTAATACTCGATAATCTCCAGTCAAACAGTCAATTTCCACTTCGCTACAACCAACTCCATAAGTGAAGTATAAATAGCAAGTTCCAGAATGCGTAGCAAAATCGTAACCAGTGTAAGAAGTTTTATGAAATCCAGTCGCTGTTAAACTAACGCGATCCATATAAGCGGCCAAAATGAAGTCTTCCCATTTTCCTTTGGGGTTTGCTAATTTATATGGCGCAATGCGCTCCTTGATGATGTTGCATCCATTCTAAATTACGTCAATCATTTTATTGCACTGTATCCTACCTAACAGACTTACCATAACAGCCATTCCATTTAAATCTGATGACATACTTGCAGCCGTTGGTGGAGTGTTGATTACTTTATCCGTGGCCGTTTCGCTAATGTGTATTTTAGAAGTTGGAATTTCTAAAACCGTACTCGCTATTTGAATCATTTTTGTATGTAGACCTTGTCCCATTTCAACACCTGCGTGTGTCAAAAGTACCGATCCATCGGTATACACGTGAATTAAGGCACCAGCCTGATTTAGTTCAACTGGAGGAAAATTAAGTCCAAACTTTGTTGGAACCATGCTTATTCCTCGTTTTTTCCATCGATTATCTTTATTATATTTATCCACAAGTTTTCTCCTCTCCACCATGTTTGAGGACGCTAAACATTCTTCCCAGCATCTGGCCAGAGTACAGTATTCTAATTTTTGATTATATGGCGTTAAGTTGCCTTCCCTGTATAAATTTAAATAAGCAATTTCTATTGGATCTTTGTTAAGATATTCGGAAATTTTCCTAATCATAAATTCTCCGACCAACATCGATTGAGGTGCTCCAAAACCTCTAAATGCTACGTTCGAAGGAAGATTGGTTCTACAAACATATCCGTTTACTCGAACATTGGGAATATTGTACGAATTTTCAACATGAAGAATTGCACGTTCCATAACCTACAAATGATTTTGTACATTTTCAATAATTTGCGTTTCTCCTTTATTACCTTCCGATAAATCGTTTGAGTATCCGGCGTTGTTGAAAAAAGGGTCACATCGATTCCTAATATTTTACCATTATCATCAAATGCAGCTTTATATTTCATCAGGAAAGCGTGTCTTCCTCCTATAATTTGCATGTCTTGGTCGCGATTCAATACACACCTCACTGGTCGTCCATACCGAATTGCTGCCAAAGCTGCAGGTATCGCAAGTAATGCAGGTTTGTGCTCCTTTCCTCCAAATCCTCCACCCACTCTTTTAACTCGAACGATAATTTTATTTTGCGGAATTTCCAAACAAGTTGATACCATTTTCTGAAATGGATAATTTAAATAAATTCATATCAAGACGTTAGGAGTTTAAAATACTCACACATATTGCAGTTGCAAATTGGGTTGCACAAAATATTTCCAATTCATTATCTTCATTTTTGGGCACCACCAAGACAGATTGTGTTTCTAGATAAAAATGTTCTTGGTTTCCACTTCTACACTCACCTTCTACAACGTGGGACGCGTTTTTAAATATCCCTTCCACATCCCCTTTTTCTAGAGTTTTAGGATTAGGAACTTCTTCAAAGTAAGATTTATGTTTAATTGCATCTTCTATAGTTACAATAACCGGTTCCAGTTCCTGATAATTAACTTTCACTTTCTGGACTGCTTTTTGAGCAATCAGCTGGTCTTCGGCTATAATTGCTCCAATGATTTGACCTTGAGCTGTAACCTTTTTGGAATAAAATAGCAATTCATTGCTCGTAACGCCAATTTGATTTCTGTTTTCAGAAAGATCATTTTCGCTTAAAAATGTTAAAACTCCTTTCATTTGTAATGCTTCAGATGCATCAATCGACAAAATCTCAGCATGCGCTTTGGTGCTTATAACGAACGCCATGTAAAGTTCATTAGAAAATCTTGGAATGTCATCACAGTAAACTGCTTCTCCAGTGGAGTGTTTAAAGGCAGATAAATGGGGAATTGGTTTGCCAATGTTGTTTGATTTTTCCCGGTTTGGATAAATTTGAAAATATTGAGAACTTTTTGGGGCTCCACTTTGCAGTGGAGAAACAGCACTTTTATCTTTTTTCGAAAAGTTGTCCCTGAAGTTTTTCCGAAATCTTCAAATAAACTTTAAAAAAGAAACTTAACGTCAAAGATCGTCGATACTGTGTAACACCTCCTGGAGCATTTGGAGGCAAAGGTAAATCTTCCAAAAGACTTGCGTAAGCTATTTCCAAAGTTTCGAATTCCATTCTTTGCCAATTAAATTTTTACGAGTTATTGGTGCCAAAACGGTTGTGGCCGCCATTCCGCCGAAAGCTAAATGTATGTCTTTGATGATGGAGTTTTCTTCAAACGAAACATTGATTGCAGCGTTAACTATCGCAATATCGTCGTCTCGTCTTTTCGATTGTTTAAACGAATATACGTATTGGTTTTCTGTAGTATAAAAATAGTTATGGCAACCAAAATTTCATCATCTTCGATTTTGGTCTTCCTGTAATTGGAAAAGAATGTTTTATCTAGTACCACGGTTTTGATTCCATTTTTTTTGCTTTGTAATTCCAATTCAATTTGAGATGTGACTAATATAGGGTTAAGGTCGGAAATGGGACTTCCTGTTATTATATTACCTCCTAGTGTTGCCACATTACGAATTTGCTTACTGGCAAACAAATCCAGCATATCAACTATGGCTTGGAAGGTGCGTGTTTTGTATTCTGGTTTTGATGTTATCTCTTTTTTTAGTGTCGTTTCTAGGACATCTAAAGATGCAGACGCGCCAATTTTAACACCATGATCTAATAGTTGAATATCTGTTAATTCTGGTACAGAAGTCGATTGAATTAATATGGGATAGTTAAAATGTTTCAGTTGCATTTCAATTCCAATTTCAGTATTTCCAGCCACTATTTTTGCATTTGGGTGTTCATCTTTTAGAGATAAAAGGTCTGGTAGATTTGTAGGTCTATACCAAGCAACATTGTTCTCTTTAAAATTAAATTTTGCGTGTCCAGTGTATCGTAGAGTTTGAGTTCTGGAGGGAATATAATTTCCTGGGAGGCATCGTATGGAGCAAATTCATGAACATCGCAAAGTTCACCTTCATCGTCACATTTGTTTGCCAAATTTTTGCAGCAGTTTTTGCCCATATGGCAAACGCCGTTTCCATTCTGCATTACTTCAAAATCTTGGGTAAAAGTTTTATAACCCTCGATAATCGGTCTGTACCCGGTACATCTGCAAAGATTTCCTTGCAAGGCTGCTTCCAATTCTTTCAGCGATGGTTTTGGAAGGGTTCGCAATAAGGCGTACATGGACATCACCATGCCTGGAGTGCAAAAACCGCATTGTGTTCCGTGCGATTTTGCTATTCTTTCTTGCACAGGATGTAGTTTTGTTTTGGTTGATCCAATTCCTTCTACAGTTGTAATTGCAAGTCCATGCATGGAACAAACAGGAGTTATGCAAGCGTTCACTGCCAAGTGACTATTGGAATGGATTAAGGAAAAATATTTTTGATTTTTATTTTTTGAAAGTTATGAAGTTGTGCAGAACTCTGCAAAGAAGAGTAATTTTTAAAGGATACTGAATTATATTATTTTTTCTGTCTAATTTGGAAACCATGAGAGTGCAAGCTCCACATCCGCCTTCTCCGCATCCTAATTTTGTTCCGCACAAATGCACTGCAAAAATTAAGGAAAATAATTTTCATTTTTGAATTTTGACTTGGACCAGATTTTTTTATCCATCTTTTTTAATAAGGATACATTTAGTTCGAAGGTAATAAAGAAGGGTCCATTCCGGATTTGCATTTTCTTCTATTACCTAATAATAATAATATAATGGATTAGGTACTTAAAGTTTCTTATCGAGGTTCGACAATAAACCACCTAGGCAACCAGGCCGATTGCTAGGAAAGCTACAGTCTAACATACTTAAATATATCATAATAATAATTATAAATTATATTGTAAAAATGATTAAAATTAATTTGTTTTTAATAATAAAAATAATTTTTTTGTTGCCTACCTTCTTTCCATTAACATAGAAAACCAAAGTTGATTTCATATTTAATAATTTTTGGCTACAATATTATTAAATTTCAAACGCATTAAGAAGCACATGCACACATATTAAACTAGCGTTTCAATTTATATATCCTTGAACTTACAAAAAAAATAACTAAACAAACTTATTACAAATAATAAAGGAAATATTTACTGGCTCAATGAGAGTTACGTGACATAATAGCAAAAATTTAATTTTAATTTGATAATCTATAAGAACTTATAGTGATTACCATCAGTATTTGCACAATTTCCTATCTGTGATATACCAGGTGTTCGTTTGCAAGAGCGCTCATATGGGTTTTTAGGGGGATTGTTGCAAATTGTTTCGGTTTCGTTTAAGTATAAAATAGTTAATTCTCAAATTGCATCAACGGTAAAATATTCAAAATTCTTAATATTTTTTGTAAACTAAAAATTTGTAGTACAAAATTTCGGGATCAGTTACTAAGCTAGCAATTCTTCGTATTGGTAAGTAGCAGCGGGCGCATTCATTTGATCAATATGAAAATTGAAAAAAAATGCTAATTCGACTGTGCAGCCTCGCATCTAAAAGAGCCTAGAAAGAGCCTTAGTTCAAGATATCACTGTGATATATATATTGTCATGTTTTTTTATGAGCTAGTAGTAAAAATTATAATAATAATAATTTATTCAAAATAAAACAAAAATAAAGCTTAACAAATATTTTGCAAAATAACTTTAATATTTTTGTTGAAATTAAGTTTGGTGTGAAATAGTTATCTAATTATATGACGATAAAGTCAAGACTGCACCAACGATTACATTAGGTGTATTGATTATTTGTAATGAATTACGAAGTGGCGTATACTTGAATAAATTTTGTTATTATAAATAACAATGTTAAAAAATAATTTTAATTTAAAAATTAAAATAAATTAGTAAAATTAATTGGCGTCACAACTTGATGTTGATGAACCATGATCTGCCGTAGGTTTTGCCAATAATTTAATTTCCAATTAAATTTTTCCCATTTTTAGTTGAATTTCTGCCCGATCTCTTGATGGAAACATTTTAACTATTTTTGTCACGAAAACAAAAAATAAATCGGGTTTGTCATCGGAATATTGCTGCCCAGCGGCAATTTGTTTTGAAAGTGTCGTGCATTCTTCAGAATATTTGATTTCAATATCTCTTTTCTCTTTCGGGTTGTAAGAGAGTATTTTCTTTAGAATTCTATTGTGTTCCATTCTATTTAGATGCAATTTTCAATTTTCTCATATTCTAGGATTCTTTTATTGACCGAGAAGATTTCTAATTTCTACTAATAGATGTAGTTTTGGTATACAGTGAAAGCTCTCCTTGCGGACAGCTCTAATAAACGGACATCTCCCGTAACCGGACAAAATTCCTGGAACCAAATTTCGGCATATCATTTCCAATGTTAAATGCTTTCCGATAAGCGGACGCTCTCATAAACGGACGCGGACACTAGATTATTCCCCAATGTGACTAAAAATCTCCCATAGGCGGACGCGAAACTCTAATAGCCGGACGATATCTTAGGTCCGCTTATTATAATGTGCATTAAATTCGGTAATTCTCCTGTTATATTAAGTGATTCCCTTTATTTTGCTTGAGAGCTTGGTTTTCGTGTTTATACATATGCATTAGTATTTTGTCTTTAGTTCAGACAGCATTATCGAAGTTAGTTTGAGAATGTAAATGTAAAATGGCATCAAAAAAGAATGCTTTCCTTAAAGGAAAAATGAAGTTGTAAATTTGTTAGATAAAGAAAGAGTTTCAGTTCGTGATTTAGCAAAAGATTTAATATTGGGAAAACGCAAGCAGCTGAAATAATTAAAAATAAGGAAGATATCAGAAGTAAATGGCAATCTGGAATTAATATAAATCAAAAGAAGAATTTTTGAAAAGGAAGATTTTAATATAGACAAAAGATTCTTGAACAAAATATGGCAAGGTTTCGTCAAACAAACATTTTAGATTTTTCAAAACCCAAGGACTAACATTTTAAAATTTACCTACTATTATGTACATATATGTATTTATAGTCATACTAAACATTTGAATAAAATAAATATGTACTTTAAAAGATGGCGTATTAACTGTTTTTTTTCGCCATAACAAAAATCGTATTTTTCAGAGTGTAGCATGTGTATTATGTATATTACTTATGTACATATTGGGTATGTGTACATCATATGATACCTATTTATATTACTTTATCATATGTAATATGAGAAAGTATTGTTTTCGTGCAGAAAAAATTTGAGATTTTGATGGATTTACACTTTTGAGGTCCCTGAGTAAAATAAGACCATTTCCAAAAAATGTCTGTGTGTGTGTGTATGTGATGGTGTGTATGTATGTGTGTATGTGTGTGGTCAAATTTTGTGTGCGACCTACAGCAAAAACTAATAGGAATTTTCAAACAAAATTTTGGATTTTGTATCCTTATGTTGAGACTTAGAGCTGATTAGATTTTGGCTAAAATTGATTCACGGAACTATTTTTTTATTTTTAAATTTTATTATTTAATATTAGTTTTTAATTAATATTTCAAAAACTAATACGAATTTCAAAACGAAATTTAGGATTTAGCATACTTATGTCGAGATTTAGAACTGATTAAATTTTAGTTAAAATTGTTTTATGAAAACTATTGTTTTTTATTTTTTAAGTTTTATTATTTAATATTAGTTTTAATTAATATTTCGAAAAGTAATACGAATTTCTAAACTAAATTTAGGTTTTCGCATATTTTAATCGATATTTAGAACTCATTAAATTTTAGTTAAAATTTGTTTATAAAACAATTGTTTTTATTATTTTAAATTTTATTATTTAATATTAGCCTTTATTTAATTTTTTAAAAAAGCTAAAAGGATTTTCAAAACTAAAGTTGAAATTTGTTATGTTTATGGCAGGAATTAGAGCTGATTAAATTTTGGATAAAATTGGTTCATGGAAGAATTTTTTTAAATCTTTTATTTATTATTAGTTTTATTAAATATTTCAAAAACTAATGAGAATTTCAAAACTAAAATTGGTATTTTGTATCTTTATATTTAGACTTAGAGCTGATTAGATTTTGAATCACATTGGTTATTGGAAATTATTTTTTCTTTTATTATTAAAATTATTTTTAATATTTAATAAAAGTATGATAAAGTCATGGGCATGGCCACATCCGATTTTTCTTATTAGTCCTTAGTACTCTCCTTTAAACGGACACCTCCTATAAGCGGACAAAATTAGTGGAACCGTGAGTGTCCGCTTATAGGAGCTTTCACTGTATATCTTGTATGGAAAATAAGTCTTGGTGACAGATAAGATACTAAACTCTAGATTTTCAAAACGAATTATGAAAAATGACAGTCTAATTAACAGTTAAAAAATAATATTTGTGGTCGGTTCATAAATTTTGGAAAAAATACTCTATTAGGCTGAATCCGACATTTGCCGTGGTTACGTTTTACTCATTAAAAATATCCCCCTAGAACGATACTACTCGGAAAAGTTTGGATGTTGTGTCTATCACTTACAGGTGATAGAATGTTTTCCATTTATATGGCATAATATTACGCAACAATACACTTATAATATGTGTGTTAATTATGGGAAAAGCGTAATCTTCAAAATTGAATTGTGACCTTATTAAAAGTCCGACTAAATTCATCTTTACCTTAAAGAACTTGAATTTTTCTGCTCTTTTGTTTGGTGAAGCAATTTTTATGGGAAAATGTGTATTTTCGAGTCAGGGTTAGTTAACTCTTGCCGAAGAAGTTATAGCAAAACACGACAAGGTAATAAAAAAAGGGAGATTTTATTGCCTAAATAGAATGGGAAGAATATCTAATTGAAATAGCAGGTAGGGAAATACTATGTAACCTGGCGCCATCCTTGAATATGACAGTACGTAGCACGAAATATGAACATAGGAGAATTACACAAGGTATCATGGATGAGACCAAGAGAAGCCAATACGAATGGTAATCAGATAGATCACAACTGGTCAACAAAAAAGTCAGAGCTCAATAAAAGATGTGAGATCCTACGGAGGGGGGGCAAACGTTAATTCCGACCATTTAGTCAAAATAGTGAAATAATCGGAAATGAAGAGTGAAGATATTGTAAAACAGATGAAGGCGTAAAGAAGGCTAGGCCAAGTAATGAAAACGCATGAAAATGTATCTACAAGAAACCTAACTGAGTCGAAACCAGGCAACGGGAAAAGTAGAGCTAAAGAAAGTTAATGAAGATAGACGTCTGGAAAGTATTATTCAGAGACAAAAATGCATGGAAAAGTAATGCTGCAGCGGCAAAACCACATGAGAGCTATAAGAAGAGAAGAATGGAAAAAATATTGTTCCACCAAGGATTGAGAAGACTTTTATTCCGAATGGAACGAAAGCCATTAAAGAAAATGTATATTTTAAGCATTTCTCGCCCTTTATAAGGATTAATAGGTTAATTCACAAAATATGTAGTAAGGATTAAGGGATAGGTTTTGAAATGCTTTCATTACAATACTACCGAAATCAAGGTAAATAAAAACAGAATAGAAATAGTACAAGGTAAACCTTGTAGCGAAATAGTGTTTGCTATTTCCGGATACTCTCACTTAGTTTAGCCTGCAGGTCAGTGCAGTTGTCCGGGGTGTGGCACGTGGAGCCATAAGTGAAAGCTGGGTACCCTATGAGGACCAGTTATCAATATCCACCTCCTGTCATATGACGTTTGGTGTGACCGACATTGATAAAAGTTGCTACCTCTATAGTGTAACCCCATACACCCCAAAAACTATTGAATATATTGTGGATTGCGCAATAATCTGATATATTCTTTATCTCAAGTGTCATTTGTAACCATCGGATTAGTTCGTAAATTTACGTTTACATCTAATAGGTATTACAGATTTTTGAATCGAAACGATACGCCAACACGAATAACACTTGGGATACGGAATAGACCGGAATATTTTGTCAAACTGATTTTATAATAATATGAAGTGTGCAAAGAAAGGAAATTGTGGAAAGAGTAACTGAAAATGGATTAGTAAAAGGTTTAAGCCATGTATTCACTAGGGAACAATTGACGCGCAACATGTTGCTCAACATGATGCGCAACGTTGCACAATATGTTTAATAATGTTGTCATTGTTGTGTGGCAAGACAAGTGAATTCTAGTGAATCCAGGGCTTTAAGATTTAAGTACCACTCAACATTTTAAGTATAAGAAATGTAATTTTTTTATATCTTTATGAAAAATTGAGTTGAAAAACAAAAAATTTGTTATATACATAATATTTATTTTTTAATAGAGGCCCTTATTAGCACTTAACAATTTAAGAGTAAAAGTGTAATTTTTTTAATTTTGCAAGATTAAATTGAACAAAAAAATTTGTTACGTAATATTTTTTTAATGGCGACGCACATTTTCGCCAAACTTTGGCTTCGCAAACCATTGGAGCTTATTTGACGTTGCTCTTGTGAAGCGCCGGGAATGTCGGAATTAAGACGTCGTCGTTGCAAAATTTAATAAACATATCATGCTCGTGTGGGTTTGCTAAACCACTGCTAGTTGTTTGGCTTTTCGGTTGCCGGAGTCGGTCCGCGAGCGACTTTGGTTGGATCAATTTTTTGGACCTCTCCAATTCTTCCAAATCCGAAGTTACCTGCGACGGTACATACTGCGACGTGGCTCTATGAAGCAACGCTCGTTCGGGAGTGATGCGAGACTCTGGATCCCATTGGAGCATTTCCTTTAACAGATCTACTAACAACTTTCTTGAAAACTTGTCGGCCCACAATTGATCGCCGGATAAGTATGTGGGAGTCCCAACTTCTGCTACTTCGTCCAAGGATTTGAGCACGAGCCGACTGGAATCTTCTTTCCGGTACTTCTTTGGCTGTTCGTTTTGGTATTGCGCTGGTGTTTTCAAGCGCCAACCATCGCTATACTTATTGAAATAGAGTTTCGATCGTATTCCTCTATTCAGCATTTGAGTGGGTGGTACACCTTGAGTTTCTGAGATAATTCGTAGGTGGTCGTACTGCAAGATCCTTGGTATAAGCCACATTTTAAAATTAAATTACCTATAATGCACCCCAACGACGACATATCGATTTTTCGGTCATAGGTAAACCCAACATCAGCTCTGGAGCGGGATACCTGAGCAATTGCCCGTAGCTCCCAACCACCGTTTCTTCGGGGTACATCGCGTTTCCAAAGTCTATCATTTTCACTCTAAATGGTTGATTTACGCGATCCACCAGCATTATGTTGTTCATTTTTAAATCCATATGGATTATTTTCAATTGTTTAAGTTTGGCTAAAGCTGCCAACAATTGAGCCAGAACATACCTAATGTCGTCTGGACTCATGTCGTAACTTTTAACAAAGTCGTTTAAACATATATCTAATTTTTGAAAACTCATGCACAGGTTTTTGCCGTATGCAAAACATTCCAACAAAAGAACAAAGTTATACGTTTCGCTGTGTTGTTGCAATAGTTGTAAAAATGTTTTCTCTTCTGAATTCCTTGGAGAAATTTTAAAATTATTACAGGCACCACATTCCGGGGGTTATTTTGGCATTCTAGCACGCACCATCATTTCACTCTAAATGGTTGATTTACGCGATCGACAGATGTGTTGTTCATTTTGCAAATATGGTTATTTCAATTGTTTAGTTGTAAATGCCAACAATTGAGCCAGAACATATAATGTCGTCTGGACTATGTAACTTTTAACAAAGTCGTCTCAAATAATTAATTTTAAAATCATGCACTGATTTGCCTATGCAAAACACAAGAAATCTAAATTAATTACGCTAATAGTTGCAATAGTTGTAAAAACTTTCTCTCTGAATTCTTCTTCGAAAGTATTTTAAAATTCTTACGGCTAAACCTGAGTTCATTTTGGCATCTAGACACCAAAGCCCCCTACCAAAGTGTGTTCACATGGTAACTCAATGAGTGTAAAGTGCGGGGTTTTCTGCAAATTGCTTGAAAACATAGTTGAGTGGAATTTGAATCTGAAAATTTGAAAAAAAATCTATTTTATATGGTATAAACTCTGATGCTTTATGGTCCGCAATTAAACCTTTGAAATTTGATCCGATGAATTAATCTCATTAATGCAACGATTCGAAGTTGAATAAAACAATAGTTTAACTGGTATAACTATATCCTTTGATCTCCACATTCTGGAAATGCCATTAAACTTTATTTTCTCAAAGAAGATTTCAAATTGAATAAAAGTTGATACTGAGAAACATAGTTCTGTAATCTCATAAAACTTAAATTTATGGACTGATTATTCTCGATTTGCTATCATCATGATGTCCTTTTCCTATTGTTGATCCGTTGATCTTTTGATCCGTTGAACCGTTCATCTATTGATCTGTCCAACCGTTGGGCGGTTGTTCCGTTTATCTGTTGATCCGTTGATCTCTTTATCCTTTGATCTGTTCATTCCGGATGCCAAATCCTTTGATTTTCCGGTTTCATGTATTTGTGTATGCATCGGAGCTACGCAAACTACTATTGTTACGTCTCTGTTACTACTAACATTTATGTAGCTATCGTCTTTAAACGTTCTACACGTTCTCCGATTCTCTATTTTCAAAAGGATATATAGCATTTAATATTTCTGAAATGTACAATAGTAATTTGTGAATACGAAATTTATATGCCTTCTGAAACATGAAGACAAGTTGTTCACATAAAGTGAACCTAACTGAGTTGAACTGACTCCTTACATTAGCAGTTAATCGCGCTTCAACCGCGCAGTTATCACTAACTCTACTATAACTAATCAAATATAATGAATGGATGACGAGTTTTAGCTTCTATAAGCTACATTATTGATTTACGAATTATATAATTTTGTAATTAATTATTAAATTAAAATAAATTTATAATTTTCTTTATGACGATCTTTATTTTTTAATTTTAAATTATTTTTATAATTTTCATATTTTATATAAGAAATTGATTTGACATTTTTATTTATTTTACTTTTTACGTAATTTTTACTTTCACTTTTTTGCATTTAAATTTGGGTTAGTTCATTTATTACAACCCAAAAAGTGCAAATGATAAAATAATCAATAAACAATTATAAGCGTCCACAATTTAGTGTTGATTAATTAATATTTTGAATTGTTAATCATTCAGTTTCATCACCAATTATTAATATTAAATTGACCATATTTTCTTAATATATTGAATATTTATCATTATAACCATTTTGGGTAACAAATTTATTAAAGTTTAAAATGAAAATTTAGTGACAAAGGTTTTTATTGTCACTAATTTATGAATACTTTGAATTATGCGACGTTTGACGAAACTAGAACATGGAATATATTAATATGTTCGATTAAGAAAATTAAGACTTTTTCTATAATATGTATTAGAACTAAAATTATTTAATCAAAAATTATTTTAAATGGTTTACTTTATAAAGGTTGTGTATGAAAGTTAAGAACTGGTCTGAATACGATTCCACACTGTATGTTTTCAAGCATATATATCCGACGATTAATACAACTTATCGTAGATGTAGAATAAATTTCTCAATTTAGTGATTTAGTAACATTAATAATTTAAATAAATTAATATTTAAATAATATATCCTTTTGAAAATAGAGAAATCGGAGAACGTTGTAGAACGTTTAAAAGACGGATAGCTACATAAATGTTAGTAGTAACAGAGACGTAACAATAGTAGTTTGCGTAGCTCCGATGCATACACAAATACATGAAACCGGAAAAATCAAAGGATTTGGCATCCGGAATGAACAGATCAAAGGATAAAGAGATCAACGGATCAACAGATAAACGGAACAGCCGCCCAACGGTTGGACAGATCAATAGATGAACGGTTCAACGGATCAAAAGATCAACGGATCAACAGATCGCGGACCATATAAAGGGACCATCTCATGATTAATATGCAAGAAGATCGAGAGATTAATTCAGTTTCCGATCAAATTTCAAAGTTTTATTGGAGATTACAGAAGCATCAGTAGTTTTTACTCAGTATCAACTATTTGTTTTTTTATTCAATTTTTAGATTTCCTTTTCCTTTTAGAAAGATTAATTCAGTTTCAGATCGAATTTCAAAGATTATTATTGGAGATTACAGAAGCATCAGTAGTTTTTACTCAGTATAAACTATTTGTTTTTTTATTCAATTTTTAGATTTCCTTTTCCTTTTGGAGAGATTAATTCAGTTTCCGATCGAATTTCAAAGTTTATTATTGGAGATTACAGAAGCATCAGTAGTTTATACCCAGTATAAACTATTTGTTTTATTCAATTTTTAGATTTCCAAATTCCGCACTCAACTATGTCTTCAAGCAATTTGCAAAACCTCCGCACTTTACACTCGCCATTGGGAACGTTACCATGTGAAGCACACTTTGGGTAGCGGTAGCTTTGGATGCGTGCTAGAATGCCAAAATGAACGCACCGGAACTGTTGTAGCCGTAAAAATTTTAAAATACTACTCCGAAGAAGAATTCAGAAGAGAGAAACATTTTTTACAACTATTGCAACAACACAGCGAAACGTATAACTTTGTTCTTTTGTTGGAATGTTTTGAATACGGCAAAAACTTGTGCATGACTTTTCAAAAATTAGATATATGTTTAAACGACTTTGTTAAAAGTTACAAAATGAGTCCAGACGACATTAGGTATGTTCTGGCTCAATTGTTGGCAGCTTTAGCCAAACTTAAACAATTGAAAATAATCCATATGGATTTGAAAATGAACAACATAATGCTGGTGGATCGCGTAAATCAACCATTTAGAGTGAAAATGATAGATTTTGGAAACGCGATGTACCCCGAAGAAACGGTGATTGGGAGCTACGGGCAATTGCTCAGGTATCGCGCTCCAGAGCTGATGTTGGGTTTACCTATGACCGAAAAAATCGATATGTGGTCGTTGGGCTGCATTATAGGTAATTTAATTTTAAAATGTGCCTTATACCAAGGATCTTGCGAGTACGACCACTTACGAATTATTTCAGAGACTCAAGGCGTACCACCCACTCAAATGCTGAATAGAGGAATACGATCGAAACTCTATTTCAATAAGTATAGCGATGGTTGGCGCTTGAAAACACCAGCCCAATACCAAAACGAACAGCCAAAGAAGTACCGGAAAGAAGATTCCAGTCGGCTCGTGCTCAAATCCTTGGACGAAGTAGCAGAAGTTGGGACTCCCACATACTTATCCGGCGATCAATTGTGGGCCGACAAGTTTTCAAGAAAGTTGTTAGTAGATCTGTTAAAGGAAATGCTCCAATGGGATCCAGAGTCTCGCATCACTCCCGAACGAGCGTTGCTTCATAGAGCCACGTCGCAGTATGTACCGTCGCAGGTAACTTTGGATTTGGAAGAATTGGAGAGGTCCAAAAAATTGATCCAACCAAAGTCGCTCGCGGACCGACTCCGGCAACCGAAAAGCCAAACAACTAGCAGTGGTTTAGCAAACCCACACGAGCATGATATGTTTATTAAATTTTTGCAACGACGACGTCTTAATTCCGACATTCCCGGCGCTTCACAAGAGCAACGTCAAATAAGCTCCAATGGTTTGCGAAGACCAAAGTTTGGCGAAAATGTGCGTCGCCATTAAAAAAAAAGTATTACGTAACAAATTTTTTTTTGTTCAATTTAATCTTGCAAAAATTAAAAAAAAATTACACTTTTTACTCTTAAATTGTTAAGTGCTAATAAGGGCCTCTATTAAAAAAATAAATATTATGTATATAACAAATTTTTTTTTGTTTTTCAACTCAATTTTTCATAAAATATATAAAAAAATTACATTTCTTATACTTAAAATGTTGAGTGGTACTTAAATCTTAAAGCCATGGATTCACTAGGGAAAAATTGACGCGCAACATGTTGCTCAACATGATGCGCAACGTTGCGGCACATATGTTTAATAATGTTGTCATTGTTGTGTGGCCAGACAATATTGTTAAACATATGTGCCGCAACGTTGTGCATCATGTTGAGCAACATGTTGCGCGTCAATTGTTCCCTAGTGAATACATGGCTTAAACCTTTTACTAATCCATTTTCAGTTACTCTTTCCACAATTTCCTTTCTTTGCACACTTCATATTATTATAAAATCAGTTTGACAAAATATTCCGGTCTATTCCGTATCCCAAGTGTTATTCGTGTTGGCGTATCGTTTCGATTCAAAATCTGTAATACCTATTAGATGTAAACGTTTTCAACTCAATTTTTCATAAAATATATAAAAAATTACATTTCTTAGGTACTTAAAATGTTGAGTGGTACTTAAATCTTAAAGCCTGGATTCATAGTAATTGACGCGCAACATGTTGTTCAACATGATGCAACGTTGCGGCACATATGTTTAATAATGTTGTCATTGTTGTGTGGCCAGACAATATTGTTAAACATATGTGCCGCAACGTTGTGCATCATGTTGAGCAACATGTTGCGCGTCAATTGTTCCCTAGTGAATACATGGCTTAAACCTTTTACTAATCCATTTTCAGTTACTCTTTCCACAATTTCCTTTCTTTGCACACTTCATATTATTATACAATCCATTTGACAAAATATTCCGGTCTATTCCGTATCCCAAGTGTTATTCGTGTTGGCGTATCGTTTCGATTCAAAAATCTGTAATACCTATTAGATGTAAACGTAAATTTACGAACTAATCCGATGGTTACAAATGACACTTGAGATAAAGAATATATCAGATTATTGCGCAATCCACAATATATTCAATAGTTTTTGGGGTGTATGGGGTTACACTATAGAGGTAGCAACTTTTATCAATGTCGGTCACACCAAACGTCATATGACAGGAGGTGGATATTGATAACTGGTCCTCATAGGGTACCCAGCTTTCACTTATGGCTCCACGTGCCACACCCCGGACAACTGCACTGACCTGCAGGCTAAACTAAGTGAGAGTATCCGGAAATAGCAAACACTATTTCGCTACAAGGTTTACCTTGTACTATTTCTATTCTGTTTTTATTTACCTTGATTTCGGTAGTATTGTAATGAAAGCATTTCAAAACCTATCCCTTAATCCTTACTACATATTTTGTGAATTAACCTATTAATCCTTATAAAGGGCGAGAATGCTTAAAATATACATTTTCTTTAATGGCTTTCGTTCCATTTGGAATAGAAAGTCTTCTCAATTCTTGGTGGATCAATATTTTTTCATTTATCTCTTCTTATAGCTCTCATGTGTTTTTGCCGCTGCAGCAATACTTTTCCATGCATTTTTGTCTCTGAATAATACTTTCCAGACGTCTATCTTCATTAACTTTCTCTAGCTCTACTTTTCCCGTTGCCTGGTTTCGACTCAGTTAGGTTTCTTGTAGATAAATTTTCATGCGTTCTTATTACTTGGCCTAGCCTTCTTCACGCCTTCATCTGTTTCTGCTTCATCCGCTACTTCATCTGCTACTTCCACTATGTACCTATTCAATTTTGTGATTATTTTTTGCATCTTCCCTGGTCTCATCATTGTTCTTAAATTACAGGTTTACACTCTTATTGTATTCTGTTTTCGCTTTCTTATTCTTTTACCTCTCGTTACTTCCTTACTCATTTTACCATTTTCTCGCTGGTCCGTCATTGGCATATCTTCTACATCCTCTATCAATTTTTCAGGTCAATTGTCCCCATTCTTTTTTCAATCAGTATCTTTATTTGGATATTTCATACTATCATTTTCTTTGGAATTATTAGTTTTATATGATCTAACTTTACTCTGGCTCTTTGTTTCAATTGAAGTTTCTTTATTATCATCTTTCTATTACTGTACTTTCTACTATCAACATAGACCTTACTTCCTGTAAGGTTATACTTACTTTAAAAATTTTCATCTTATCTTCCCATTCGTTTCTCTCCTCACTTATACACTCTTTTATTATTTTTGTTACTCTCATTTTTTCTTAAGAAGTTTGTTACAGCGATCTCCAAGTTCTGGTCTTTTTTATTCATCAATAATCCGCTCAATACTATTATGTATATTGTTTTTTATTTTCTCTTTCTCCATCTTTTTTGTTTGCATTCTAGATTAGTTTCCTAATATTCTCTTTTAACTCTATTGTGTTTTGCTTGTTATCATTCTTCACCAGTTTTAGCTCTTTGTTCGTCTGCTCCGTTACGGCTTTCATTTATTTTATTTTGCCCTTGAGCACTCCCATCTCTACTTTTATATTCTGTACACTTGTCTTAATTTACTTATTCTTCTTTTTTACTTATTTAAATTTTACTTATATTCACTTTTTGTGTGAATCCGACTCTTGACGTCGTTGCGTTTATCGAAACCCACTTTCCGCACCCTGCACGACTCTTCGCGTCGCTCCGGGCACTACAAGCAGTTTTGATAAGCGCTTTACTTACTAAAAACATCTCCCAAGTACCTCCAACTCGAAAAAGTATGGATGTTGACGCGACGGATCTCAGGGAGCGACTGACTCCCTCCTAACGCTGCTCTAGTTAGCCCCGCCCTATGGTTGATTCATGCATATAAAAGCACACGCACCTTTTATACAATGCATAAAATTACTGCATAATATTGCGCAATTACATTTACTGTATTCTTATGGAAAAATTTTGAACTTTGAATTTAAATTGTGGGGTTATTAAAGGAATACATGGTTATTAAAGGAAAGGGTGTACTTTTGAGTTCTGGTTTTTTGACTCGACTCAATTGATCATATATTGGTAGAAAAAAGAGACAAATATTACATAAACGACATAAGAGCATACCGCGTGGTCGATGTAGACTCGGACCATTTCATAGCATCCTTTATACTAGCAGGAAAATTTTTTATATTTTTTTCTCTTAGGAAACAGGGACGCCTTAAGCAAGTAATTTATGACAGTTTTAGGAAAATCATTAACTGAAAGGATTAGCCAGTCTTAGCCTAGTTTTGGAATAGGAAGAAAGGATGAGAAACCTGCTGCTAAGAATTACTAGAAAAATAATTTCCTTTGGAACTATTTCAACAACTTCCATATGAATCTTTAGTTTACGCGATGGTATGGAAATCGAGCAAAATGAAGAACTGCCACTCTTTGATTAGCTTATTCCAATTACCAGTTGGTACCATAGATTAATATTCTCAATGTGTAAAATCTAATAGAAGACAATGGCAACCAGAAGATTTTTGAGAATCCTTTTCCACATTTTAATAGATTCTCAAACCAATAGTCTCTCTAACTATGAAGTAAGTTATTATTATTTTGTTTGTTGTAATTTATTATCAAATAATAATTATGTAACAAAAATTTATCATAATTTACAAAAAAATATTTACAAAGTACATTCAGAATAGCAAAATTAAAAACTAAGGCACGATATTCCATGGAGTAAAATTATCTAATTTGGGCTGGTTTACCTGAAACATACATCTTTTAATATAAATGAAAAAAAAATGCAATATTGTTCCAAAATGTGTCTGTTCTTAAATTTTTGGCAACCTACCCTTGCACTTAGGTGATCTTGACAAGTCATTCTAATTTTCTCTGAAGTAACTGGAGCGGGTAAGTCAAAATGACTTGTAATACCAGCATCTAACCTCGCAGATTTTATTGCATCACGAACCGCAAACAAAACCGAACTTGCTAAAAATAATGGTGGTTCTCCAATGGCCTAAAAATATTTTTTACAGAAATATTGAAATGCGAAAAATTATTATTCTTACTTTTGAGGAATACACAGCTCTTGGATTGGGCGCCCTTTAAGCAAGGAAACGTTAAATTCGCCTGGTATATTACTAATACTCGGTATTTTATAAGTTCCAGGACCTTTACTTAATACAGCACCATTGGCCGAAAATAGCATTTCTTCCAACATAAAGAAGCCATATCCTTGCATAAATGCGCCTTCGATTTGTCCAATATCTATGGCTGGATTTAAACTCTCCCCTAAATATTTTGGTTAGAAACAATCCCAATGATATTTGGAAACCATCACTTACCGACATCCATAACTATGTCCGTTCGTAATACTTGATGGTCTCCTGTGAGGCAATCGATTTCTACTTCACTGCAAGCAACGCCATAAGTAAAATAATGAAACGCTTGTCCAGAATTAGTTTCCCAATCGTATGTTGGAAACGGAGTTTTATGAAACCCGGTAGTTGATAAACTAACACGATCCATATACGCTTCCGAAACCCAGTCCTCCCATTTACCATTTGGATTTGATTTTTTATACGGTGCTAAACGTTCCATTATAATTTCACACGCATTCTATAATAAAGAAACAATTTTTTAAATTGGAAGGATAAAACAGAATGAAACTATTATACCAAGACAGCCATTCCATTTAAATCTGACGACATACTCGCAGCAGTTGCTGACGTATTTGGGACTTTATCGGTTGATGTTTCGCTGATTAATATTAAACTTGTTGGTATTTTCAAAACGCGACTTGCTATTTGTATCATTTTGGTATGTAGTCCTTGTCCCATTTCTGTACCACCATGAGTCAAAAGCACGGAACCGTCAGTATATACATGAATTAAAGCTCCAGCTTGATTTTTTGATAAAGTATGGAAGGATATTCCATATTTAGTTGGAACCAGACTAAATCCTCTTTTCTTCCATCGATTTTCTCTACAAATATAATTAATGAAATTTAATAAAAAAGAGAAATGAGATTTTCCTTACCTATTGTATTTTTCTATTTCTTTCTTTCTATCTGTGATGCACGACGATTCGATGCATTCATCCCAACATCTCGAGATGGTACAGTGTTCTATGGTCTGATTGTATGGAGTAATATCTCCTTCTTGATATAAATTTGTACGACTAACTTCTGTCACATCTATGTTTAAATATTCTGCAATGGATCGAACCATAAATTCTGCAGCTAACATTGCTTGAGGTGCACCGAAACCTCTGAAAGCCATATTCGATGGAAGATTTGTTTTACAGATGTAAGCCTCTGCCCGAACTGCAGGTATGTTGTACACATTTTCAAAATGAAATAATGCACGTTCCAAAACCTAAAGCCCAAACCAATTAATGAATGTTATCCAATAAGGGAGAAGAAAATCATACATGAGGAGTAACATCAATGGAATATCCAGCATTGGCATGCATGCATATGTAGCATCCCAAAATTTTTCCGCTGTTGTCGAAGGCAACCTTATACTTCATTTGGAAAGGATGTCTTCCTCCGGTAATTTGAATGTCTTCGTCCCTGTTTAACATACATCTAACAGGTCGCTTCAGATAAGACGCAGCCAAAGCAACAGGCGCTGCAACAAATAATACTTGGTGTTCTTTTCCACCAAAACCACCACCTATTCGTTTTACACGTACCACAACTCTGTTTTGGGATACATTTAATACGCGCGAAACTATTTTCTGCAAAATAAAACTAAATAAAAAGATTGAATTCCTTCATCATTTTACTTACATTTACTACGGACGGGTACTGAGTCGAACAAAATAGTTCCATTTCACCGTCTTCATTTTTTGGTACCGCCACTGTGCATTGAGTTTCCATGTAGAAATGCTCTTGGCCGCCATTTCTACAACTTCCTTCAACAACATGAGGTGCGTTCTTGAAAACTTCTTCTATGTCTCCTTTTTCCAGTACCTTAGCTTTTCAAATCCTTCAAAATAAGATTTATGCTTTATGGCGTCTTCTATGCTAATTATTACCGGTTGCAAATCCTCGTACAGTACTTGCACAATTTTTGCTGCTTTTTGTGCAATTTCTTGATTTTCTGCAACGACTGCGCCTATTATTTGCCCATGGGCAGTTACAGTGTCCGCAATAAAAACAACTTCCTCTTTGGTTTTACCTATTTTGTTCCTGCCATCAATTAAATCCTTAGCGGATAGAAACAAATGAACACCTTCCATTTCTAAAGCTCGAGACGGATCGACAGACAAAATTTTGGCATGGGCTCTCGTGCTTAACACAAAAGCTAGGTAGAGTTCGTTAGAAAATTTGGGTATATCGTCACAGAAAACTGCTTCTCCAGTAGCATGTTTTATAGCCGATCTGTGAATTATTGGTCGTCCAACCGTATCAACTTTATCTTGATTGGGCAAGATATCAAAATATTGAGAACTTTTGATATTGAGATTTTGTAACGATGAGATTGCACTTTTATCTCTGTCGCTTATATAAATTTCAGGTTTTAACCATTGTAATCGGTCCAAAATAGTTATATAAGCTTTGAAAAAGAAACTTAGGGTTAGGGATCTTCTGTACTCGATCATACCGCCAGGGGCATTTGGCGGTAGAGGCAAGTCTTCCAACAAGGCGTTGTAGGCCACTTCTAAGGTTTTTGCATCCCATTTTCTTCCTAGTAACTTTTGACGAGTTATTGTCGCTACGACGGTTGTGGGAGCCATTCCACCAAAAGCCAAATTAATATCTTTGATATAAATGCTCTTGGGTTCGAATATAACGTTAACTGAAGAATTGACTATGGCTATATCATCATCTCTTCTTCGTGATTGTTTATAGGCATACACGTATTGATCTTTGGATGTGTGAAAAATTGTAATAGCTACTAATACTTCATCATCTCGCACTTTTGGTCTTCGGTAACCCATGAAAAAGCCTTCGGACATAACAATTCTTTTCACCCCACTTTTTTTACTTTGTAACTCCAATTCAACTTTGGTTGAAATGAAAATTTGATTTAGATCGGAAATAGGACTCCCGGTTATTATATTTCCTCCCACTGTGGCAACACTTCGAATTTGTTTACTGGCAAAAAATTGCAACATATTGTTGATGGCTGTGTAGGTTCTAGTTTTATGCTCTGGTTCTATTTTAATTTGTTCTTTTAATGCTTTCTCCAAGTTACTTAGGGTCACCGATGCTCCAATTTTAACGCCATCACTTAAAACTTCCACGGTGGTTAATTCTGGAATTGCTGTTATTTGAATTAAGGCGTCGTATTTGAAATTTTTGAATTTCACTTCAATGCCAATTTCTGTATTGCCACCAATTAATTTTGCTTTGGGGTATTTTTCTTTGAGGTACAGAAGGGTGTTTAAGCTTGTGGGTCGATACCAAGTAACATTGTCGCCTTTAAAGGTTAAGTTTTGGTTATCTAATGTGTCGTATAGTTTTAGTTCTGGAGGAAATATGGGTTCTTGCGTATTATTACATGGAACGAATTCGTTTACGTTATAAAGCGTTCCAGTTTCGGGTTTACTGGTGCATCCATTCTGTAATCTTTTGCAACAATTATCGCCCATGCCACAAACACCATTTGTAGTTGGCGTGTTTTGCATAATTTCCCAATCTTCAGTGAAGGTTTTGTAACCTTCGATGATTGGTCTGTATCCTGTACATCTGCAAAGGTTGCCCTGCAGTGCTATTTCTAGTTCTTTCATTGAGGGTTTGGGCAAAGATCTTAGTAAAGTATACATCGACATAACCATTCCTGGTGTGCAAAATCCGCATTGTGTTCCATGTGATTTTGCGATTCTCTCTTGAACCGGATGAAGCTTATTTTGGGTCGATCCGATTCCTTCTACTGTGGTGACAGCAAGACCATGCATGGAGCATACTGGAGCTAAACATGCATTTATTGGGTAGTGACTAATGTTAAGTTAAGAAAAAATTTGCAAAGATATTCCTTTGATAGAATGTGAAATTGAGTAGTAGGTTCACGAGTCAGATGGCCTTGGGTAATATCAGCCCAAATACTTACCTTCTTTTGGAAGTTAGGTGGTAGAAGACAGAGAAGTTATAAAACTTCCTTAGTGTGAAATATAAATGCTTTGAAAATTGAGAAAATGTTTTTAATTATAAAAAAGGTGAAAGAATTGAAAAAACAACTTTTTTTAATTTTTAACTTCTGATTATTTAATATCATTTTATTTTACGCAAAAACATATGTTCACCTTATGACCTTTTTCCAAAAAGTTTTGGTAAATATTAATTTATTTATCTTATTTTTATTTATATAATATTTCGTTATGTTTTATAAAGAAAATGTTTGGGTGACTACAAAACTACTGACCTGGGAAATTTATTGTAATTTTTACAAAAGGATACATTGCGGTTTGAAGATGACGATTGTATCGGGAAACCATTACTGTGCAAGCTCCACATCCTCCTTCTCCACATCCCAGTTTGGTGCCGCATAGTAATACTAAGAAATAGTTAAGAAAAATTTCGCAAGTTTTGGAAAAAAATTATCGCTTCTAACAAATTACGACATAATTGTGTTTTGAGATAAAAATGTTTAATAAACATAAGCATCTCAACGTGGTTAAAAGTGATGAGGGGGGGGCTGACGTAATTGTGGGAAACTCCAATTTTGAAGTTTACTGCCGTAACTTGAAATTTGGCTCAAAATACACCAAAAACTTTTTAAAATAATTTAATGATGCTATTTATGAAGTCAATAAAGAATATTACATTAATTACAGTGCCGTAACTATTAGGTGTGTGTAACACCCTGTGCCTCAGAAATTACGGACAAAAAATATTATTTCATAAAACAAATTTAGGCTTTTATGTTGAAATTAGATTTGGAAGCAATTTCTAAAATATACACGTCAACTAAGTTTAAGGAAATATTTTTATTGCGTAATTTTGAAAAATAGATGATCCACTACTCATCTAATTTATTAGCCTATAACAAAGGCTATAAACTAATAAATATAAAACAGGAGACAACTTCTTTCAAAAATTATAGAGATTAATATTTTTTTACAAAAATCAATAATCGCGGCGAAAGATATAAAAAATTATGAATAAGCCAAAACTGTTCAGTATAAAAAGAAAAATATTTTTTGAATATTGAATATTTCTGATATTTTTTACCAAAAAATTTGGGGTTAACCTAATTCTTTTAGCTAAATTTAAACAAATAGCAAAAAACTAAAGATAAGACGGTATAAATTGAAGACAAAAAATTATTAACATAATTTCAAAATTTGTTGAGAATGAAAAATTTCAAACTTACCAAATCGGCTAACCAGAAATGACGATTTAACTTTTTTTTGAAAATTTTGACTATAATTAAAAATACATATTTAGATATTAAATCAATTTTAGGTCAGACCTCATTGTTAGGATAACAATGAGGCCCATGTAAAATTTGGCAAATCTAAAATTTTAAGTTAAAAATTTTTATTTTTGCACAAATTCCCACACTTTACTCAAAAGGATACACTTATTTCGTAAATACTCGAGTAAGGTCCATTCCGGATTTACGTGTTTTTCAACCACCTGAATATTTTTAAAATTAATTAATTAGTAACCACAATAGTCGATAACTTACCTTTTTTCCATTTACAAAAAAAATTAAATCTGTGTCTTGAATATTTACCATTTTGAAAAATGCGCACACTCTTCTTCGCAATAAGTTATAATAACTATGCGCTCACTCCGATAGTTGCTAATTTCAAAAATACTTTTATCAATTAAATACTTTGCTGTATAAGATTATAAGTAGCCGATATGAGGTTATCAAAAAAATAGTAATAATGCTTATAGCGGACATAAACAAAAAAAGATACTCGAAATGCATTTTGATAAAACTATTTTTTAACTAAGCACAAACAAATAAAAATTTTGCTCATTCGACAAGAAAATTCATATAAGATAATAAAGTATAAGTTTAAAAATTTTAAATGCGCGTTAAACGCCGGACAATGGACTATATAAAGCGATGTTAAATTATTTCCTTTTCACCGGATATCCGGCACCGGCTATCCGATCGCGAGGTGTAGAACTTTAAGTCTTCGGGTTTACATTTTTCTCTTACAATCAGTAGGTACAAATAAAATTAAAACATTTTTTAAGAAATGGCTAAGAGCTTTAATCAACAGTTAATTGAAAATATTAAATTAAAAAATTTGTTTAATAAGTTTTAACATTTTATTGACTACAATTAGGTAAATCGAAAGTTTTATAGTGTTTGTTGATTTAGCAACAATTTGTCGAAGATAGATTTAGACAAATAATACATCTTCCATAATCAGGGTTGACAGGTGCAGTGAATTTTCCCCAAATTTAGGGAAATTTTAGATATTAAGGGGAAAAAATTTGGGTACAGTCAATAAACCCGAACTCAAAAGTACACTTTTTCCTATAAAAATGGCTTTACCAAACGAAAGAGCACTAAAATACAAGATTTTTAAGGTGAGGTAGGTTTTGGTAGGACCTTTGATAAGCTCACAATTTAAATTTGAAATTAACATATTCCCATAAGAAATACATGTTTATTATTGCGCAATATTACGTAATAATTAAGCGGAGAGGAGGCTGCGGAAGGTCAGTTTTGATTAACGCAACCATGGCTAATTTTGAATTTTTAAAGTCGTTTTTTTCAAAATTTTGTGCCGACCGCAATTTAATCCCATAAGAAATACATGTTTATTATTGCACAATATTACGTAATAATTAAGCGGTGAGGAGGCTGCGGAAGGTCAGTTTTGATTAACGCAACCATGGCCAATTTTGAATTTTTAAAGTCGTTTTTTTCCAAAATTTGTAGGCCGACCGCAATTTATTTTTTTAATGCGTAGAGAACGATGTCCATTTTCATAATTCACTTCAAAAATCATGAAAATCCGAATTAGGGTTTCTTGACCGTCCCCGGAATTTCGTTTAATTTTTGCATAAATCTAGAAAAATTTGCAAAATTAAGGAAATCTAGGAAATTTCCCTAAATTCCACAAGAAGATTTAAATATTTGAAAATTATTTACTGTAAATTTTAATACGATCTAAACGCTACTCGCTCTAAAGCCGGCTCTGATTACGACAAGAACCCATACTCAGAAATTCCATTTTTTTTAAATATGTTTTTCTTGCTTAGGATTAGAACGGGTAAATTTTAACGACTTAAAGTACTACTTTTACAGTTATTGATAAATTTTTGAAAATTGAAGAAAATTTATGCACAAGTTGGCATTTTAGAGAAATCTGGGAGATTTTTAAAGATTTTTCTAGGGAAATATATATTTTAGAGCTGGTAATACTGTTCACAATTAGGTAACTAAAACAGTAACATGATATATTAACCAAACGCCACTACAATCACTTCAAAGAAGGCCCCATGGTTCGTTATAAATAAGAGGCTGCAGGCGGACTCCGGCGTGGAGCCCATCATAGAGTTTATCCGCCACCTGACGGAAAAATTCTACGAAACCTCTGGACACTCCGAAAACCCATTAATCTAAGAGCTGGGTAACTACCAACTCGAAGATTTTTTGCGGTATAAGAGACCCAGAAATATCTTGCAGCCACCCAAATAGTTCTTCAAACTATGCAGCGACATTACCAACCCCATCTCCGCAAGCCCTCACCTTCAAAGGGCGAGATGGGACTTCAATTCAGCCAAGACTCTTGAAGCTATTTTTCCTAACGAAGGGATTCTGCAGGAGGACCGCGACGGGCAAACGGCCGCCTCGCGACCCCCCCTCTGCAAAATTAGAAAAAACCTGCAACCCACACACAGAGGTATCTACCTCGGAGCGACCCGCAGCAACGCGAAATTTTTCTTTCTTTTTCAAAGTCAAGAAACCAGGCAAACATGCCAGCCAGATGAAGGAGGTGTGGGGGGCAATGCCCCGGTACTCCACAGTACCAAGAAGACAAGAGCAAGAATCACTTTAAAGAACTTGTCACGGCAAAGGTCAACGTGCACCACGAACAACTGTGGACAGCACTAACAAATCCTTGTCGCTCAAAAATCAATTTGCTTGGAAAATGGCTCGCAGTTTCTAGTGGAAAAAATAAACTTCTAAGCCAGTCATCCGTCGCTCAAACGGCTCCCTAGCAAAGTCCGACGGGGACAAAGCCGAAACTTTTACCAACAACCTCGAATTACAATGCAGCCCCAACACCGAGCGCATCAACCAAAAGCACGTCGACATGGTCCACGAGTTTGTCAAAAATCAACTGTCGATTGCCGATCCGACCCCCATCGAACTAGCCATAACCAAGGAAGGAAGAACGGCAATCAGGACACTCAAAAACAAGAAAGCCCCTGGTCCCGACGGCATTCTGAACCGAGCCAGCAAGGGATTACCCCGCAAGGGGGTAGCCACCATCACAGGTATTATCAAAGCTTCTCTTAGATTTAGGTACTTTGCGAAGATCTGAAAAACCGCCGACGTGGTAGTCATTCACAAACCCGGAGGACAACCAAAACCCACAGATCTACCGACCAATCAACTTCCTACTCACTCTGGGCAAATTGACGGAAAAGATCGTCCTCTCCCGATTGAAGCAAGCCATCTTCAAAAATGACTACACGTACTACAGGACGAGCAATTTGAATTCCGCGAGGGCTACAGTACGGTTTACCAAGTCCTCCTCCTGATCAAACACATCTCTACCGGATTAAACAAAAAAAGAATTTACAGGCGTAGTATTGCTCGACGTATCGAAAGCTGTCAACAAAGTTTGGCACGAAGGTTTTTTTTAAATGTTTCAGGAAACCATTCACCCCCCCCCCCACTTGTCTAGCTAGTAGCCTCCTACCTGGAAAACCGATAATTCAGAATCATCATTGAAGACACTCGCTCCACCAAGAAGAGCATCGCCGCCGGGGTTCCCAAGGCCATCTCTCTCCGTAACTGGAAACAACACATCACCACCGTCACCAATCGTGCGAAAGGTATCAAAAGCGTGCTCTACCCCATGGTAAACCGCAAGAGCGTGATGTCCACCACCAACAAACTCCGGATATTCAAAGCCATCAGGCCCACTTTGACATACGCTGCACCCGTTTGGGGCACTGCGTCCACCCGCACCATGTTCAAGACCCAAGTGATGCAAAACAAGTGCCTCCGAGGACTTGAGTTCTAATGAGTCCTTCGAGTTCTAATTGAGACTAACCAACAGGAGGATACATGCCGATGCCAAGATCGAAACCATCAAGGAGTCACACGTACATAAGTTGGCCACCCAAATCTACGCTAAAACATCTTTTTCAGACAACCCACTCATGCAACAACTGGGACAGTACTAACCAGACGAAAATACAGGGCACTCGAGACCGAAGAACATCGTCAAGCCAAGATAACTCACCACTGTCACCCGTTTCTTGCAGGACCAATTAATCCGCATGAATCCAGGGTCTACCCATCAGCGAGCAAAGAGAAGATCAATCCAAGCAGCCCATCGGTCACATCACCCGCCAAATAAAGAGGCAATCTGTTGCTAAATAACTAAAGTATTCCCACCGGATCCACACGTACCAGCCAGATCCAGCCTAGTGCTTAACCAGGAGGCAGTCGCCTCCTTAATCCACCGCCAGCTACCACCATCAGATGAAGGAGATATGCGCTTCGCTCCGTAATGCCATGAAGTTCATTGTTCATCATGCATAGGATACAAATACAGGTAGCTGTCGGTATCATAAACCATACCATGTGATCAGTTTTGACAATAACTTCAAGACTGGCTATCATCAGACACGCACTGATTCAGCAGTACTATGATCAAACTTAATGCCACGAAAAAATTAATTGTTTTATTTAATTAATTTATTTTCCCTCACAATTGGAAAAATCCTATAAACACCCATCTATTCGATGAGACCAACTTAGAGATCAAAAGAATTTTGGAGATACAATCTCTCCAAGATTACTCACTTTATGTTTCAAGGAGGTATTTAAAAACTAAACCGGGATGATAAGGGATTGAGCGCAGGTGGCAACAACTTGAACCACTTAAGTTTTTACTGATGATATCTTGCTTATCGCCAAAAATGTAAAGTACTTGTGATAAATTATTCTGTTACAATTGAATTGCAAATCTAATAAAACCGTCCTTGAAAAAACAACAAAATCGTAAGGTTTGTTCGTTGGACTTGCTCGAACTGTTCTGAACAATTTTTGATTACGTCAGACTGACAGCCGTTCATAGCAACATCCGACGAACACTTTTGGAACAACTTGCCGTTGATGTAAATAACCTAACCTCAAAATATTTTGTAAACGAGTTGCCATTGTATTGTCAAATATGAATAATTTAAGCTACAAAATATTACTACTTGAATTGCAATATCTTGGAACTTAGATACTACAATGACAACTTCTTTACAAAATATTTTGAGGTTAAGTTATTTACATGAACGACAAGTTGTTCCAACAGTGTTCGTCGGCTGTTACTCTAAACAGCTGTCAGTGTGACGTAATCAAAACTGTTCAGAGCAATTCAAAACACGTTGAAAGAAGAAACCTACGGTAACACAAAGGTTTCCACTCTTCTGGAAAACTTGGAATATCTAGAACCTCAGGAAATTTAAAATTCTGTAAATTTTGTCATGGAAAAGTTTGGGAATTTTTGATTTTTAACAATAGTCAGGAAACTTAACACTTTGAGCTAGTGAAATTTCTATCATGAAAAATCTGGAAAAGTCAAAGCATTTGTTTTGGGAAAGTCAGTAGGAACCCTGAATGAATATAATAGGAAGTAATATACCTATACCTATCTCACATCAATGTTGTAATTTTGTCATCCGTCTCGGAGGTCAGAAGTCTCCTATTATGGTTTTACACAGTAGTATGGTTTTAGACAATTTATTGTCTTGAACTTACATAGAATATCTATCATAACTTCTTCGTTTCTCCTCTCCACTCTCATAACTACAACTACTTTTGGCGCATTTTCTGGCTGATTGTTACAAAATTTACATTAGAAGTAAAGCAGCTCCCCAAAAACGTTGCCCTTCCCTATATTTTTCTTTATTTAGGAAGTTTTAACCCCCCCCCTTGTTCTCCTGAACGAGACACAATATTTTTATCGGTAGGGTTACTGACACTTCATGTTGACAGCAATCGTTTTGATTTTGGATTCAAAATTTGTGGTTGTTACTCTCAGTATGCACTTAGGTTATCATTATTCAACAGCGGCGGCTCATAAAAAAGTAGTGCGGCAGGCAATCGGGGGTTTGGGGGGGTACAAAGTAAAATGAAAATTTTTCAAAAATAAGTGTTTAGAACTCTATTTTTATATAATTTTCTGTTATTAATTTATTTAAATCACAATTTTTTGCTTTTTTCAAAGATTTGGAATTTTTAATTTTCCAAGATTAAAGATGTTTAATAATTTAATTAAAATTTGGTTTGGTGAAGCACTGCCTCACTGGTTACTCAGGCAAGCCACAGTTGTTATTCAAATATTTTCTATGTCGAGACGAAAGTGTTTCCCAAAAGACGAGCACACAAAATTTCACCCATTTTATGTAGTTTAGAAAATCGCTCATCAGAAGAGCACATAACAAGGATGTTGCATGATTTTTTAAGTTTTTTTTTTTTTATAAACTTTAGGTGCTGGCAAACAGCGCTGCATAGATAAAAGTTCAGAAGACCTTCAGTTTTCTCAAAAAAATTTATAAAAAATGATTTTTGAAACCGTATTTTTAGCGCGAATGACGTCACAAACTATTTTTTTAACAATTGGCAACACAGCAAATGCAGTTTGTGTTGATAATGTAACCTATAAATAGTTTGTGTAAAATTGAAAATGAATTTTAATAAAACACAGAAAACTCGAATAAACCATTTTTCTTATAATTGCTTTTGACTACAATTTGTATTAAAATAAATATTAATAAAAATACAATTTAAATGGTAAACGTTACATTATTTACAACTGTCAAATATAAGTCAAATATTTAACTGTCAGGCCCTTGCGACGTTGTAAAATTTCTATAAAAACGTTCGGGATCACGCGTCTGACGTCAGAGGCGTAATTGGCTGACCGATTCATTTTAGAATTTCAAATTTGATTTTCTCAGCGCAGACCGCATTTCAAAATTTTTTATTTCGGTTGTAGATTTCATTTGATATTATTTTCAAGAATTAATAAGAGTTATCACTAAATTCGATACCATGCAACATCCCTATTATGCAAATCATCTGCAGTTGCTTAACCAGAGGAAGCTGAGAAAAACATCTGGAAATTAAAATGGGGAGGGATTAAAGGAAAGTAAAGCAAAATATTCTGGACTGAACTATAAAAAATGGTAAAAATCAGCAATGGAATTTTGCAAGCTTTGGAATATAAATTTAAAACGCAATAAAAATATTTTTCAACATAGATATCAAAGAAAAAATTACAAATTAGCTGTTTTATTTATTACTATAAGTATAAATAAAAGTTTACCTAATTTTAATTATTATAAAAAAGATAATTCGATTGCTTGACATTAGTGAACTTTATAATCTTGTTGGATAACTACACAAAATTAATTAGACCCCCTGTCAGATTTAAGCTGTCCCTTATCAATAATTATTATTATCATCACGCAATACTCAGTAAAATGACAAGATGAATTAATTTTTGCCCACATGAGTTTTAATCTTAACCTGATGTTTGAAAATTTGTTTATTAATTCAAAATAATCATAAATAGAAATAAAAGCACATTAAGCTGCATGATCTACGTTTTTAAATTTTGCTTAACTTGAACTACGATAAATTAATGTCATGGAGGTATCACCATAATCAGCAATATAAGCCATGGAGGTCCAAAGTATTAGATGTTCTATTGGTAACCGCTTCACATGTTCGCAATCTGTAATAACATAATCTTGCATACTTCTTTTATTGTTTTTAATTAATTAGTGTAATCTAATTTTTTTTAATTTTGATAATTATTAGACTGCGTAAAATATTAAAAAAAAATATCGCAGCAGTGGTTTGCTGAAGACGTTGTTTAACTATGGAGAGGATTTTGAATCCCTACAAGAGCTAATAGGAGACTTCATATCTAAATAATAATATCAAGTTGGAATATTAATACCGCACTCTAGGTGACTGGTTGAAAATGCGTAAAGCGCGATGTTCACAAAAATATTTTAAGGGTGAGAGCCAGAACCGCTGTGCCGGTAAAAGCCTTCTCTCTCAAAATAATAAAGATCTATAGAATTTCAAATATTTCAAACCATGTAAAAATAAAACACTTTTTGGGGAGAATTGGGATTCCGAATTCGGATTTTGAAAATTTTCTAAAACAATTATGAAAAATAATAACGTAATATAGTATACACGTTAATAAAAAAATTGCGGTCGGTCAACAAATTTTTGAAAAAAACGGCTTGAAGTATTCCTAAAAAAAGCAAAAAACGTAAAACGTTATTTGTCTATTTTATTTAAACAACTGATAAGATTAAATATTTTATATTATGTGTGCATATCTAATTTATAATACATATCAACTGAAATAAACAAAAATAAATGCGTAGATATTATAAAATCAACCTAATGCACGGTTTGGTCCTTGAAATTATAATGCGCAGTAAACTAGTGATCCAATGGTGTACATCTATTTTGAGGAGACATCTCGTCTTCACCGTCTTTATTTCATCGTCGGCATTTCGTCGTTGTCGTTTTGGCGGAGCCTATTTTGCCTTCAAGATTAAAAGTTCTATGGAGGAGAGGTGCTTTTTTTGAACACCCTTCATTTTTTATCTAATTGTTTTTAATAATATGCATTCGAATATCCGAAATAATAAAAAAACTTACAACTAAACGTGAATCCGAGAGCAATAAGTTGAGATTACGAGCAATCTACGTGTATGGCAACAAAGGAATGTTTTCACTTTCCCGTTCCATAGTCTGTACATATATGCTTTACGCCTCACTGCTGATCAATTTTCTAAATGCAATGATTAAATAAGTAAAAATGTACTCTAATCATACTTATAATAATTAATTTTCCCACTTTACAGGAATAATAAAATTACAATCTCAGTAATTCCAATTTTTTTAAACAAGGCTTAAAAGTTACAGGTCATACAATCACACAATTACTTTTTATCACAAGTTAATTTAAGTAGTAATTGAATTCATGAAGCGGAAAACATTTCTCAGAAAAATAGCGAGGAAAACCACGAAAAAGTTTAATTAAAAACCCAGCAGAAAAATTGCAGATCAAAATCTCAGTTGAACTTTGAAAAGTTTAGTTTGAAAGAGATCCAGATTCACTGTAGCCGCTCTACTAAAGTTCTAAATCATCTTGGCAGGCCCAACTGAAAAAAACGCCCGGTGGACCGGTGTTTTTGAGGACTAGAGCCTTCTCAAATGTTTAATCACTTGAAATCTTTTTAAATTAATTAGTATCAACATTAATTTGTTCTATTCTGTTTATTACTTTATCATAATCAAAAATTACCGCTTTCGTGCAGAAAAAATTGAGATTTTGATGAATTTACACTTTTTAAGGTTCCATGAGGTAAATATGGCCACTCCAAAGACAATATCTTTGTGTGTGCGTGCGCTCTGTATCAAAAACTAAAAAAAGAATTTCTAAACCAAATTTTGGATTTTGTATCCTCATATTGACATTTAACTGATTAGATTTTGGTTAAAATTGCTTTATGGAAATTATTTAAAAATTTTTTTTTAAATCTTTTTATATAATATTAGTTTTAATTCAGTATTTCAAAAATTAATAAAATTTCAAAACCAAATTTGGTATTAAACATCTTTAGATTGAGACTTAGAGCTGATTAGATTTTGATTGAAATTGGATCATGGAAACTATATTTTTTAAATCTTTTATTTATAAAATTAGTTTTTAATTAATATTTCAAAAACGAATAATTTTAAAACCAAATTTGGTATTTCTTATCTTTACATTGAGATTTAGAGCCGAGCTGATTAGATTTTGGTTCAAATTGGTTAATGAAAAATATTTTTTCATTTTATTATATTTTTTCATCAGTAAAAGTATGATCATGCCATGGGCATGGTAACATCCGATTTTTCTAACAAGTACCCTCATTTTTTTCTGATAGTTTTTTATTTCGTGGTTAATTTTTAGATTTCATCACGTTTCTCTTGAATTTGCATTTCATATTCATAAAATTAGACTATCGCAAAATTTTTTTGGCAAGAGTCCGTTAACCCTGACCCGAAAGTACACTTTTCCCTATAGAAATGGATATACCAAACGAAAGAACAGAAAAATACAAGCATTTTAAAGGCAGGAGGAACTTTGTCGAACTTGTAATAAAATCACAATTTTATTTTGAAAATTGCAATTTTCCCATAAGGAAATCATAAAATCCAAATATGATAAACATTCTGTAGACGGTACGTGTGCTGTGCCTGGGTTGACAGTGACTACTGGTGGGGAGATACCAGTCGCTTCTGAGATCCGTCGCGTCAACTTCAAACTTTTCGAGTTGGAGCCGCTTAAGGGATGATTTTAGTAAGTAAAGCGTGTGTCAAAACCGCTCGGAGCCGAAGCGACCCAGAAGGTCGCAAAGAATAGGTTTTGACAGCGCAACCACGTCAGAAACGAATTCACACAAAAAGTGATTTTTTCCGAAAATTGTCCTATCAAAAAGAAAGCACGTTTAAAATACGTAAGTAGAAAAATTTACTAATTTATAGATGCAATTAAAATTTCACTGAATTTGAAAATCATAAAATTTATTCTTTAAATATATTGCTATGGTTCGTTTTCGCAGTTTGGTATTGTATTTGATATTAACTTAGGTGTGGCTGTTGTTCTGTTAACGCAGATGTTGCTGCAGATATCAGTTGGTTTTCCATAATTTTTGTGGTTTCCTCTTTGGTTTTGTTTCGAAACTTTGTTGTCGATTGCTCGTTCCTTAATCTTCACAGATCACATTAAATTCCTCAAAATCTTACTACTACTACTATATAGCACTATCGGCTTAGTAGGCCCTTGGCTTGTTTTATCACTTCATTCCATTGTTTTCTATCTTTTGCCTTCGACTTCCATAATCACTCACACCCATTTCGTCCAAATCCTGCTGTACCTGGTTACTCCATCAACCACGGCCAATTTCACATTTTTAAAACCGGTTTTTCCAAAATTTGTGGTCCGACCGTAAATTTCTTTTCAATGTGTAGAGAACGATGTCCTTTTCATAATTCACTTTTGTGACCGTTCCTTATTTAATTATAAACTCATCTAAATATTATTTTCAATTTTTAAATTCAAGATTATTTTACTATTAATTAAATGTTTTAAAATTTTTAAAGAACCAATGTTCAACTTTAAATACCAATCAACTTTTCTGCTTTTCCCTACTTTAAACTTTTTGGATCTACAACTTTTGATCTTCCCCACTTACAAGGGAGACCGGCAACTTCCCTCACTGAATTGATTCATTTTCATTGTGCGTGTAGGTCTTGTATTGGACTTCAACAGGTGCAAGTATAAGGGCACGCTTCTTTGCCAATTTCGAGAAAATTGAATTTGAATAATTATATATTACTGATGAACTGCATAAAAATTAACATAAATTTGGTAAGTTGTTAATGGAATTGCGTAAGATTGCAAAAAAATAAAAACATATGCGAAGGGTACTGGGATCGCATCCAGCTCCTGCCAATTTGTTTTTATTTATTTGATTATTAATTCCCCCCAGTATAATTTATGTCATCGTTCTCAAGAAAACCAAAGCGCTATAATAAACCCTACTCATAATCTGTAAACATTGAATGTTTTGTCTTTCAGCAGTGAGGCACTGGAGGGTGTTCCACACCCCCCAGACCCCCCGGTTTGTGCAGTTTATTTTTTATTAGTAATAAATTGAAGACATCAGCATAACCGATCTAGAAAAATTTCTAGAAAAAGGAATTAATCCTAACTTTAACAAGTCACAGTCAAGTACAGTAGAACCTCGATTATCCGGGCCGAATGGGACCGTGCTCTGCACGGAAAATTGAAAAGCACGGATAATAATAATTGACGTTTTTTGTTAAATTATTACAAAAAAAATACACTAAACAGCTTTGTATGTAATCCAAGTGCAGCTCTGAAGTAAGCATAAATTCTATACATTTGATTTCACATAGTATACTACTAAAGTTGCGAATATCCACGGATAAACCGCCGGCGCTGCACGGATAAGCCGCCGCACGCATAATAATCTGACGGTAATCGATGTATAATGCGGCCACGGATAAACCGCTTCACGGATAATCCGCGCACGGATAATCGGGGTTCTACTGTACTTATATCCCAATTTGCCCAAATTATAAACCAACGTTGTGGAGACCGGGGTCTAGGGGTGTAAAGCACCCACCAGGAACACCCAAACTGTGATAATAAATTTGCAAACTTATGGTTATCAGTATTAAGCGATAATGATGAAAGTTTTAGCACAAAAATATAAAGCAGTGACCAAGAATCGATTATTAATTCCCAGTATAATTTATGTCATCGTTCTCAAGAAAACCAAAGCGCTATAATAAACCCTACTCATAATCTGTAAACATTGAATGTTTTGCCTTTCAACAGTGAGGCACTGGAGGGTGTTCCACACCCCCCAGACCCCCCGGTTTGTGCAGTTTATTTTTTATTAGTAATAAATTGAAGACATCAGCATAACCGATCTAGAAAAAATCTCTAGAAAAACTAATTAATCCTAACTTTAACAAGTCACAGTCAAGTAACTAATATCCCAATTTGCCCAAATTATAAACCAAAGTTGTAGAGACCGGGGGGTCTGGGGGGTGTGGAACACCCTCCAGTGCCTTACTGCTAAAAGGTAAAACATTCAATTTTTACAGATTATGAGTAGGGTTTATTATAGCGCTTTGGTTTTCTTGAGAACGATGACATAAATTATATGAGGGGGGGAATTAATAATCAAAAACAAATTGACAGGAGCTGAATGCGATCCCAGTACCCTTCGCATGTTTTTATTTTTTGCAATCTTACGTAATTCCATTAACAACTTACTAAATTTATGTTAATTTTGTGCAGTTCATCAGTAATATGGGGCCGTTCATAAAATACGTTCGCATACAAGGGGAGGGTCTTGCTGAGTGTGACAAGATGTGACAAGAGGGACGGGGATCTACGGCAGTGTGACGTTCGCCGTTTATTAAAATATTTTAAATTAATATTTTTCAATAAATACTTTTCCTCAATTTATATTATGATATAAAGCCAAATTTTTCAAATTTTATTATAAAACTAAATAAATATTTTAATTCTCAAAATTTGTGTACTATTTATTGAAATTTATTATATTCAGGGGAGGTCTTAGTTTTGTGACGAAATATTTACAGGGGGTCAGAAAGTGTGACACAGCGTGTCAATAGGGGAGGTCAAAAAGTTGGTGGTAGCGTGACGTATTTTATGAACGGCCCCTATGTAATTATTCAAATTCAATTTTCTCGAAATTGGCAAAGAAGCGTGCCCTTATACTTGCACCTGTTGAAGTCCAATACAAGACCTACACGTACAATGAAAATAAATCAATTCAGTGGGGGAAAGTTGCCGGGCGCCCCTTGTTAGTTCAACTTGTCAACCTTTCTGCTGGGTTTATTTAAAATTTAATTTACACTTTTGATTAAATTTTTATGTTTTGGTTTTTATTTACAGTGTTGGGTTAATCATTCATAGTGAGCAATCCTAATAAAATCTAATTTACAAAATTAGTTTACCGCTACTATAAAAAAACACTCTTAGGTATGTAAAAATTGTGTACTTTCAAATATTAAATTGTTTTTCTTGTCTTGTAATTTTTTTTGATAATTTCTTGTGACCAGATTTGTTTCTTTCCAACAAATAATGTAATTATTTAAGAAATAACCCCATGTTGGACACCAAAAACTTGCTGACTTTACTAATAAATACAAAAGCTGCTTAATAAATACCCCTGATTGCTGTAACTTTGAGTGATTGACAATATCTAATAAACTAAACGGTTCGATTTATGCAAAATTGAATTTTATTAGTCGCCAGAGTACTTTATACTTTAATTATTTAAACATCTATTCGGACCATGTGCCCATAACGTATCCATCGATTCTACACTTATCCGGGTCAGTCTGCTCAGACATGACCCAAACTCACTGCACCCAAGCTCTATAAATCGGTCCCACGCAAAGATTCTAAATCCTTGTAAGCAGTAACAACTTTAGTGGTACCCGTGCCGTTTCCTGACAAAGCTAAGCAATTTTCCATTTTAGTGGTATCCAAATATTATACTTTATTGTATTGATCAAACCATATCAATAAAACACTTATTGCCTAACCTGTGACGTAAAAAATACCAAGATTTGTAACCCCCCCTACCCTGTGCCGCCAATAAAGTAAAACAAGGAGATTAAGTTCCACTTTTTTCACAAGGGGAAAGTTTATTATCAGGAGGCATAACTGAAAGCTTTTCAATCTCAAACTAAATTCTCCTTTTAATAAGTTTTAATTTAATACCCTTTGGTTGTGACGCAACATTTGAAAGTGACGATCAGAGGTAAAGAAATCTTAGTTATGTAACTTAACTCTACATCTTAATGTGGAATCCAAACCACGGCACAGATAATTCTCCCAGAACGAGATTTGAACCCAGAACCCTCAGATTTAAAGTTTGGAATCCTAAAACCAGAGCAAACCATCTGTACCGATATTTACTACGTAATGTAGATAATTATAAAAAAATGATTTATTTGACAATAATTTGTAAATGTAATTTTCCTTTTATTTACTATGATTATATTATATAATATTATTTTAAGTAATGCGATGGTTTGCCTTATAATTTTAAAATTTTTCACTCTCTCTCAAACAATAAAACTAATCCTTTGGTAATTCAAATTGGTCTTCTCTTTCAGTACCTTCGTTCATTATATGCTGTTCTAATAAAGTCTGCAGTCGTAACATTTCCTGGTTTGCCTTTGAATATTCATAACGACACCTGAACCAATACACCAATGTTATTATACTAAAAGAAGCGACTGCGAAATCTGCACCAGCTTTAGGTCGGCTTGTGAACATGAAACGACCTAAACCACAGCCCAATCCACCAAGAATTCCATACAAAAAACTATTACGGAAGCATGGAAGTTTTGAAACATCTTGTCCAAAAACAACTAAACTCTACAACGTAGCAAGAAAATTATGGCGTTAAAATGTATAAATCAAAGCATTTTACCTTATCGTCGGTTCTATTCATTGCAATACATTTAAATATAACCGCACTTTTTTAATAACAAAATATAACCTCGCTCGGATTAATTACATAATAAACGTCATGGTGTATACAGGATGTTTGAATATTACGGGTAAATCGGGATTAAAACGTATCAGAAATTTACATAGAATCTCTTGTTGATGTTTCGGCTTAATTTGAAATTCCTCAGTTTAACAAAAATGTCTACAAATCCGTCGTTCATTTCCGTACTGTAATTTTTATATCACCTTGTGTATGTAGGTAAGTTATTCGATATACAAACCATAAATATTAGATTACAGTTTCTAAATGTCAATTGTGAGTTGAGTATTTCGACCGATTTCGACCTACTTGTATATGTTGTGATTACCATTTTTATTTTTTTTTGGTGTAACGTAATTACATCCAAGTGTTCCGTTATGATTTGCGCCTTCACGTTACATAAAGTGCGATAAATTCCATGGCTTGACATATGCGTTGCTGAAGAGCCCAAATTGAGGTAGCCTTTTTTAGGTGGGGTTCAATTACCTTTAGTCTCGGAATGCAAACTATTTTTAACTCGTAATATTATTTTAGGCAAGAAAATGGAGTATCCTTCTTTAGATCCATACGAGCAGCAGTTGAGAAAAGTGTTCGATAGTCATGATTACGAAAGTAGGGGTAGCTTGGATAGTGATGGCTTGAACCAACTTTGTTGTACTTTGCAGCTGGAAGAACAAGGAAATGAGTTGGTCCAACGGTTATTGAAAAATTCTAAGAGCGTTAGGGTGAGTTTTGTGGAGTTTAAAGATGCGTTGCTGAAGATGTTGGATAATGTGCAAAACGGTCGAATGCAAACCGAAGATGAAAAGAGTGAAGGAGAACAGGAGACCGGATCACCCGATAGAGAAGTGTCGCCTAAATACGTGTATGGATCGAAAAAATACGGCAGGAGATCGCGTCCCAAAAATGAAGATGAAGATGGAATAACAGAGGAGCTCAACGAGAATGTAAATTACACCAATAAAATTGCTTATAATTCAGTTCAAAGATCTAATTCCCAGAACGATGTTATGTGCTTGAAGAAGAGAAAAACCAATACAAAATTAAAGAGGTGTACGTCGTTTCCTGGTAATCACGAGGTTAAAATGTCGGCCGATTCTTTTGTCACTCGAACCTTTAATAACCAGGAAGAATTCATTTGCACTGAGGATATGTTAAGGAAAGCTTGGAAAAAATTGGGAGTTGGCGAGGACGGGTATTTAAACCAAAATGAGTTAATTTTGGTTTGTGATGCTATCGGATTGCACAGATTAGCTAAAGGTGTCATTCGACAATTGTCCAACAAATTGGAGCTCGATTTGGATCGTAAAATAAGCTTTAAGGAACTGTTAGAAGCATTGCAGCAAGATGATACCTGGTTGGAAGTATTGAATCCTCCTACCACTGACGACGCAATAACCTCAAATTGTAACTTCACTAAGTCGATCTTTCCCGATTTGAAAATTACATCTCACATTACTTTAGGACCTGACGGTACCGGCTATGTCAACGTCGACATGATAAGTGAAATGTGGGAAAACGTAGGAATTTCGTCTCCGAAACTTCTGCTACAGGAACTTGGATTTTTAAATCCTCAAATCAGTGTTGCGGAATTGGCACTATCCTTGGAGAAGGAAATTAAGTGTATGAACGAAGCTAAATCAAATTTTGCAAACCCACTCATCGTTCTGCTCCATGCAATTCTAGAGCTTTACAAGTCCGAAATACGTTGTCTAAAAAACTTGGTGGAGCAAATGCATGCTGAACGTGAAAAGCTAAAAAGCGATGTCTTTGAAGCTAACAATCGCGCTGTAATGTTGGCGCAAGAAGTCGACGATAACCACACTCGAATGGAACAAAGCACGCAACATCAAGTGAAGCAACTCGAACATAAACATACCGAAATGGTGAAAGAAGTCTCCCGACAATTCACTACCGAGAAGGAACAAATTTTATCGTTAAATCACAACTTGGAACGAAAAATTTCCTGTCTCGAAAGCGAAGAGGCTAAGCTAATCAACGATTTACGAGTAGCACAAGAATATCTCATTTCCGCCGAAAAAGAAAATCAAATTTTAAATAACCAAATTACGGAATTGCAGCAAAGTAAAAACACGCTCGCGGAACAGGTCGCTGTTCTTGAAAACGAAAAACAAAATTACGAATACGAAAATCAGCATGCTCAAATCGAACCGTTATTGGAAAAATTATCGACGTTGCAGATAGAAAATTCACAATTGCGCGACAAAAATGACGAAATGTTGACGGAAATTGAAAGTTTGAACAATCAAATTTGTGTGATGAGGAATAAGTGTTCCAGCACCCCTACTTTTTATAATTTAGAACAGTCTATGGAGGAAAATGTGTCCGTAATTTGCGACGGTGTAGGACAGGGGTCCAAACGTAGAAGCGATGAATCTCCATCAAAGGATCTCAACACATTAGGAATGGGTAAGAATTTTTTAATAAAACTATTTTAATTTGTTAATTTATTTTGTGTTTACCCCAACTAGGCATTCAAATTATTTTCCTTGAATTTGATTTTTTTTCCCAAGAACTTAAATATTTATCAAGTTCTGTTTTGGTGATTTTTTAAACGAAACATTAACATTAATGAAAATTTTGACCATGATTGGATCGAATTAGATTTGTACAGTTACGTACAATCTGATGATTATTTAATGATTGAAGTCACATGTTTCTCATATTACAATTATAGTTAATTGAAGGATGTATAAATATGATGAACAAATTGTGTAAATTACATTTATTGCATAATCTAAAAATATTTTTTTAAAATTGCACCTAATAAACAATTTTTAATTATAAAAATAATACAACTGTGGTTACTTTTCAAAAACTAGGATAAAAATGTAAGAGAAATGCCAGTGTATTATAGGCAACAGAGTTTATTTTTAGCATCCTCCCCTTGATATTTTACGTTTTTTCCAGCTTGATGTATTGTTCTATTTTCTGTTACAACCAAAGAATTTTTTTAAATCCTGATTATTTTTAAATATAAGTGAAGGACACCAAGTCTTTTTAAATTAGTTTAAATTAACAATTGCATCACATTACAACTTTTTTTCTTCAAAATTCCGCATTGTTTACCACTTAATTTAAAGTTTTATAAAAAAAATTTTACCTTTTCAGGGTAAAAATTACTTAAAACATTGGCAACCATACTACCTTCTGGGTCAACTATATTTTTATTTTTGATTTGTTTTGAAAAAGCATAGATAGATTCATTAATTCTTAAAGAATATTTGCATAATATAGATAAGTTTTTCTTTGATCTGTGTCTGTGAGTTACATACTATGCACAGAATATTAAAACGAATACAACAAAATCAAGTGTATAATTCAGTCCAAGGTTAGAGTTACATCTAATTCACGTAACCTCTTGACCAAATATTGCTTGTGTTAAATACAGCTCACACGGCTTGCAAGGTGTTGGGTAGGTGCAAGGATAAAAAAATTAAATGTATTGAATTTCTAACAATATATTATAAAACTACATGTTTTAGCTAATATTTCTTAATAAAAATTTGTTTAGCCACAATTTATACTTAAACTATGAATTTAATATTCAAGTTTTCGTGGAATTTAGAAAATAAATTACAATATATCTTACACTAAATGAATGCATTTTTATTGAATTTTGATGCTGTATAACTTTTTTACGAAAACGTAAGAAGAAGGAGGGCGTGGTCTTAGAAGACGATCATGGTTTGGCACTTGAGTGTGACGAATACCAAACCGAGTTACCCGGTTCAAGCCCGGGCGGAGTAAAAAAATCTAATCGTCTTCCTTCTGAAGGAAGTGGTTATCGATTGAGGTAATTAGCCAAGAAAGCCCTTCCTTATAGGGAGGGTCACGACACTCGAAATCGAGTTAACGACTAAGAAGAGCGAAGAAGATAACTTTTTAATGTGAAGAAGCCTGCCTGTCTTACCAAATTAAATTAATTTTTATGAAGACATAATTTTTTCACAATAGAAATTATCCAACATCAACTTGCAATAACAATGCTTTTATTTAGTGTAAGATTATGATATCTTTTGATACGAATGATGATTAGCAATTATTACCTACCTTAAACATGTAGTTCTGTTATTATTTTCTTCTTGTTCTAAATGCTTGGTTTTGGCTAGGTTCCCTGGCCTCGGTAATCTTCTCTCTCATATTTGCATAGTAAGTGCTGTCATAGTTTATGTTTACTAACCAGATTACATTTTGATAATTTGTTCTTAGTTTCTGAGAGGAGATAGTTGGAAATAAAGTTCTTACAGATTTGAACTAGGTATTTTTAACGTGACACCTACTAATCGAACTAACGAACCAAGTTATATTATTCCTACTGTACTTGGTATTAGTACTTATTCTAGTATACGCTAGGTCTTTTGAGCAGAGTACGCTAAAAGGGACTTTGTAATTCAAAATTTCTTAAAGAAATAAAGGAAAATTATTAAAAGTGATACAACTGAAAATATTTTAAACTACGGTTGATTCAAAAATTTTAGATCCCAACCGCCAAAAATTCAAAAATTGTAATCTGACCATTGGATAGGCTATAATCGTATCCATAGTCCCTTCCATTGAGAGTTTAATATGGTTATTTTACAGAAAACGGTGTATTTTGCCAGAAATTTATGTAATTTGTATAATATTTAATTGCAACGATGCATAAGAAGTGTAGAAATTATTTTAAAAATAATCTTACACTAATACTATAATGTAGTGTGTATTTTTACTTTTCTAGGACTAAAAATAATTTAAAATTAGAGAATTGTATATATTTATAATATAATTGCCAATGGTGGTGGTGGCACCATACTCGGTCATTAAAATTATCTCGAGTCAAAACAGCTCTCAAAAAAGTAGATCCTTGAGCCACGGGGTTTGAGAATCAACTGGTAGATCTTCTGCTGACATCTTCTCGGTTAGTTTACCCCCGAGAGGGTTTGGTGACTATTGTTATAATTTTTATATATTTTTTTTATTTTATCACCATCATCATGACCTTCATGAGTTAGGTCGTTGACCTGTTCCGGCCCATCTTTTCCTCGGTCGTCCCACACCTCTGCGTCTTTGGGCTTGGAGATTTGTAGGGAAATTCTATAGTTTTACATTTTCTGGAGGTTAATTTATTTTATTTTATATTTTTATATAATTTTCATAAATTTACAAGTTTTGATTGAACTTATTAAATTTAAATTTCATTATACCAAACGTAATTTTAAAAGTTAGCATTTAAAATCTAACTCCCAGTAGCTAGATTTAGGCAATGTCACAAGTGTTTAAAATGTCTTCTGTTTACTTCTAAACGCTGTTGAGCTCTTCTGGTTATTTTTTATAATTTAAATTTAATAACTTCAATCAAATATTATTAAAAAGAATGGCAGTAATAAAATTTGCAAAACTTGCTTATTTTTTCAAGATCTTTTCAACAATATCACTTTCGACCTATAGTCCTTTTTAAAATTTTGGAGTTCTGTACATTCTGAAGCAAACTACTTGGCCTTTCCAGAAAATAATAATCACAAATCTCTACGACTAACTGATCTTGAAAAAAATTACTGATATGGGTGATCTCCTTCACCCTGTATTATAAGACAGATAGAGTAGAAATAGCTAATTTGCTCAAAAAATGTCTCATTTTAATTTTTTAAAGCGGCCATTAATTACCAGTAGTACTTTTAAACAGTTTTTGAATTCAAGATTGCAAAAAAATTGAATTATTTTATGTGACTTGGTGTTCGGTGTGCTCTGCAGTCGGGTCGTACCAAATGAACTATACAGATACTTGAACTGGGCGACGCCGGATACAAATTCCAGAAATTTACATAACATTAAATATTAATCACAACAATCAATGGAAATGAAAAACTGATTTTATTTCAATTAAATTAAAATGGGAAAAATAATTTTCAATTTAGAAAAGTATTTTTAATGAAAAGAGACAAAACCTGGGTACTAATTCTAGTTCAAGAATAGGAGTATTGATACATACGTTAATTCAGCAGCGCTCGTGAGTTAAAGTATTGGGTAGGCCAGCAATTTTAGAATAATTTGGGGAGATCCTTTTTGTATGGTATTTTGATTAAGTTTTTGTATAGCTATTAAAAGAAAATAAAAAGGTTTTTGTGAAATTCACTTACCCTATAAGTATTGTATTATTTGTAAAGAAGATTAATTCTTCTATTCTTACTCTTCGAAAATTTGTCGATTATGTCATCATAAAATGAATCTTTTCAGTAATTCACTGAGGATGTCTTTTGTATTGACAGCAGTTCAAGCGAAGATAGTCGATCTTGTGAAATCGTATTTCGTAAATAAGTTATTACACGCTTTAAGTACGAGAAAGATACTTATACATAGAGCTATCGCTGCTATTTATAAAAAGTGTAAAAGTTTTTAAAACTTGCTAATTAAAAGTTTCATTTACTATGATATTATAACAATTATTAAAAATTACAAAGTATCTTTTAAATTTTTTGGTTCAAGACTAGGAGATCTCTGAACTTTTCTGTATTTCATTCAGATTCAATGCGTACCGAATGCGTATGCACTGCCCTAACATTCAGGCATATTGGCCTTTAAGATTCATACAGTCGGCTCTCTTATTTACGATTGAAGGTTTAATCGGATGCATTGGGTACCGTAAGCATGAGCCTATAATCTAAGCATCGTAGCCGGTGAGAATCGTACGGTGTCATCTGCCACACTGTCAATGGTATCCATCCAAGATGGTTTGGCCGGTGCCTCTATTTGCGAGCAAATGCAAATAAACAATACGGCCTAGCGATTTTTAGCAATATTATTGCAATATTTTGAATGGAAAAAATAAAATATTTTTTATAAATAATAGAATATTTTAAACCGAAAAAAAAATGATTTGATGTGCATAAATTTTAGAACGCCTGTTCTTGAGAATTGCCGCTGCGTTAATTTGATAGGTTTTTGTAAATTTTTATAATGCAACTACAATAGTTGTTTTCAGTTAAGGTTGCCCAAATTAATGGGTGGCGCTGTATCAATTTACACAAGCAAATAGGAATAAATGTAAATTTTAGAATATAAAAATGTCGAATTTAAAATTATTGTAATTTTATGTAACTTCCTACCTTCTTGTTACTTAAAATATGAAACCTGTGTTTTACTTTGAGGTAGCTTGCTAGACTGGCCTTGGGATGTGTATGTAAACCTATTTTTTATTATTAATTCATCAACATGAGTAGACCGTCGACACTATGTGCCCTCCAAAGCACGGAGACGCTCATAGGAAGGTTATACACTTCCCGAACTCATACCTTGAACCTTCGCATTATCGTGCTAACTACTGGGCCAGCGAGCGCCTTTCATTTATTATGCTTTAATTAAATTTTATTTAATTATACTTTATTGTAAATTTTCATCAAGGTTTTTACGCTTTTTTTATAAAGTTAACCTATCACGAGTAAGATCAAACTTTAATTCCAAAATTTCTTGGGCAACCTTACCTGAAAGCAACTATAATCTCTATTTAAAGTAATAATGTAAATAAAGTAGTAAAGAAACTTACTTTCATTTTATGTCATATTCAAATAAGTAAATCAATTTCTTTTTCCGTGTTTACATAAACAGATGTTTCAAAATTGTAGGAAACTAGCGACTATTTAAATATTTTAAAGACAGTTTTGCTAAAAATTATGTATCAAAATTTCAAGTATTTGAGGAATAATTGGCTAAGATATGCTGTCTCCCAGTTACGAAAATGCAGTTTCGAGAAAAACGCGCCACCGATACTACTCAAACCTAGTATCTACAACTTCGGTAATATTGATTATGCCAATCTTATTGGCATATTTGTAACACATATTGAGGACCAAGAAAATGTAAAAAATAAGAAATTCGATGATTTAAAATTGTCACCGGAATACAATTTGTATAATAACTTATTGGTAATTTTTAAACTATAGTATGTTTTAAAAGTAATTAACCTATCACACTTTCACTGTCTTTTAAACAAAATCAAAAAGATCAATAATAATTTGCTATAGTTTTTGAGGAGGTTTCAATGACCAACTGGGTTGTCTTACATGGTTTTGGGTGTTAGAGAAAACGCGATACATATCTTAATGTCTCCTAAATGCCATCCTTAAACGTTATAATGAAAACAAAAACGTATTATCTCTACATATGCGTCATTCCATGCCAACTCGACCCTGATTTTTAATTTTTTTTATTATTATTCGACTTTGAAAATTTATTTTTGGTGTTTTTATTTGGAAAGCATTATCTATTATAATCTTAAAATTTGACAAGAACATTTTAATTTGTTTATAAATAATTCAGCTTAATTACTTTTCTTATTAATTTTATTTAAATAAAAAATAAAACACAAAAAAATTGTCGATTAAAAAAATCAGATAAAGATGAAATTTTGTATGAAACATAAAAATATGTTGAACTGGCTTGATTTCACAACGAGGCGTAAGCCGAGTCGAAGACATCGCGGGTGTTTGAGAATATATAATCTACTTCCAAAACTGATTTCTCCTACTAACAATAATGTTTTTCACACAATTTTTTAAATTATAAAATTAATTTAATTATTCTTAATGTTCAAAGTTTGTTGTTTCATGGTAAACTCTTCTTTTTATAGATGCATTTTATTTATTTAGCGATTCGACCTTTAGATTATTGCAACAAATAAAAAATTTCACAAGTACAGTAACTTGCGTTCCGATTTTTTTAATTAAAAAATACAAAACCGGAATTAAAATTGTAACCAATTCCTGATTTCTATTAATTTATATTGCATTTTTTCTGTTTTACTTTTACAGAAATTAATTTATAAGATCTACAGTAATTATTACGATAATAATTTAAATTTTCTAATTGTTCTTATTCTAATGATGATGCTTTATGCATATTAAAATTACGCTTTCTCGTGCATTTGAGTTGAAATTCTTCAGTCGTGTTTTTATGTAACCTTGTGTAACAATAGTTGTTTCTTAGACAGTTCAGGTTATTGAAATTCCAATAGCTAACAATGTGGACTCATCTATTCTAAATAATAATTCAAAATATTCAATACAAGAAACAACATTTATCCAACAATAAATATGTATGAGGCATGTTAAAACAGGTAAATAAATTAATCGATCTGCCCACACTTTTATAAATTATTAATATTTTACAATGACGGCTTCTTGCGCCTTTTTAGGCACTCCTAAATGGAAACGAAATGTGGGTTGCTGTTAGTTATTCAATGAAAGTGCGTTCAAGAAGTGTCACATTAAATGTAATTACCTCGATATTACTATACTAAGGTGAAACTGTAAATTTTATTGTTCCATGTGTGCAATGCAAACTGTACACATTCCTTTTTGGCAATCTATGTTGGGTAAAACACATTTTTTTATTTTTGTAACCGCGCAATTTGTGGTCAAACCAGTGTGTCCAGCTTGAATACAAATAATTTTGGTAATTTTTGCAGGCGATTCCAGTCCACGTTTGGGCAAAGTACGCAGATGCCATAAAACAAAGCCCGAGAACTTCGAATTGCCCATAACTTCAAGCGAAAGCGGATTTGACACCGAATTAGATGCGCTCGATTCTTCCCTTTCGATTTCGATCAACGACAACGAAGAAGTAAATCGGTTGCAAATCAAAATCGCGCACCTAGAGGATCTACTTAAGAAGCATAACATTCCCGTCCCTTCTCAAAATTTTGATTGCACATTGGTAAGTGACAAGTACAAGGTTTATTACCAGGTTTGATTTTTTACTTTATCGCCTGTTATCAGTTTAAAATTCGTTTTATTTTTTGTGTTACATTTTATCGAGTTTTTTTTTATGGAATGGTTGCACTATGAGCTTTCTATTTATTTAATTTATTATTTTGTGTAATAAGTATTGCATTTTTGCCAAATTGTTATTGGAGAAGCTAAAGAATTTCACCGAGGTGCTACTTACTTAATTTTGAACTTGTGATAAGAAAATTTTGTCTCTTGTGATTTTCAATCAGTATTATTTTTTGTGTGCTCTTAGTGCTATCATTCTTTTAGCTTCTCCATAATTTTTATGTTTGTATTTTTTAAATTTTGCACCCAATAAATATTTCTTCAAACTTTTTTTTTTAATTTTATTTTGTGAATTATGGAGAAGTTACTTTATTAACCTAATCTATAAATTTAGTAGGTTAAGAAATTGATTGCTTAATATTTGAATAGGACAACGCTAGCGTTTCCGACGATATGAAGATTCAAAAGTTATCGAAACATTGCATCGACCTGCAGAACGTCCTTTTGGCTGTGCAAACCGACTTAAATAAGTTTTTGTCGATGGACGATCATATTTGCAGTTGCGAATCGCTCAATTTGGTTAAAAATCTAAACGAAAAACTGTCCGATGTTGTTTCTGAAAATGTTAAAAAGAGCTGTAGTGACGCAAGCACCGAGACCGATTTTTTGGATTTAAATTTAGACGAACAAATCGAAAAGTACGTCAAAGAAAACGAAACTTTGGTGAATAAGTGTGCGGAATTGGAAAATTGCATCGAATTATTGCGAACGGAATACGAAAAATGCGAAGATTACTGGTCTTCCAAGTTGGACGAAGAACGGCAGATGTTCGAACTAGAACAAAGCCAGAGTGGCGAAAAATTGACAGAATTGATAAATAAAATTGCCGAATATGATGCCCAATTTGTTAGTCAAAACGAAATCGATTCTAGATTACCGACCATCGATGAGTCGTTTAATTTGGAAAAGCAGTTTAACGATTTGGAGCAAGAATTTGAGGACTATAAAGAGCAAATGGAATTTCAAATCGAAGAAAAATGTAATGAAGTTGTCGATTTAAAAGAGAAATTGGAAACGATTCAACAAAAAACTAGTTCAGAATTTGGAACTCAAACCTGCAATTCTTTTGAATTGAACAGTTTGGAAAATAAGTTGAGTAACTTATCAAATTGCGTGGTAGAATCAACAAATTTGTTTTCGTCTGATACAATGCCTTTTAATTGGAAGAACAATCAGTCTCAGAAGCAACAAGATGTGATGGATCATTCCGATGCGGTGTGGAATAAAAGTATTCAGACTCATTTGTCGACGTCTAGTCCGTCAAGTTTAGAACCTAATTGTTCGTTTTTTAACAAACCATCACAGTCGTATTCTTCGGTGGAATCGGTATCCATAGATAATGCAACACCCACTAGACCTAAGCGCACGCGTAAACACGAAAAAAATTATAAAGTTCAAAGGATGCCTAAACCTGCAGATAACGCTGCTTCAAATGGACAAAATTGTAATTCGTTCAAGTGGAATACCGGTGGTGAGGGTTGCAGGACAAATAATGGTGAACAAAAAATATCACTTCCGGTTACAGTCCTCCACAATTTAAATGGACGTTTGCATCACTTAGAACAAAGGTGTCGACACTTGCAAGTTGTTTTGAAGCAGCAGCACTATCATGCAGAACAGATGTTACAACGTAAGTACTTTTGAATAGTTTTCACCTCTTTTAATTGTAATGATTAAAATCTTTTAATCATAAAAAAATAACACGTAAAAGGTATTTTTTTTTGAAATTTGAAATTAATCTGTCTTTTTTGTTTTTTCCATGCATTGTGTGAACTACTATTTAATTTTTTAATAACAGTTTTTTTAATAATACTTTAAAAATTTTAGATTGCTGGCAACAGCATCGTGGTGAAAAGGCAGAACTACAATACCTACTTAAAAATAACCAAGAGAAGCTTGAATATCAAATGAGAATATGCAACGAGCAGCTGGAAAGACTGGGACGCACAGATATACTTGTTAAAGATTTATACGTCGAAAATTCTTATTTAGTAGCCAATGTACAAAGACTGGAAAAACAGTGTCATATTCTAACTCAATATAACTCTGCAAGTAGTTCGGTTTAATCTAGAATTGTGCCTTTTGTAAATTTTAATCTCAACAACTAATTTTAGGGCTTCGTTAAGATTATTGTTAGTGTAATTAATTACTTTATCGTATACCTGATTAATAAGTTTGTTGTTTAATGAAATGTTTTATAATAACACTGTGCTCAGGACGTACTTTTAAATAGTGCAATATTTTTAATATTTTTTGCCACATAGTGTCAAAATTTTGCCAAAGACTTGGAAGGTAATTTAATATTTGTGTGTCCGTTTTCTTAAAAAGTCAAATTAAAGTTATTTTACACAAATTTTGCTTTTAATTTATTATTTATTTGGTGATAGCTTGCGGGGGTTACAAACTCTTAGTATTTACTACGTGAATCTTCTCCATCCTAATTTTAATACATTGTTTTTAACTGCATGACTATAAAAAGCAATATTCTGCATGATCGATTAAGGAAACGTCGTTTTGCTTGTATTTAAATGTTAGTATGCGTGATATTATTACCGAAAAACTGAGCACTGTGTAATAAATTATTAAAAATGCACATATTGTTGAAACGATGATTATTTTGTGGGTAACATTCCAAAGAAATGAAGAGAATTTTTTACTAATAAAGTGTTACAGTGTCATATCATATAATTTCTTATTTTATAAGTACAAATTTCCTGAAATTCAATGTTTGAATTATAATTACGAATAAATAATATGCGTAATTTGGTTGCTTATTCAATTATGACATGTCGGTATTCATCATTTAAATAAGAAACAAAGAAGTTTATTATTAAAAGCAAAACTCAGGAATATATCCAACAGTAGATAGGACATAATATAAAATTAAGCCAATGAATTAATTCAGATCATAAAAATTCGAAAATATTGATTTAGTATTAAATTTGTTACTCAAATCTCCTCTCCCAATTAAATCTGGTAAATTTTTTTATGTTGAAATTTGAGTTTTTAAATTTTAATTGTTTAAATTAAGTAGTTAACTCGTAGTTTAAATTAAAATACTACTTAATCACCAGCAGAAGAGTTAAATTTTAAAAATTTAAACACTTAAATTAACCTAGTCAGGCTAAAAGGAGATCTACTTGAAAATAACTCAAAATTGCGATTTTTTGTAAGTTTTCAATATGAGGCTTGAAACTGAAATGGGAAAATTTGTTATTTGATCTTTGAAATTTAAACATCAAAGCATAATAGCTTCGATTTTAAATAGAAGCTACTTAATACAGCAAAGGTTGAAAAGATCCTTCATCCATGATAAAACAAATTGGATTTAGTGGATTCTTTGATTAGTTTGAGGTAAAAATTGAAAGATGAAATAGTAAGTAATTTTTTTCTTTTTCTCAAATTATTCAGACAGAAATTATTTCAACTGGTTAGTTATGAAATGAACATCCGGCATATCTTTGGATATAGGTAATTAATTCTTGTTGTTGGATAGGGGACGTTCATTAATTACGTGAGCTTAAAATGGGGTCCAGCAAAATCTCATTTAAAGGGAGGGGGTCAATGAAAATCTCACATCAACTTTGTCTCTGGTGTAGTAAAAGTTGTAGGGTAATTCTCACGTAAGGAGGAGTGGGCACAACTCAAAAAGGGGGGGGTTAAAATTTAAAGAAAAACACCTCGCGTAATTAATGGATGTCCCCATATCAGTTTTTCTCTTTACCATATATCATTGCTCAACGCTAAGCTTGAGTATGAAAAACTTACAGTTTAACGTCGATTCTGGACTTCTGGTTTACTCAAGGGGTTAACCGCTGGTGAAGTTTTTTGTACACATCTCATGAAGTACTTCACGTGGAACATCCTCCAGTGCCTCTGCAACGGAAGATCTTCAATTTACTTCTGATAAAAATAAACTACTTGATCCGGAGGGTCTAAGGAGCGTGGAACACCCTCCAGTGTCTCTACAACGAGAGATCTTCAGTTTACTTCTGATAAAAATAAACTATTCAATCCGGGGGTCTGGGGTGTGGAACACCCTCCAGTGCCAAATTTTGGAATGAAAACATTCCAGAACCCCAGACCAAGTAGTTTACTTTCTATCAAGTAAACCGAAGATCTCCGTTGCAGAGGCACTGAGGGTGTTCCACCCCCAGACTCCCGGTTTAGATAATTTATTATTAAAAGTGAATTAAATATTTAAACATATCTCAAGTTTATTAAAATTAGCTATGGTCAAGTAAATGTGTTTAATTCTCAATTTGACAATTAATTATAAATTCTGTACCCTTGGGAGACAGATCTCTGCAACAAAATAAAAATAAACTACTTAATCCGGGGTCTGAGGTGTGGAACACCTTCCAGTGCCTCTGCAACGGGAAATTTTCAGTTTACTAATGATAAAAATAAACTACTTGATCCGGGGTGTGGACCTCCATTGCTCAAATTTTGGAATCCCGTGAATTACTGCTGAATATATGAAGTACGAAGAAGTATGCAGAATTATCATGAATTACGTTAAGTGTGAAGTTAATTGTACACGATTTCCTCTAGCGGTTGACCCCTTGGGTTTACTGGATTCATAAATATGAAATATAAACTTTTATGCTACCCAAAAACAAGAAAACTTTTACGCAAACCTGGTATTTTTTACATTTAATTATAACAAATTTAAGGACGATTTTTAGTTATTTTTATTAATACGACTTGACGTATCCAGTTTTTCTTGAGAACTTTCATCTGTTCACATTTGGTCAGTATTCAGCCATGTCCAGTTTGTGTCGTTTTGCAAACACGATTAGGTTGTTAACAGCAGTTTTGATTTTTTTTATAAAGACACCGCTAATGTCAAAAGGAGTTAATACCATGCATTGATTCGGCTCGACTTTATTACAATGTTTTGGTTAATTAATATATTACTGTGTTGTATGGTATGTAGCCATGATTAATAATAAATGGCCCCACGTTGGGCGCCAGTGTTATAACTTTTTTTACATAATATAACTAAGGAATTAAATCAAAATATTTTTATTTTGCAATTAGACAAAAATATACGAGTAATTTCCACGCAAAAGTGCATTAATTTATTGTGTTCAACTAGAAAATGCACAAATGCAAAATTTTGTAAAAATGACTTTTATTTTCTGAAAATAAAGGTAGAGCCGTTTTACAAGTCAACCACAAAACAGTAGGTAACGTAAATCTATAAAATTTAGAATCATTTTTGAGTCAAAAGTATCCTTCCACTTAAAATCTAATTATTTATTTTTGATTTCTATTATTAAAAAATTTTTATAAACATTTTCTACTAATTCTAATATTCGCATACATTTTTTAATAATTTTGTTATTTTACGAACAATTTTTTTATTAAGTTGTCTATTAGCAATTTCTTGATAAATGATTATATTTTTCAAGTTACAAATACATTCCGTTAACTAAATAATCCGCATCATGAGCGTACGATTTTCCCCCTCTTCTCATTCGTCTTCGCACCATTCTTAAACGGCAGCCAATCAGTAATGCCATCACACAAGTTATAATGAGACCTGGAAAGTAAAAAAACAATTTTTGGCATCAATAATAAATAGAACCAAATCGAATAATCATGTGAAATGTTCTAAAATTTGGGTCGGTGACTGCATGAGCCTTTGAGAATAACTTTCGTGGAAAATTACCTCGGTGGTTTGCCATTGCCATAACATTACATACTTTTGGTCTAAGTCAAAGGAAGCAAACCTTTTCTGGTCTGTTTTTTATTGTTATGTTGTCCTTCACCAAAAAAATGTTATGTGACTAATCCAATTCGGCGTGAAGATACTAACTTTTCACGCACTTATTTCGATATATGCTTTTGGACTATGTTACCTAAAGTTAATGATAAAACAGCACCCCCAGGAGTTTGCGCAATTCCATCTTGCAATTCCACGACTTCTTCTAGCTTATAATGACTTCCTTTAGCATATGGAGTGCTTTCTTGAACGATATGTTTGTCTACTTGAGATATTTTAATTTTTTTATCTACATTTCCGTTATTCATAAGTTCCTTGGAATGTTTCAGTTCGTGAGCCATTTTTTCATGTTCGTGATCCGTGGTATCTAAAACTATAAAATTTGTTAAAAACTGCAAAGGTGAGCTTATCTCTTAGTTGGACCTTTTCCAGAACTTCCGTTTTCTTCATTATGTAAAGAAGTTTTGTAGTTTTGATTTCTTTCATTATCTTCTACCACGAAAATTTAAAAGTAGTAATTATTCAATTTAAAGATTTTTAATATAATGTTTACCTTGTGGTTGATTCTGTATCCAATTCGGTTTTACATGTTGATTTTCAGCTGATATAAACGGATTTCTGTGCAAAGAATCATCTGGAAATTAAAGAACTATACTAGTTTGGTTTCTGAAAACGTTTTTCCATTTAATTTTTGACTTCTTAATTGTCTCGTAGGGGTATTTAAAAGAGGGTAATAGCCCCCCTCCCCCCCGAGATAACTCGGAGGATTGTATCCCTGAAACTCTCCGTAATGAAAATAGTGTTTACCAAGCGGTTTTAAGTTCCGAGTTTGAAATAAGTTTTGATTTCATTTATTTTTTTGATTTACTATTGACGCACATGAATAGATCAACGAGATTCTGAGAAATAATCTGATCCCCCGCCCTATAGGCATTTTTTAAATACGTTATTGTTTCAAACTGATTTAAAGAGAGCAATCTCCAAACTTTTATTTTAGAAAAGTTTACTATCTCCACGGTCGCGGGACTATGGAATTACCCGCAACTGACAAATTTAGGGTAGGTACATAGAAACGTAACACACCCATTCCAATACTCACCCTGACTATTTTTTAACCACTTTTCTTGATCTCTTGAGTGCAACTGTGGTTGGAGCCTGTAGATTTCGTTAATATAATTAACATATTTCAGATTTTCTGGTACATCTCCTTCTCCGTAAGGAGTTTGGCTAAAATATACATAAATTATTAATTTATATTCCCCAATTTTGAGTTTTTTACTATTTTTATAGCATATTTTACTATTTACCCATGTTTTTTATTGCAGAGTTATTTTAAAGCAAAAATTAAATTAATTATTAGACAGAATGTGGAAGAAATATGCTACTAATAAGTTTTTCTGCCCCACTGTCCATTAGGAGATTCTCGAGTTTAGTAGTTAAAATTTATAAAAATAAAGCAATTTTCTAAAAAAAAAAAATGCCCAAATTTGAAATATTTTTGTATTAATGCATTTTCATGCACATTTGCTAAAGGAATTGTTGTTTGAGTATCAAGCACTAATCGTAATTTGAATTATTTAATTTTTCCTATTCTAAAATTGTCTAAATATAGGGTGCACTCAAAAAGATGCTGTACATGTTGTTCACTAGGTACGTGCAGAGATGCTTTGTGCTATTTGGTGTTGCATTTGAAGTAAGAAATCTGTCGCATCGTCATTTGATATTTTACAGAATTTTATTTTCATGCTTAAAAAACCGGAAGTAAAGAAAAACCTCTCAGTTAAGTTCCAAAATATCCTAAGTACTTCTTCTCAAAAACCAAATCCACCGTCGCGACGGTAACATCTGGGGACCATCGCAAAGGCATTTTTCCGTTGTTTACATTTTTAAATAATTCAAATTGACGTAGCGAAAGAAAACTTTTTACCATAGCAACACCTTAACGCTATTCTACTTCAGTAGCCCATCTCACCCTGCACTGGAATATCCAAGAGCTCGATGCAGAGTTTGCATGGCTCCTTTATGTTTATTATACCTGATGCCTTGTCCTTCGGATACTTGCAGACCATTCTCTTTGTGGTTAAATATGTGACTGTTGCGATCTAAAATACAATTGAGTATTATAAAACAATGACGAAGTTTGTGTGTTTTGGTGTGAATCAAAATGTCATTCTCACGCTTAGAAATTCTCTTTATGCAGGCGAGTTAAATTTGGTAATAATTGAAAGTTAGTAAACTACTTTTCCCTTCACTGCACAATAATACAACAAACTAATTAGCTTTATTAAATAGCGTGGATTTGTCCTAGTACAAGATACGAATAACACTTACCATCGTATTGTTGATATTGTTGTGGCATTTGATTTATTTGATTATGCTGAGGTGCCCAATTTACTGGAACTTGCGGTTGATTTTGGGCGTAAATGGGACCCGAAGGTTCGTTATACACCGGTGGTGCTGGTTGAACAAATCCATTTCTATTATCGGGTCTGATGAAGTCATTATCAGGTCTTTGCAAATTTAGATTTTGCAAATGGGGCTGCTCCCTTTGCTGCAATGCTGCTTGATATATCTTCTGATTTTCCGCATTGGGAAATTGAGGATTTACGAGACGGTTCTGAAAAGGAAACGAATAATTTTAAATGGTTGTAGACTGTAATGGGGTTTTACTCACTTGAAGTAGTGGAACATCATCATATCCAGAATTTTGCCGAGGAGGAGCTGCTGGAGTTGTGCTGCTTTCGGGGCATCCCAATTCTCTCGCCTCGTCGCTTCCATCGATGCATTGTGGAATTCCATCACATGCATTGTAAATTGCTATGCATTCTAACGTAACTCGGCATTGAAATTGATATATGCTGCATTTTGAAGCTAAAAATAAAGGGGGAGATCTGATATGAAAATTACAAAAAATTCTTTTTATCAAAAGAAAATAAAAAAAATGTAGAGGAAATGATAAACTCAAGAATTATGCGACGAATGTTTAATGTATAGCGGAATTTAATTCAGTTCAGGTGTACTTTTTGACCCATTGCCTTGGGTTATCTGCAGATTTAACAGTTTGTATGACTCATTCATTTACAACAACGTAATTATTTTTTGTAATACAAACAAAAACACACACTTAAAATGCGTAATCTATGTAGGTATGTATTTAGCATGTTGTACTTTTTTGGGTCACATCTTTAGATCTTTATGCATGAACCTATATACATAACACATAAACTTAAGTGTTTCTTTAATTTACCTCTAATTTAAAAATAAATTTTGATTTTAAACTAGAAGTACTGGGTACTTCAATATTTCTTGGATTTGTTATCTGCGAAGATCTAAAAGAAAATGTTAATTGAAAGAATGGAAATTAGATGGTAAATAGCAGCGCCAAAATTTGAATTTGGAAAAATTAGATAAATTAAAAAAATTTTAAATAATTTTGGAAATTTTTAGAAATGCAAAAAGACAAAATTAGATGGTTCTAAACCTATAAATGAAAGATGTTTCGTATTACACCCACCCAAAAATTACAAGCCTGCACTTTTTAATGCAGCAAAATATTTACTGCTTCAGTTTTATTGCAATGGAGAAGTTTCGATTTACAGCCAATGGGAATTTTTGTTCTGACAATAATTACTGAAAACGTGCTTTTAATAATTTATGAACTTGAGTAATCAAACTTCTAAACTTCTGTCGCAACTAATTTCTCGAACTTGAGCTTAACACGCCATTTTAGGATTTACAATGTTGTATTGAGAAGAATTTATACATTAGAACAACAAACAGTTGATTGAAAATAAAATATTTGTATCGGTCTTCAACAATGACACCAATTAGCAATTAAAGAAAATCAACCAAATTATTACCTGAAGAAATATAAAAGTATTGGTTGGATTATTGGATTTGTACATGCATCAATAAACCAACAATGTGCAATATGGAAGAATTAAGAAAAGAGTTTGGTTCCTTTGGTTTTGGGGTAGAGACGTCGGGTTTTAATTCATCATAAATGATGGTTTTTTAAACCGTCGGAATTTTGAATTTAAATAAAACACATAAAAATTGAGTAAGTGACTATAAAGGTTTTATTCGAAAGATAATTTTGTATCATTTAATATTTAAATTCAATTAGGTATAGGAGCACCGCGGCTGTCAGTTACATAACGCATCCTGGCAGTCGAATTTTTTACCTTTTTTGGACTTTTTTTGGGTTTTATCAGAATAGACCAGAGACTTTACATATTCCCACAAAATATAGTCCAGCGGTGTCAAAGCACAAGATCCTGGGGGCCAATTGACAGGCTCATTTTTTAAAATATTGTCAAATTGTCCTTTCAATAAATCCATTGTTTTGGAGCTATATGGCACGTAGCGCCATCTGTAGTGTCACAAGTAATCAACATTAATGTCCTTTTTGTTTGGAAACAAAAGTCACAGATCATTGCTCTATACCAATCACCATTGACGCTTACACGTTTTGAAAATATACGACCTGACGATACCGTCGACCACACCAAATAGTGCATTTTTCTGGACGAATGTCAGTTCTTGCATTATTTGAAGATTCTTTTCACATCAAATACATTTTTCATCAATCTATCATCGTGCCACACTTTGGAGAAATATCACGAAATGCAGCAGAACAGTATCTCCTGGATTCCAGGTCCGATCTGATCTTTTTCACAACTCGGTGCACTTGTTCCACCAAATTGATGGTTCGGGATTAGATTTTCCTCTTGAAGCAGTACTTTTAGACTTTCCAGAAACAGTTTTTCGAAAGAATTCACAGCAGACTGATGGGTTTATAGAATGAAGTCTCAGTTGAATCTTTTCCTGGCTTCAGAATCATAATCACCTGTGCCACCTTCCACTGAGCTAGAAAAAATTTCTAAAATTCCAAATTATTTTAAGTAATTTAAACCCAATTTCGGGTAAATTTTCAGAATTTTCCTGTTATTAGGTCATATTCAGAAGCCCTTTTTTGAAGATAACATTTTTTATTTTGTTTATAATTTTGTAATTGGTAGATCTATTTGATAATTCGCTTCAGTAGCTGGCAGGCAGGTATTCTTGTTCGATAGGAAGAAATCAAAAAAACCTATCCATCCTCATAGTCGCTTGCTAGAATCTTATCAAACCAACAAATATTTTTTAGTCAAATATGGAGAAGCTCATAGTAACTTAGAATCCACCTTATCAGGAGTACCTCAGGGTTGTGTTCTTAGCCCTACACTGTACATATTGCCTACAAGTAACAATACAGTATCAGCCACATTTGCAGACGATGCAGCTGTAATGGCATTTAGTATTTATCCAAATCTTACTTCTCGATTCTTGCAATTTCATCTAAATAAAATTGAAGACTGGCTCAAGACTTGGCATATCAAAGCCAACACCACAAAGTCGGTGCATATATCCTTCACTTTCAGAAGAGGAATTTATCCAGATGTTACGATGTTTTTCTGGAACAAGAAACAACCAAATATTTAGGCTTTTGACTTAATCGACGACTGACGTGGCCCAAGAATATTTCGCATAAGCACCTCCAACTGGGACTCGTATCGAAAGATGTACTGGCTTCGGGGCCAAAACTCACGTTTCACGGACAACAACCCGTTGTCCATAGGCAATAAATTATTTTTATATAAATCAATCATAAAACCTATATGGACATGTGGTATTCAGTTGTGGGGTTTTGGCAGTGATTTTAATATTGCAAAAATCCAACAATTCTAATCCAAAGTTTTGCGTAGTATCTGTGACGCCACCAAGTTTGTTCCAAATAATGTCATTAGTGCTGATCTACGAATTAATAGTGTAAAGGAAGTAATTTCGGCAAGAGTTCGCTAACCCTGACTCGAAAGTACATTTTTCTCTATAAAAATGGCTTTACCAAAGGAAAGAACAGAAAAATACAAGCTCTTTAAGGGCCAGGATGAATTTAGGCAGACTTGTAATAAGGCCATTTAATTTTCAAAATTTTAATTTTCCCATAAGAAATACATGTAAATGTATTATTGCAAGATATTACGTCATTGCAGTACGTATTCTATCACTCGTCCGTGTGCTGTAGGTGGGTCAACAGTCTCTGAGATTCATCGAGTCTTAGAATCGGGAACACTTTGCCGAGTTGGAGGATATATTTTTAATGAATATAGTGTTTGTCAAAACCGCTTGGAGCGGCCGTAGCAGAGCAGAGGGGAGGCTGCGAAAAATGGGTTTTGACAAACGCAACTACGTCAAGACTCGAATTTACCCTAAAAGCGTATTTTTTCGAAATTTGTGGACCGACCGCAAATTTTAATTTTTTATTTGATAATTAGACCCTCATCTTTTATAATTTGTTGTAAAAAATCGAGATTCGGGTATATTAACAGTCACCACAACTTATTTTAATTTCGGTGGACGAGGTTACAGTTCAAAAGAACCAATGAAAAAATTGCTTTCTAAATTAATTTTTAAAGCCGTTTTTAACCAAATTTGTAGGACCAGATCTTTCAAAATTGACAAAAAAAATGGTGAAAATCGCAATCAGGGTTAATGGACTCTCGCCGTAATATCTTCCATGAACAAAAAATATCAGTTAATACTCGCAGGCTATCCCAACCCATTAGTGTGTGATCTACTAGCTAAACTTTAAGAACAGAGACTAAAAAGGTATGTCGAAACAGCATCTCCGTTCGTTTCCTCGGGAAAAAACTGTCGAGACAAGCTCTTTTTCGAAACTGAAACTGAGATATTGTTCCTATGTAACAACTAATTTAAAAGAAGCCAGTGTTACATTCTCTTATGGGCAGATTGTAATGTATTTGTGAAGCCAAAAAAACCAAATGCGGCCAAATTCCGCTTATTTTGTCATAAATTAAAGAGTCAACTTGCAATTGATTTTGAGCCCATTCAGCAAACGATGGTCATGCGTTTTCAATTCCTGCACCATTTGGATTTTGTAAGCCTTAATGCTAAGATCCTATTGCAAAATTTTTCAAACTGCGGACGGACAAAGCTCAAATTACGCCTACAAATTCACAAATTCCGGTCTTTAGTAGCACTGGCTTCTACAGCTGAGATATTTTCTTCTGAACTCACTAGTCTTCTTCTCGTTGATGGCGTATTGGCATGTAGCGTTAAGTTGGAGTGGAAATTTTGGGCCCACAAAATTCATGATGAGTTTTTATAGCTAAGTCTTAATTTTGGAAATAAATTTACGCGATTTGGAATCGTTGCTGTTGTATATATCTTTCCATGACGATTTGTTAGACCTCACTGCATAAAACTGACTGACATTTACAAAAACGACAGACCATTTGATAGCTACTTTTAACGGAAATCCGGCGCTTTTTAAAAAACACTCTTCATAATATGCAGTGAGACGAAGCATCATAGAAATACTGGTTAAGAATCTGACCTTTAAGTTGGAACCTTTAGAGATTAGGATTCGGTGCGAGGTAAGAAAACCGTCTTCGAAAGTACATTTTTTCCTATAAAAATGGTTTAACCAAACGAAAGACCATAAAAATACGAATCATTTAAGGTGAGGATGAATTTAGTCCGACTTGTAATAAGGCCACAATTCAAATTTGAAAATTACAATTTTCTCATAAGAAATACATGTAAGTGAATTATTGCGAAGTATTACGTCATTAGACGGCCATTCTATCACCAGTCCGTGTGCTGCGCCTAGGTTGACAATGACTAGTGGTGGGGAGAGACCAGTCGCTCCCTGACAATGAGATCCGTCGCGTCAACATCCATATTTTCTCGAGTTGGAGGTACTTGGGGGATGTTTTGATAAACGCAACTATGTCAAGAATCGAATTCACACAAAAAGTGAATTTTTTTCGAAATTTGTTGTCCGATCACAAATTTAATTTTTTTTATTAGTTAATTATACCGCCATTCATCATAATTCTTGGCACCTTTACTGTCACCACAATCTATTTCAATTTTAGTGGGCGGGGTAACAGTTCAAAAGAGCCAACGAGTAAATTGCACTGTTAATAAATTTTTAAAGTAGTTTTTTTTCAAAAATGTGTGAGCCGTCCGCAAATTTTAATTTTTTTATACGCTAATTAGACTCTCATCTTTCAGAATCCAGTTTAAAAATGATCAAAATTGAATGACGGGTTTCTTACCCGTCACCTAGGATTCAATTCAGGTGACAACATAATTATTCTCCCAGGTCTGCCGTGGTTTGAAGGAATTTTGATGATACGAATTTGTAAAAGTATATGCCCATCAAAAATGAAAATTAATACTTTTAAATAAGTATTTTATATTTATAATATTATTGCCAAAGGGGCAAAACCTTCTGCTTTGCTAAAATTTAAAAAAACTTCTCAGGGCGCAATCCAACTTGAAATTTTTAGCAGATCAGAGATCTAATTTATAAAACTCATTATAAATATCTTGGAGAAAAAAGTAATGTAGAAAACGAGGGGTTAATCGCTGGTGAAGTTTTTTGTACACATCTTATGAAGTACATGAAGTACTTCACGTGGAACATCCTCCAGTTCCTCTGCAACGGAAGATCTTCAATTTACTTCTGATAAAAATAAACTACTCGATCCGGAGGGTCTGGGGAGCGTGGAACACCCTCCAATGCCTTTGCAACGAGAGATCTTCAGTTTACTTCTGATAAAAATAAATTATTCAATCCGGGGTCTGGGGTGTGTAACACCCTCCAGTGCACAAATTTTGGAATGAAAACATTGCAAAACATGCAGAACCCCAGACCAAGTCGTTTACTTTCTATTAGAAGTAAACGAAGATCTCCGTTGCAGAGGCACTGAGGGTGTTCCACCCCCAGACTCCCGGTTTAGATAATTTATTATTATTAAAAGTGAATTAAATATTTAAACATATCTCAAGTTTATTAAAATTAGCTATGGTCAAGTAAATGTGTTTAATTCTTAATTTGACAATTAATTATAAATTCCGTACCCCTTGGGAGGCAGATCTCTGCAACAAAATAAAAAATAAACTACTTAATCCCGGGGGGGGGTCTAGAAGGTGTGGAACACCTTCCTCTGCAACGGGAAATTTTCAGTTTACTAATGATAAAAAATAAACTACTTGATCCGGGGGGGTGTGGACCCTCCATTGCTCAAATTTTGGAATCCCGTGAATTAGTGCTGAATTATATGAAGTACGAAGAAGTATGCAGAATTATCATGAATTACGTTAAGTGTGAAGTTAATTGTACACGATTTCCTCTAGCGGTTGACCCTCGGTAGAAAATAATAAATTTTTGAGCCACGGGGTTCTAGAAGAAAACTAATTAATATTTCTGGAAGCAAAAAATCTCAAAATTTTTGATTTTTGACGCGACAGATGCGAAGAGCGATTGGTACCTCCTCGACTGTTGTGTGTTACAATCTTAGGCACCACACACGGACTGATAACAGAATGTATTAAATTATGAGCAAATATGCTCATAATTTGTTTTTTATGGAAATTTGGTGAACTTTAGTTTAAATTGTGGGCTTAATTCAAATTTTACCTCAACTTAAAAGTCTTGTAATAATGTCCCCTTTCATTTTCGTTCAAAAAGCTAATTTTATACAAAAAAGTGGACTTTTGAGTTCTGACTTAGCCCTATTTGTCCTAAGAACTATCGAGTGATGTGTAGCGGTTCTAGAATTAGTAATTCATATAGCTGATTCGCGCAAGATAAACTAATCGCCTCAGTAGTGCAGTTGGTTAGCACGCTCAAGCGCGGATCCAGATTAGAGAACATTTTTTCAGCACATCATCTCGCTAAAGATGTGATTGGAAATTTGGAAACTCAGTTTTGAATTTGGAGTTACTTTAGAAGAAAAAAAGATTTTAACAATGGAGTTACATTGCTGGATTAGTTCCTGCAGATTTTTTTACCGGATACCGGATCTAAAAGTCCCAAAAACTAATGATTTAATTGGAGGAATATCCACCCAATGAAATGGATTGCAATTTGAATAGACTTTGCATAACAATTTTTGGCCCATTAGTTTCCAATTGAGAAATAAATCATAAAAAATATTTGGTCAACCGCAAATATTATTTATTCAGACTTAAATCCAAAAGAGAAAATTTCCTGAATATCGGAACTTTCTCTTTGAGAAAACCTTGTAATATTCAGATTTAGCAAAATTCAGATTTTCGAAACAAAAGTTGTGATAGTAATGAGGAAATTGTACGCCCGTGATAATAATATCAAATTTTGTAATTTAATGTTATCGGAAAATTTATCTTTGACTATTTAATCAAAGTAAATTAATCTACAGTCCACTTGACTCTCCTACTAATAAAATTAAAATTCCGCGACCTGGCTCGAGTTCACTATTTACGGAGTCTTCAGTGCGCGATTTGTAACGAACCACGTTCAGATTTGATAGTTCCTAAATTAGCAGTGTTTTTTATAATTATTTATTGTTCGTCATGGCTTTCAAATTGAAGAGGACCCCATTGTTTGAACATACCAGCAACGGAAAACTCAATTTTAAACATCTTCAATCCCCATTTTCAAATGGCACTAATAAGGTAAGTTTATTGAAATTTTTCACATTTTAACAACCCCCTTGAATTTTCACCAAAAATTTTATTTAACATTTTTTATGACAATAATTATCTGCATGCACTATAATTTAGATTGGGTGGTAATTTTATTTGTTGTAAAAAAAATAGTACCTCAGTAATTTTATTTTACAAAATTGACTACCCCCGATTGAATTTATTATTTTAAATCATTTAAATTAAAACTTTTTGGATGCAAAAAATACCTCTACCAGCACTGATAATAATCCACTTACTTTTCATTATTTTCTTGATTTTGTAAAACAATAAGATTTACAACACACAGTAACTGTTGTAATTTTTTGCATAAAATTAAATTAACTGCGCATTTTTAAAGACAGGAAAAGCAATTAATTACTAAAACACCAACTTTAATGCTATTGTCGACATTGTTGTTTTATTTATTTTCTCTAAACTGAATTAAACAGTTTACGTTTGAATGATTAATAAATAACATTTTTTACGCATTACCCTTTCATATAATGGTAATTTTGAACTGGCGGAAGTACCTTGCCCATAGTAAAATTCATTTACGTAATATTGTGGTTATTTATTTGGAATCGTCCTGTATATCTGTTTTCATTACTGTAGACAACATTTGGGGTGCAATAATTCCACTTTATCACGGTGTACGCGCAATTTGTTTCTACATGACCCTACACAAATAAATTATTACAATTGTTGCAAAAGTGAAACTAGTTTCCCCATTAAAGAAAGTTCTAATTAAAAGATTAGTTTTTCATGATATGATATAACTTAATTATGTACCTCCTATGTGATTACTCTTATTATATAAGACATACACAACCCAATTTGCTCAATATAATATGTAGATATATGTGGCATACATATGTGTGAATTATATCGCGGAATGTGATGAACATTAATTATTAAACCAACTTACATAACTTGTAAATATTTTCAACTAAATGAAATATTTCTCAATTTCTGAGTTTTTCCCAACAGATCGAACTCAATTATGGAGAAAAAAGAGATCGTGATCCTGTACCTCAACTGTGACTGATTTGGACTACTAACTTCTGGTTTGTCAAAGTTTCACGCTTCCAAAACAAACTTCCGTAAAATTTTAAATGTTTTCATAATTATTATTTAGTTATGCTTCGTCAATTATTGATGCTCTTAAAAACTATCTAAAATCAGCAAATCATCTTTATTGTTATGCTTTGGCGATGCATCGCTCGAAAAAATAAGCGACCACAACTTCACTCTTTGTCTCAGGAAGTAAAAAATTTATTAGTTTGTTAATTAGTTAAAATCCTTTTACATGTAGTACATGCATATGTAGAAGAGTACGGTATCCTGATCTCTATGAAACATTGCACAATATAAACTTTTATGATCGCAAATTAAATTCAATATTTTTTCACTTCCAGGATTTTTGAATTTTCTAGGACGCACTTAGCAGCAAAGCAAGCAAATAGTTATTACTGAGCGTCAGTCACACGATTCCCAGACGAAGTTGCATTCCTTATTTTTATTACAAAACTTATTGCTATAATAAAGCAAATATTATGTGCTTACATACATTTTGTATTAAGCGTTAAGTTGTAGTAAAAGCTCTTAGAGCGACAATAAAAATCCAAAAATAGTTCACTTTTCCTAAAGAAGGCCAACTGAAAAAATATTTATTCCACATAAAAAAAATAATTATGTTCAGACTTTTGAATAGCAAATAATCTTTAAGAATATCTTAGAAATAAAAAATCCCTGGGGGGGGGGTAATTTTGGGTAATACCAAAACCGATCGGGCCCATGCTTCTTAACTGCTATCTGAAATTTTATCGTATTCAGAAGGGACTATCTCTACCTTGGCTTTGTGTTAAGATGTGGATATGCAATGTGAAGAAGCATCAGTTTCTTCGTTTTGTATTAACCAAGTCGCTTTGAATTAATTTTCTTTAACTTGAAATTGTGATGTTTTAAAAAGTTAATTCCGGCATTTTGCTTGAACTTTTACTTGGGTATTTCTTTTAAATTTTTACGATAGGTATATTTTTTAAGTTAAAATCATGAAAAGCTTAAGAATTGTTTTCTAGTAATTCGCATACTTCGTACTAATTCTTACGGCCGAGTTTGTTATGTCTAAGCAGACGTTCAATAATTACGTGAATTCAAAATGAGGGGGGAGTCCGGTAAAACCTTGCCAAATCTCATTTAAAGGGAGGGGGTCAATGAAAAATCTCATGTCAACTTTGTAATTCAGAAGAATATACATTATTTTAATTAAATAATCAGTATTTTAAACATATCAGTACATAGTAATAAAATCCAAAATGAAATGAAGAAATGTTTATGCTGCTATTTGTTTTTACTTTATCATAATATGCAATATAAGAAAGTATTATTTTCGTACAAGAAAAAAACTTGAGATTTTGATGGACTTACACTTTTTGAGGTTCCATGAGCTAAATAAGACAATTTCCAAAAAAAAGGCTGTGGTCCAATTTTGAGTGTGCTTTACAGCAAAAACTAATAAGAATTTTTAAACATAATTTTGGATTTTGTATCCTTTTGTTTGAGACTTAGAGCTGATTAGATTTTGGTTCAAATTAATTCATGGAAACTATTTTTTTAATTTTTTTTTTATTTTATTATTTAATATTAGTTTTAATTTAATAATTCAAAAAATAATAGAAATTTCAAAACTAAATTTAGGATTTCGCACACCTATATCAAGATTTAAAACTGATTAAATTTAAGTTAAAATTGGTTTATGAAAACTAATGTTTTTTTGGTTTTTTTAATTTTATTATTTAATATTAGTCTCCATTTAATATTTTAAAAACTAATACGAATTTCAAAATTTGGTATTTTGTATTTTTGTATTAAGACTTAGAGTTGATTAGATTTTGGGTCAAATTGGTTGATAGAAAATATTTTTTTCTTTTTATTATTAAAAATTATATTTTTAATATTTAATGAAAGTATGATAAAGTCATGGGCATGGCCACATCCGATTTTTTTAAATTAATTATTATGTAAATTAACATTTTTTAATAATGAGTATTTTACATGAGCACAGTTCGTTAAATGCCACTCTTAAATACAGGTTATCCTATAGAAATGAAAGAAAATTATAAAAGAGAATTAAATTAGAGGAATTATAAGGTAAGGATGAATCGAAAATTTTGACGTTTAGGCACCAAAAAATCAAAAGTTGTAATGCGTTTCATTGGGCCTCTCTTTCTATGCTAAATTCGAACTTCAAGTCCAGTCCATTTTAATTTTTTTTTGTAATTTGACTTAAAATTATGTATTTTATCACTTTCTTGATGCAGCCATCACGTATGTATACTGTTATTTAAATAAAACATTAAAATACTACGATTTAAGAAGTATTTTTACGAAAATAATTTTTAGGTTGAAATCGTGATTGCCATGGTTGCGTTAGTCAAAATTGACTTTCCGCAGCCTCCGCTTCGGCCTCCTTCCCTCCGGCTGCTCCACCGTTTTAACAAACGTTTTACTAACTAAAAATATCCCTCTAGACCAATCCTACTTGGCAAAGTGTGGATCCCGACAGATAACATGGACCGACTGACTCACTCCACGCGATAAGTGATATTTTATGTTTAATAATTTCTATAATTAAAATTTTTCTGTATTTCCATTTTTACAAATTAATTAAATAAAATTTTATAGTAGTTTTTTTGATTTCTTATTATAAATATATTAAAAATGGTTACTGGCAACAAAAATTAACTTAGTAATAAAATATACTAATCAAACAAAATGTTACTACAACTTTATTATTTATACTGACCAAAATATTATTATATACTGACCATTTATTTTAAAAAATACTGACCAAAAAATTAATTGTCTTCATAATCCAGGGTACCATTAAGTAACAGTCCAAGACTTTAACGGAGCCTCAGCAACATCAGCAGTATTTTTTCAGTTGTACAGTCGAATATTGATAGTTCGTACACAGTTTACTTCAAATCAAAATAATTCAGGAATCAAATTTAACAAAATTACATTAATTTCATCCGGATACGTCACTTACAAAATAAATATTAAGCATAATTTTATTATAATTTATTATTTTTAAAACTATTATTGCTTTGTAATACCATAAAATAACTATTTTTTTTGCAATTAAGCGGTTTTCAATCAGTATACGGATGTTACCAAAATTAATTTGGGTGTAAGCTGTTATACTGCAGCTTAAGGTTTTAAATAATGCTACATGTAAATTTTCAATACTACAGCGAGTATTTAAGATTTTTAAGCGATGACGTTAATTTTGTTTATCCAAGCATATTCTAAACCAGAGGTTATTAATCTTTTCTCTATTGCGGACCCCCTCAAAATATATCATGTCGCAACGGACCTCTGAACTTAATTAAAAGCAAAATCACGATTAATAGTTAATATTTACATTACTAGAATATCTTGGTAGCTAGAAGGCAAAAGAGGATAAGTCCTAAATCTCAATTATTAATTTTGCAGGGGGGACAAGAAACTGTTCCCTGGCAAAAAGGGGAGAAATCTTCTTTTAACAAGCCATTATCAAAATATTTTTATTTTGGAGGAGGTATAACTCTACATATCGCCTTTTGCTGGATTTAAATGTTATGTTTAATTAGCACTGTTTTGTTCTTTGTTTGTATTATTACTATTATTGTCTTGTTTCTTTTTATACTCAATAATGCTTTACTCATGAATTTGTATACCTCCAGTGACAAATAGAGCCTACTATTATTACACTGGCAATTCTAATGCAAAAAGTTATTCCTGAATCTCGGACGTAACAGACATTTTACAATTTATAAAAAATAATAGAGAAAGAGGGATTCACCCACCACATGTCCGCGTCGTTAGAGTGGATTAACGAGATTCCAATATTAAACAGGCGGAAACAACCTTAACCTTCTGTTTTAAAGAAATTAATTAGAAAACAATTTAAGTTTTTCCGTAAGCTATTGTGGACCCCTTTAAATAGCACCGCAGCACCTAGGGGTCTGCGGACGACAATATAATAATATTATATAAATTAGTAGGAATTAAAGCAGTATTAGGTCTTTCAACTTCTCGGGAAGGTAATTTAATACATTGTAAATTATATTAGTAATTTTCTGGCAATTTTCGTAATATTTTCAAACAAAAATTTGGAAAACATTTGATAGCTAATCGGCCAATGGAAAGCGCGCAAAAATCGCAAAATAATTATAAAGGTTTTTTAGGTCTATTAGGTTTTTTCTAGGTGAATTTAAATCGTGATTTATTTTCTACTATCAAAAATTTGAAATTGTAGTCGACCAAATCCATTTTTCAAAAGCAATGTGATGGCATTCTTAACTTTTAATTTAAGACGGTTTGACCTTGAAAAACTAATTTTTTTGCTTTTAAATCATTATAGATACATATCGCTGCCCCCTCCCCGCAAATTTTTTGTGAAATCTGATTCAAACGTGTTATCTTCAATGCCATTCTATTTAGATCGTTCGAACCACAACTGTCGCGGTGTTATTCGCGAAAACTTTTCGGGGAAAGGGGGGGGAATATTTTTATTTTTTGTTTGATTTTAAATTTTTGGTTGAAAACAACGTCAATCTGTAGAGCTTTATTTGAGCTGCAATGAGCTTTATTTTTACATAAGTACGAGTGCATGAAACTCCGAGCAAGTTCCGCATGTGCTACCACTGAACTGTTATTTTATCAGATAATTGAAAAATATAATGACTAAGTAAAAAGTGTTATATATGACACACTGCAATGACAACGGAGCCAAATTTTAATATTATATAAAGAAATTTAAAATAAATTATTATTTAATGAATAAACCGAGGGGTTAAATAGTAATATATAATATAATAGGGTTAAATTTTACTAATTAGAAGTTTTGGTAGTCGCTAGTTTAATAGTAATCAATTAATTAAATTAAACTTAGATTTCTTTAGCTAATTTCTAAATTAAGTTTAGTTAGTTGCAGAGGCACTAGAGGGTGTTCCACACCCCCCAGACCCCCCGGTTTAAATAATTTATTTTATTATAAGCGAATTAAATATTTAAGCATATCCCAAGTTATCTTGGGTAGATAGATAGAGGTAGATCTCTGCAACGGGAGATCTCTAGTTTACTTCTGATAAAATATACTACTCAATCCGGGGGTCTGGGGGTGTGGAACACCCTCCAGTGCACAAATTTTGGAATGAAGAACATTGCAGAAGATGCAGAACTCCCAGACCGAGTAGTTTACTTTTTATCAAAAGTAAACTGAAGATTTCCGTTGCAGAGGCACTGGAGGGTGTTCCACACCCCAGACCCCAGTTTAAATAATTTATTTTTATTAAAAGTAAATTAAATATTTAAGCATATCTCAAGTTTATTAAAATTAGCTATGGCCAAGTAAATGTGTTTAATTCGTAATCTGACAAATAATTATAAACTGCGTAATTATAAATTCCGTACTCTCTGGGAGGCAGATCTCTGCAACAAAATAAAAAATAAACTAGTTAATCCGGGGGGTCTGGGGGGTGTGGAACACTTTCCAGGGCCTCTGCAACGGGAAATCTTTCGTTTACTTCTGATAAAAAATAAACTGCTCTATCCGGGGGGGGGGGGGGTGTGGAACACCTTGGAGTGCTCAAATTTTGGAATCTCGGTAAGTCTCTGAAATACCGATGAAGTACGTGAAATACAATGAAGTATCGATAAATTAGGCGAAGTGCCTTGAATTATTGATGAAGTACTGTGAATTACTGGTGAAGTACGTGAAGTCTCGTGAATTACTGCTGAATTATATGAAGTACGAAGAAGTATGGAGAATTATGATGAAGTACGTAAAGTGTGAAGTTAACTGTACTCGTTTTACTCTAGCGGTTGACCCCTCGAAATGATCATTTTTAAAGAGTTTTCAAAAATTCAAAAATTGACTAGCTTAAAATAATAAAAAAAAAATTTTTTTTAACGATAGTTTTTTAAATAATATTTTATGAATAAAAATTATAAATAAAGATACACATTTTTCATACTTGAGAGGGCTCTTCTGTTTTCCGACGCACATTGAATATTTGCGTAAAATCAATATTTTTTCAATTTTTAAATTTTTTAAATAAACAGTTAAAAACTAAAAAAAATAGACAAAAATTTAAACTTTAAAGGTCTTTGTAGAAAAAATGATCGAAAATAAAAGAAAATCACAAATAAGCATTTTGGTAGACCGTAAAATTATCTATAAATATGTTTTAATGGCATATTTTTATATTGTTTAATACATGAGCAGTCAGGGCCGTTCGCTGAGTATTAGGCATGACTAACAATTTCAAACCAAAAAATGTGAAAACGTTGAATTAAAGAACTCAAAAATTCAGGTCAAAAAAGTAAATCTTCCAAATTTTAAAATATTTTTTCCAAAAAAATTAAATTTTTGACAGACAAAAACTGTTTTTTCTTATTTTTAACATAACTTATAACCTATTTGTCGGACAATATTCATTCGTCGTACTATTTTTATTATTCTATCATGAAGAAATTCAATCTCTTTACTTTTTACTGTAAAGTTAACTGTTTTGCAGTAAAAAAATTATAAAGCACCTACCGCACTTGATCTTGAGGTGCCTTTTAAGCTCAGATATTTGGGCCCAGAATTTAAATTTTGGAAAGAGCTCAGTGTTTTATGATTTTTTTTGCTAAACGGTTGGCCATGGAATGATAAAAAATCATAAGAAGGCTTAATGTTGTCCGAGAAGTAATTTATGAGATACAATACAATTAATTGTTATTAAATTGTTAATAATGCATGGACGGTTGTGGTTCAAATGATAGTAATGGAAACTCATTGAAGCTCCAACGTTTGAGATTAATTTCATCCTCGAAGGGGAGTGAAATGTATTCCAAAATCTCTGTTTACGTCTCTGCCTTTCGCTCACAAGGGAAAATTTTTTTTTTTATTATTTGGACCACAACATTTGAAAATGTCTTAAAAGCTTACCTGCTGTTGGTGGATTAGTAATTAGAGTTGGTTGAATATCTGATTTAATAGAAGTAGTCGTTATTGTAGTCGATTGAACTTCTGGTTTATTTGCAGGTACTTCAGTTTCAGGCTTTCTATAACTGAAAAACACAATAAAAATTACAGTAGGGTACTCTCAGCATAATTAATCTTTCCAATCGACTAAATTAAATCAATAACTGTAATATATTTTTTCTATTATTTAAAAATAACAGTGTGGTAAGGTTAATTTTACTTTACCACTGCAGAGGCACTGGAGGGTGTTCCACACCCCCAGACCCCAGTTTAAATAATTTATTTTTATTAAAAGTAAATTAAATATTTGAGCATATCTCAAGTTTATTAAAATTAGCTATGGCCAAGTAAATGTGTTTAATTCGTAATCTGACAAATAATTATAAACTGCGTAATTATAAATTCCGTACTCTCTGGGAGGCAGATCTCTGCAACAAAATAAAAAATAAACTAGTTAATCCGGGGGGTCTGAGGGGTGTGGAACACTTTCCAGTGCCTCTGCAACGGGAAATCTTCCGTTTACTTCTGATAAAAAATAAACTACTCTATCCGGGGGGTGTGGAACACCTTCCAGTGCTCAAATTTTGGAATCTCGGTAAGTCTCTGAAATACCGATGAAGTACGTGAAATACAATGAAGTATCGATAAATTAGGTGAAGTACCGTGAATTATTGATGAAGTACTGTGAATTACTGGTGAAGTACGTGAAGTCTCGTGAATTACTGCTGAATTATATGAAGTACGAAGAAGTATGGAGAATTATGATGAAGTACGTGAAGTGTGAAGTTAATTGTACACGTTTTCCTCTAGCGGTTGACCCCTCGGAATAATCATTTTTAGAGAGTTTTCAAAAATTCAAAAATTGACTAGCTTAAAATAATAAAAAAAAATTTTTTTTAAACGATAGTTTTTTAAATAATATTTTCTCTCTCTCTCTTTCTAGCCACTTGCCGTCCAACTTTGAACATAGGCCTCTTCTAACGCTTTCCATCTTTCTCTATTTCCAGCCACTCTATTCCATCCGAAGCCGGCCACTCGCTTTATGTCATCTCCCCAACGCATTCGCGGTCTACCCTACTTCTACCCCCAACCATGGTCTCCAGTGATTTATAGACGTGTTCCATCTTCCTGTGTTTCTGGCGTTATGTCCGGCCCATCTCCATTTCAGTTGTGCCATGGTTGTTACGGCGTCTTTAACTCTTGTAGTTTCTCTTATAGTTTCGTTGGAAATACGGTCTTTTAGACGTATTCCAAGCATAGCTCTCCATAGATCTCTGTATTTTGCGAATCTTGTCCACATTTTTGTTTGTGAATACCATGTCTGGACCCCGTACGTTAGTACGGGTAACACACACATATCAAAGATTCTAGTTCTGAGGTGTTGCGAGATATTTTGGTCTTTTAATACATAACTTAGTTTTCCAAACGCCGCCCAACCCATTCTTACTCTTCTGCCAACTTCTGCCGTCTGGTTTTCTTTGTTTGGTCGGATGTCTTGACCTAGGTAGATGTAGCTGTTTACTTGTTCTATTATTTCGTCATCTACTCTCACCGGTCTTTCGTCTTCCGTGTTGGTCATCACCTTTGTTTTGTTTTATTAATTTTAGGCCGACTTTTTTGATTGTGTGCATAGCTCTTGTAGCATGTCTTGTAGGTCTTCAAAGTTGTCAGCGATAACCACCACGTCATCTGCGAATCTGAGGTTATTCAGTTTTCTCCGTTGATATTAATACCTTTGTTTTCCCAATTAAGTGTTCTAAATACATCTTGCAGAGCTGTTGTGAAGAGTTTTGGTGATATTGTGTCGCCTTGTCTTACTCCTTTTTAATTGGTATTGGATTTGTGTCTTTGTGAACTCGAACCACTGTTGTGCTCTGGGCATAGACATTTTCGATCAATTGAATATATCTATAGTCTATTCTACTATTCTGTAGGGCTTGTTTCACTGCCCAGATTTCTAAACTGTCGAAGGCTTTTTCGTAGTCCACAAATCCTAGGTATAGTGGTAGATTGTATTCCGTTACCTTTTCTATTAAAATTCTTATTGTGTGCAGATGATCGCATGTACCGTATCCGGCTCTAAATCCTGCTTGTTCTTTTGGCTGGTAGCCATCGAGTTTATTTCCAGTCGATTGGTGATGACCTTAGACAGAAGTTTATACAGCTGGGATAGAGTGATATAGGTCTGTAGTTTTCCAATCTCGCTTTGTCTCCTTTTTTAAAAAACAGTACTGTGATCGCGCTTTTCCAGTCTTTGGGGATATCTCCTTCGTTTAGGCATCTGTTCATCAGATTAGTAATTTCTCTCAAATTTCGTTGTCCACCCTCTTTGATCATTTCCACCAGGACTCCGTCTTTCCCAGGTGCTTTGTTTTGTTTCATTTGTTTTACAGTGTTAGCTATTTCTTGCTCGTCTATTTCTGGCATTTCTTCCGAGTTTACGTTTATTATTTTCTGCCGGAGCCTTGTTTTTATTTCATTCGTCGGCATTACTTTTGCTTCGTATAGTTCGGTATAAAATTCCTCTATTATTCGTAGCATTTCCTCTCTGTCTCTGATTTCCTCGTTTTGCTTATTTCTTAGGATGTGTATTTGTGGAGTCCCAGTTTTTCTTCGTAGGCATTTCATATCTTTATTTTGTTCTATAACTTTGTTTACTGCTTGTTCTATCTTCGTCCATCTGTCCCGTCTTATGGATTTTCTAACTTGTTTACTAATCTGGGTTATTTCGTTTTTGCTTGTTGTATTAACTGATACTTTTTCTTGTCTTAGCCTTATTAGTTTCTTCGTGTTGTCGCTGAATCTCTTCTCTTTCCTCATTTTTCTTGCCGTCTTGATAAAATAATATTTTATGAATAAAATTATAAATAAAGATACACATTTTTCATACTTGAGAGAGCTCTTCTGTTTTCCGACGCACATTGAATATTTGCGTAAAATCAATATTTTTCAATTCAGCACCTACTGCACTTGATCTTACTGTGCCTTTTTAAGTTCAGATATTTGGGCCCAGAATTTAAATTTTGGAAGGAGTTCGGTGCTTGATGATTTTTTATTTCAAAACGGTTGCCTATACAACAAAAAGTAAAGAAACTGAATTTTTAGAGCATAGAATGATAAAAACATAAGACTTAATGTTGTCCGAGAAGTAATTTATGAGTTATACAATTGTTATTAAATTGTTAATAATGTACGGACGGTTGTGGTTCAAATGATAGAAATAGAAACTCATTGTATCTCCAACGTTTGAGACTAATTTCATTCTCGAAGGAGAGTGAAATGTATTCCAAAATCTCTGTTTACGTCACTGCCTCGCGCTCACCAGCAAAAAAACTTTTTCTAATTATTTGGACCACAACATTTGAAAATGTCTTAAAAGCTTACCTGCTGTTGGTGGATTAGTAATTAGAGTTGGTTGAATATCTGATTTAATAGAAGTAGTCGTTATTGTAGTCGATTGAACTTCTGGTTTATTTGCAGGTACTTCAGTTTCAGGCTTTCTATAACTGAAAAACACAATAAAAATTACAGTAGGGTACTCTCAGCATAATTAATCTTTCCAATCGACTAAATTAAATCAATAACTGTAATATATTTTTTCTATTATTTAAAAATAACAGTGTGGTAAGGTTAATTTTACTTTACCACACTGAGTGTCGTAAAGTAAACTTTACCGCAATGAGTGTTGTAAAGTAAACTTTACCGCCTTGAAACAAAAAATTAGCTTGACGGGGAGGTTGATGAAAAGACGAAGTATGTATTGCTGTGGTCAAATTAGTCTTCTGTTGATATGGATGAAAAAATAGTCTCAAATGGTCAAATAAACCTATTCCATGATAATCTGAACTTATTCGCCCCATGTTTTTTGTTCGGCATATAAAATTAATTGTGTAAAAAAAATTTCTCAAGTAAGTATTATAATTGTACTTTTGAAACGTTTGTTCTCATATCTTGCAAATTGGTTTGTTTGCAAGCGTTGCTATATCTTCCTAATCAAATTATGTTTGTTTCTTTGTCAAGTTTACTGAACAAAGACGTAAAACAGTTGCAATTAAGTTCATTAAATTAAATAATAACAATGCGCAATACAAATGAACCTCCGTTTAATTTAATTGCTTGTACTTCTTTACGGTTAAATAAATTTTTTTTAATATTATTAGCTTCGAGATCCCAAGTCGTTAATGTGAAAGTACTAACTTAATGATTATCGGTAGATTACTAAATAAGTCACTTTTAATCTTGAGTAATGTTACTTTCAAGTTTATCCTCAAGCTTCCAGTTATACTTGATTGATAAATCTTTTTAATTAAAAGTGCTACTTATTGTTTGCCACGAATTTAACGTTAAATTAAACGATATAATTAATTACCTCAATTTTGCTAATTCTTGTTCATGTTTTGTTAACTTTATTTGACTTTCTAAATCGGGCAGGTGTCTGTTAATGGCCAGTATAGCACTTGAATAATTTGAATGGTGTGTGAACTTGCACTTGAAATCTTCAGGTGGACCACATTGGAACAGATAACAACTTCCAGCGTTCTGAAAAAGAAAAACATTACGAATTAAAGTGATACGAACTTTAAAAGTTTCCCACTGGAATCATTACGTTTGCACTTTACTGTTACTCGTCCTGGTACCCCTGAGAAACACTTTCAGGAAAAATACCGAGGTTCTCATCTCAAATGCGGTCAATAACGACCGAACAAAATTTATTTCCTGAAACATCAAATTTTTATTTGTTCGGATTTGAAGTTTGATAAAATGATGAAAAGGATTTGCTAAAGGCCACACTATGTAGGATAATCAATTTCCTAATGCAGGGACGTTTTACATATTTCCATCAAATTACATAATATTGAAGAATCGTTAGATCTTGTCGTATTCCATTATATGGAAATTGGATGACTTTGTCATGAAATATTAGATCGCCAAGATTGGTTGGCTCATTCAGAAAAATGCCAATTGGGTTAACAATTATTTATTTACTCAACAAATTACATTGGCGGAGAAGCATAGTTTCCGCTCAAACAAAGAGACTAAAAACAAATGACAACTTACGTCTATTTATTGACACGTTCCACACTTCATGCACCCCCCTCCAAATATCAAAAAACATTCTTTTTGAAAGTAAAAAATTTGAATTTAGAAAATAAAATAGATGTAGGTATTTTCAAGTTGAAAAATTTTTAAAAGTGCCCCCCCCAAAATAAAATCCTGGCTACGGGCCTGCTTCACATATTACTGATTTTGTATTAAAACTACATTTTTGCATTTTTTTATACTGCAAAGCAAAGCATTTAAAAAATTTGAAATTTGGATGTAATAAGTTAGTTGTAAATGTTTATTAACTTGTGAAATTATAAGTTGAATAAAATATTTTAAAAATTATAAGTTTAGTGAAATATGAAAATTTTCCAACTAACATTTTAGTCTAAGACTCCGTTGCGCAAGGTGATTCATTCATTTAGGGATAGTTTAACTGACGAGTTCTTGAAAAGACGAAACCACCTTGTGCAACGGGGTCCTAGACTAAAATGTAAGTTGGAAAATTTACTTGTAATTTTTAAAATATTTTATTTAACATGTTATAAGTTAGAAAGAGGGGTTCTATGTCTTTCCTTTTTGGTTTTATTAATTTCATCTAGCGCAGTACAAATTTAAACATTTTTAATTTATCCCGCGCTAACAATTTTCCGGTCATGAGAGTTTTACGGTTAGAAATATCAAAATTTCAAAAAATATTAAAAGATAAAATAGAAATATTTTTCATGTAATACTTATGTATATGTATACGAGTACCAAAGTCTGTAATACACCTAATGTAAAAATGCTTATCATCAAATCCTTATCAACATTAATTTTAAAAATTTAATTTAATGTAGGCAATTAAATACTTGAGAGTGAAGAGATTCATACAATTATGTAAACTATTAAATAATAAAAATTGTAAGCTTGATGGTACTCGTCAAGTTTTAATCCCACACCATTAAATAATTTATTAGTTTATTTCCTAGTTTCCCTAACAACCACGAACTAACCAATTATTGAACGATGAACTTTAAACTAACAAATATTTAATTAAAAAATTGTATATTGTTTAAATGCCTTTAAACTTTAATTTTAATTGAAATAGCCAATAAAAATCTATAAATTTAGTTTAAAAGAAAGAACTAAAATAAAATTCTTGATTTTACCTAATCAATAAACGATCAAGAAAACGATCAAGTGCGAACTATTTACACAAATGATCAAAATCGCCTTCTAAAATCTTATGCTTTATTAAAATTTTGATTTGAAATTGATTGATTGAAATTTTGATTAAATTAATCCGCGGTTTAATCCGCGAATTAAATTAATTCCGCGAATCCTTTCACGAATTTATAGTGATATGTTAGTTAAATATTCAATTACATGAATCCCTTTGTGCTAATTGATTGACTGAGCTCATTAATGCAATTAACTAGTTGATATGCAAAATTAGCTAGATATCCAATTAATCGGGGGACTCTGTGGTTCAATCAGGGAATTAATTTATTAATGCCTTTATTCATTATTATACAATTCCAATTTTCGATAGACAACTTAATTACATTTATGGTAATTTATTGAGTCGTAATTTTTATGAGCTGAATTAATTAACATTATCAGCACAATTATTTCTTCTATACCGATGCCGATGACATCTAATAAGTCAGAAACACGTATCTATCACTCATCTTGATTAATACAAAAATTTTAAAATAAATTAAAATTACTCTAAATGCGTAACTTTGTTTTCAATCTCGACAATGTTTAAACAACGTACAAACGGCACAGAGGAGTTTAAAATATTTATAATTACTACAATTTGGTCGGTGAGATAAATTTAAAAATTAATTATTTCGCTGCTACTTCTAGTAAAACAAAACTTAATTTGATGACTTTCGATTTCGGTGAAAAAAATATACACGTACTTATTGAAGATTTGGTTCCAACATCGTTTTTAGCAATCAATGGTTTGGATTAAATTGGGCGTAGTAGGCTCCCCAATCAAAAATCATCTCGGGTTTGAGTTACTTGATTAATTTTTAATTTATTCGGTTAATTAGATTTTCTACAAGTTACATTAACTTCTTTTAAACCCAACTTTGGAGACCAGGCAACCCTGGTAGTGCCGCAACCAACATTGTCTGCAGTGTTGAACTTTATATTTTTCAATGTTTAACAAAAAACGCCTATAACCTAAAAGTTTTGATACAAGAAATGAGAACATTGCGCTCAGGAAAATGAAGAACGGAAGGTTATGGTAGGCTGGCAAAATCTCGTCTCGGGGGGTCAAATTAAAGACATACTTCATGAACGCCCCTTACAAGTCGACGATTTCAAACAACCTTAAATACTCAAACAAGTAATTTATGGAATCAACCTCAAATCGTCGTACATAATATTAACGTAAACTACCCATGGAATACATAATATGCAACAATATTCTGGATTCATTAACAAAAGTTAAAATGGCTCGTTGGGTTAGTTTATGAACAATATTATTACCTATCTCTTTGATGAATTTTCAAACAACATTTCGTTTCAAAGACAGAATTACATATAAAGATTTTAATGAAATGTTGGTTTTCTTGGCCCATCATTGTACTAAGGCCGCGTTCGACTTGGACGCTTACGCGCTGTTAGTACCAACGGACGCAAACACTTATAGCACGCAAATTTTGCCGTTCGACTTGGAAAATGTGCGCTTACAACGCTCACGCTGACATTTCAAACCAAACCATATGTTAGCACCATCAACGCTGCAATTAAAATGACAGTTGCTTAACATATAAAATATTCAAACAATCTGAAATAAGAATTGTATTTAAATGCAATTATATTTTTAGGTATTTTTTCACAAATTAATAAAATTATTTTACATAAAAATTTATTTTGAGTCAATTAATTTATTTACAATCTTGTTATTCATTTTTTATAAAAATTGAAGGGTAAAACAAGGCAATAAATTATTGAAGTAATAATTAATATAGGATAAGTAATTTTATGTTTAAATTTACTAAAATATTTAGGTTAACTTCAGCTTTTAAATAAATTTAAAATAATTACAATTTTACCTCTACAGCTGCGCTTACGCTAACCTACCTAAATAAAATATGCGTTGTGAGCGTGAAAAAATGGCGGTTACGGTTGTGTTAACACTGCGCTGTAAGCGTCAACATTTCCAAGTAAAACTCTTAAAGTGTTGGCGTTTGCGTCAGTTCGTACCAACAGCGTTGTAAGCGTCCAAGTCAAACGCGGCCTAAATGTGGCTGTCTCATGAAAGCACTTTTAAAATTTTCCTATCAGAAACATGATGGTTGGGAAATCGTTTACAAAATAACCTAACAAACCATTTATTAAATTTTTTCCGTATGTTTAACAATTACATTGTAAATTAGAAATCTCGTTAATCCAACATGTGCGTCATTGGCTTTTTTTGAATATTTTTAAAGCCATAAATGTTTATTAAATGTTGTTATAGAATGAAATAAAGCACTAACGATAATAACATATTCCGAAGATAGTAAGTTCCAATGTGATATCAGCAGGCACACAATTAAAACCCGCGACAATTCGCGAAAAACTTAAAAAATCATAACTCGGCTAATTTTTAATGTAAACTAAAGAATCGAATGTCAAGGTAATATATTTATCTGGTACAAAAAAGGTCATTTGAAGTCTTGGCGAGAGTCGACTAATCCTGACTCAAAAATACACTTTTTCCTATAAAAATTTCTTCAAAAAATGAAAGAAAAGAACAGGGAAAAACAGAAACAAAAAAGAAAGAAAGAAAGATACAAGCTCTTTAAGATGAGGATGAATTTAGTCGGACTTATAATAAAGCCATAATTTGATTTTGAATTTTTCCCATAAGAAATACATGTTAGTGTTTTACAGACAGATCATCTCCGACTTGGGATACCGTGGTTTAGCCCCATACTCCCTGTCTTCATTAGTTTACTTTCAAGGCGTTTTTATAGGGGATCGTACCCGTTTTGATCCCGCCAGGTCTGGGCTGCGATCGTTAGTATATTATTGCAAAATATTGCGTCATTATAGTCCGCATTCTATCATCGCTCCGTGTGCTGTAGGTGGGTCGACAATGACTAGCGGTGAAGAGATATCAGTTGCTCCCCGAGATCTGTCAGGTCAACATCCACACTTTGCCGAGTTGGAGCGTTCTTGGGGAATAGTGGTATGAGTAAAGCGCTTGTCAAAACGGCTTGTAGCGGTCGTCGCGGAGCGGCGCAAGGCTGCGGAAAGTCAATTTTGACAAACGCAACTAAGACAATTCACCCTAAAAGTGTATTTTTTCCGAAATTTGTGAACCGACTACAAATTTTATTTTTTTATTTGTTAATTAGGCGCTCATCTTTGGTATTTCGCTTTAAAAATCTAAATTGGGTATCTTAACTGTCACCACAACCTATTTTAATTTCGGTGGGCGGTGTTACAGTTCAAAAGAGCCAATGAGAAAATTGCATTCCAAATTAATTTTTAAAGCCGTTTTTTAAGCAAATTTGTGGACCGTCCGCAAATTTTATTTTTGATGTGTATATGATAACCGACTTTCGCCGAAGTCTTTGGAGATCGTTGCTAAAAAATAAAAACAAAATTCCCAAGTTTTTCAAACTTTTGATCGGTACTTCTTTTTATCAGTTGGAATGTTTTTTCTTTGTGGAAAAAGGTGCAGTTTGGGTGTTGGTAGTAGTAAACTGTTCAGCATAGTCCCGTTGGAGTACATTTACTTGTTCATAGTATCACTGAATTTCTCTTCAATCGCAGTGCTCTGGGAATCGTGAAGTTTCAATTTAATTACTTGTGCTTCATTGTCATTTTGGTGTGGGTTACGGCAAGTACTTGTGGGGGTAGATTAACCACACGATTTGGATAATCCAATAAATATTTTTAGCTATTTTTGACTGCAAACTAGCTATCAGGTAGCCTTTTTTTTAACAAAAATATATTTTTTGAAAAATATGTTAATGAATTTTAAATGACTAAATCGGTAACTTTTATTTTTTGAGTTTTGACTTTATTTATTGAGCGGGTAAGCTAACAAATTATACTTTTGTTAAATTATATAATCGATGAATTCGCTGTGTAAATGCGCGAAAAAATCATTTAAACGCGACCATTGTATTTCAGTACAATTTTAGGAATAAATTATGGGATACTGAAATTTTTACTATTATAACTTAATCTCATTTCTTCATTTCTTTTTATAAATCAATGGATCAGTTAATACTAATAAATTATTAATGTGAATTTTGAAGTATTCCCCTAAGTGCAACCTTCAGGGCGCACTACTTTTGCAATCACTGTATATGTGTCGTATATACTATCTGTATTGTTTGCCAACCTAAAAGGAAAAATTTCGGTGGCTGATATGACAAAAATTACTATCATAGAAGGTATATTTTCAATATACTAAACTCTATCGATCTATGTTTAGCTAACATAGGCTGTAGCAAAAATCATATTTTTGATTTACGTCTCATTACATTTTTTCAATGTAATTGGATTTGTCAATAAAAAATTAAAAATAAATGACCAATTCTGTATAAGTTGTCTCTCTTGGGAATTTTTGGGAAACATTGAACTCGCAGACAAAATGCTAGACAGGCAACCATGCAGCTAGAAATTAAAGTTGACTGGTTGACTACTCTACCTCGATATTGAAGTCGACTGCACTGAAAAGTTATGCAAATCGGATAATTTACGCATTTCACGTTAAATGGATAAACAAGAAGGCACAGACAGATTGTTGTTTTTGCACGAAAGTACAATGCTTCTCCTTTGCCTTGAACTAATAAATTGAATACCCATAATATCACCTCGTACAGCTAAACCAAGCAGAGTACAAAAATTCAATTATAACTGCATAGCTCTATCTCTATCCGGCCTTGTCCATCATAATTCTTAATTCAATATTCAAGTCTTCGTGGAAGTAATTTTCGGTAATTATCATAGGTGTGGCGTGGTTACTTTGCATAATTAAAAATTAATTTACCAATTTGTATTTTGCCCAATGAAGGAAGTTCAAAATTTGGACAAAGACGGAAAACGTTTTTTTTGCAAAAATATGATTTGGCTAATTAGGTCATTATTGGAAAAGTGCATTTCTCGTAAAATGATGAAATGAGCAAAACAAAGAAAAGAAAATATGCCAAACTGAAGATTATATGGCTAATGTTGTGGAAAATTAAAATTCGTAAGAAAATTGCGACTCATTTAAACTTACCTTATCCTCATAAACAAACACATCACAATTCTCAGTCTCACAACATAATCTTGAGCACTCTTCTCTTGATCCAAGATCAATTTCGTTTATATATTTCGCACCCATGTCTTTTGAATCCTGAGTCCTTATAATTTTATCTTTATGAACATCAAAATTATCTAAGCACGTTTGCAAATCTATATCACTTCGTTTCGTCACTAATTTTTTCACTACTTGCTCGGCGCTAATTACATGATGGAAAAGCAAAAACATGAAATGAATGATCACCATTCTCCAATACATTTTTAAAAAGATAATTTACCGCACATTGTATAAGTACAAAACGTAATACAAAATAGTTTAATTTTGTTTTTCTTTCTGTTATGGCAGAAAATTGTAACCACGGTCAGCTGCTACAATATAATCAATGATGAGGAGCAAGCGCATTTCCAATTGATACTTTTTTGACTGTACATATCTCCTTTGATCAAATCTTATAAAAAGATAAACTAAACACAAGTTTTCCATTATTAGATAATAACAACATTGTCATTAACATTAATGTTCATGGAAAACCTGTTTTGGATGATTTTTGCAAAAAATATCCTTTGGAGAAATCTTAGACTTTTGACTTCAAAACATGAGGGCAAGATTTCTCTTTAGCTTCTTCTTGCTTTCTTTTGGAAGATTTTGCTAATTTTTTGATAAAATAAAGCTACACGAAAAGATCCGAAAAGAACCGATCGTGTTAGGTTTGAGCTTCGTCATGTTTGGTGTTGATCTGTTGAGAATCTTCAGAACAGTGTATTGTTGAGGGTGTAAGTGTGTGTTCGTTAGTGTGATTACAAAAATTTCAAAACTCTAAACTTGGTTATTATTATTATTAACGTTAAAATTATGTAAGTTAAATTACAAAAATTATATTATTATTAAATTTTGCGAATTCAAAACGAATATTTCTCTTTTATCAATTAACATATTATAATTATTTCTATTTACTTTGTTGTTAAATTGTTGCAATCAATTATCGCGTTTAATTATTTATTGGATTAATGGTGCAGTTTCCCGTTTGTCTTCTTACTTTTTTTTTAGTTTACTGTTGTCGAACGGTTGTGTTCATTATTTATGTTAATTTTTGCCGATCGACTTTTTCAAATTGGTATCAAAACAAAAAATTATGTGTATCATGTAATTTTAAACTTGGAAAATTTAATTTTTTTGTAAATTTTTTATCAGTTTGTATAGTTAACCGATATGGGAGGAAAATCCATAACAATCCTCATCTACTATTAACGCAAAATTGTTGGGGGGTGAATTTTTTTGCGGATACCTTTTGAGTTATTTAAACTTCATTAGAAGATAATCGTTTAGTCCTTAATTTTGTTTAATCGTGGTTTTTAAAAATTGCAAATAATACGATTAAAACGTATAATTTAAGGCTAACAGCACGTTACCATCAAAACTGGTTTTTTATTCTTTAATTTTAACATAATCATCAGCGTAAAATAAAAAATTAGTTTTAATAAACGAATTAAAAAAGGACGAATATATTTTATGTATTTTGATTGCAAAGAGGAGGCAGATAGGTCATCATACTCTCGGTTACCGTGTTTTTTTTGTCCAATTCCCTATTTGCTAATTATTTTTTTATTTTAATCAAAAATTAACGAATTCGTGTTTCCTCTTTTTGCAGTTGTATCCATGCTTTTATGTAACTGGCACAGATTTATATTGTATTTATTGAATTTTTTTGATCACAATTTCGCTATTTAAAACATTTTCGGGTGATAAATCACGCAAACTTTCCGTGGTTAGATATTGATTACTCACCCAGTTGTTTTAGGTGCCGATAAATCTGATTGACCATCGCATAATATCCATAACATGCGACAAAAAATCAATCATTGCTTACAGACAATAAGCAATGGGTTTTGAACATGTTTCGCAGACGATCATATTGATTTCAATTGGTACATATCATTTTTTACGATTATTTACTCCATTTTATGATCCCCAGCGGAAGACAGCCGTAAGGTTTAAGTCGAAGCTCAATTTTTACGTTAGTATTATATACAAATCAATAAGACTTTTGCACTTCCTTTCATCCTCTTCTTGCTTCCTTTTGGAAGATTTAGCTAATTTATTGATAAAATAAAGCCACACGAAAAGAGCCGAAAGGAACCGATTGGAACATTTAAAATTTTCCCGCTTAGGACAGAGATGTAATCCCTAAAATCTTTTCGATTTTTAAATCAAAAATCTAATCAACAATAAAATTGTAATAATTGCAATTTCAAAAATAGCAAAACTTTTATTTTTAGCATAGTTGGCCATATTGAGTGAGCCATATTACCCTATCGTCACTGAATTGAAATCAAATAACTTCTGATTTAATTTTCTGCTAGAAATATGACTATTTCTATTCCAAAGCATTCTTCATAAACGCAGAGAATATAATAAAATTTACCCAAGATTTGTCAACTCCGATATTTTGAGAAATACAGACATTCATAGTATAAATTTTTTTTACTTTGTTTGTTCTGGCTTTCATCCAAGTTATTAGAAAAGTTTGCTATTTTATTCAGAACTGGAGTCTATTCCTAATTTTTTAATATTAAGTATTATTATACCATGCGGCATTTCTGGGATTTATTTTTGAGGATGGAAGCAATAAAAATTTTATTTTGACCATCTTCCCTCGGTAGGCAATATTGAACCACCAAGGTAATCTATCAAAAAAACTCTCCTTCATGTAAAGTGAGAACACTTACTCTGGTTCGAAACCACATTAACACTTTGAACCCATATCGCATATATTATAGAAAATGAAAGCAAGGAAGAGAGAAAAAATGAATAAGGAGAGATGTACTATTAGCAAGAAAGCAATAAATCTCTGCTTAGGCAAAAAAATATTGAAGGCTTCACCTTCAATTTTCGTGAATATGAAAAAAACAGAATCAAAAATTCAAATGCGAATAATAATATTAGAGAAAGAGGTCCCCCGAAGGGGGCCCACTATAATTCTTCGCGTTCAATCGTCCCTGTGTTAAATCCTCTCTGCGTTAAAACGTTTTTCTCGACTTCGGATTTTCCTGCTTTTTGAAGTAAATTATGAAAGAGAACATCGTTTTGTTCTTAAAAAAAAACAATTTTTGCGATTGGACCACAAATTTTGGAAAAAACGGCTTTAAAAATTTGAGATTAGTCAAAACCGACTTTTCTCAGCTAGCGCTTCAGTTCTCTTCGCTCCGACCGCTCCAAGCCGTTTTGACAAACGCTTTACTAACTAAAAATATCTCTCTAAACTGGCCCTACTCGAAAAATGGAGGACGTTAACCCGGCAGATGGCAGGGAGCGATTTCCGGTTGGGGGTGTCGAATCACCTACAATGCACGTACTGGTGATAAAATGTGTTCAATTATGACGTAATATTGCGCAATAATACACTTACTACTTGTGTTTCTTATAGAAATAGGTTAATTTCAAATTTAAAATGGGAGCTTATTAAAGTACCTACCGAAATCTACCTCACCTTAAGTCTTATATTTTAGTGCTATTTCGTTTGGGGAAGCGATTTTTATAGAAAAAAGTATATTTTTGAGTTTGAGTTTTCTGACTTGATTCCGTTTTTGAGATCAAGCGTTCCTGAGTTAAAACTGCTGCGTTCAAACTTCAAACATAGGTATCCTCGCCCCCGAAGGTAGATAACTTGAATTTCTCGCGTTCAAACGTCCCCGTGTTAAACAAAACGTTCTTGCGTTCAAAAGTCCTTGAGTTAAAACGGTTGCGTTCGAACGTTCAAACATAGGTATCGCCCGTGCCTGAGGGTGGACAACTTTAATTCCTCGTATTCCAACGTCATCGTGTCAAAACGTCTTGCGTTCAAAAGCCCCTGCGATCAAACGTCCCTGTGTTAAAACGTCCTTACGTTAAAACGTTTTTGGGGCACGGTCACAAATTCCGACTTATGATTTTCATGATTTTTGAAGTGAATTATGAAAGAGAACATCATTCTGCGCACATTTAAAAAAAATTTGCAGTTCACCACAAATTTTGGAACAAAAGGGCTTTAAAACTTCGAGATTGGCCGTGGTTCGGCCGTAGGTTATAGTTAGTTTTTTAAAAGTGATACCAGAACTCCCTCCCCCCCGAGAGAAGACAGGTGAAGTAATTTTTATGGGGTATCTGAAAGTTGTAAACTGGGCCTAAGGTAAATTCCATTGAAATTTAAAAAATGGGCCAAAGGTAAATTTGAATAAAATTTTGCAAATGGTAAACTGGGCCAAAAACAAAATTTTAAGAAATAAATTTATAATATGTAATGGTAATTAAAAAAATATTTTTTTATTTGGTTTTTTGGCTAGAGTTAAGAACCCCGAACTCGAAAATACACTTTTTCCTAAAGAAATGGCTTTACCAAACGAAAGAACAGAAAAATACAAGCTTTTTAAAGTGAGGATCAATGTTGTCGGACTTGTAATAAGGCCACAATTTTATTTTGAAAATTACAATTTTCCCATAAGAAATGCATGTACATAAGTGTATTATTGCGCAATATTAAACCATAATTTTATGCATTGTATTAACGGTGCGTGTGCTTTGATATGCATGAATTAATCATAGGGCGGAGCTAACTAGAGCAGCGTTAGGAGGGAGTCAGTCGCTCTCTGACATTCGTCAGGTCAACTTCCATACTTTTTTGAGTTGGATCGTCTTGGGGATGTTTTTACTAAGTAAAGCGCTTATCAAAACCGCTTGAAAGTGGGTTTTGATAAACGCAACTACGTCAAGAGTCGGATTCACACAAAAAGTGAATTTTTTTCGAAATTTGTTGTCCGATCACAAATTTAATTTTTTATTAGTTCATTAGACCCTCATTCTTCTTAATTTGTTGTAAAAACGAGATTTTGGTATCTTTACTGTTCCCACAACCTATTTTAAATTCGGTTTCAATTCCCCAAATACAATTGTAATTTCTCGTGTTCAAACATCTCTATGTTCATACAGCCCTGTGTTAAAACGGCTGCGTCCAAACGTTCTTGATCGTAATAAGATTGTGCAAAACTGAGTTCAAACAAAAATCTTCAATTCAAATAAAGGGAATTTCTCAAAAAATCTATGTTGTTTGGAAAGCCGTATGTCCAAAAATACTTGGATTACAACATTTGTTTTTTTTATGTGGCAAAAGGAGGTAAAAAATTATTAGCTTTGAAAGAATACAGGAAATTGAGTCTAGTTTTACTACTCAACCGTGTACGCATCAAATGAGACCGTAAAAAGAATCACATCTAACACTGATAACTAGATTGTTTTCGGGAAAATTCGAGAAAAAAATCGAATTTTCTGAAGGGCTGTATATTATATAAGTGCTAGAAAATTCATCTTTACCACCGCGGCAAAAGTAGCCCTTTTCCAACTAGTGTGCAAAAGTAAAAAGGGATGTTTTTGGATAAGGAATTAGTCTAATATGGAATGGCTCTAATATGCGCTGGAGTAAAATCAATGTTGCTATCGCTACCATGCCTCCAGTCGGTTGTTTTTAAATGTGATGTTATTAATGCCAATTGTAGAAGTATTTTTGCTTTAATTAACAAAAGTCAATAATTGGAGAGAGAAGGTCAAGTACAAAAAATTATAGGAAAAAATCACAATGGAAGCGAGATAGATTGAAATGTACTGAAAATGAGAACTAATCCACCCCAATAAACGGATATGTTACCGACACAAGTGGAAAAAATTTGATACTTTGCGGTAATCTAGCAATATTTCGGTTGTAGGTCGTGTTTTTATCGCACGCTCTTGTAATGTAAATCATCTCGTCATCCTCCATCCATCCATTTCCCAAGTGTACATTTTTCACTTCCTATATGCACTACGCCAAATAATACTTTTGCAATTACCTCTTCTGATGTTGCAGTTCGATTATATTTGCCAATAGAATATTGGGTATTTTTATCTTCCCAAGGAGATCCCCTCGCCCCCCGAGGCGAAAAAATCTGTATGTAGTATTATGTGTTTATTAGTCGTAAATTTCAACCTAGCGTAATCTACAGCACTTCCAGTGTTGATGGGTATTTTCATTGTCCCAAATTTTATAAACAAAAATTGAAATAACGGGTTTTTTTTGGGGGAACTAAAGCGACAATAACAATTTTTTTATCTTTGGTACTTACATTGCAAAACAAATTAATTTCAATCTGGCGGCAGTTATGTTGATATTGATTTTTTTTAATTAGCAGCTGCAGCTTTGATATGACTAATGAATGATGTAAAGGTACAAGAACCGCAAAAATATTTATAAAATGTTCAACTTTGTCAAATAATTTATTAACCACAATATACGTTCGTTTCTAAATTTTCAAGTTCTCACGGTTTCTGTTACGTTTGGCATAACTTAATTCAATAGGGAAATGGAGAAATTTATTAATGCGAATAAGCAGTTTATTATGCCAATTTATAAAAATAATAATCAATTAAATAATTTTTTTATTTCGCGTAATATAATCCGTTTAATGAACCATTAATTAATTTCATTGCAAATATATGTATGTAAACCTACCTTTTCACCTGTACGTGCGCTATGGAAGATAAAAGGAAATGGAGAGCCCAAACAGATTTAATATACCGTCTGTACTGCAATAGCAATAATAATAATTTGAAGTGATGGCATTTAAGAGAAATGGGATCTGGATTACAAGGTAAATTATCCACACGATCTTCACGCAACGGCCTAATCAACTTTATAATATCACGACTAAATTGAAACACGTAGGTACATTTACCACGCGCGAGAATTGAAAGGTCTTCGTGGTCATTATTGTTAACATTAATGTGCTACTTCGTTTCGGCTAAATGTTGTTAAGCATTGAATGTTTCATAAAACCACTTTAATGTAGTTTCCTTCTCTAAAATGTGACGAGCGTGGAAGGAAACAACATTTGGTATTCGCTCTAGAGTTGAAATAACTAAAACTGGAATAGTTGAAAGAAAATTTTCAACAAATTTATTCAATTAGTAACACATGCTCCACTCTTGTACCTACAATGCTTTGCAAAATAATGTCTTCCCAGCGCCATTATAAACCCCAGAAAGTTTTGTACAAGTTTTACAAATTGGACAACTTGTACTACAAAACATTTTGCTTCCTTTCAAAAGCTCCAATAAAGAGATAAAAACGAATCTTATACAAATTTTCTAAAAGAACATTTTGAAAATAAAAACAGTTCCTCATCAGTGGATGCATATTTTTAAAATACATAATTAGCAGTTTTTGATTGAGTTAATTACCTTGGTCGAAATGGTCACCCCAGCTAAACTGGTCCAATTTGGATAGGTGCTGTTCGATAAATACAATGGAATACTCCATTATTGACCCTATTATTTTAGCCAACTTTTTTTAGCAGAAAAGGTTTTTGTTTTCAAACTTTGACTTGACTGCAGACAGGTGAAGTGGCTATCAACTTGGTACTTGATATCTATTTCCGTGCTTAACTTCGTTAAGCTCATTATGTTCTATAAATTCTAAATTTGGCAAAACTAAAACATAAAATTTGTCGAAATATTTTTAGTCTACGAAGTGGTTTAAGAATAAATTTAGATAGACAAATTGGTGAATTACAGTATTTTTATTCGAAATTCACAGAAACAATATAAATTTAACTTCCGTTAAGAGAGAGTACGATCAGTGCAATGGCGTATAGCCAAATTTTAAGGACTTGGAATGTCGAAAAAAGGATACCAAACCAAAAGGGATTTACCTTCGTTTGTTCCTAATTTCATGATTAATTTTGATTTAGGTTTATTCTCCCGAATATTCCAATTTGTCGAGACTAATTTTTCTAAATTAGGCTTTCGCCTCAAACGAGTTTTTGTTTTATTTGCTATTGCAAAAAATAATTCTTTTCGTTCTATCGTTTTTTTTAAATTTTTGATTTCATAATCTACCCTATATATAAAAAAGATAAGTCTTTTTATATAATGTCCTTGATCGGAGCTTCGACTAAATCAAATTTAGAGAAATTGAAATCGTTTTCATGCAATGTTCAATTTTATGGAACTTGGATTTTTTACACAAAAATTGTTGTCAAAAAAAACTTATTTTCTAAGTTATGAAATAGGATCTGTTGTTATGTTAATTTGTTAAATGCTGCTTAATAGCTAGTAAAATTAAGGCTGGCGATCATATCGGCAATGTTGTATTTATCCCCGAATTAAATTGAATACTGGCGATATATTTGCAATTAGGCGACAATTTTTGATAGTTTTACTTAGCATTCGCTATAATAAATAAATCTCAATTGTTTTTGAACTTTGACAAAATTAGCATATATAGTATGTACTCGAGGGGTCAACCGCTAGAGAAAATCGTGTACACGAATTAACTTCACGTACTTCATCTTCATAAATAATTCACGGTACTTGACCTAATTCATCGATACTTCATTGTATTTCACGTACTTTAGGTGAGGGTGTTGTACATGTAATATCTGCATTGTAATATTTGGGTACTGAAGGGTGTTTCACAACCCTCAAATCCCCCAGATTAATTAGTTTATTTTTTATCAGAAGTAAACTGAAGATTTTCCGTTACAGAGGCACTGGAGGGTATTTCACACCACCAGACCCCCCGGATTGAGTAGTTTATTTTTTATTAAAAGTAAACTGAAGATCTCCCGTTGCAAAGATCTACCTCCCAGGGGGTACGGAATAATTACGCAATTTATAAATAAATGTCAGATTACGAATTAAACACATTTATTTGGCCATAGCTAATTTTAATAAACTTGAGATATGCTTAAATATTTAATTCACTTTTAATAAAAATAAATTATTTAAACCGGGGGTCTGGGGGTGTGGAACACCCTCCAGTGCCTTTCCAACGGGAGATTGTCAGTTTACTTTTGATGAAAAAATAAACTACACGGTCTGAAGGGTTCTGCATGTTCTGCAATGTTCATCGTTTCAAAATTTGTGCACTGGAGGGTGTTCCACACCCCCCAGACCCCCCGGATTGAGTAGTTTATTTAAGTAGGTGTGACAATTACATTACCTGTTAAACTGTCAAGCCGAAGAAACCATTACAAAACTGAAAATAAGAATAATACTTAAAAAATACTAATTAATTTTCTTCTTCATCTTCTTAATTTAGGACGAAGTTCTGTGATATCCAACAGTAACCTTGGCGATGTTCCGAAGCTTCTGAGCATATTACTTGTTTTACATCTGAAGTAGCTTGCTAGGCTGGCCTTTGGATTTACCTGTTACCCTATTTTATTGTTTATGATGACAGTTTATTAAGATAAGTGGACTACCGGTTTTACGTGGCTTCCGAAACACGGAGACAGCCACGACAAAGTCAGCTTGCGTCCAGATTTTAACTGGATGCCTTAGCGTTAGCAGTTACAGCTACAGCGGCAGTAGCACTGACAACCAGACCAATGACCGCCTATGAATTAATCAATTTTTTATAAAATCTCTTCCCCCCCCCGCAGTAGACGTCATTGTTCTTAAGAAAACTTAAGCGGTAAATTTTCACATTTATTTCTGGGGATGAGAACCATCAGTGTCCTTACTATAAAGCTTGATATTATATAATTTAAATGTTCAATCTCTGCAAACAATCGAAGAACGTAGTAAGTCGGTAGTAAGTAGGTTAGTGGGTGGTTCTGTTTGCACATATAGGCAGGGTTGACCAAAATGCGTGATATGTATATTTTAAATACAAAATACAAACACAAAATTTCAAATAGAAACATGCGGATACTGTATTTCAAATACGAAATACAATATGTTTTATTTAAATAAATTATAAAATTTAAGAAAAATGCTTTGTGACGCTCGAAATGTTGGATAGTTTTCCAGTACCGTAACTAGCTTTTTGTGTACCTTGTACAAAATTTTATTTTTGGGCTTTAAGGGTAGGCTCTATTTTTCTTTAAAATTAATATTGTACAAAGAAATTTAAAAAAACTTTTCAAAAATAGCAGGTGCTCTTCTAAATAACTTTAAAAATATTACCTCCAAATTTTATGGTGATATCTTAAGAGGTTTCGTAAATGACGACGGAAAATAAAAATAATGGATCTGTTCTTATTTTTGGTAGTTATTTAAAATTTATAATATTTAGAGGTAATATTTGTTAAGTCATTTAGAAGAGCAACTCTTATTTTTCAAAAGTTGTGCTGTTAAATTCCTAGGTATAATATAAATTTTAAAGAAAGATAGAGAGGGGGACTCAACCTAGCCTAAAGCAATAAAATATTTCCTTAAACTTAGTTTACATATATTATTATTGTTTTAAAAATTGTTTCAAATTTCTAATTTCAACTTAAAGTGCCTAAATTTGTTGTTTGATGCTATTGTTTATTTCAATCTCATAACAAATTTTTAAAATATTTTGGAAAAATCGTAAAAACTCAAAATAAACCATTCAGATGGTTAGTTGTCTATTTTCTACCTTGTTTTAAATATAAAATATTTGTTCTTAAGTGTTTCCAAATTTAAAAAAAAAAGCTTTCCATTGGAAAGGATTTCAAAATATGTATCTAATTCTATTATGCATTTGAAATACAAGTATAAAATATATATTTGAAACAGGCTCGTAGCCAGGATTTATTTTCAAGGGGGACACTTGTAAAAAGCCATTTTTTAATTAATTTTTTTTTGGAGGGTTCCAATTTTTATTTACAAACTTTTTTTAAGTGCTATTTATTTATAAATTTTATTCTTCTTTATTAAATTTTTTTTATAAAATTAACTCATTACATATTTATTATTTAATTTATTTTTATTTTAAAAAGATTATTCGCGTCCTATTTTACTTTGCAATTTGTGCTTTGTTCTTAACAGCTATTTTGTAGACCATTACATGGTTTTTTGTAATCAATTCCATGGTTTTCAGATAAAAGGGGATAGGCAGGATCGACCTATGAGCTCACAAGTTAAATAATAATAAATTACGGCAGTTAAATTAAAAAAAATATTTTTCAAATTTTAAAATATATTTATTTTATTTTCGAACTCAAATTTTCTCCTTTAAATTTTTTTTTTAATTTGAGGGGGGCATGTCTTGGCTACGGACCTGATTTGAAATACATATATCAAAATATTTGTACGTATTTGATACACAATACATACATTAAAAAAAATGTATTTTAAATACAAATTCCAAAATACAAATGTATTTCAAATACGACCTGTTTTTGTGCGGAGGATAGGGACCGCATAACAGAAATTCTTTAAAAAAATATTTAATTTTTTATTCATACTGAGGATTTAATGGAATTTTTTGAAAAATCGCACATAAACAATTCTATATATAAAACCCGCATAAAAACAGGTTTGACTGTATTTTAAATATGTAATTCAAATTTACGTAATTTACATAAGCAAATTTTTTTAAATCGAAAATTTCTTGGGTAATCTTATATGAAAGTAACTGAAATTTGAATCTTATTGTCTGTAATTCACTCTTTTGGTTTTTATGGGTTTTACCAGGTTACCAGGTTAACCAGGTGGTTTTACCAGATTAAAAATATTTTTTTTGAAAAAACTCATTTTTTCAATTTAATTATTTTTTTAAAAGCTCTTATAATACAAAGTAATAAGTAATCTGTATATACTATGTCTATGCTAATCCCTGTATAAATGTTATTTTAATGATCAATCGCATTTTTATTAGTTAAATGAAACAAGTTGCTCAGAGGTTTTTGTAAAAATTATATCCGCCCTAAGCCTTATTTCTTAATTTTAAATAATTTTTTATCAAATATTTTTCATTTGCTCAAAATGGAATTGCTGTTTTTGTGTTGAAAAATAATACAAAACATTCATATATTATAATACTGATGATGTCTCATGAGGTTTTCCTCGGCAAAAACATTACATAGATTAATAAAACATAAAATACATTTTAAGATATAACAAAATAATATGTAGCTAGCTCTCTGCGATAATATTTTTGAAGAAGTTCAACAGGCGCGCACTGTCTATTTTTTGTGGGGGCCCGAGCTGAAAAGTTTGAAAACATCAAGCAGTCCAAACTGCTGAAACCAAAACAAACATGTCTTGCACGAAACAATTTAGAATTAAAATTTTTTTGGTCCTACTTTGAATTTATTTTTATTTTTGGAAAAATAAATGTTGTTTTATTTATTTCTACCATCTTCCTGCTTGGTGGGTTGTTGGACCACCGTCGTAGTAAAATACCGAAGGATTAAATTTCAAAGAACTTATTTTATTTTTGTGAAATATTCTTTTTCGTAATCACTAATCTGCTTTCTTGTTTTTTATTACATTCATTTTTTTTTAAATAATTTAACATATGTTAAATGTTTTAATGTGATAACATAAAATTTCACTTTATGCGAATATTTACTGGCTTAATTTTTAATGCTCAATAATTAAGATAACACATAATTCGCCATTTTTAATGCGTAACCACTTGAAAAATTATTTTTATAATATTACAATATGCAAATTAGTAATTATCAAAGCGCACCTAATTTGATTATTTATTTTATTTTGTACGGTTTGCAAGAATTATACAGGCGACGCTCTATTAATTTGTTATATATGGAAAATGTTTACCATTCTGTGGAGAAAATATTCGCAAACTGTTACGAAATCTTTTATGTAACAATAGTTTTTGTTAAATTGCTATTTCGTTAGTGAAATTCATTAAAACTACAATCTTGTGAGCGGGTATTCGGTATGCGTACTAATCAGAGTTTTATTGAGTGATTGAAAGAACCAATCACATTAAAGTATAAGAGAGAGAGAGAGAGAGAGAATAGATTCTTTCATTTTATTGGTTTTTGCAAACTCTCTTTGCTCTTATCTCGAATGATTCTAGTCAGGCTCTAGGAATAGCCAAACCATAAGTAGCAAATATTTTTCATACTTTCCAACCCTGTGGCCCGCCACTGCACGACATTATGAGAATAATCTATTGAACGTAACTTATTTTTAACGTACCTCAATTTAACGTGCATGAACTAAAAAGTTTTATTTTTACACAACCTTCCGAAAGTGTCCTTAAGCTTTGAATACCGCATGCTTGTACACAAGTTATTGTACAGTCTTTACGATGTGGTTCTAATTTTAAATGAAAGTGTTTCGTTCTGTCGTTTAAACCACCAAACAAATACATAATACATACCTCAACGAGGCAATTCTAAAATTATTTTGGTAATTTAATTTTAGAAAATATCGACCAGCGGCTTCCTCAGGAAACTCATGACGTCGATAAAATAGTATGGCGTAACATAACGTAGCGTAGCAATATTTGTTGCGTGGTACTGCTTCTGCGGAATAAATATTATATTTTGGGCTTTCTTTTGCAAAGATACAACATAAGTTCCCCTATGGGGGCACTCGGGTATTTAATACCTCAAAGTTGTAGCACCTTGTGAGAGGACCACCGGCTTTACGTGCCTTCGAAGCACAGAGAACAGCCATACAAAGTAAGTCCCTGTCCGGATTCGAACTGGGCGCCTTACGTTAGCAGTTGATCGCGCTAACAGCCTGGCTAATGACCTATACAAACATATGGAAACATACTAATGAGAAGGAATTGCCGCATTCTGTTCACTATACTTACTCCTAATGTGATATTTGCCAGTCGACTGTGATATTTGCCAGTCGACGAATTACGAGTTGATCCTTGAACTCCGTGGTCTGAGGATCCACATTTTCGAAGGCTGTTTTGGTTTAGGAATATTCTCAATAATCGGCGTGGTGTCGATAGCACCGATGTTAAAAACTGATAGAATACTTTCTCTTCCGTAAAGTATACACATAAAACACAGTATGGGCGGGGCTTAAGGTACGAATATAACCTATCAAACAAACGTATTACAATTTTGTTTTTAGCCTAAACGACAAAATTTTTAAATCGGTCATAGTTTGCATTTTTTTTCATTCTTTTTCAATCTTCCATTATTTCTTCAGAAAATTTTGAATTGTCAAGTCCGTGAAATCGTACCCGAGGAATCTGCTCTACTAACAGGTTTTAGCGTAACATCGATCTGAAACTGTCATAGAATTACGCAACGTTGTTTTATTCCAAATAATTAATTAATTAATGATTAATTCATAAGAACATTATTTGCTAAAATTTAACTTATTATTTATTTTGCTTAATTCTATTACTAAATGAAAACACTAATATTTATAGAATATTGCAGCCTCAAGTGATTTATTTATTCTGCGTTAGTAAAATTATAATTTCCAGGTAAACTTAACTAAAAGCGACTCTACAGTTTCTTAAACTAACACCTTTCCGAACCAGGAAGGTCGTCTTTTCCGGCGAAAGAGAAAAAACCTTGGCGTATAATGTAGAATAATATTACATAAAATTTTGAAAAAAGATCGCCGTATGTAAATTTTCCGAGGGGTCAACCGCTAGAGGAAAACGTGTACAATTAACTTTACACTTCACGTACTTATATAATTCAGCAGTAATTCACGAGACTTCACGTACTTCACCAGTAATTCATAGTACTTCGTCAATAATTCACGGTACTTCACCTAATTTATCGATACTTCATTGTATTTCACGTACTGCATCAGTATTTCAGAGATTTTCCAAGAATCCAAAATTTGAGCACTGGAGGCTGTAGACCCCCCGGATCGAGTACTTTTTTTTATCCAAAGTAAACTGAAAATTTCCCATTGCAGAGGCACTGGAAGATGTTCCACACTCCCCAGACCCCCCGCATTAAGTAGTTTATTTTTTATTTTGTTGCAGAGATCTGCCTCCCAGGGGGTACGGAATTTATAATTACGCAGTTTATTATTATTTGTCAGATTACGAATTAAACGCATTTACTTGGCCATAGCTAATTTTAATAAACTTGAGATATGCTCAAATACTTAATTTACTTTTAAAAAAAATAAATTATTTAAACCGGGGTTTGAGGTGTGGAACACCCTCCAGTGCCTCTGCAACGGAAATCTTCAGTTTACTTTGATAAAAAGTAAACTACTCGGTCTGGGGTTCTGCATGTTTTGCAATGTTCTTCATTCCAAAATTCCAAAATTTTATCAGAAGTAAACTAAAGATCTCCGTTGCAGAGATCTACCTCCCAGGGAGTACGGAATTTATAATTATGCAGTTTATGATTAGTTGTCAGATTATGAATTAAACACATTTACTTGGCCATAGCTAATTTTAAATAACTTGGGATATGCTTAAATATTTAATTCGCTTATAATAAAAATAAATTATTTAAACCGGTGGGTGTGGGTGTGTGAAACACCCTCTAGTGCCTCTGCAACTAACTAAACTTAATTTAGAAATTAGCTAAAGAAATCTAAGTTTAATTTAATTAATTGATTACTATTAAACTAGTGACTACCAAAACTTTTAATTAATAAAATAATGACCGCCAAAGGTCTATTCAACGTTTAAGATAAAGAAATGTTAAGAAAATCTACTGTACTTCATGTAATTCACCAAAAATTTACTAATTTTATGATACTTCACTTGTACTTCAATATGGTACATAACACGTAGTATTTTACCTACTATACACGTACTTCATTTACTTCACAAGTACTTTATGTATTTCACATGTACTTCATGTACTTCATATGAGATGTCATGTACTTCATGAGATGTGTACAAAAAACTTCACCAGCGGTTAACCTCTCGAAATTTTTACTAAAAGCTGTATTTCAAAATTGTTCATCGGTTATGTAGGGCGCGTTTGATTAGATTGTGCGGCTTAAAGGCAGCACTTACAGAAATTACTAGATGATAAGTAAATAAGTAATTCGGACCAGTAGTTTACTGACATTTTTATAATATTGATATTTGGCGGGTGGGTAGCTGGGCGAGCTCATTTAAACGCAAGTCAAGAACTGCTCAGATCAGAAACACTCAGCCTTGCTCAAGTTAATCCTTGCCATATTCGATGACAAACCCTGAGACTTCTCGAAGACTTATGCTATTGCAGAGGTTGGTTGGGTTAGGACCTCCCTCTTCCTCATTGTAAAAAACCCCGGCCAGAATGTTTGAGGAACTTCACAGAGTAGTGGACCCCATTATCTATTTTAACCACTGAGCCCACAGACCCGTGCTGCGTGACACCTCACGCTCACTTTCTTTTTATTCTCACTGGCAAAATAATTGATCAGGAAAGGATTTCCTGTTGAGATACAGAAAGCGCCCTTTTACGATGCACCACATTATTTTCTTGAAGTTTGAAGATCGACGTTGTTTCTAAGAAAACGTCTTTTTCCTGTTTGGTTCCGAAAACACGATTCGATATCTAATAGAAGGTTGTAGAGAGGCTTTATAAAGGATCGGTACGAAAGTGCTCATTTTTCTATTCGTTTTTTAAGTTTGTTAGGGGCTCTACCGCTCTGTATGCACTTTGGTTTGATTTTGTTAAAAATTATGTTTTTTGTAAACTAAAAATTCATGACAGCTTCCATTTTGAAGATAAAAAAATGTTCGTTACAAATTTCTCTATAGTTTTTGCTATAGACTAAGTTTAAGGTAGTCATTAGTTTAGTAATTAAGAACGAGAAACTTTCTTATGGCCTTCTCCCATCTTGGGAGGTTACACAAACTTTTTGCGTATTTTTTTTGATTGTTATTTATAAACCATTTGATTTTCTGAAATTCTGATTACTCTCCGCAATGCGTATGCCATATTATAATGTAATATAAGAAATCGTACCAAATTTAAATAAAATCGAATACGAAATAGTATCGATTAACCCACCCAAACTGTTTGTATTTTGATGTAACTTGAGAGACACGCCAGTTACAGGCAAGAAAACATAAGTGAAAGAGAAATATCAAGAATACATTTTTTTAAGTGTTTTTGCCAACCCGAAACTTTCCTTTTCATTATTTATGATATCCATTTTCCGAATTTTAACTATAAGCAGTGCGAAGTCATTTTTGGAATTAACATCTCTTGTTTGTTAGAAATGCAGCATATATATGATAAAATAACTAGTATTTGTAAAAGAAGGTTAATGATTCATAAATTAATTACGATCATTATAATTCGTATTGGTCATCGACATTAACTGAGTAAATACCCAACCGCAAAAAAATTTACAATCTGGTATAAGTAGCCGTGGGGTTTAAATTAAGGCTTTTATCGAGGTTTCGGGAAAACGGGGGTCATCTACTAATAATTGGGCAAACACATGGAGGTAGGATGGTGATATCTCTAAAATTGATACAAAAGATAACCAGGGATCTAGGAAAAATCTAATTTCTTGCTCAAAATCGAACCTTCATGTGTATGTTTCCATTCTTCCTAATTAGCCCAGTTATGAAAGCTTAACTCTTCTCTGATGACGATGGCACAGTGTGTGGCACACACAACACAAAAGGCATTTGGAGGAAGACACTCTCTGAAAGTTTTTTCATAACAAACTTTTGGCGGGCTAACACTTTCTAGCGGTTCAAGTGTTATTGCTTCCGTCATGTGCAATTATGGAATCCTTAAATTGAATGATTTTGAAAGAATGTCTAAACACATCACTTCCTATTAGCGTTAAATAAATCAATAGATACTACTGCAGAGCCATTTAATAGTTTCTTAGCACGAAATGCCTCTTATCCGTGGAAGCTCATCCACGACGTGAATAATTTCACATCGAGAGCAATTAACTTCGATAAAATTATCTTTTTTTGTACTACTAAATTTTTGTTTGTTTTAGAAACATCCCTAAAAATGGAATGTGGTGTAAGTGCGGGAGCTTATACAAACGGAACCTCCACACCAGCTGGAATCCTGGCCCACGACGTCCGCACGGAAAGATCGCCGGCAAAGGCTGGCCTTCACGTAAATTTCAGTGACAAGAGTGAGGTGAAAGAACGCAGAGAAAAATTTCTTACGGCCAAATATGGAAATCATCAGATGAGCCTAATTAGGAAAAGACTGGCAGTTGAAATGTGGCTTTATGAAGAACTCAAAAAATTGTACACCACCCCGGTGAGTAATTTCAAATTTTTTATGGGAAAAGTGTTTTTTATGAGCAGGAAGAAAGTATTCTTACAAAAGTTATAATTAATTTTATCAATTTACATAAAAATTATCGTCACGCAACATTTTCCTAATGACTCTCTCAAGGTGCTGAAGCTTTACAGATAGGAAGAGCCATATTTCTTTCAACTTCCGATTATTCAAATTTTTTTAATTATGTCCCCCCTCCTCACGGCAGAATATTTTTACTCTCAAGAGTGACATATTGGCAAGTTCCAATATTTGCGCATTAATTTCTGAATTATGTGCTTTGATATTAATTGGAATACATTAGTACTGTAAAGTAGTTATTGAACCCTTTTATTAGTGAGAGCTGAGAGGTTAAACAATACACAATCGATGTCAATAGTGAAGAGTCTGTCAATAAAAAATTAATTAATATGCTCGAATAGAAGATTTTTATCGTTTGTGGCTTTAGATATGCCGAGAAGGACACTTTTTGTAAATATTTTTACAATAATTAATGTTTTTTCCAGCGAAAAGCACTTTTGGGAACCGCGGATTTTACAATGAACTAGTATTTGCATGTTTCTATAAATAATTGCAAACTGTTAGGCAATACGCCAGTTTTCCAATCCTTCGCGATTTTATCTAAACTCTTAATATAATATTTAAACAATTGGAAAGGATATCAATGTTTAATTTTATCAAATCAATCAATCGCGCTATTGACATTAAGTATCGCGAGTACTTAAAACAAAACAATATCGAATCCAATGTTGACATACCAAAATCAATTCATTCGCCGAAAGCGTGAACGTTGAGCAGGAAAATCGAAAACTTTAATTATTACAGTATGAAGGAATTCTCAAGATAATTTCTTCCTAATTTTGTTCTCTTTTGCTTTTCATTCGGCTCTTCGGAAGTCTCGTGAAACTTTAAATGGTCGTTGAACTCTTCGAACCATAGCAAACTATAATAAATACTTAAACAGATGAGTCTGTAGAACAAATATGGTAATTACTTCAAACGAGAATAAAGATGCTCTCATAACATCGCATTTCAGACAAGAAGCATTAACGCAGAGGCGTATCAAGATTTTAGAAAACGCAACTTGATCCAATCGAATCCGGTTGTAAATTTTTTAGTTACACACCTGAATTCCTGCGAGCAAATCGATTATTGTGGAACTTCATGAATCAGTGTTGCAGTATGCACCTTCGATAACGAAGATTAAAAAATATTGATTTTAGTCATCGTCTAAAAATTCCTAGCAGCTTTATTCATCGGAGGATTTATTTTTCTTTTAATATTTCTTTCAAAATTGAGACACATAAAACCGCCGGTTATTGCAAGGGAATACGAAACCCCGTGGAATTACGAATCCTCCAGCAGTAAATTCTTACATTACTTTTTGTGCAGTGCCTTTACATTTAAATTTTTTCATCAGATTTTTCTCGTGCAAAGTTGACGATGTTGGTTATTGAACTTCTTCCTAACTGCGCCTACATTTGAATAACTGAAAGCTATTCTAATTTATGAAATTTGCAACCAAGATAGTTTGCTGCTTTCATGGTGTGATAATATGGAAGCTCACTTGAGAATAATTAGATTCGCTGAGTGTGAATCCGAGTTTGTCTGATGTTCTTACTAGCTAACCCAGCTGGGTTCATTTAAACAGCCCACGTATAACACGTACTACAAGGGAGAAAATATTTCAACGTGAAAATTTTTATCCCTTGACAGGCAGATCGATCGAAAATGGAACTTTTATTTCAGAAGGTATTGTATTTCTTTCACTTTGTCTACATTCCGTAGGTATTAGGTGAGACAAAGTGTGTGCGTCTTTGAAAAGCTTAGTTTTAAAAATCAATAGTACTTTTCCTCGGTTATCATATCCCTATTGCTCAGCACCAGGGGAAGCTTCTTAAATTTGAGGTTAATTACCTTTGGTATTTAAATTATTCAAGGCTGACCTTATTAGAACCATCGATTGAATTGTCGAGATTATACTGGATGGATCCATCTTGCCCATTGCATGGATATAAAATGGAAATAATTGGGGAAATAATCGTCTGCAAATTACTTGAACAGATCCAAATGCCTGAGAAACGGGAGTAAATTACCATAATATTGCCATTTCCCTATGTTTGGGTGTGAGTAGACCAGTGATTGTTTTGCAGACTGATGAAGACCACTATTTGAAACCGGTTAGATAATGAGCAAACATCATCGCATTTTTAAGAAATTTCCTTTTCCAATTGACTAGTCTTCCAGGTATTTGTCGGTTACTCATAGGTATTTTATCTACATACGTAAACCAAAACGAAAGTTACAATGTTTACTCTTCCATTCGGCCAGCTGGATCGCCCACACCTTTGCATTAAAAATTCATTCCACGTAACAAATAAGCTTTTGGCAGATTTTCAGGGACTTTCCAATTATTTTACAGTTATAATGAATGACACGTTGATGTTTTTCGACTGTTAGTGTTACAGAAATTTTTATTGGTACTGCATTGCATGCATAAGATTAAGTGGGCGAAACTTTTATTACAAATTGTGTAACAAAATAAGTCGTTAATTGGAATAAAATCCATGTAATTATAACGAAATGACTTATTCAACCTCGGCGTAATTGAATCATTAATTTTATGAAAATGGCTTTCTTGAACCATGCGTGCAACCAAAGGTTGCAAACCCAACGCCGAGCTCCACCATAATACTTCTTGCTCTGTGAATAACTTCAACTGATTTATTAATAGAATACGGATACGGGCGCATAGGTACAGCATTTCAAAAAGTTTCCAAGCATATGCAAATATATTGTTTATTTATTCGGCTAATATAATCAGTACGGCTCGTCGAACAAATTACTTTGGAGATAAAAGCGGATGTTAATAAACTTGACCTGATATCATCATCTACATCATATAAAGCAATATTACACAGGAAACCGTACTGTTGTGGTATTTAACACGTGTCATATCCTTCATTATGCATTAATCTTTTAAGTAAACCCAAATTAACGTGTTAAATCGTTCGAAATCTCGAAACGTTTCGGCAATCAGTTCACTGTCAAGATTAGTAGAGCAGCAAGAACTTCCAAAGTTTACTACTCAAATTTTTGCCATTGCAACTTGTTGCTCTAGACCATCATCGCAGACGAAAAGGTTTTGCAAAGGTAATTTCAAAATTGAAAGCAAAGGTCATTTGAAACACTTTTTCCTTTTCGAAGGCATCAATTTTTTGGCGACGTTGAAATACTAAAACGCAAATTTGCCAAAATGTAGCTTTCAAACAAATTTGTGACCTTGTCTTTCCAAAAATAAATTGAGTTTACGTCAATTGCAATCATGGGTCGCTAATTTAAAAATTGACAATTATATTATTCTGAAGGTGCGAATTCGATAGAACGCATTAAAGTTAAAATAATGTAATATGCAATAAAATTTTAAATTTCCTCGTTGCAGGTCTAAAATTCTTCATCTTATGTTGCTTCAAAACTTCGTTTAATAATCATTTGATACCGAAGGCCATAAGTTTGCAAATCTTTGCAATTTAAATCTGGTTGACGGTATAACCACCAGACACCCTTTTGAGATTTATTAATTAAATTTGAGTCGTTAAATTTTAAATATCATTTAAATTGCATTTTTAAATATTTTTACTATTTTAAATAGTGCAATTGTCACGCCTAGCATACATAGGAAACCGTCAGTGTTTGCCATAAGATCTACCTTTGAAAGATCGATTTTGACTCGAGGTATGTTTAACAAGTTTTCCGATGCCGAAGGCATCGGTTCCATCAGCGTTTATATTTGTTAGTAAATATAAAATATTAAGTTATCCGGTTGTAAAACGTTAAATAAATGATCGATATCATCGATCCAATCGATAGAGATTCGTTTGAGCTCCAATGAGCTTCTATTTTCATTTTTGTAATTTCAGTCTTAAAAAAGCATGTGAGGCCAGAGAAAATTTCCTCTGCTATTTTTGTCTTTTTTAATAATAATAGTCCTGGTCACACCAAAAATAAGATCAAGAGTCCTAGATCAAGTAGCCGTATAATTTTAAACTTAATAAATCGACAGTAATTCATCAAACTTGAAATTGATCAACTTGGCAACGTCGCATTTACACATATTTACGTACGATAATATTTATAACGTCTTAATTTTACACTTATGTTGTATTGTGATAATTGTGGCCACTCACTTACACGGATTTTGTAATAAAATATTTATGGCGGAGGAGCCACAATCGAAAAATAGTTATAACTTCCTTTACTCGGAGGGTATCTTGAAACTTTCAAGTTCTATAGCTTGCTAACGAGATGGCGCGTCATCTGTCTTAAGGATTTCATAAGTGTCACAATTGAGGTCAATTCATGGGTTGTCAGAAGTATTGTGAGACCTGTAATGGTGTGTGTGTGTGTTGTGTGTTGTGGTCAAATTTTGTGTGCGACCTACAGCAAAACTAATAGGAATTTTCAAACAAAATTTTGGATTTTGTATCCTTATATTGAGACTTAGAGCTGATTAGATTTTGGCTAAAATTGATTCACGGAACTATTTTTTTATTTTTTAAATTTTATTATTTAATATTAGTTTTAATTAATATTTCAAAACTAATAAGAATTTCAAAACGAAATTTAGGATTTAGCATACTTATGTCGAGATTTAAAACAGATTAAATTTTAGTTAAAATTGTTTTATAAAACTATTGTTTTTATTTTTTAAGTTTTATTATTTAATATTAGTCTTTATTTAATATTTTAAAAACTAACAGAATTTTCAAAACCAAATTTGATATTTCCTATCTTTATAGCTGGAGTTAAAGTTATTTAAATTTTGGTTAAAATTGGTTCATGGGAACTATTTTTTTAATTTTTTAAATCTTATTATTTAATATTAGTTTTAATTAATATTTCAAAAGTAATCGAATTTCTAAACTAAATTTAGGTTTTCGCATATTTTAATCGATATTTAGAACTGATTAAATTTTAGTTAAAATTTGTTTATAAAAACTATTGTTTTTATTATTTTAAATTTTATTATTTAATATTAGCCTTTATTTAATATTTTAAAAACTAAAAGGATTTTCAAAACTAAAGTTGAAATTTGTTATGTTTATGGCAGGAATTAGAGCTGATTAAATTTTGGATAAAATTGGTTCATGGAAGCAATTTTTTAAATCTTTTATTTATTATTAGTTTTATTAAATATTTCAAAACTAATGAGAATTTCAAAACTAAAGTTGGTATTTTGTATCTTTATATTTAGACTTAAAGCTGATTAGATTTTGAGTCACATTGCTTAATGGAAAATATCTTTTTCTTTTATTATTAAAATTATTTTTAATATTTAATAAAAGTATGATAAAGTCATGGGCATGGCCACATCCGATTTTTAAGTGTTTTTGCCAACCCGAAACTTTCCTTTTCATTATTTATGATATCCATTTTCCGAATTTTCACTATAAGCATCGCGAAGTCATTTTTGGAATTAACTTCTCTTTTTTGTTAGAGATGCATGATAATGTATGATAAAATAATTAGTATTTGTAAAAGAAGGTTAATGATTCATAAATTAATTACGATCATTATAATTCGTATTGGTCATCGACATTAACTGAGTAAATACCCAACCGCAAACAATTTTACAATCTGGTATAAGTAGCCGTGGGGTTTAAATTAAGGCTTTTATCGAGGTTTCGGGAAAACGAGGGTCATCGACTAAGAATTGAGCAAACACATGGAGGTAAGATGGTGATATCTCTAAAATTGATACAAAAGATAACCAGGGATCTAGGAAAAAATCTAATTTCTTGCTCAAAATCGAACCTTCATGTGTATGTTTCCATTCTTCCTAATTAGCCCAGTTATGAAAGCTTAACTCTTTTCTGATGATGGTGGCACATTGTGTGGCATAGAAACAGGCATTTGGAGGAAGACTTTCCGAAGGCTTTTTCATAACAAACTTTTGGCGGGCTAACACTTTCTAGTGGTTAAAGTGTTATTGCTTCCGTCACGTGCAATTACGGAATCCATAAATTGAATGATTTTGAAAGAATGTCTAAACACATCACTTCCTATTAGCGTTAAATAAATCAATAGATACTACTGCAGAGCCATTTAATAGTTCCTTAGCACGAAATGCTCCTTATCCGTGGAAGCTCATCCACGACGTGAATAATTTCACATCGAGAGCAATTAACTTCGATAAAATTATCTTTTTTTGTACTACTAAATTTTTGTTTGTTTTAGAAACATCCCTAAAAATGGAATGTGGTGTAAGTGGGAGCTTATACAAACGGAACCTCCACACCAGCTGGAATCCTGGCCCACGACGTCCGCACGGAAAGATCGCCGGCAAAGGCTGGACTTCACGTAAATTTCAGTGACAAGAGTGAGGTGAAAGAACGCAGAGAAAATTTCTTACGGCCAAATATGGAAATCATCAGATGAGCCTAATTAGGAAAAGACTGGCAGTTGAAATGTGGCTTTATGAAGAACTCAAAATTGTACACCACCCGGTGAGTAATTTCAAATTTTTTATGGGAAAAGTGTTTTTTATGAGCAGGAAGAAAGTATTCTTACAAAAGTTATAATTAATTTTATCAATTTACATAAAAATTATCGTCACGCAACATTTTCCTAATGACTCTCTCAAGGTGCTGAAGCTTTACAGATAGGAAGAGCCATATTTCTTTCAACTTCCGATTATTCAAATTTTTTTAATTATGTCCCCCCTTCTCGTGGCAGAATATTTTTACTTTCAAGAGTGACATATTGGCAAGTTCCAATATTTGCGCATTAATTTTCGAATTATGTGCTTTGATATTAATTGGAATACATTAGTACTGTAAAGTAGTTATTGAACCCTTTTATTAGTGAGAGCTGAGAGGTTAAACAATACACAATCGATGTCAATAGTGAAGAGTCTGTCAATAAAAATTAATTAATATGCTCGAATAGAAGATTTTTATCGTTTGTGGCTTTAGATACAGTAGCGCTCATAAAAATGGTTGCACTCAATTTTTAGCAAAATTAATAAAAGCAAAACTTATTTTGCAAATTGTTGTATCATTCCTAAAAGTAAGTAGGCTAATACAGATTTTGACGTATAAAATTTAATGTTGGTAATAACGTGAACACTATAAAAATAAAATTATTTCTTATTCAGTATCCAAAAGTAAAGTGGCATATTCTTTAAAACGTCAAAAACTGTAAATAAAATTAATTTTTTCGAAATAAAATTGTTAGAGTAGTTGCTTCAACAGTAAGAATCATGGTAAAGACGAAAGAATATTCCGAAGATCTGAAAAATGCAATTTTGAAATCATTGAAAAATGGAGACTCTTTAAGGACAGCAGAACGCAAATTTGGTATACCAAATCAAACTATAGGTCGTTGGATCCGTAAAATAAACCAATATGGATCAGTGGCCAATCGACCAAGAACCGGGCGACCACGAAAAACAACCGGACGGGAAGATAAAATGATCGTTCGTGATGCGGTAAAGAATCCTCGTTTAACAGCTACCGAAATTGTCCGTGATTTTAACGAGAATCGCGAAGATAATATTAGTGTTTCGACAGTGAAACGTCGACTGAAGTCAGCTGGACTATTTGGTAGGCGTCCTTCTAAGAAACCAATAATTTCGAAGAAGAATCGGATAGCCCGATTAAAATTTGCCAAAGATCACTTAAACTGGGGAGTTCAAGAATGGTCTAAAATTCTTTGGAGCGATGAGAGCAAATATAATTTGTTTTCTTCTGATGGTATTAAGTATATTCGACGTCCAGTAAATAAAAGATATGATGTTAAGTATCAGGTTCCCACTGTAAAACACGGCGGTGGAAGTGTCATGGTGTGGGGCTGCTTTTCCCGTGATGGTGTTGGACCTATACACTTAATCGATGGTATTATGGATCGGTTTACGTATGCTGACATATTAAAAGATCACATGCTACCACATGGGAAGAGAATAATGCCACGCGGCTGGATGTTTCAGCAAGATAATGACCCGAAACATGCTTCAAAGCATGTTAAAGAATACATGGCGAAGGCTAATATCCGCCTACTTGAGTGGCCTAGTCAGTCTCCTGACTTAAATCCTATAGAGCATTTGTGGGAAGAGCTCGAGCGACAAATTAGAAGTGGGACATACCAAAATAGGAGTCAGTTATGGGAAGCTTTAAGGAGAGAATGGCAAAAGATTCCATTAGAGCGTTTAGTAAAGCTTGTTGACTCTATGCCTTCTCGATGCAAAGCAGTTATAGCCGCAAAAGGTTATGCAACAAAGTATTAATTGTTTTTAATATTTATATTTTCAATAAAATACATTAAATTTTGTTTTAAGTGCTTTTAAAAATACTTTATTATAAGAAAATATTTCCTATTTTGAGATTTTTAAATTTTACTTGTTTATAAAATTTTTCAAATAATTTTAATTATGTGTTATAATTCCAAGGTATTTAAAGAATAAATTTTGAAAATTTAGAAAAATTTCCTTGAAATTTAAAAAAGTTATCACAAAAAAACTAAGTGCAACCATTCTTATGACCGCTACTGTATGCCGAGAAGGACACTTTTTGTAAATATTTTTACAATAATTAATGTTTTTCCAGCGAAAAGCACTTTTGGGAACCGCGGATTTTACAATGAACTAGTATTTGCATGTTTCTATAAATAATTGCAAACTGTTAGGCAATACGCCAGTTTTCCAATCCTTCGCGATTTTATCTAAACTCTTAATATAATATTTAAACAATTGGAAAGGATAACAATGTTTAATTTAATCAAATCAATCAATCGCGCTATTGACATTAAGTATCGCAAGTACTTAAAACAAAACAATATCGAATCCAATGTTGACATACAAAATCAATCCACTCGCCGAAAGCGTGAACGTTGAGCAGGAAAATCGAAAACTTTAATTATTACAGTATGAAGGAATTCTCAAGATAATTTCTTCCTAATTTTGTTCTCTTCTGCTTTTCATTCGGCTCTTCGGAAGTCTCGTGAAACTTTAAATGGTCGTTGAACTCTTCGAACCATAGCAAACTATAATAAATACTTAAACAGATGAGTCTGTAGAACAAATATGGTAATTACTTCAAACGAGAATAAAGATGCTCTCATAACATCGCATTTCAGACAAGAAGCATTAACGCAGAGGCGTATCAAGATTTTAGAAAACGCAACTTGATCCAATCGAATCCGGTTGTAAATTTTTTAGTTACACACCTGAATTCCTGCGAGCAAATCGATTATTGTGGAACTTCATGAATCAGTGTTGCAGTATGCACCTTCGATAACGAAGATTAAAAAATATTGATTTTAGTCATCGTCTAAAAATTCCTAGCAGCTTTATTCATCGGAGGATTTATTTTTCTTTTAATATTTCTTTCAAAATTGAGACACATAAAACCGCCGGTTATTGCAAGGGAATACGAAACCCCGTGGAATTACGAATCCTCCAGCAGTAAATTCTTACATTACTTTTTGTGCAGTGCCTTTACATTTAAATTTTTTCATCAGATTTTTCTCGTGCAAAGTTGACGATGTTGGTTATTGAACTTACTTCCTAACTGCGCCTACATTTGAATAACTGAAAGCTATTCTAATTTATGAAATTTGCAACTAAGATAGTTTGCTGCTTTCATGGTGTGATAATATGGAAGCTCACTTGAGAATAATTAGATTCGCTGAGTGTGAATCCGAGTTTGTCTGATGTTCTTACTAGCTAACCCAGCTGGGTTCATTTAAACAGCCCACGTATAACACGTACGGAGTAGAGAAAATATTTCAACGTGAAAATTTTTATCCCTTGACAGGCAGATCGATCGAAAATGGAACTTTTATTTCAGAAGGTATTGTATTTCTTTCACTTTGTCTACATTCCGTAGGTATTAGGTGAGACAAAAGTGTGTGCGTCTTTTGAAAAGCTTAGTTTTTAAAAAATCAATAGTACTTTTCCTCGGTTATCATATCCGTATTGCTCAGCACCAGGGGAAGCTTCTTAAATTTGAGGTTAATTACCTTTGGTATTTAAATTATTCAAGGCTGACCTTATTAGAACCATCGATTGAATTGTCGAGATTATACTGGATGGACCATCTTGCCCATTGCATCGATATAAAATGGAAATAATTGGGGAAATAATCGTCTGCAAATTACTTGAACAGATCCAAATGCCTGAGAAACGGGAGTAAATTACCATAATATTGCCATTTCCCTATGTTTGGGTGTGAGTAGACCAGTGATTGTTTTGCAGACTGATGAAGACCACTATTTGAAACCGGTTAGATAATGAGCAAACATCATCGCATTTTTAAGAAATTTCCTTTTCCAATTGACTAGTCTTCCAGGTATTTGTCGGTTACTCATAGGTATTTTATCTACATACGTAAACCAAAACAAAAGTTACAATGTTTACTCTTCCATTCGGCCAGCTGGATCGCCCACACCTTTGCATTAAAAATTCATTCCACGTAACAAATAAGCTTTTTGGCAGATTTTCAGGGACTTTCCAATTATTTTACAGTTATAATGAATGACACGTTGATGTTTTTCGACTGTTAGTGTTACCGAAATTTTTATTGCTACTGCATTGCATGCATAAGATTAAGTGGGCGAAACTTTTTATTACAAATTGTGTAACAAAATAAGTCGTTAATTGGAATAAAATCCATGTAATTATAACGAAATGACTTATTCAACCTCGGCGTAATTGAATCATTAATTTTATGAAAATGGCTTTCTTGAACCATGCGTGCAACCAAAGGTTGCAAACCCAACGCCGAGCTCCACCATAATACTTCTTGCTCTGTGAATAACTTCAACTGATTTATTAATAGAATACGGATACGGGCGCATAGGTACAGCATTTCAAAAAGTTTCCAAGCATATGCAAATATATTGTTTATTTATTCGGCTAATATAATCAGTACGGCTCGTCGAACAAATTACTTTGGAGATAAAAGCGGATGTTAATAAACTTGACCTGATATCATCATCTACATCATATAAAGCAATATTACACAGGAAACCGTACTGTTGTGGTATTTAACACGTGTCATATCCTTCATTATGCATTAATCTTTTAAGTAAACCCAAATTAACGTGTTAAATCGTTCGAAATCTCGAAACGTTTCGGCAATCAGTTCACTGTCAAGATTAGTAGAGCAGCAAGAACTTCCAAAGTTTACTACTCAAATTTTTGCCATTGCAACTTGTTGCTCTAGACCATTATCGCAGGCGAAAAGGTTTTGCAAAGGTAATTTCAAAATTGAAAGCAAAGATCATGAAAAACTTTTTTTTTTACCAATACTTCCTTTTCGAAGGCATCAATTTTTTGGCGACGTTGAAATACTAAAACGCAAATTTGCCAAAATCTCTCTTTCAAACAAATCTGTGACCTTGTCTTTCCAAAAATAAATTGAATTTACGTCAATTGCAATCATGGATCGCTAATTTAAAAATTGACAATTATATTATCCTAAAGGTGTGAATTCGATGGAACGCATTAAAGTTAATAATTTCCACATAATTTCCACATTCCTAAAATTCTTCATCTTATGTTGCTTCAAAACTTCGTTTAATAATCATTTGATACCGAAGGCCATAAGTTTACAAATTTTTGCAATTTAAGTCTGATTAATTAAATTTGAGTCGTTAAATTTTGAATATCATTTAAATTGCATTTTTAAATATTTTTACTATTTCGAATAGTGCAATTGTCACGCCTAGCATACATAGGAAACCGTTGGTGTTTGCCATAAGATCTACCTTTGAAAGATCGATTTTGACTCGAGTATGTTTAACAAGTTTTCCGATGCCGAAGGCATCGGTTCCATCAGCGTTTATATTTGTTAGTAAATATAAAATACTCCAATTCAAAATTATTTCTAACCCTAAAAAGTGTAACATTGTGCTTAATTTATTATAATGTTTAAATTTGTTCTGCATCGCTTCGATTGGAACTTCTTACAATTGCAGTTACTCCTTTCTATTTAATTTCGATATTAAAATAATATACACATTATGCATTTTATACTTATAAAGTAAATAATCATCATAAATTTGTAAATGTAAATAAATGTTGAATGATTTAACATGTTTGCCATTTTCATCAGGCTCAGAGTAGACAGGCGGGTAAAGAGGGAAAAGCCCGGTAGACCGGTGTTTTTTGAAGCCAGAGGCTAGAAATATTTTGACTATTTTTTGGATATAGATTTTTTACATGGTAAAACGTAAAACAGTTTTCCCTTTCTCAACCAATAAGAGAAAAATGTTACACCAAGAGGGTAGTTCTCTTGTTTACAATAAATAGGTTTAACCCCTACCCTTGCATTGGCTATTGCATTGAAGGCGTGTGTACTTATCAGAATATGAGACATACAAACATAAAATATAGCAAGTTAAAGTGAACCCAGGCTGAGGGCCTGATGTTCACAAAATCAAACTATCAATGCCGCTTCCATTGAGGATGGAAAAGCGCCCAAACCAAAATTACAGTTTGAATTGCCTGACGGGAAAAAACAAACAATTAAAACTCGCTGCCCGTCGACTACAATAACAGTCGACACAAAAATGCCAGCAGGATTTTATCATTGAATAACAAGCATTGCACATCCTTAAAGCTTTAAAACTCACCAAGCTCCGCACAAGAAAATCGTATTTATCTCGTCAAAAATATTCTTTGTCATTGAGAATCCTTCTAACTTTGGTATATTCCTGGTTCAATGTTAACCAACTCGGGCTTTGCATAAAACTAAAGAACGCACAAAAATCTTATTAAACAAATGAGAAATACCTGTAATCGGTCTTATTAATCAAAATCATTGAACGCAGGACAATTCATTATCAAACGCAGCCTTGAACGTTTATTAAATAAAAATGTGGCGAGAGTCACATTCGGTGTCGGTCGATCCAAGATGAAAACCTTTCGGAAGCGGATAAAGAGCGCACTTCGAGTACCCAAACAAAGAACGGTAGCTTCCACCAGGGAGTCATCTATTCCACGGAAAAGTTGGGAGCACACATTAAGGGACCATGTCGGTAGAGCTACCATACGCTGGCGGTGGCCACGTCCATTGCACAGTAAGGGCTCACAGCAGACCAAGGAGTCAACCGCTAGAGGAAATCGTGTACAATTAACTTTACACTTCACGTACTTCATCATAATTCTCCATACTTCTTACAGAAGAGACTTACAGAAATACCAAAATTTGAGCACTGGGGGGTGTTCCACACCCCAGACCCCCCGGATTGAGTAGATTATTTTTATCAGAAGTAAACTAAAGATCTCCCGTTGCAGAGGCACTAGAGGGTGTTTCACTCCCTCTCATCCCCCGGATCAAGTAGTTTATTTTTTATCAGAAGTAAACTGAACTCTCCTGTTGCAGAAATCTACCTCCCAGGGAGTACGGAATTTATAATTAGGTAGTTTATAATTAATTGTCAGATTACGAATTAAACACATTTACTTGGCCATAGCTAATTTTAATAAACTTGAGATATGCTTAAATATTTAATTCACTTTTAATAAAAATTAATTATTTAAACCGGGGGGTCTGGGGTGTGGAACACCCTCCAGTGCTTCTGCAACGGGAGATCTTCAGTTTACTTCTGATAAAAAGTAAACTACTCGGTCTGGGGTTCTGCATGTTCTGCAATGTTCTTCATTCCAAAATTTGTGCACTGGAAGGTGTTCTACAACCCCTCCTTAGTACTTCATGTACTTCATTAGATGTGTACAAAAAACTTCACTAGCGGTTAACCCCTCGCAGCAGACCCTCCCGGACATTCCAACATCCCGACCATAAGCACCTTTCTTCCATAAAAAATAACAACCGACTATCTGGATCCGTCCACCAATTAAGATAACAAAAACTATAAAAAAACATAAAAAAACATGGCGTTATAATTCGGTGGCTAACACTTTCCAATTCAAGAACCGACTCCAAATACATCAAGCCACCACATGGATAGATTAACCAGCATCCAAAAATGTAGTCGGGCCATTTAAATTATTTAATTCATTGGAATTTAACGCTAAACATATCTGAAGTTGTTACTCTACCTGAACCTTGCTGATAACATTCAATTTAAAACAAATAATTTTCAATGTATTTAAAATAAAATGTAAAATACTATTAAATTTAGGGCGTTCCAAAAGTGGATGATGTTAAAAAAATCAAATGCAATATAAAATATCGCAAAGTTGCAAAATAATGTGTAAAATGTAGTTGATTGGCCCCTTTGAAAGTAATATAAAGCTGAAGGAACCGACATGGACATGGAAAAAACGTCGTAAAGAGGCTCAAAAGGTTTTTAAGGGTAGATTCAAAAAACTTCACTTTAAAATTTCGTACAATGCAAAATACAATATTTACGTGAATACTTTCTCCCCAAATAAGATTTTCTCATCAAAATGTATTAGAAGCAGTAAAACAACTGCCGTTTTTAGTTTCTGAGGGTAAAAAGCACCAAAGGAACTTACTTTTCATTTTATTTAAAAACAATTCAGAAATTTGCTTCCCGTTTTATTGGACAATAAAGATCGTATACGTATAATTTGACCCCCAGTAATTTGATCCCGGTAATTTTATAACCTCGGCAAATCTCGGATCCACCCTAAAATCAATATTCAGACGAATAGGCGAAGAGACGGTCATTGGTTTGGTTGTTAGCGCGATCAACTGCTAACGTAAGACCCCCCGGTTTGAATCCGGGTAGAGGATTACATTGTATGGCCGTCTTCGTGCTTCAGAAGGCACGTAAAGACATGTTTCGAAAAAGTTAAAAAAAAATAGAAAAAATTTAAATTGTGATATCAATATTGTCACAGATCTCTTTTTTTATAATTAAGACCGTTTAAAGAGTGATTCACCTGTCGAGGTTAGGTTTACTGTTAAGTAAAATTACCGAGGGGTAAAATTACCGGAGGGAAAAGTACCGGGGACGAAATTACCGGGGATCAAATTACTGGGGATCAAATTACTGGGGATCAAATTACTGGGGATCAAATCACTTCTAGTACCAATAATAATTCATTTGAATGCGTAGAGCTGGAAAAACTAGTTCGAGATTGGCGGAAACGTCGTAAAGTGGCTCAAAGGTCACAGCAAATCTTTGCAAGGGTGGATTCCAAAAACTTCACTTTCAACATTCATAAAATGTAGAATATAATATTTTTGTGAATTCTTTCCAGGCTAATAAAAATGTTTTCATCGAATTGTATTAGAAGCAGTGAAGAAATGCTTGTTTTCAAACTTTTAATTTTTGAAGTCAAAAACTTTATTTTTCAAAAATCGTTAAAACTTAGCTATCTTTTTTGTTATTTAAAAGGATGTACCTACTATGATGCGTGGCCCAGAAAAACATGATGCAGATGTCGCCAAATAGACCCAATGTGGAATTAAAAATTGTAATTTTTATAACTTTCAGTGTTTTCAAGGAATTTCAAAAATTCCTTGTTCGTTTTATTACATATTGGATTGGAATACAGGAAAATGCGCCTGAGACTGGGGTTAACGTCGCAAAGTAGCTTAAAAATGTTGGTGGATTCTCCTCCAACATGAGGAAACCCTTATAAAATAAAAAAGACTGTTTGTTCATTTTGCTACATAATTTTTTTGTGATAAAAAAAGTCTTGAAACTAGGACCTCTCAAAGAAGTTGCCCGGTCACTAAATTATCGCCAATACGGGCCTGGTTTTCATCTTCTAAAATAAAATTTCAAAAATTGTACATTAAATGTTGTTCGAGTTCAGATCGCAATGAAGTCTGCAAGAATAAAAAAATAGCTATAATTAATATATTAAGGAAGTTAACCCAAGTTCTTGTCGATCTAACCTTTCACTAATTACGTCCGATTCAATTAAGTTATTTGCCTTGCAAAAGAGGATTCTGCTTGTTTTAATTTATTTTTAAATCAAACGTGTTAACAGTTTAAGAAAGATGTCCACTTTTCTGCTACTCACCTCGATTGAATCTTCAATGTTGCATTATTCACCAGTATACACAACTGGAGGGGGGGGGGCAGCAACCGTTGAATTCAAAGTCCAACGTTAAATATTATTGTATATTATTTTTAATCTGATCATTGGTTGCTATATTTTTTATAATATCATGCTGTGACAATAGACTGGGCGATAAATGAATAGAGTATTGCGGCCGCGAGGCCGCTTTTCACTATCTGGTTGTAATATAAAATTGAACTGTTAATTTTTTTTAGTAACAAAAATTATTTACGGAACATATTGATTTGTTTATTTTTAATATATTACTGTTGATATTTGAAAAATAAATAAGTACTAGATATAGATTATTTCATTCAGTTGCGGATTTACCCAGAAGCTTATGAGCTTCCGGCTTCTGATATATTATGGCAGCGGATCGAAACTTTGTAGATAACTTATAAGTTCGATTTTAATGTTTTATAAAAGTACAGAATTTCCACCAGTTTAAACTTTTCTTATTGTATGTTTCAAATAAATATGAATATTTTATCAAAATTAGAAAAACAAACAAAACGGTTGAAGATAAATCACTTATCACATTTCCAAGGTGATTTTAATTCCGGAAACAATCATTCAAATTTGCCTGATATGTAAATAAGCAACAATATTATGCCGTTTTGCTTGATATAATAGTAATTTGTGTATTAAGGGCGCAAAACAATATACTATTGCAGCTCTTGAAAACATTTGTAATTGGCTGCCTTCCTTTCTTTTATTCCCAACCCAAAAGGTTGTTAAGAAGGTCGAAAGGAATATTTGCATTTGTTTAAAAAAATTCATTAAATCCTCTAGGTCTAAACAATATCATAAATTACTCACCCGCTAATAGCCAGGAAAGCATTCTGCTCACTAGATCTGAATGACTTTGTAACGAACTTGCAGCTTTTAAAAGAATTCAATAGTCCTACTCTTTCTCTCTCTTTTCAAAAAAAAAAATTCAATTGACTCGCAGATGTATGTAAATGCATTTGAGAGAATCAATAATCTCCAAAAAATTACAATAACTAATTTACTAAGAGCGAAAGTATCACTAATATAAGTTTTGTTGTTGTTGAATTTCATGTTTTTAATTTTTAGACAAATCTGTTTTGGATATCTCAAACATACTTTCTAACGGAAAATGCTTTCGAAAAAACGTGTTTTTACTAAGCATCAGCTACGAAAATTATTCAAAGTGTTCGAGAGCTTTTTTATTTCAAAATCTGGCGTCGTAAGCCACGTCTCCGGTGCCATGAAAATATCCATCAATTATGTACTCCAACTCTTCGAAGTAGGATTTGCTTTGGGTAAACTAGATATTTTTTCCTATAACGGATTATGTTTCATCATAAATTAGAGCTCTGCTGCTTTGGAGGTAGATATCATGTAATTATGTGACATAGCACTATGATCTGTTTTTCGTACGCCACAATCTCTGCTGCAAGAAGTATCTTTCGCTAATGTTGAAAAGTTTCGTTCTCTTGTGATGTTTTGGTAATTTAATCTTTGCGGTTATATCCAACTTAAATGTTTCGTTTATAGTTTTCTTGTAATCTAATAAAACTTACTGGGATACTTGTACAAGAAGTGGCAGTTGATCGTTTGTATCGATTTTTGACTTAAGTATTTACTTAACAAATGCTTAACATTTAATGACAGCGCCAAACTTGAATTTGGAGAAATTTATCAACATTCCGTTTGGATCGCACTATTTCAGAGAAACGTAGTTCAGGAAAATTGCACCGCTAATAAAACGTCTGAATTCTAAATATAAAAGCAATAAAAGTTTAATTATTCGTTTGCATCGTAGTAGTTACGAAAAACTAAGGTTAAAAATTTTCGATTGTTTTCTTGCAAAATTTGAGATAAACTTAAACATGGTGTCCACAAAACTTTAGTTTTATCTGCAATTTAAGAAAGTTTGCAAGTACAAAACTTTTTTCGACGACAAGTATTTTATCGACGTAAATATTTTATTATTATTAATAAAAAAATTATTAAGTTTATGCTTTTATTCGGCCGTTTTTATTAGTGTTGCGATTTTCTTAAACTTTAGTTTTCCTTAAACAGCACAATGTAAACGGGAAAATGTTTTTAAATTTCTCCAAAATCAAGACGAATGTTGTTATTAAAATTAGAGAACAACGTAGAGAAATTGATTAATAGTTAGGTACTAAATTTTTAAAGAACTTACGATTAGATTAAAATGTTGTTCGCGAACGGTTTAGCGTAGATTGCAAAATAAATCAAAATTTCACAGAGCAAATGAATGGCAATCTACTTTATTGCGGTCTGAGTATGATATAATTAAGGAATTATTCTCTTTTCTTCATCTAACCATTCGAAAAGATCATTAATTTTCTCTGCTAGATTATTACAGTAGACAGAAATATAACCAAAGTTGGGCAGGTTGAAATCACTCCTGGCAGAAGCAGCCCCACCGAAAGGGAATAATTACTCCACGCTACCAACAAAATTTATCTTTCGAAATTTTCATTTCCATTATATTAACTGTCTAGTTTGTACCAATATTGTGAACGTTATTAGACACGAAGAGATTAAAAAAAAACTTAATTTAGTGAAGCGTAATCGTTTTTTTAGGAACGAAACGACAAAACGTCTAGAGGAATTCAACCCCTGTTTCTTGGGGGTGTGTTAGTTATAGTTTCATACCACCTGGATCGATTTTTATGGCCTTTCGGTGTGGCTAGTAATGGAGAATTTATATAAAATTGTTTTAAAGCTGTGATTGCTTTTTAAAAGGGCGAGAATGCATACCATCAACAAACCCTTAAAATTTAAGATTCCACAAGTTAGTGATTTTCGAGGACCACGAATAAACATCTCGACTTTTTTTACTTTATACGTTTATTTCGGTCAACAAAAAGTTTCTGATTGCTTGAAACATCACAGAGCAAGTGGACAAGGATCAGAAGTTTCTTTTTCACAGCTTTTGTTTCGCAAAATAAACGAATGCTTGTTCATTCATAAACGGAAAGAAAAGGGTTCACACGTATAATTTTTTGCTCACCACATTAAAAATTACTTCTCCCCGCAGTGTTTTTCTCATCCTTATTTAAAAAATGGTTTCTACATCCTCTACATCTTTTCATCATCAGAAATTTGTTTGTTCAGAACTTTAAGCATTCATCAAGCCACATACAAATTTTAGGTAAACTTGTATAAAATTCTCTCTTCAGAACAAACTGGTACCCATAATTTATTCTTCTTTTGAGTTTACGTTGCAGATATGTATTACAATTACTGCAACTTATGAATTATTCATCATTCATTATTATAATTTTTCTTTCGCATATTTTATTGTGAGTTCTCGTTGTACCGAGCCGTTACATTTTTGTTCTGTAATAAATTTGTTTTGGAAATATTTAAACTATTTTTTTTTACCTTAACCCTGACCTATTTCTAGTTGTAACACGCAACTTTACTTCTGCTAAGTGAGATGAGTAAAACGATATGCTATTGAGAGAGTGTTATAGGGTGATCGATGAAATCGACTTGAAACGAATACGTCAAATATTAATTAATGTAAAATAAAAGATAATTAATCTTAATGAGATAAGTTATAAAATAACGTAATTATTTTTAAATGTTTATAATTAACCATGTCGGGTTAATGTTAATAATATGAACGATAATTAATGTTCTAAAAGTTTGATGTGCGATTGTGCGTGTATTGAAAGATTCCATTTACCACAGAAAAAAAATATTTTACTGAGTTTGATTGAGAAATAACAGTTGCTACTATCGGGAGAGCTAGCCTTTCAGGCAGTCGCGTTTGCGAGGAACGAAATGGTACAAAAGTTAGTCTGGTACTTCGATTTGGGCGCCAGAAGATTATATAAATAACAGGAAAGAAAATTTAAGATTAAAAAATAGATAAGTGAAAGATGTAATTCCATTAATACACAATTCCACGTTACAGTCGTCGATAAAAAAGTAATAATCAAGATAAGCAGTTTGGTAAATACGAAAAGTGGACAATTAAGCACTTGTGACCATCCAACACACTATAAAGCAGCTTGTACTCAATTATTCAAGTATTTAGGTTAGGTTGAGCTTTGTAACATTTGCATTCGAATTTGAATTTCCCGCCCGCATTCTTTAAATTCAAACCAAATACCTACGCTTTTTATCTTGTTGAAAAGTCATGATCGCCAAACAAAAATACCCATCATACCTTGTGTGAAAAGTAGTAACCAAACGAAGTAGTAACAAAACAGTGGCGTAGACCGAGGGGTCAACCGCTAGAAGAAATCGTGTACAATTAACTTCACGTACTTTACCAGTAATTCACCGTACTTCATCAATAATTCACGGTACTTCATCTAATTTATCGATACTTCATTGTATTTCACGTACTGCATCGGTATTTCAGAGACTTACCGGGATTCCAAAATTTGAGCACTGGAGAGTGTTCCACACCCCCCGGATCGAGTAGTTTTTTTATCAAAAGTAAACTGAAGATTTCCAGTTTCAGAGGCACTGAAAGGTGTTCCACACCCCCCAGACCCCCCGGATTAGTAGTTTATTTTTTATTTTGTTGCAGAGATTTGCCTCCAGGGGGTACGGAATTTATAATTACGCAGTTTATAAATAATTGTCAAATTATGAATTAAACACATTTACTTGGCCATAGCTAATTTTAATAAACTTGAGATATGCTTAAATATTTAATTCACTTTTAATAAAATCAATTATTTAAACCGGGGTCTGGTGTGGAACACCTCCAGTGCCTAACGGAGATCTTCAGTTTACTTCTGATAAAAGTAAACTACTTGGTCTGGGAGTTCTGGGGGTTCTGCAATGTTCTTCATTCCAAAATTTGTGCACTGGAGGGTGTTCCAGACCCCCGGATTGAGTAGTTTATTTTTATTAAAAGTAAACTGAAGATCTCCCACACACCCGTCAAATTGAGTAGTTTATATTTTATCAGAAGTAAACTGAAGATCTCCCGTTGCAGAGGGACTGGAGGTGTTCCACACCCCGGATTAGTAGTTTATTTTTATTTTGTTGCAGAGATTTGCCTCCCAGGGGTACGGAATTTATAATTACGCAGTTTATAAGTAATTGTCAAATTACGAATTAAACACATTTACTTGGCCATAGCTAATTTTAATAAACTTGAGATATGCTTAAATATTTAATTCACTTTTAATAAAAATTAATTACTTAATCCGGGGGTCTGGGGGTGGAACACCTCCAGTGTCAAGAGATCTTCAGTTTACTTGATAAAAAGTAAACTACTCGGTCTAGGAGTTCTGGGGTTCTGCAATGTTCTTCATTCATTTGTGCACTGGAGGGTGTTCCACACCCCCAGACCCCGGATTGAGTAATTTATTTTTATTAAAAGTAAACTGAAGATCTCCACACACCCCTCAAATTGAGTAGTTTATTTTTATCAGAAGTAAACTGAAGATCTCCCGTTGCAGAGGAACTGGAGGTGTTCCACACCCCAGACCCCCGAATTAGTAGTTTATTTTTATTTTGTTGCAGAGATTTGCCTCCCAGGGGTACGGAATTCATAATTACGCAGTTTATAACTAATTATCGAATTACGAATTAAACACATTTACTTAGCCATAGCTAATTTTAATAAACTTGAGATATGCTTAAATATTTAATTCACTTTTAATAAAAATTAATTATTTAAACCGGGGGTCTGGGGTGTGGAACACCTCCAGTGTCTGCAACGGAGATCTTCAGTTTACTTCTGATAAAAAGTAAACTACTCGGTCTGGGAGTTCTGGGGGTTCTGCAATGTTCTTCATTCCAAAATTTGTGCGCTGGAGGGTGTTCCACACCCCAGACCCCCGGATTGAGTAGTTTTTTTTTATTCAAAGTAAACTTAAGATCTCCCACACACCCTCGGATTGAGTAGTTTATTTTTTATCAGAAGTAAATTGAAGATCTCTCGTTGCAGAGGGACTGGAGGGTGTTCTAAGCCCTTCCCTCCGACCCCCCGGATCGAGTAGTTTATTTTTTATTAGAGGTAAACTGAAGATCTTCTGTTGAAAAGACATTGGAGGGTGTTCCAGACCTCCAATTAGTTAATTAATTTTTTTTTTATTTAAAAATTAATTTTCCCAAATTAGGACTTTTTCCCAAAAGTCCTTGCGCCAAATCGCGCGATGAAGTAGTTGCGCCAAACTATCCATTGTAATTGTTTCGGTGTTAATTTTCCAGTGCCTTCACAAATTCTTCTTCTAGTAGTACTTTACAAAGGCTAAAGCCGGAAAAACATGGAACAGTGGAGATTTGCATCGATTTAACTGATTTTTTTTCTTTCCGGAAGTTTCGTTTTAAATAAGATAAAATTTCTGTAAATTCAAAATGTTTATATTTCTTGAAAAAAACAGCTATGAAATTTAGAAAAACAAACATTGGAAGCAGTTCTTCAACCCGGCTCTGAGGTTTTTATTGATATTTAAAAATTTTTTTCACTATTAATTAGATAACATTAAAATAAGACAATTTAGGTAATCAACATTTGGAAATTAAGACGAAAGAGATTGTGGGGATTAGCCCTTGCACTCCACAATATAAAAAGACTAGTTTTTTCTCGATGAGCTATCAGTTGGCTCCTGTATTCTATGACGTTATGATCCACATTTTCGAGTTCTGTTTTGGCTCAGAGATATTTTTAATCAGTTTACCGATGCCGAAGGCATCAGTCCTCTTGGCATTTATCTAATAAATAAAATTAATTTAATTCTAATTTATGGCTTATTTTCTATTAAGCGGCCCCCAAACAATCATTTCAACACATCCATGACGATGGTAAATCAAATACTGAAACAATTGAAGAGGTTAGACTTATAAGTATCGATTGGCGGAGTTTCTGCATTGAAAGCAGTCAATAATATTATATATTTAGCATTTAAAGCCCTTTTTCGAAAATTTGTTTACAAACTACAGTTTTTTTATTTTAAATATTTTTTTCATAATTTTTTAAGGAAATTTTGCGGTCCGGTTTGATGAACTATCTCCTAAATTTTAAAAGCTCGGTAGGTTATTTTGAAATAACGTGTATATAATTATGTATTTTCATATATTTTAAAGATATACTAATGCCCGATTTCTTCAATTATCTTGAAGTTAGCAAACTTCAGGTTAAATTGACGAAATAACCAATCAGATGAATGATTTATTTGTTTTGTTGTCGCCTGATTGGTAATTTCGTCAATTTAACCTAAAGTTCACTAACTTCAAGATAACTATGAGTGAAGAAATCGGGCATTAGACGATCATGGTCTGGTATTTGAGTATGTTGACTACTTAGCCGAAAATTAGAGTTCGGGGGGAATAAAACCTTAATTCTGATTATCTCTTCTCAGAAGGAAATGACAATTCACCGAGGTATTTAGCCAAGGAAGTCTTCTTCTAAAGAGTGGAGAGCACGACACTTGAAATCGGGTAAACTACTTAGATAAAATTTTTGCAAACCGGAATAGTATTTAAAGTTAATCTGATTGATCCACTCATGTGCGTCACCAATTAGATATTGCACTGTGTATTACAATACACCGAGAAAAACTTAATTTGTGACGCGCAAGAGTGGATTAACGAAATTCTTTTAAAATACAGTTTTGATTTGTAAAATAACTTCAGATCCCTCGAACGTATCGCGTATTTAAATTAGAGACCCATTGAACGTGTGAAATATTTTATGAAAATAGTATTTAAAGTTAATCTGGTTGATCCACTCATGCACGTCACCAATTAGATATTGCACTGTGTATTCATTTTAAACAAGAATACGAAAATAATTTATGTTTGGTTTTAACAATAAAAATACATGTGGTCTTAATTGGTTTAAAATGAATACACCGAGAAAAACCTAATTTGTGACGCGCACGAGTGGATTAACAAAATTCTTTTAAAATACAGTTTTGATTTGTAAAACAACTTCAGATCCCCAGAACGTATCGCGTATTTAAATTAGAGACCCATTGAACGTGTGAAATATTATATAAAACATATTTTTTCAAATTTGTTTTGCTAAGTTTTTAAAATCGTAGTTAATTGAAATAAATAAATAACAGTTTCTTACAGGTTGTGAGTTATTAGGATGAAAATATAATTTTAAGGTTTTAAATTAGTCAATTTCATAGCAAGTAAATGAAAGTAATTCTCTTCTTAAATTAACTTGACTAATTTAAAAGCTTAAATTTATTTATATTTTTTATTTCATGAGTTTAGAATATAAATTATACCGTAAGTTCTACCATGCTGGCAAGCGACGTATCGTTAACATGTGATATTAAAAAATACTTTAGGTAATTAATTAAACGTCATTTGTTTTATGTCCTTATCAAATCGACTAAAGCGCTTATTTTGTAATAACTTGAGAACTAATAAAAATATTCGCATGCTTCTATTTATTTTATTTCTATTTAAAATTATAATATTCTATAAAATATAATATTCTATTTAAAATCTTGAAGAAAATTAGAAAAATCTGTAACCATCGCGAACAGCGCCCTCTTTTCACAGTTTACACTATCACTTACGCCCCCTATCGGTCATCCTAGAAACTAAAAAATATTTTCGTATGCGATGTGTAGGATGCGTAAAATGCCTTTCGGGTCGTTAAAGTCAAATTTTTTATAATTAAAATTTTAATTTTTAATATTTTGTCTTGTCAAACATCAAGTAGGGTAATCCACAGACAATATAATATGCAGATAGAAATAATTAAGTTTATTGATTTCTAACAGCTACTAGACAATAATTGCAGGAAATGTAAAAATAGAAAATAAAATCTGTTACATGTGCATAGATTAAAATCATACAATAAAACGACACTTTAAAACCTGACGTAAACAATAACGAAAGTACACATGCATAATATTGTTACAAAATCCGTGCATTTTTATAAATAGAAAATTTAAATCATTATCAAATCTAGACTTTGAGTATTTATAAAAATAGAGAATAGAAATAATTAATTTATGTAGATCTACCTGAAGATTATAAATAAACACGAAACGCATGTTTTTGACTAACGTGAATATTTTTTACTGACTAAGATTCAATTGTATCTACCTAATTTTTATATTTTTACACATATCAGAGATCTGTTAGGGAGACCGGGGCTACTTGACATTAGGGGTAAGTTGACATAGTCCAATTATTTTTGACACCTACTAATACAAAACGTCCCCTGCCACCACTGTTGATGAGGTATTCTTGACAAGAAGTGTCAACGTGAGCGACATAAAGTATAAATCTCGTTTAATAACGGAAAAGCTGGTTAAAATGTTGAATAGTTTCGTGAAAAGCAGAATATAGATAGCAGCGCCTATTCACCAGTCGAGGAGCTTCATTTTCTTTCAAACAAAAAATAACGATCCATGCCATTGGTCAATACGTGCTGCCATCTTTTGAAAATTATACTTATTACATTTGAACTAGAATTTTCAGAATATTTCATAATTTAATTTGTGCTAAAATACACGTTATGTTCTATTCAATAAAATAAAAGCATTTTACTTGGAAAATTAGGCCGGAAAACTTCGACATCCGAAATTGTCGTAGTAAACGAAATTGTTTCATTTATTTTTCTTTCAGGATTTCCGACGTAACATATAACAGAACAGTGAAAAAGCAAACTATTACGAGATTTGTAATGCATTTAGGTTTTCTTTTCCTTTTTAATGTGAAAACTTTAAGCGGTAATTAGGTTAATCTTACCGTAGCAAGTGGCATTGCCGTTCTACGACTTCGACAATAAATTTCGCGTGGAAATATTATTTCTATAAAAATCGATATAATCAATTGACCGATAATGTCGATATTTTTAATTACCATATAGTAAATATAAAATTTTCGTTTAAAAGTTTGTTGGTGCTAATAAATTTGAATAAATAATCCAGATAAAATTTTAATTATTGACTATCGATTAGCACTGCCCGATAGAATAAATATTGCGAGTTTAATTCTATATGTGTATTTTGGACAATTTTTTAGTATTTGTATTCTTAATTTGATTAAAAAGTTAATTAGACTTGGGTAAATAATTAATTTTTTTATGATCGAGCTAAAAAAAAGTTAGGATTTATGTTCTCAGACGAATTTAAATACTAAGCGCAGCTTTCACGTTCGACTTCGTTAATTCAATTTTATTCTTGGCAAAATTGACGTGTTGGTGCTATTTGTTAATTTTAAATCGTAATCTGTAAGTAAAATTTGCAAAGCGCAATAATTATCCTTGAATATAAATTACAGAAAATTTTAATGGATTATACAGTTTGTCACATTAAATTGATTGAAACTTAAAAAGTTTATTACCATCGTATATCGTAAACATTTATATTTTTCTTATGCTTTTTTTAATAGTTATGTTTCTTTTAATTGAATTTCTATAATTTGAATAGTTGTAATAAATCACATAGGTGACAGTCAAAGTTTTGTGCAATAAAAATAAATGAACAGCCTGATATGGTGCAGGCATTAATTCTTTGGTAGCTGCAGTGAGTGTGATCAATTTGGGTAAAACTTGCAAATTAATCTATGCAAGACACATTGAGAGAAATGTAGGAGGGGTGGAAAACAAACTAATAAAAGTAATGTGCAGAGAGAAAATACTGTACTGTAACCAATCGAATGTATGTAACTGTAATAATGGAGTCAATAAATATACTAAAATCCAAGAATATACCCCAGACAACTATCGATTCTCATCTCGGATGATGAAGCGGGTTAATGAGGAGATACATTACCATATTTTTCAATAAATGCCGCAATAAGTTTTTTCCAGAGAAAAACTAATATACATAAATCAATAATGCTTTTATGGATATGGTACTCTTCCGCAAAAAATACCAACGGATTTTAAGAAAAAGATTAATAGAGACAAAACTCAGATTCTTTTATAAGACTTCAATCAGTCACCTGCTTTATGCATAATAAAATTAAAAAGTTTGGTCATTGATCAAATCATGAAAATAATAATGCGAAAGTGGCTTTCATTTTCCAAACGAGGTTACTGGTTTGCTGTGTAAGCTTTATGGATAGGGAGTTGCAGACGGTTTTTCGGCAACTGAACTAATTTGTCACAATTTTACTTTTTTGTTTTTCTAGCATTTCCATTTAAAAATTAAATCCAATTTAAAAATAGCAAAGTAACAGAGACAAACATCCGGATTACTATCTCGCTTTATTTTTATTTAAATATTTCTATTAATAAATATTATCTTTAATTGGTTTTCTCTTCGAATCTGACATCTCGTCTATTCAACTAATTTGTTAACATTTTTTATTATTATTATTGGTTATCATGACATTTAACAAACTTTTTACGTAACCTTCAATGCTATCTAACTTCACATCATTCCATTTCCGTTTTAGTTAACCTATGAAAAATAAATAAATTTTAAAATTGTAAATTTGTTGTTGATTTTGATTATACTATTGATTATATTCGTAGTTGTTTGTTTAAATAACTTGTAATTTATTTTATCACTAAATACCAGGAGAGTAATTACCTTTATAATATATTCAATTTTAAATTTTCTACATACCACGCAGTAATTATTTTAAAATTTTGAGTTGGATTTTTGGGCGTCATTGGGTTCAAATATTTTTTTATTAAATTGAAATTACCAAACCGTAAGGAATCTAGTAATAATTATTAATAAGTTCGATGGCGACAGAACGATGTTCCTGCCACGTCCAAGTATTTTTTCGCCTCAAATTTAAAATATTCTGTCCCCCCCATCTAAAGTTTTTCTAAATATTAGAATTAAGGAGCGTCTATTAGTTGTGGAAGAACAATTTTTGAAAATTTTAACTTCCTCCTCCCATGTAAGACCTCCTCTATCCTTACATTGAATTTGTAACCCCTGCAATTCCACCCCAAGATTTGCAATTATTGAATAATAAGTTTAAAATTTGTTTTTTTATAAATTAAAATAAAAGAACAAAACTTAAATATTAATTTAACAAAAAATAATAAATATTTATATATTTGTGGATTATACACTGTGGTACGTGTGGGAGTTAGCCATTCCAAAATCGAGAATATAATACTAATTTTTTACTTAAGAAAAAAATGTTTTGCAACATACAAAAAAAACAAGTTTTGCAGATGAAAATTTTTTAATCATTTTATTAAGTTATAATTAATTTATATAAATTCATAGAATCCATATACATAAACAATAATTTATTTACAAAATTAGGTTGCTTAAGCTTTTAATGATGAAGATTTCCAAAATTTCTGGCAAAAAGTAATTAGCAGATATTAACAAAGCTATGTCATTCCATAATTTACTAAATATAAAGTCTAGAAACTCAAGATTATAACAACAATATTTTGTTTTCATTGCAGTTCTTGTTTATCTATTGTCGCGCCATCTGTTAACGACATTTTTTTTTTGAAAAATTCTCCCCTTAATAATTAATCAGATAAGGGGTCTGTAACCGATCTGAAATTTGTTACAAATTTAATATTTTTGGGCAACGTTAAATCTTTTGATTGTAGGTACATATGTGTATCAGATAATCAAACCTTACGGTAATTTTGGAAATACCTGGTGTAGTTCATATAATTATTGTTGACGGATTTTGCAACTGCATTGGAAGGCATAATAAATCCTTTATTACTGTGATTTTTAAATTTTACTGGCGCCAAAACATTTATTGTAATAGCGCCATCTGTTTATAGTTTTACAAACTAAATCAATTTGACTATCAGTAATCAAATCGCCTCATACTCGATTTCTTCACCAGAAGTATCTCTTAGTTAGCCAATCAGATGTTTAATTTGTATGTTTTGTTTTCGTCTGATTGGCTATCGTCTGATTGGCTATTTTAAAACTTTAAAAACTGCTTAATATTTTGTTTTTTTAATTAAAAAATAGTATATTATACATCATGGGACTAAGGTGCCACTTTTCATCCCACGTGTGAGGGTTTTCGCACGAGACGTTAGCCGAGGGTAAAATCACACACGGGATGAAAAGTCATCTTAGTCCCGAGGTATATATACTATTTTTCACAATTTGTCTTTATTTTTTATTTAATCGTATGGATACATTGCACAAGTTACATACAGAATACAGAATACAAAATCACAAAATCAAAAGGAAAAAGAACAACACGAAAACGGAAAATGGAAAAACGTCGTCTCAGATGTTGAGGCTCGCCAGATAGTCGACGCTAGGCAAGGTGCCTCGAAGAAGTCCGCCATCTCCCCCGTACCTGGAGCCGGGGCACTCCATCACCAGGTGTTCGACCGTCTGGGAGGCGGCGCGCAGCGGCGCACTCGGGAGAATCAGCCATTCCCCATCTGTATAGTGATTGTGAACACACCCGTGGCCCGTCCGAATTCTGTTCAACGTGCACCACAGTCTTCTAGGTAACTCGAAACCCACCATGGGAGCGGTTGGGTCAGCTATGTACTGAGAATTACTGACGGGGTCCGCGACCCATTCCTCTCCACGCCGCCGCCACGCTGAAATCGGAATCAGCTAACTCTCTTGCAGCGTGTTGTGGGGATGTCGAGACTTTAACCTTCGCTCTTCGGGGAGTGTCATATCCGTGTGTGCGGGTGCTTGTTAGACTCTATTCTATTGTATTCCTCCGCAGGGCTTGCAGACGTCTGAGATGCGGAGGGGCGATGTGGCTTAAGACGGGCAGCCATTTCACTGGGGTGGATCTGATAGTACCAGTAATTATCCTCATTGCAGCGTTTAATTGGGTGTCTACTTTGTGCGTGTGTGCGCTATTGATCCATACCGGGGCGCAGTACTCAGCGGTCGAGTGCACGCCACCCTTAGGCAGGAGGCACGCGCTCCCCACGATGTACCAGCAAGCCTGTGTAGCAGGTTAATTCTGCTGGAGAGCTTAGCTGCCGTCCCCGAGAGGTGTTGTCTGAACGTAAGTGCTCTGTCGAGGGTGATGCCCAAGTATTTTGGATTCGGGTTGTGATTCAGTTGTCTTCCCGCCATTTTAACGTCAAGCCTCACGTTTGCCAATCGATTGGCCAAATGGAAGCAGCAAACCTCCGTCTTGGTCCAACTGGGTCGCAGTCTCCATCTGCCGCAATAATCATTGAGGAGCCCAAGGTCGGCACCCAGGACGGCCTCCGTAGCGTTAATCTGCTGGTCTTGTGTGGCCAGAGCGATGTCATCTGCATATATGAATTTACGTGACGTGGTGGTAGGGAGGTCGCTGATGTACAAGTTAAACAGCAGCGGGGCCATTGGTCAATAACTAAATTTGAGGCTTTGAATTTGAAATAATTCGAAAACGGCGCTATATATTGACAAACCGAGTCAAAAATGTATTCCCTTATTCACATTAACCCTCCCTCCCCAATGCTTTGTCGTAGGAAGTCATATGCAAAATTCAAAATATAAAGTAGTACTTTACTTCCGCAACTTTACCCGTGGGGGTAAAATGACTACTTTACACCCAAAATTGTGAAAAATATTTTTTTAATTCAGAAATTAACCACCACCAGAGATTTTCGAAGGAAAATCTGAATAATTTTGTTAAGCAAACTTCATCGCCAATCCAACGCCCTTTAGAAGGTCGCCCTGTCGACAAATATTTTTATGGCCATCCTTATCAGAAGATTAAATTGAAGCTCTCGTGATTGAACAACGAGCTCATTGTTTACACGATAGAGGCAAACAGTGCTTAAAAACTGAAAAGAAAAGCTATGATCTTGAGAACAACCACCACCGCTTGAATTTTATCTTCTGATAAGCAACCTCGTAAAACTGTTTGCCAACAAATTGAGCTGGGGGAAGGTTAATTGGTTGGCAATGAAGTTTGTCTGTGTGGATACCCTTTTATTTCCAAGTTATCTCTATTTTATTTAAATTTCATATTTTTCATATTTCATATTTCAGATAATAAAACCTTTCTTTTCTAAAGGCCATGCTGGATTCCCCTCCCCCCCCCCCAATGAAATAGGCGATCTTTTCTCATATGTATAAGATGCGCGAAGTGTTGTCGTACACATCAGACACAGCTTTTTCTTCAACCAAATTGCACTTTAAAAAAAGTTTTTCGGTTGGGAAAATTTCCTTCACCTTGGTGGTTTGCTATTGCCTGCTCAGAAAATGCACTATGGCGGTTGGCAAACTTGGTATGTCAAAATTAACCGTAAAGGCGCCGCATCGCTAAATTGTGAATGTTCTACGTTGTCAAATTTTTATTCCCTATACCGCGAATGTTGCTAGTTGCGGTGACGAATCTTAGACTAAAAAAGCAATTGTACAGTACAGGGTCCGCTTTTTTTGAGGGCTTGGTTAGAAATATTATAGTATGCGAATTTTACCTGGGCAATCCAAATCGAAGTACTTTAATTAAAAACAAATTTTTTTTATAAAATTTAGTTTTATTGGCATAATAGGGCATTTTCCAAATGACCTTGCATGACCTTCTACAGATATCTCTCTCATTATCTCTTCATCTCTCAGTATCTATTCATTAGCGTTTTCAATATTCTTTTTTGAGTCTTTAATTGATTGTGGATCATTAGGATAGACTTTAGATTTAACATAGCCTTAATGGTGTTAAATCACAAGATCTTGGTGGCCAATTGGCATTACAACGATGAGACATTAAACAATCATCAAATTTGCCATTCAATACAACCATCGTTTTGTTAGATGAGTGGAATGTGACACCATCTTGTTGAAACCATGATGGCATTCAATCCTAAATCTTTCAATTTTGGCTGCAAAAATTTTCGATTATTGCCCTAAAAATCCATACCAAACAGTTTTCTTTTTTTTGGAAGCAATGATTTTTCCACAATTTCACTTGTTAACATAGCTGCCAAGATCAAAATCCGCTTTAAAATGAAAAACACTGATAAACTAACTTATGATGCTGAAAATGCTCCTGAAGCTTTAATTAATGACACAATTGAACTTTATATGCAAGCAAATGCAGATCCTTTGTCAAAATTTGATGTAAACTACCGAAAACAATGTTCAATTGCCGAGAACGATGGCGAATTGATGTTAATGGATCGTTTGTGTCAAATCTTGAAACACAGAGGCAATCTTTTCACGCGAATGAACCGGACTAGCACATACTATTGGTGTTTTTTTTTTTACAGATTCGCTTGTTTCGTATTTTTCAATTAAGTTCTTCAAACTGTCAAATGCTATCACGTGATTTCGAAAAAATATACGGCGAATTTTAAACATCGCATTTGTAATATTTCAGCATTTTTATTCTCAGATTCGACGCGTTCTCTCCATGATTAAAATGTCCTATTTGTCTACATTAGATGTTGACATGTGTCAAAATGGCGTGAAATTTAAAATTGCACCTTGATTTTGATTACTGGATATTGTGATATCTTATACTCACACGTTTATATTGAAAATTTTTTGCAAACCTTTTCAAAAAATTTTGGATAACCGCTGGGAATTAGGGATGCGCATAAATGGATTAACGAGCTTTCCATTGTCTTTACCTACTATCTAGCGATATCACAGACAAAAAAATTGTTTTTGTTGTATTGTTGTTCTTAATATAAAAATTCTTCATATTGAAAAATCTTTGTCATTGATTCCGACGACACTTCAGCATAGCAGAGAAGCCAGAATCTCATCAGCTCTAATTTTTTCCAATTTTCTCAGTTTTGTGATTGTGCAGTGTGGGATTTGTTATGAAAAATAAATAAGAAAGTAAATAAATAACATAAAGGAAACCTGGATCTCTAACTTGCATGATTTATTTAGTGCCTTAATTTGGTCGTCATCTGCTGCTCCTTGCTGCTGTGAATTTTTCATGCCGCCCAAGCATCGTCAACAACGCAGATTTTTACCTCAATTTTCAATTGTTTTATTTTACCGTAAAACACACACATTTCCTGTAATATAAATAGTTTTTTATTATTATTAAATTTTACTTACAATCAGTTAAGCTTAATTAACTTTTTACTGTACTTTACATTGTTTAATTTTTTCATATTTTCACGTTCGTCGTTTCAACAATGGCGGATTCAAAAAAACCATAAATTGCAATAAAGGTGAAAAGTATATTGTATGTAGAATTAAAATTTTTCATTATGTTAATAATAAAGAACAAAGTCCTTCTTTGTTGGTTAATTAAAACGATTCTAATTGGAAGTCTTTTAAAACACAATTGCAAAAAAACTGAAAAGTTTTTGCTAATTATGCGTCTAACTTTGTTATGGGCAATAATGATTTAATTAAAGTATAACGAAACGAACACTTTCTAACGAATTCTTAATTAAAAGTATACATTTGAAAAATTCGACGCATGAACTAAACAAATATTTTGGTTTAAATTTCGATTATTCTTCGCGCTGGTGAAAGTGTTGAGGATTATTAACACTGATTTATGGGTTAGAAATTATTGAATGGATGAGTGAAGCAAATTCGCAACTTTTGGTGTTAATTGGATTGTTTATTTATCTAATTTGTCGTTGTCCATATTCAGGTTTCTGTATACAAAAATGGTAAAATAAGTGATCCATTTTCTGCCTCGAGTCCCATATTTTTAACAATAGCTTAGTGTAATGGCATTGAACTTTTGATAAAATCTCGGGTCGTCGATGCAAAACAATTTAAAGGTAGAAAAAAAGAAAGAAAGAAAAGAGTGATGAGTAAACCAATGGATGATCCAAATTATTTGCAAAGTTATTCCTTAGTCATGAAGGTGTTTCCCTATTTGGTAAATGGTAATGAAAGAATTAATGTGGGTTCAAGGTCATGGTATCTGGAACTCTGGGTGGTTTATTGAACTTTTGTCCGCACAGAGTTAGTCACCATAATTAAGCAGTTACATACGAAGAGGGTTAACGCGGGACACGCTTGGTACACACAACATATTTTAATATGCATTCTATTATCGTGTTGCTCAGTAGTTTAATGAGCTTGTATGCGCCTCCAAGCAATTACGAGTCTTTGTTCCAATGTGTATGACAAACAAGAGCATTACTAATCAGTGGCTACTGGCCCAGATAGAAAAAACTACAAAGCCTTTGATGAGTAAGGTGAAACGGTATATCGATAGTCCTAGAACCATTTACCCCACTCCTAATTTTCATAGTCGACAACAACATTTTTTGTAATAAAAAAAAATTTAAGGGATTTGCATAAAGGAGGGAAGCACGAACCACTGGGATATACTTTTGTTGGTCTTAAAAGTTTACCAACCAATTAAGCAATTCAAAATAACATAAATAATTAAATGGTAGATTTGATAGGCCGATATATCAAATTTATAACAAATCTATGATAATAAAAAAAACTTTTAGTTTTTTTGTATATTAATATTGACATAATAATTTATTATTTACTCTCGACTAACGATTATTATTATTATTTCAAAATAATGTCTATGAACTTAACATTGATTAATGATGTAACATGAATAAGCGACTATTAATAAAATCATACTGAATTTAAAAAATATCGAAAGTCGTTTAATTTTAACTGCCAAATGTTCTATTCTTTCGTTATAATAAACAAGAACGAAGTGAAATTATTTACAAATTAATAAAATGTAAACAAACAGTTGGAGAAAGTAATCTCATTTAAATGACATAAATTTGCTAACCAAAGATAATAAGACAATGATGACTGGAAAAAGGAAATTTGAAGGATAATTAAATCCATTCATGGAATATATTCAAAAATGCCAAATTTTTGCCCTTTATTTCCAGAAGGAAGCTTTTCCATGTTTTTCCAAAAACTACAGAAGCTTTTTAATTGTTCAGTTTGAAGTTATCAACAAATCAATTACGTCCCACCAAATGCGAAAGGTGCGAAATGTAGGTAAGCATTAATTATACATTCCAACTTCCGGACGAATTTCAACAATTTTATTACAAAAATTTAGGGTTAACCGTAATTTGCGTAATTTTTGCTATAAACCTACTATTAAACTGCTTAAATATATCAAAATGAATTCAATATTGGCACTGATTTTTAAACTTGTAGATGTACCTCACAAAGATCAATTTTAAAGCTGTCAGTGCCATCTATCGTGAAAAGACTTAGCATTGCTGGTCGCATCTTTAAGTATCTACAATCAATGGAATTTTCTTAACGATTTAAGAATGAAATCCAAAAATCTCAAACTAGAAAATATACCCTTGGAGACTGGGTGGTTAAAATGTGAAAAAAAATTGCAAACTTATGCCTTGAGTATGAAGTGATCAATAGTGGAACTTTTTAGAACATTAAATTCAAAATAGTGACCGAAGGTCTGAAGAGAGAGGGTATGAAATACCCTCAGTATATATCATTGCTTCTAAAACAGTATCATATAGTAGCTTCTGCATAATTTGTAAACTGCCCCCCCCCGTCCCGAGCTCCGCTATTAGTTCTTTTCTAACCTTCGCTACTTCACCAACCACTTTTGCCATCCTCTACAGTAACTCGCTTGTTCGATAGTCCATTTGAAACAAGAATGCAGTAAAAATTTGTTGGGGTGCTTCTGACGCGAAAGAAGATTCACACAGAAAACGTCAAAAAATTAAAGCGAATGTCAACTTGAAAAGTTTATTAAACATAATACTATAAATTATGAAAAATGTTTTCTCAAATCCCAAAGAAAAACTTAAACTTTAGTATTTAACTTTTAAAACCCCTACAATATGCATGATTTAAAATAAAATCGGGAAAATCGAAATTTTTATTTAGTTAACCTTCAATCGCAAATGAAATTTCAGCATACTTTTTAAGCAATCACGTTACAAGGTCATATTTCTAATACAAATTTTTACTGCAATCTTATTTCAAATCGACTATAGGTACTTGCATTTTTATTTATAAATTAAACCCGAAATTGGAGTAGAAAATGGATTTTATTACTGAGATACTGGAAAGACCAGAAACCATATCTACATTACCTATACCCATACTTCTGCGACCTATCCCTTTGATAGCATTTTCCCAATTTAAAAGTTTATCTCATGCGAGGAAAATCTTGCTGAATGCCCTAACTTTTTCTCCTACAACCTACATTTCTTCCTTTTTCTCTTTTTAAATCATGTCTTCCTATGCAAATCTTTTCTTGTTTGCGATAATTCCTTCCCACACCTTCTTTGTGTTTATTTCTTCCTGATGTTTTTTTGCTCTGGCCTATTATTCCATCTTTTCTTTTTCTTTAGTCACCACCATAAAGTTTTTTTTTTTATTTGATTTTGTTTCTCTATAGCATTTCCCCAAGCTGGGACTAAATATACTGCTCCAAGCAGTAAACCCTTACCCAGAAAGGGGCGCTTATACCACCACCGATTTGATAGTTCAATGGTCGCTTTAATTTTTTAGATTTCATATTGATTAGAATCTTTCTTCAGCCCTAGTTTTTGGTAAACTTTTCCGTGCCATTGCAGCAGCGATTCAGAGTTTGGGGGTGAATTAAAAATAAATTGTACTAAAAATTTGGGAATGAGCCTAATTTGAGTTAAAAGGGGGGATTTTGTAAAGAGGAATATAAAAAACCAACAAAATAAAACAAGCAAGTTTTTCAGAAGAAAATCTTTCTATATTATCATTCGTATAAATTCATAGAATCCATACAAATAAACAATAATTTATTCACAAAATGAGGTTGTTTAAGCTTTCAATAATGAATATTTCTGATGAAAAGTAATTAGCAAATTTTCAAAAAGCCATGATATACTAAATATAAAGTTTAATTCTAGAATTTTAGGATTATAACAACAATGTTTTGGTTTCTGTTTTTCTATTGAAGCGTCATCTGTGGACAAGATTATTCCTCCTTGAGAAATCCCCTCTTATTAAATACCGAAAATAAATTGAATTAAAATTCCAAAAACTTGGAGATGTACTCAATTTTAGCTTACAAAAATTGCTCAAAAACTTATATCTTAAAGAGGGATTAGGGGGTCAATGAATTGAAAATAAATTGCTTTAAAAATTTTAAAATTTAGGGATGCGCTTACTTTAAAATAACATGTATTGGAAAAATAGTTGTAAATTAAGTGCTTTTCCAAATTTTTAGATTTCTGAGCAATTTATTTTTAATTCCCCCCCCCCCCCTATTTCAAAATTTAATTTTTTTAAATATAGTTTTTAATATCTGATCGATAAAATTAAGCGAATTTTAAAATTTTTAAACTTCAAAAAGCCATGATATACTAAATATAAAGTTTAATTCTAGAATTTCAAGATTATAACAACAATATTTTGGTTTCTATGCAGTTTTCTGTTTTTCTATTGAAGCGTCATCTATTGACAAGATTATTTCTCCTTGAGAAAATCCCCCTCTTATTAAATACCGAAAATAAATTGAATTAAAATTCCAAAAACTTGGAGATGTACTCAATTTTAGCTTACAAAAATTGTTCAAAAGCTTATATCTTAAAGGGGGATTAGGGGGTCAATGAATTGAAAATAAATTGCATTAAAAATTTTAAAATTTAGGGATGCGCTTACTTTAAAATAACATGTATTGGAAAAATAGTTGTAAATTAAGTGCTTCTCCAAATTTTTAGATTTCTGAGCAATTTATTTTAATCCCTCCCCTATTCAAAATTTAATTCTTTTAAGTATAGTTTTTAATATCTGATCGATAAAATTAAGTGGATTTTAAAATTTTTAAACTTTAAAAAGCCATGATATACTAAATATAAATTTTAATTCTAGAATTTTAAGATTATAACAACAATATTTTGGTTTCTATGCAGTTTTTTGTTTTTCTATTGAAGCGTCATCTATTGACAAGATTATTTCTCCTTGAGAAATCCCCTCTTATTAAATACCGAAAATAAATTGGATTAAAAATCGAAAAACTTGGAGATGTACTCAATTTTAGCTTACAAAAATTGTTCAAAAACTTATATCTTAAAGGGGGATTAGGGGGTCAATGAATTGAAAATAAATTGCATTAAAAATTTTAAAATTTAGGGATACGCTTACTTTAAAATAACATGTATTGGAAAAATAGTTGTAAATTAAGTGCTTCTTCAAATTTTTAGGTTTCTGAGCAATTTATTTTAATTTACTCAACCCCTATTTCAAAATTTAATTCTTTTAAGTATAGTTTTTAATATCTGATCAATAAAATTAAGTGGCTTTTAAAATTTCTACATTTTTAGAGTAATTTATTACCAATTTACCCTTTAAAACCCACCCCTTCAATATATATATTTTGAATTATTTCTCCAATATATGTTATCTAAAATCAAGCGCATCTTCAAATAAATTTTTAGTGTAATTTATTCTCAATTCGCTCTCTAAAAGCAAATTTCGGGATAAAATTTTGACCTTTTTTTCCAATATTATGTTACCTAAACTTAAGTACATCTCCAAGTTTTTAGATTTTTATTCCAATGTATTTTTGGTTCACTCTCTAAAACCAACTCTCTTTCGAGATTTAATTTTTTTTAACTATTTTTCCAATATTTGTTAACTCAAATTAAGCTAATTTCTAAAATTTTAAATGTTTTGTGGAATCTATTTTTAAATCACCTTTTTAAACCCACCCCCTTTTTTTGTCGTAATGTATTAGTGACTTACACCGAAAGTGTCACGGTATGGTTACGTTTTTGACGTTACTAGTAGCGGCATTAACGGTAATGTATTTTGATCTTTGCATATAGAATAGGGAGGAAGGATAGTATGCTTGTACTGCACTCTATTTAAAAATTTAAAAATATATAGCATAGGCTGACATAACTTACCTCTTTGACTCTCATTTTATATTCAAGAAGAGACGATCTTGGCCGAGTTGTTAAAGCAATCAACTACTGGTGCAAAGGCACCCGGTGCAATTCCGGGAGGAGTCTAATAAGTAAAATTTCCTTTCTGACTCTTTTTCTATCTATGACCTTATTATCTTTCGTGCTTTGGAGGGTACGTAAAGCCGGTGATCTCCCTGAGTTGATGACTGCCAACATCAACAATAAAAAAGGTTACAGGCATATTCCTCAAACTGGACTAAGCAGCCGTGGGGTCTCAATACATTAAACCTTTCTCTTAGAGAAAAAGGCTAATGTCCAGCAGTTTGCGGAAAGGGCTGACGAAGAAGAAAGATATATTCAAATGCTATTTTCTCCCTACTCTAGATTCTAAAAATTTCTAGAACTGCAATATTGCAATTCTAGAAACATTTATGACCGGTATCATTATACCCGTGTACGCCAGAATCCCACGTCATTAACACCCACATTTTGGAGATCTGTACGACTTGAGGAATATTTTTAATAAGCAGCTTACGGCATAGCCGGAGACCCACTTCCATAAGTCATATTTTAAATAAATTTGCGAATTGTTACCATTAGTTTTTCGCCACTGTGAATATTTTGAAGCTTTCCATTATCAGCTATTTCTGAAGTTCACTTTACCTTTAAATTGTTGCAAAATGCACATAGAAAATCGCACGCAACTACTGAATATTTGCGAACAATAAAAACAATTTATCGAAATATGAAGTTTCGTTCTGCAAGATTTGCTGACACAATTTAGAGCGAAAGTTTTTTGAACATTTATTTTACTTGGGGAATTATTAGATTGTAAAAAGATGGGGTAATTAACAATGCTCAAGTATACCTAGAAAATGTACGACTTTTCAATTATCATACAAAAGTGGAAAGGAAATGAAAATTTTGTTCGCTCAATTTTTGTTTGTTGAGCATTACGGGAGTAACAACAAAGCTTGAAATAAAAATATAAAAAGAACTATGCAGTAAAATGTGATAACGATTTTTTAGCCGCATTACATTTTTTCAAACGGAAACTAATTGACATGATCGAATAAAAATGTTATGGTCTGTTAATACATAATTAGGACGATAAAAAGTATATGGGCATTTCATTATCTAAGTTTTATGTTTATAATAAATTTATGTTAACATGTGAGAATAAAATGCCTGGGGTTTGGACTATTGATTTTGAGAGTTACCTCATTGCGTGAAAAACTTCTGCTATAAACAATTTTAATAACAAAAAATAAATTTTTTCTTATGAAGTAAGTGCCTAAAGTATAGCTTTCATTTTATACAAAAAAACAATTCCGTCCTGACCTAAAATTTAATTTAGAAAAATAAATTTATTATTTGGTAGTAGACTTATCTTATTTTCTGAATTTAATTTTCTTTTGCCACAAAAAAATAGTAAAAGGGAAATAAAACTAAAACTTTAGTTACGGCCGAGGGCAATAAAATAAAACTTGAATGTAAGATGAATTTTAATATGATCAACAGCTCATTGAAGTCAGTATTTTGGGTCCAACGTTGTTCTCCAGAAACCTAAGTACAACGCTCTGGAGATTTGCAACGAACACCGACCAATTGGGGTTGCTTTTACGAACCCGAGGGAAAATCTGCGGTCGTGATTACCACACCTACGCTTAACCCTCTTCCAATTGATAAATGCACTGTACTCTGTTATCTTACGCTGCATCAAACACACGTTTACGTGTGCCTCCAGGTGGATGACAAGCAGGGGACTATCAACTGTGACAGTGCTATCGAAACGTTAGGCATTGCACATTGACAAGGGTAAATACTGGGCTAAAAAGTTTAAAAGTCTGTCGCTAGTGAAAGGCGAGATCAAACCTGACTGCCCGACAACCCCTAAACTAAGCTTTCCGAGTTGGAAACTTTAAATCTTTGAATAATGATGAATTTATTTTAAAAATTCACACTTTTCTTTGTAATATGATGATACGAATTTCGTACACAACGCACAGCTTAAAATGTGGAAAAATGCATAAATTCGTAACGGAAACACTTGAAGTGCAAGTAGTAAAAAGCATACCTACATTTTTATTCCTATAAAAATCTACGAGATAAAATAAACACGAAAATGGCGTTAACATATTTTCATAAACCTAATTTATATGGTAAACGTTTTGTGTCCATAAAGAAATTCAAATTTATAGGTTTAAACAATCAATTTTTAAGAATTTTCATCCAATGAAATCAACGCACATCACGCGCGGATCATTAAATAAAAGTATGAGTTCGCTAAAATATTAAGTTTCTCTGTAATCTTTCTTTCTTGTTTTGCTTTTAACCTAGTTAAATTAATTCAACCTTTTTTTATTATTTCAGCAAACTGTGGACGATGTAAATAGCGAAGAAGTAGAAGTAGATATAGACGAACTTCTAGATATGGATAGCGATGAAGAAAGGCGGAGGCATTTACAGGTAAATCTACAATAAATTATTATTTATTTTACATCAGTGCCACCTGGTGGAAAAGTTGTCATTTTTGAGGATAAAAATACCGATTTAAGGACCTTTCTCGTTTTAAAAGTTATTTAAGGGGTGAAAAATTACTCTTTTGTATATAATTTCAGAATGACTAATTTTATCAAAAAATTACAAGAAATCTTTTTTGTAGATAAATCATTTTTCTTTAATTTATATTCTTTTGTTTTTTTTGTACCATAAAAATTTACCGACTTATGATTTTTAAAGAGTTGGTGTTTTTCAACTCCCATTTAAAAGTCAAATTAGAATAGCATTTTTCGCGATTTGCCCGAAAGGTAAAAAGATCTTATAAAAAATATGAAATACAAAGTTGAAAAGTGCTTTAATTCTGTATAATTTCGTGTTTTATTTTACTCCCTACGAAAAAAATGAAGCAAGTTATGGCTATTTGTTGTTAAGAAACTGCTTTTTTTTATTCATAATTCTTAATTTTGTAATTTTAATTGAAATTAACCTTTGAAATTAATATTTGATTTATATTTTTATAAATTATAATATAAATTATAATAAATTATTTATTAAACATCTGATGACAGCAGTAACAATTGCTGAAAGCTCACAAATAATTTTTCGTTTTATTGTTTGTTTAACTTTATAATTTTAAAAATTTGAATCAAATAGTAATTTTAATTAGTAATTATTTAAAAATATATATCTAAGTGCAAATATTATAGCACAGAATTATTTTATAATAATATGAACATTAACAAAATATAAATACAGAATTTCGAATTAAATGTGTTTCCACATTTTCGGTCACTGGCAAAAATGTTCAAAACCGCAGTTTTAAATTAAGAAACATTTGCAAGACCAACATTGCATCTAAAGAGGCTCCAGACACTCAAATTCGGTTGTAAACGCCGTCGCCAACCAGTGAACAACCTTCACTAAGTCATGCTGTTGACAAACAGTTTTCGAAATTCCTTATCAGAAGATTAACTTCAAGCGGTCGTGGTGAAACAAGAAACTCATTGTTCCGGTGTGCTTCCGATAAGGAACGCTCGTAAATCTGTTTGCCAATTGTTTGCCAGCTTAACCTAGTAAAGATTATTTAGTTGGCGACAGCGTTGGCAACCGGATTAGAGTATCTAGGAGCCTCTTAATCTCTTGAATTTTTTCCTATTAGTTATGTAGATTGAAATTTATGGTTAAAAAGTAACATTTGTAGAATAAAAAAACGTGATATATTTTTCAAAACAAACGTGATCTTCAAAGCCTTCATCCACTCTATTTTGAGATTTTAATTAAAAACAAGTCTAAATCGATTGAGCATCGTTTGCTCATTGTTTATTTTGTTTGTATCTCGTTTGTTTTTGAATTATTTAAAAATTTGTTGAGCAGGAAGAGGATGCTATCCCCTTTCCTATTTAAAATTTTGGATTGAAAATGGTCTTAATTGTTTGAGTATGGTTTATTACCTATTTTGTTTTAAAAACTTCCAACTGCGAACGGCGACCGCTACCGTGTTATGATCGAGAACTTTCTGTCACATCAATTAAATGAACTGGGTTTGGAAAACATGTGGTTTTATCAAAACGGTGCTACTTGTCATACAGCACGAGCCACAATCGCAATTTTGAAGAAGATGTTTCCAGGCCGATTAATTTCCAAGAATGGAAACATCAACTGGCCGTCAAGATCTCTGGATTTAATTGCCGCAGACTTTTTTTGTGGGTTTATCTGAAAGGACGTGTCTAAGCCAACAACGATTGAACAACTAAAGAACAATATTCGAGCAGCAATAGTTGAAATATCGCCTGAAGTTTGCGTAAATGTTATGAGAACTGCTCTCGAAAGAACTCGCATTTGTGTGGCAGCAGGAGGGGGTCATTTGACCAACATTATATTTCATTAATAATTTCAAGGTCAAACTGAAGCATTTATTTTAAAATATTTCCTGTTTTGTCTACAGACACATAGCGCAAAGAATACACGAGTCGACTACGAAGCGGTAAGCTCGCGGTTCGAACCCTGCTGGCGCTAGATACACTGCTGTGATCAAAAAGTCCAATATCGATCTGTGGACTATGGGGAAGGCAACGGGAAACCACCTCATGAATTATACTCCCAAGAAAAGTTATCTTGGCTTCGGCCCAAGTTTATGATCGCTAACATCCGGTAACGGATAGACACCTGAAGAAGACAGAAGTTTTGTCTATTAAACCAAAATGGTGACCAGTACAAATTGTAAAGATAATTTTTGACCATCCTGTATGTAGAATTATATTTATGTTTGAGGTACCAACATCATTCTAATCTCGATCCTAGTGAGTAGGAATAGATTCTGCCCCTGATTACGATCCGACCAATACAAGTCCACCATAGGTCTAATAATAGTTTTCAGATGACGTATCTGACGCTAGTAGAATTAAAAATATCTGCATGTTTATTGGTACTTGAAAAGAAACTGTCTGTTTATTGGTTCTTTCAAACTTTTATCACATTAGTTGACATATTTTTCGAAATTATTGTAAGCTTGGCCAATAGACGATACTCTGTCTTGTAATCTCTTGTAATTATAGATATCATCCCGTTATTTGGGTTTTATCCTTTTTTAGGGTTCTGGTCGAAATAGAAACTTTAAGTTAATCATTGCGTAAAACCTACTTAATTTTGGTTTTATTACGTTTTTTACTAAGTATATTAGGGCAAAATTTAAAAAGAACGCTTATTAGAACTGAAAGACATTTTCTATTGGTTCCAAATTAGAATTCTTTCCCCCCCCCCAAACTTATAGTTTTCTTTCCATTCCGCATTTTGATATGGAAATAACCTCTAAAACAGTCTCACCCCTCAAAACTTTTATAAATAACACGAAAAAAAAATAAGTAGATAAAGAGTACATAATCATGCACAAACGATTAAGATTATTTTTGATACAAAATTCAAAATGGGAAATAGCATGTTTGTAGTTCCCCTTCTCTCCCACTTAATTCTGTAAATAACTCGGATACAAAATGGATGCAAACAAAATTAAATGATGCACAATCATGCACAAACGATAATATCCAGTAGCACATCTAGAAATTGATGGAAGGGTCAGGAAACCCGAAGTCAAAAGTACACTTTTTCTATAAAAATAGCTTTTCCAAAAGAAAGAGCACAAAATACAAGACTTTTAAGGTGAGGTAGGTTTTGGTAGGTCCTTTAATAAGCCCACAATTTAAATTCAAAGTTAAAAATTTTCCCATAAGAAATACATGTAAATGTATTATTGCGTAATAATATGCCAAATATGGTAAACATTGACCGTGTTCGACTTGACGTTACAGCTGTTGTACGAACTGGCGCAATTTAAACGCTTTTAGCGTTCGACTTGGGAACTGTTAGCGCTTACGGCATCGTGTAAACGCAACCGTGACGTCATGGATTCGCCATTTTCTCACGCTCATAACGCAAATTTCATTTAGGTAAGGCAGCGTAAGCGCGGCGCTGTAGTGGTAAAAATTGTAACTATTTTTGAATTTATTTGAAACCTAAATATTTTAGGTTTACTATTTAACTTCAATATTTAAATTTAAACATAAAATTAGTTGTCCTATATTAATTATTACTTCAATAATTTATTTCCCTTGTTTTAACCGCTCAATTTTTTATAAAAAAAATTAGTGACAAGATTGTAAATGAAATTAATTGACCCAAAATAAATTGTTGTATGAAATTATAGTTATTAATTTGTGAAAAAATAGCTAAAAATGTAATCGCATTTAAAAACAATTATTATTTTAGATTGTTTGAATATTTTATAGGTTAAGCAACTGTCACTTTTAAATTGCAGCGCTGATGGTGCTGTCATATCGTTCGATTTGGAACGTCAGCGTGAGCGTTTAAGCGCATATTTTCCAAGTCGAACGGCAAAATTTGCGTGCAAAGCGTTACGTTGTTGGCGCCAACAGCGCGTAAGCTTCAACAAAGGTATTCTATCACCAGTCCGCGTGCTGTAGGTGGGTCGGCAGTGACTAGTGGTGGGAGCTACCAGTCTCTCCCTGAGATCCATCGGGTCATCATCCACACTTTGCTGAGTTGGACCGTTCTTGGGGATATTTTAATGAGTGTGCTTGTCAAAACGGATTGTAGCGGCCGTAGCGGAGCGAAAACTGAGGAATGTCGGTTTTGACAAACGCTACCACCGCAAGACTCGAATTCACCCTAAAAGTATAATTATAATAAAATACCCCATTCTAAATTATTTTTAACCCTCAAAAGGTCTGATTTGATAGTTGACACGAGCTTGATTTAAACACGTCCCGGTGGGCGAGAGTTTGGTCGGAGACGACCAATCACAACATCGAAAACATGAACTTTAAAGCCGTTTATTTTAAAAATTAGTAGACCGACCGCAATTTTTTATGTGTAGAGAACGATGCCCTCTTTCATAATTTATTCACTTCACTATTGATCAATCACAAATTGATTATCATAACCACACTTGTGAAATAAACACTAGGAATTTTGTTAATTCTTCTGGCTCTCAATTTATTTGCAAGATATTTTAATAAACTTAGTTTCACAACAAAATTTAACAAATTTTATTCTTTTAGACATAATTCTTCATAAGATATTGGGAAAACGGATTTTTTCAAAAAAAAATAGAAAAAATAAAACAGCCCTTCATTTATTTCCTCAAAAGCCACAAAAATAGTAGATAAATTGTTTTTGTCAAAATGCAAATTAACTAACAAAATTAACAATTTTGATTTCAATAAAAGCACACTTTCTTAGCAATAAATAGCCATAACTTGGTCAATTTTCCTCGTATAGACTAAAATAAAACATGACATTACGGGAAATTAAAATGACTTTGAACTTTGTATTTAATACTTTTTTCTAGGAGTTTTTCTTTTCGAGCAAATCGTGAAAAACACGCGTTAAAATGTTTCATTTATACAGGAATTGAAAAAACACCAACTTTTAAAAAATCATAACTCGGTAAATGATTATCGTATAAAAAATAACAAAAGAATAAAATTTAAAGGTAATTTATTTATCTACAAAAAAGATCTCTTGTAATTTTTCGTTAAAATTAGTCGTTGTGTAATTATATATTAAAGAGTAATTTTTCAAGATAATGTTATCCTTCAAAATACAGTGGCCCAAAAAATACAAGCTTTACCGCCAGGAGGCACTGTAACATCCTTTTATTGCATTTTAAAGAGGTAGCTTTTTATTGCAAGTGCCAACTGTAATGGTGCGAATAACAAATTTGAAAACTCTATTAGAAGATAATAAAAAAGTGTAATAAGATAACACAAACCGGTTTCACTGAACTCAAATGCAGTTCAATTTTCTTTAAATGGAGCTTTTCACTTTCATAAAAATAAATTTTTAAATGGAAGCAACACTAAAACACTGTAATAAAAATAAATAAGTAAAAAGTGCAACGTAACGTCATTGAACCAGTCAGTAACATTGAATTACATTGTTACATAGTTTTGTGTAATTATTATTTATTTTTTCATATTATTGCTTCCTAACGACTGACGTCATAATAGTTTTTAAAATAGCATTTTCCTATTTCCTCAATAAACTAGCGGCCCACCCTTTACGTTAATGGTCACGGTATTTAATCACCTGAACATTGATATTTATTTCACATTTTTATTTATAACTTCTGTGGGATTTCGTTTCGAAACTTTTAGACAAAGGGTCGATCGATTTTCTTAAATAATTACCGAGTTTCTAAAATCTGGAGCATTTCTCGCCAGGATCCAAACGTTGTTTTGCCCTTTATTTTTTAATACTTAAGCATAAAATATCTAACTTTTTTTTTATTTTCAGACACTACTTACAGACGCAAAGAAATCTCAAAATGATGTAAAAGTAAGTTTTGGAAGATTATGTGAGCGATACCGTAAATTTAATTGATTTGTTTCAGAAATTCATCAACGATCTATTAGATAAGGCAAAAACTCTTTAAGTTAAGTGAAGTGCCAAAAAGTGAAGAAACTTTGGCTTTAAGGTGCCCATTTTTGCGCACGTTTAGTGATTACAGTATGCATCGATGTTCATCGTTTTTTAAAGTGTATTCCGCCCTTTTTGGACAACAAAGAATTTGTAGATGATTTTTAAACATCTTATTGTATTTTAACGACAACATTTTTGTAGATTGGATTAAATTTTGAACGAATGGCAATTTATATTTATTTTGTTTTTATGTTTTTATTATTTATCATTATTATCAAAAAAGAATTAAATAGGGTAAACAAGTGGAAATTTTGTAGCATACAATTTTTTTTAAATAAGTACATACCCGACTAGTCTTTAAATCGTTTTAGATATATTATAGAAATATTATTTGACTGCCTCTTGAAATTTGAACTTACATGTCAAATTGTTAGATTACTTTTTTTTAAACACATTTTTGGAAAAAAAAAATATAAAACCTTTTTACCTAAAAACTGCTCAAATCATAAATGTATTGTGACTGATAGTGAATGTACCGCTTCGTCGATAGTTTTTTCATATTAAGATGTGAGAATTTAATGTACTTATACATAACAGAAAAATGTTAACATAATTGCACTTTTGTAGAATCATGAATGTGATCTCAAGCATCTCAATTTTGACATGTATATCATAGTTAAATGTATTTGTAATTTTAGTAGTCGATTGTAAAATGTTGAAATAAACAATTCGTATTTACTAACTATATTTTTGAATATTATTGTATGTAAAGTATATAGCTGCAAGCCCCCCCCTGACAACCGCCGTGACCTCCTAGAGAGTGAATACAGTGGAACTCCATCGATGTGCAACTCGATTGAATCCCCATCATCTTAATTTAGCCAGAAAAACTTAACCAATAAGAGATAATTCCAATTTTGATGTTTGTAGACATCGCGAAAAAACGTCTTGGAGCGTTGTAAATAGCGGCGTTCGTCTTAGAAAGTTTATAAAGAAGCAAACTTTGTGTTTTATAAATTATTAACATATTTGACATCACATTTTATCGTAATTCAAATTTTTATGAAAATATAAATTTTAGATAAAAAAATTGGCGATCAAATTTTATATTGATAAAATGTTAGGAGAATTTATTGGGAATAGCGGCGTTCGCTTTAGAATTCGTAGAAGAATCACCATTTAAAATTTCACTTTGTTGAAACGAAGCTGAAGCTTTCAGCATAGTTTTTACGATGTGGTCAGTTAATATTGGAGTAGATCGTCGACACTTCTCAAATTCCAATCACAAAATACATTGATTCCATTTAGCAATTTCCTCCTTTATATCAGCAATTGAGCAGTCTTATGCCAGATTTCTTCGACGACATCAGACGACAACAAAACAAATAAATCAAACATCTGATTGGTTATTTCGTCAATTTAATCTGAAGTTGGCTAAATTGAAGATAACTACGAGTGAAGAAATCAAGTATAAATTACCTGTATGGATTCATGGCCCTTGGTTGTTTCTTCTTCTTCTACGTGCCACACTCGGTTCCCCAAATGTCGTTGATCACTTCGACGAGTAGATTTGTATCTTCGATTAGATGAATTAGTTACTCAGCGCTTGGAATTCTACTTTCTCTTCATAATCAGCTGCAACTGTAATTTCTCGGTATCTTACATCTTGCTCTGCAATCCTCTCTATCAGTCCAGTTCCAATTTCTTAACACTCTGACATCCATCGTATCCACAACTTCCTGCGCCACGTTCTTGTTATCTTGCACACTTTCAACGAACCACCTCAATGTTTTATCGTCTATGCTGTCAATTACTATTGAATCTTTTTTTCTACTGAATATTATCATTGTGAATGATATCAAAAGAATATTCCATATTAATCAAGGTCTTTCGAACTAATCATTCTACAATACAGTTTGTAATATCATTTTTATATTCAAATATTCGCGGGGTTTAAATATAAAGTTTATTTAAATTTAGCGCGTTTGTCAAATTTAGATAGGTTACGCCGTCTCGTTACAATGGAATAGCTAAACTATTCCTAAATGAATAAAAATGGATAAAATCTAATAAATCTTCTGATGAGATCTTGATAAGACGAAACCACTTATGCGCAAGGGGGTTCTAGCCTAAAATGTAAGTTGGAAAATTTTCAAATTTTACTAAAACTTGTAATTTTAAAATATTTTATTCAACATAAAGATTAAATATTAAAAAATAGTGAAATACCATATAAGTACTGCTTATCTAAGTTATATGATCTAAAATCAATAACTTCGATTATACGTTTCACCCCTTTGTTTGGAGTGCTTTGTTATTTAACTTTTGTTTTATATATTTACTAAAAGATGTTTTGTGATTTTCGGTAATGAATTTTTATTATGAAATAATATTAATCAATTTATTTCTAGTCGGGGTTTTAATTATTTTATGAATACTGTTTTTGCTATGCTTTGGTTTGTAATATGATCGCAGGTTATTTTAAACATTGGTTATTGAATATTGGTAATTTATCTCTTATGATTTATCTGTAAAATTGGGGTTTGTTATTTAATTACTTGGGGTTCGTTAAATGGGGATTGTCACAGATAAAGATTGAGGTTTGTTTTTATCTCAGAGTTGTTCGAATTTCCGTGAGGTTGATATTTAATAATTATTCAAACTTAACATTCTTGTGTTTTATTTTCTGGTGGGGTTATTATGGGTCCAATTTAGGTTTCGAAAGGTTAATTCAAGAACCGGGCTATCTTCATTTATTTTATGGGTTTTGCTTATCTGTTTAGTTCATTAGAGACGCCACTGGCTGAGTAGATTCAATACTTCTATATTATAGCTGCCTATTTCTCCATCTTCCGTCGTTGTCCTCTTTAGCGAGATGATGTGCTGAATAAATTGAAAACAAAATGCTTGGCTACTAGGTAGCCCAAGCATATTTTGCCACAAAATTTTTTTGTTACTTGCCGCTTGATCTTAATTTAGCTAGCCCTGCTCTGTAGTCTCGAGTTAGGGCGAAGGTTCTTGAAAAAGTTATATGATGCTCTTTGGATGTTTAATTGAAATTACTAAATTCAACAAAATAACAAAACTTATCTTGATTAAAATTATGAAGTGGTACAACAAAAAGGTTGGCAACCACGTATCACTATTTTCAAAAATAACGCAGTGAAACTATTAAACAATATTTCCAGAACAAAATATGGGAAAGATACAACTAAGCGCAAATGATATTGCTTCAAAACAATGTTGGCCACTTCAATTACTAAAAATGTCTTAAACCTCTTACCCCTCTGCTCAGGAAGGAAGTTACAAATATACTCCTTATACAGGTTATCCTTAGCAGCTAGACCAAAACGGAAGATCCACTGCACTAATTGATGAGTGCCAAAACGGCTGTCGCTGCGGGCAGAGCGGATGGCGTTGACGGTAGAGACGAAACCCGGCGATCAGGAGAACCTCGTGCTCCGGAAATGTTTGAACGTTAATCGTAGTTAAAGGTTTGTTATTAATTCGGCAACTTATTAAAAAGAGATCACCAAATAAACGTGGTCTACTGTCGGGGATAAATGAAACAGCTGATGTTTGTTGTTTGTTTACGCTGACATATAGTTAGAACTAAAACAGTATTACCAACTTCGACTGCGCACCTCAACTTCAAGATCTGGTGCGACCAACACCTGTGTTCTCGAAAAATTTCAAGGTGACTATGAAATTTTCGAATTGGTTAATTTCACTTACAAATCCGTAAACGATAAAAATCAAACGCCCAGTACTAACGCCGCGAAATAAGGACTAATGATTCTACTATCAAAATTACATTCGGAATTATTATATCTAAAGAAAAAATACTAACGTAGATTTTTCATGTGCAATCTCGTCGAGAACTTAAATTGGACTCCTCACACCTTTCATGGCGTGTGCGCGCCGACTTACGCACGTGTTAGTCTGCCTAACATGTTTAACAGTACAGGACCGGCATTCATTAAAATGATATTCGGAAACACTGTAATATTTCCGTAACAAAATGTTCCCAATGTAGATAGAACCCGAGCGTATTAGATGGGATCCGAGTGCTAACCAACTGCACTACTGAGGCAATTGGTTTATATTACTCGGATCTGCTATATCCGATGTAGTACCGCTACATCATCTATCTTCCTCCTAGTAACCTTGTTGGTTGCGAATAGTACCCGTTGGTGGTTGACTGTAACTTTGTCGGTTGTAAGCAGTAAGAGATCGGCGAGGACCGAAATCCTACTGGTGACCAAAATCCTACTCACATCTCCTCGCTGATGGTTCCTGGTAACTTGCGGCAGGCTTTCCGAGATCGGACATGCAATCTCGGTGAAAAAATCCGCAAAACTGACGTAAGAGGTACCCTAAATATGGAAACAACCATCTGCTGTCCTCCTAAGCCCAGGTGGATGAACCCGCGTCGACGACAGCATGGCGACCGGGAGAGATTCGGGCGTCCCTAGTGAAGACAAAACAAACCAAACAAGCACAATAAAAAGTCAAAAAGATGCTATAACGTTCACAGTCCAGGGGCCGGGATCCCCAGTACCAATCGTGGATAGTGTCGGAGCGGACACAACACGACTGCTTAGCAACTCGAGGGGGAGGGGGCAGGCCAAGTCGCTTCTCTGTGTTTCTGGAACGACACAAGCGAGAAGACGGAAGTCATTGTGGAAAATTGCAAGAAAAAAGAAACAAGAACCGCGAGACCCACTGTGGCCGCAAGGAGGGTGCTCTATAAATCACACTGGCCTTCCCAAATCCGCTCGAAGACCACTGCAAAATTAATCTGCTCATCAAAGAAGTAATTGCGGCGTGCAAGGAGAAGATACAGACTAAGGGGTCGGGTTTCTCGACAAAAGACTAAAAACATTCAAGATGGAATTGGCAAACTGCTCCAAAAAATTAAAAAGCTCTACCTGAAAAAAAGAACGCAACAAGGAAGGGGGGCCTACGGACGAACTTAAAAGTATCAAGTCCCAACTGAAAGAGATACAAAAAGCCATGGCCAACAACAGGCGACGAATGACAAGGGGCTACAAAGCATTCAGAACGACTTCCTAAAAGTCAAGATGGAAGCCAGATACAACAAGATAGTCATGGATAAGAGAAACCTCGAACAGGCAAAGCAGGAAAAATTAGGAAAAGCGGAGGAGGACGTGGGCTCCATAAAAAACACGGTAAACATGACGAAAATGTTAGTAATCGGCTTGGAGGCTAAATTGAGCAAGTTCAAAAACGCGAAATACGATTCTTCCCTTTCAAATTAATGAACAAGTGGGAGTGTTCAAACGTCCGATAAGAAGCGCAAAGCAGCTCGCAACCTTACTGGACAGAATCCAAGAAACCTAAATAGTTCGCAGGGTTTATAGAGAAGAGGCGACTAACACTAACATAGGGGAAGCCCCTATGAACAGATAGTGAAGGAGACCCCAAAGCAAACCTATGCGGGGATAACAAGTATTGAGCCGCCGACCACAAGCACTCCATGAACCCCGGTGGAAAGGAAGAGAGCAACAATCTTAAAATATGCAAACATCAACCAAGCATAGCAAAAGAAGAAGCAAGTAAGAATACCATGGCGAATAAAAGAAAGAAACAAACAAAAAAGCACGAAGACAAGATAATAAAGAAAAGAAACGATGCAGTATTTGTAGAAACCACAGAAGAGGAAGCGAAGGAGACGGTTGGATCCATCAAAAGGCAATGAAAGCCGGAATCTCATTAAACACATCAGAAATACCTGTAATCGGTCAAAATCATTGAACGCAAGGCAATACGTTGTCACACGCAGCCTTGAACATTTATCAAACAAAAATATGGGCACGGTCACATCTGGTGTCGGTCGATCCAAGATAAAACCCTTCGGAAGTGGATCAAGACGGACTCGGGTGCCCAAAAGAAAACGGTAGCTTCCACCAAAGAGTCATCTATTCCACGAAGAAAGTTGCACTCACAGCAGACCCTCCCGGACATTTCAACATCTCGACCAGAAGCATCTCTTTTCAATAAAAATAACGATCAACTTCCACCATCTGGATCCGTCGACCAAGCAAGAGAACAAAATGACAAGAACGAAACGACTTTAGTCTAAAACTTTCCCATTCAAAAATGATAATCGACTTCAAACTTATGACGCCACCGCATGGATAGATTAACCAGCATCCAAAATTGTAGTCGGACCAATTAAATAATTAAGTCCATAGGAATTAAAACACCAACCATATTTCAGGTGTTACACTCGAACCCCCGCCCAATCAAAACTTGCCTCGACCTTATTGCTGATAAGGTAACATTCAACAGTAATATCACAGTGATCATGATATTGCCGGCAATTTTGCCGAATCGATCACGACTGCTTGTTGCGATGAAAAGAAGCACGAGTGCGCAGCACGAGGCTTCTTTCTCGTAGAACAAGCAGGAGTGGTCATTCGGCAAAATTACCGAAGCAAAATCATGATCACGAGTGATATTTATTTTGACAATTTATCGAACAATAATTTTAATTTAAATAAAATTAATTTTTAAATTAAAATCAACAAGCATAGGTAAGTACGTTGCTAAGATATTGTTGATAGCTATTATTTTCTTGTTGCCACGGCGATGGCAAGAGTGCACCCAGCATAATTCATAATATTTGCTGAAAGAATATCAGATAGCTTTTGATTGGTCCATGTGACTAAAACGATGCAAACACATTGGATGATATAATGTGTGGTAAATTGTCAATATAAACCGAATAATTTTCAATGTATTTAAAACTAGCTGGATACCCGGCTTCGCCCGGGTCTCATTAAAAGGTGGAACTCTGCCTTTGTTTGAAGTACTTTACTTTAGGCTCTTGGACTTAAAAAGAATTTAAATGGGTAGACTGAATAATTATTCAGCAAACTTCGTACCGCCTTAGAATTAATAATAATGTTGTGTTAAGTTATTAGGTGATTCTTAATCTTATAAATTTTATTTTAATATAAAAAAGTTAATAAAAGTTCAAAATAGAACTAATTCACGTACAGCAAAGCAACCATGTGCTGAATGGGTTGCACTCGCGTCAATTATCTTCATTGAAGGACCTTGCGATACACTATATTTTTGGTTTTATTGTTAGGGGCGAGAATGAATAAAGCGGATGGTTTGCCTACACGTGAACATGCTACGTACAATTGACCATGAGAAAACAACTATTTTCTATATTCAGTCCACAAACATTCAAGGATTGGCCTTGCGATTTGTTTATCGTCATGGCGAATGCAAGACGAATCGGATATTGAATTCGTTTAAATTCGAATGGCATATCGGTTCGTATCATCGGAATTCTCGGAATGAGAACTTCCTCACCCTTAAATTTTCCCTTAAGTATCGTTGCGTGAATTATATTGCCCATGAGTTTTTTCACCACCAAACGCGTTCCGTTACATAGCTTTGGACTTAAAACATACTAACACGATGCCTCTCTTGTGCGATTTCATCTCCAGCAGATTGATTCGCAATATTTCGCAGTCTATTTGCATTACGGCTTCGTTGTGAAAGATTCGATCTTCTTGCTCGCGGCATTGTAGAGATTAGATTACATTAATTTCCATGTCCATGACTGACTGACTCTTTAATATCTGCCGGTTGTGTCATGTACCAACCTTTAGATATTAAATATCCACCAATCACCGTTCACCATATCTAATCCGTTATGCTTTATTTACATATACACTGTATACAACATTATTACACTAAATTAATACAGGACCGTATTTATTTACATATAATCATGAAAATCGGTTCAGCCGTTCTCGAGTTATAAATGGTGTAACTAAACACAATTTTGCGACTTTCTTTTATATATATAGATATAGATGTTACTTTAAAACTAAGATTCATTTATTATCCACCAATCACCGTTCACCATACCTAATCCGTTATTAAAAATGTTTAAAATATATGTATTACTTTATTATAATTTTCAATCATTTGTTCTGACAGAAAATACATACACATATTATGTGTATGTATTAGGTAGTACATAATATGAATCTCGTTAATCCATTCATGCGCGTCACCGAATTTCCCTAATTATGTAATTCTCACATTTTTAAAGATATTTTTGCACAGAAACCTATTCCGAGTCCTAATAAGATATTGTGCAAAATTTGGTTGAAATCGGTCAAATGGTTCAGGAGAAAATGGAGGACAAACAAACAGACATTGATTTTTATATATATAGATAAATGTAAAATACAGTTAAATATAGTGCGTTCCAAAAGAGGATGATGTTGAAATTATTTAAATTTATAGCAACCGAGAAACCTCAATTTTGTGGGGTATCCTCTTTTGCTCCCTTAATCCAGACCTGCGCGGTGCAATTTCGTTTTCAAAAGAGCGAAAATTTAATTTAAATAAATTTGAAATTTGAAATTTTTTTCACTTTTTGAATTATTTTGATAAATTTTAAGAAAAATTTTATTTTTAAGAGAAATTAAGCTTTGAAAATTGGACAGTTGCTAAGTATTTACACGTCAATTAGCGATGAATTTTTGATATTGGAAATCGGTTTTTATGAAATTTTGGCAGGCCCAATACAAATTTGTGTTTCAGAAATAGGAAAATCTAATTTAATAAACTTGCCGTTTAATTAATTTTGCCAATTTAGTGGAAAACTTGGGTAAGTACAACACTTTTTTGAAATTTCAAAATTACGCAAAAATTTGAATTCCCCCATATTTAACTTGACATGCGCAGATATCATTTTGTAAATGATCAAGTCTTTTTCACGTGTGGTACAACAAATAACATTTTTTTTATATTAAAGAAATCTCGAATTTCTTTTTTGACTGTGTGTTTAATTAACCGATATTTATATGGCACCAGGTGAGGACAACGACAGTGGAATGGAGTCGCAGGAAAATAGCGCACAGGATAGTCCAAAAGATGACCTAGCCGTAGCAAATGCTTCCACCGCCGGTGATTCCAAAAGGGAATTTTCGCCGGACAATAAACCAGCCATAGAAGATCAATTTAGCGAAGAGGTAAACTATTTTTGTCCAGTCTTTCTGTCACACCATAACCTCATTTTTTCAGCCCGATGAAAGTTTTGGCGAGAGACTTTGGGGTTTAACGGAAATGTTCCCTGAAACGGTACGTAACGTTACGTACACAGTTGCCACAACCACTACGTCCTCGATTCAATCATTTTACGGACTGTCGCGCAGTGTCTTTTGGATTGCTTTTAGTTCTTCGTTAATTTTATTTGCTCCCGTAATGTTCGAAGTTGAACGAATACAATTAGAAGAAGCTCAGCGTGTACAACAAAAACAAGTATGTACAACATCTGCAAGTGGACGAAATTTTAAGATAAATTAATTGTTTTTTTTTAAATTCAGGTACTACTAGGGCCGAATGCTGCAGTACAATCAGGTGCAACTTTAATGCCGCCACTACAACGTTAGATACCTCTTTTTATTTAATAATTTAAGGTTACCAGTCCTCGAAATTTTTAACAGCATTTCTTTTTTTAATTTTCTTCGATTGTAGACTTGAAATCTTATGTAAAGACTTGATTGTTAAGTCAGTGATATTCAAACTGTAGATGTAAAACCAAAAAATAAATGTTTTAGAAACTTTTTTGAATTTACCTTTTATTTAATAACTAATTATTTTATTCTATACGTAAACTATTTAAATTGATTTCGTTTATATCTTCGGGAATAATTTTGGCGACTTTCCTATTTTCCTTTACATAAGTTTTACTACACTGCATTTGGGTCCAGCTGATTGGAATCAGAGGGTAGCCGTGTTCTGAATTAGCCGTCACTACACCCAATTCATTTTCTGCCGTGGTCAAATGAAATATGTGCGCTTCGGTAACTGGTAAAACTCGCTAAGATGATATCTCCGGGTCGAAAACTTTTATAAACCTCAACTCGGTCTTGCTCTGTTGCACGTATATCTTCTCTTCTTAAAATAGCACGATAAGGACGACTTAAGACGGTGTCACCTATGCAATGAATAGTACATTTACAAAATTGTAAAGTTATTATTGTCACTTGCGCTGTTACAACATCGCCTTGTACTGGAACTACTGTTTGAGACCCCGGATTGTGAACATGTAGTACTTGAACCTGAAAATTTGGAAGGTATTACAGCAGAAGTTCTGTGTCAAAATGAAAATCTACCTTGTCTTTATGAACTATTTGAATTGTTCCTGCCAAGCTGGCATAAATGTACTGTTGTTTCTCATAGGTTCCATGACCGGGTAAGTATTTTCCATCAGAGAAGCATAATCTCTGACCGGGAACGCAAATTAAAGTTTCACTCATTACTATTTCACACTTAAAATCTGGTAATTTCAGATAATCATTAAAATTGATTATAAAAATTCAAATGAATTTAAAACTTCAATACAAATTAACTACCAAAAATTAGAATACAGTAAAAAGTTGACGACTTTTATGTTTAAATGACGCTATGCTTTACTAATTCATTTACATAGCTAATATAAATAATTACATTCATTTGTAAGTTATATTTCTGTGAGCCTGTCAAATTTGACAGCTGTTTAAATAATTTATCATTAGGAGCGTTCAATACATCAACGTAGTAAAAATAAATTTTTACTTATATTTTATTTTATTTCATAAACTATTAAAAAATATTGTAAACTATCGCAGCAAAATCAGTGATTCATCATCGACACCTTTAGACTTGTAGTCCGTTACGCCACTCTACTATCTAAATCAGTGATTTCGAAAGAAAATTTTTATCAATTATAATAAATAATTATTCATTTACTTATACTATTGGGACAATAGTATTGCAGGGGCCTCCCGGGATAATTATTTGCAACACATACATTTTACCATTGATCAACCCTGTATATTCTGATTGTTTTTATCTGGTTCAACCCACTTTTATCTGTCAAAATATTAAAATTAGGTTAAATTGCAAATTTTATATTTTATTTATCCTGTTTACGTTAAAAGGAAGAAAGAGGAAAAAATGTACCTGTAATTCTATTCCGTTTCGTTGCACACATTCACGAACTACAAGATGGCCTATACCGGTGTCTTACCTTTCATTCGGGAGTTGACTTCACTAGAAATGATTTTAGCGTAAGTATACAATTTTGCATAATATTTACATAAAATAAGCGTACTTTTATTTATAGGAAGATAAATTTCCCGAAACAGTCGCTTCCATGACCGGAATGCAATGGTTAAAGTTGGACCGAACAAATTTAAGCGAAATTCCCAAAGAAATGGGAAATCTACTGAAGTTAGAACATTTATCACTAACAAGAAATAATTTAGAACGATTACACGGTGAACTAACAGAATTGGCTTGTCTGCGTACTCTCAATTTGAGGCACAACAAGGTAAAAAATTCCGGAATACCAGCTCAACTTTTTCAGTCCGAGGAATTAACCACACTTGATTTGAGCCATAACAATTTGAAAGAAGTCCCAGATGGCTTGGACAAGGCTAAGACACTTTTAGTATTAAATTTAAGTCACAATCAGTAAGATGCCCCAGTTTTATCTTCTTTTTCTTATAATTTATTTTTTAGCATCGAATCGATCGCCAACACTTTATTCATCAACTTGTTAGACCTTCTTTTTTTGGATTTAAGTCACAACAACTTGGAGACTTTGCCACCACAAACAAGACGACTTGCCAATTTACAAACTTTAATTTTAAGTGACAATCCATTAGAGCAGTATCAGTTGAGACAGCTTCCTTCGTTATTAAATCTTGAAAACCTACAACTGAGGAATACTCAACGTAACTTGACCAATTTTCCCACAAACTTGGAACAGTTGGTTAATTTAACAGATGTGGACCTCTCACAAAATTCTTTACCCAAAATTCCCGATTCCTTGTATGCCTTAACAAACTTAAAGAGGCTTAATTGTAGTGAAAATGAAATTTCCGAATTGTCAATAGGTCAGTAAAAAGTTTGTTTTTTAAATTGTAATGCAGTATAGTTTTATAATTTTAACAGCGATGGAGTTATGGCAAAAATTGGAAACATTAAATCTATCTTACAACAAATTGAAAAGTCTACCTGCATCTTTATGCAAAATTTCCTTTCTGAGGCGTTTATTTGTCAACGCAAATCTGTTAAACTTTGAAGGAATTCCTTCGGGGATTGGGAAGCTCGGTCGGCTGGAAATTTTTCATGCTGCTCACAATCAGTTGGAAATGATACCCGAAGGTTTATGCAGGTAAGTAAACTGCAGTTCTTTCCGTTTTTGTCTCTACATTGCAAAATTTTTTTATTTAATTTAATCCGTAACTCAGAAGCTGTCAATTTTAGACAAACAGTTAGAATCTAATTTGTTACCAAGGACGGATACATCCAAAGTTTGTTGATGAGTTAATTAGAGAATAAAGTTTTAAAATAAAATTGAAGGAATCCCATCATTTTTTTTTAATTTAAAAGGTAGATTTGGGGGGTAACCTCATTACCAAAGTACTGAAGTTTCTAAAAGTCAGTTTGCAACCCACCGGAATCACCAATCCAGAGGATTCATAAATTCTTGGCTTTAATTTGTATTCCCATTAATTATTTAATTTAATGCCTCGCATGGAGGCTTACTTATCTTAAACAAAATTACTTAATAAATCATGAATTGTAATTTATCTCCTACAATCAATTGAATTTATTTAATTATTCCGTTTCAATAAATGAAATTTTTCAGATGTGGTTCCTTAAGAAAATTAAATTTGAGTTCAAATCGTTTGATCACTCTACCCGATGCAATTCACCTTTTGACTGATTTAGATTTGTTAGATTTGCGCAACAATCCTGATTTAATAATGCCGCCGAAACCTACCGAAATGACTCGAGGCGATGGTTTAGAGTTTTACAATATCGACTTTTCACTTCAAAATCAACTGAGACTGGCAGGAGCACACGTACCGGTACCTTTACCTGCTCAAAGTAAGACTTACAATTCGTTAAGTGTATTGCTATAAAAATTGTTTTGTAGATCCAAGCAAAGATCCAATTGCACGTAAAATGAGATTACGTCGTGGACGTAGAGATCAAGAAGAAGCTGATCAGGATCAAGCCAAAATTTTAAAGGTACCTATATTACATTTGGTTTCATTTTAACATTTTCACTCATTTTATTTATTTTCAGGGAATGAAAGATATTGCCAAAGATAAAAACAGTAATAAAGGCGAGGAAGATATCAAAGCAGAATCCTTAAAGTGATTAATATACTTTTTTTTAATTTTTATTTTACACTTGAAATTTTAGGCCTAAACGTTGGGACGAAGCGTTAGAAAAACCCCCACTTGATTATTCCGAATTTTTTGAAGACAATGCTGGTCAAATTCCTGGTCTTACGATTTGGGAGATAGAAAACTTTGTACCCAATCGGGTTGATGAAGTCACTCATGGGAAGTTTTATGAAGGCGACTGTTACATAGTGTTGAAAACCACAATCGATGAAAATGATTCAATTTCTTGGGAGATATATTTTTGGATAGGGGAAAAAGCAACCGTAGGTTTTACCGTCCATAAATCATGGTGACGTTCACTTTTTTATTTTTCCAGTTGGATAAACGAGCTTGTGCTGCCATTCATGCTGTAAATTTACGAAACTATTTAGGTGCACAGTGTCGAACAATCCGTGAAGAACAAAAAGACGAATCCGAGGAATTTTTAGGTCTCTTTGACACTCAAATTACTTACATCGAAGGTGGCAGAACTTGCAGTGGTTTCTTTACAGTCGAAGATTTGGTGAGTCACAAATTATGCTCATTAAAGATTGCAGTTAAAAAGAAAACAAACTGATTTTACGATCTCCATTTTTAAAGGAATAAAAGCAAAGTATTTTTTTGCAGACGTTTGAAGTTCGTTTATATCGGGTCCATCCTGCCGGTGCTTCAATTCATCTGGAACCTGTTCCAGTTACGGTTGACTCTTTGGATCCGAGGTATGTTTTTGTGTTGGATATGGGAACTAAAATTTACTTATGGTTTGGAAAGAAAGCGAAAAATACTTTAAAATCGAAAGCGCGGCTGATGTCTGAAAAAATTAACAAAAACGAGCGCAAGAATAAAGCAGAAATTGTTACTGAAATGATGGCTAGTGAGTCTTCCGAGTTCTGGATTGCGTTGGGTGAACAAGAAGGATTTGTCACGACTCCAGAGGTACTGCTTAAAAATATATTATACTTTTGATTATTTCTTATTTTTTCCATAGGAACACGTGAATTCTGATTTTGTTCCAATTCAACCGCGTCTTTATAAAGTTCAACTAGGAATGGGTTACCTCGAACTACCTCAAGTTGAAGTACCCCACTCGAAATTAGTCCGAACTCTTTTAAATAGTAAAAACGTGTACATTTTAGATTGTTACCTTGACGTTTTTGTGTGGTAAGCTTCTAAAACCTTTTCATACTTTTTTCATTTAACTTTCAATTTGAAGGATCGGAAAGAAATCGACAAGATTAATAAACGCTGCTGCGGTAAAACTATCGGAAGAATTGTTCAACATGATCGACAGACCCGATTATGCTGTGGTAACAAGAGTAAGGGAAGGTACCGAACCCCAGGTCTTTAAACTTAAATTTGTCGGTTGGGATGAAGTGATTGCTGTTGATTTTACACGTACGGCTGAGTCTGTACAAAAGACGGGAGCAGATTTAACAAAATGGGCACGTCAACAAGAAACTAAAACGGATTTGACTGCTCTTTTTATGCCCAGACAACCGCCGATGCCTTTTACCGAAGCCCAACAACTCATGGAAGATTGGAACGAAGATTTGGAAGCTATGGAAGCTTTTGTTCTCGAAGGTAAAAAATTCATTAGGCTTCCAGAGGAGGAATTAGGTCACTTTTATTCGATGGACTGTTATGTATTTTTGTGTCGTTATTGGATACCTGCCGACGATACGGAAGAAGGAGAACCTTTGGAGGAAGATTTTCAATGTGTGGTTTATTTTTGGCAAGGTCGGGAGGCGTCCAATATGGGTTGGTTGACGTTTACATTCACGTTACAGAAAAAATTTCAGGCTTTGTTTCGCGATAAACTTGAGGTTGTGCGCACACACCAACAACAGGAAAATATGAAATTTATGGCTCACTTTAAAAGAAAGTTTATTATACATCAAGGCAAACGAAAACAAAGGGATAAGAGTTTGGTCGAGTTTTATCATCTACGTTCGAATGGTAGTGCTTTGTACACGCGACTTGTACAAATTAAGCCCGATGCTGCCTCTCTAAATTCTTCATTTTGGTACAAAATTTCAAGTTGATATCTTTTTGTTTCAATAAATAAATTTATTGGTTGTAGTTACATTCTAAATGTGCCATTTGAACAAGAAGATGAATCCGGAATTATTTATGTGTGGATTGGTTCAAAAGTAGATGCAAATGAGGCACATTTAATTCAAGAAATTGCCGAAGAAATGTTTAACAGTCCTTGGGTTAGTTTGCAAGTGTTGGCGGAGGGGGAAGAACCTGAAAATTTCTTCTGGGTTGGTCTTGGTGGTAAAAAACCGTTTGATAATCATGCTTCATTCATGGAACACACGCGACTCTTTCGATGCTCCAATGAGAAAGGATACTTCATTGTGTCTGAAAAGTGTTCAGATTTCTGTCAGGTAAATTAGGTAATTTTATGAATAAAAGTTATCTTAAAAATGTGTTTTGTTTTAGGACGATTTGGCTGATGACGACATAATGATTTTAGACAATGGCGAGCAAGTGTTTCTATGGCTAGGAGCAAAGTGTAGTGAAGTGGAAATCAAACTGGCTTATAAGTCAGCTCAAGTGAGTTTCTTCATTTTTTTACTCTATACAGTGATATTATTGAAATTAGAAATAAAAATCTTGGCCCAATTTTTGAATGCAGTAAGGTTGCATATTAAAATTGAAGTTATAATTTTTTGTTTTCAAATTGGACGTTATTATTGATTTTTACTAAATTTAAAGATGGCTTCTTCTTCTTTATTGTATGCTTTGTGACAGGAGCATCATGACCATAAAGGCTTAACAACATCGCCAAATTTAAATTGGGAGAAATTAAAAAAATAATTCAAATTAAACATAATTTAGGGGAAATAATTAGGAGATGAACGAAATTCAGCATAAATGTAGTCAGGAATTACTCTTTCGGGAATTGATAAGTCGACGCCAAATATAAGGACACTTATCATTACTTATCTTACTTGTTATCATCGTGTACTAATAGGTTTACAAAAATATATTTTTTAATCATTTAGAAAACAAATTTAAGTTGTGTGTTCCATTATTTATAAAAAATATGTTGATGAAAATTAATGAAAAATATTTTTTTCTTTTTATTATTAAAACTTATTTTTTTAATATTTAATAAAAATATGATGAAGTCATGGGCATGGTCATATCCGATTTTTTTTGGCTGCAGTAGTTTTTCAACAATTTCTCTTGGGTCGTCACTGCCCCAAATGCTACAATTTTGCTTGTTAAAGCCGCCAAGATCAGAATGAGTTTTATCACTAAAGATGACTTTTTCAATCAGATTCTTTCTCAAAATTCGTAGTAAACTGCTGTTAGAAATGTTCAATAGCCGAGAACGATGGCAAATTGATGTTGAAGGATATTGACATGCAAGCAATTTAAATTCCAATCATTCTAAACTACATAAATGGGAAAGTAAAAGTACAAATTTAACCTGCATAACTTGATATCAAAAATGATAAGCCAAATGTGTTTGTCTGCATGCCAATTCAACAAAATTGGCTGAGAACATGTTCATTGCGTTTTTTTGGCCGAGTTAGTTTGCAAAAATAACAAAATTTCTGCGCCCTGTACAATTTAATAAATAAAATTTAATTTTTTTAGGTGTATATTCAACATATGAGAGTAAAACAGCCAGATAAACCACGAAAGTTGTACTTAACTTTGAAGAACAAAGAATCGAAACGATTTACAAAGTGCTTCCATGGTTGGGGTCTACACAAAAAGCCACCAGAATAGTATTTTTGTATACTTATTATTTTTTGTTCAAATTTTAAAACATTTTATTGTAAATTATTATAACTGTCTGCTTTTATTTGAAAATAAAACAATTTTATGATACGATTTAACATTTTAATTTATTGTAAGCTTAAAATACATAATAATTAATAAAAAAAAAAATTAAATAATATACATCCTTCTTATGTTCATTAAGTAGTACTAACAATTTTGCCTGGCACATTGAGGAAAATTGAATTAGTCATCATCGTCGTCGTCATCCGAAGGTACGAACAGATCGTTTTCTTCGAGAAAGGCGGCGATATGTTTACTAATTGCAGCTCCAATGAGTAATCCAGACACAACCGTTGCAATTACGCCTAAAATGCCAAAAGGCACTCTTGGCGGTTCCGATATGATTCCATGAGCACTTTTAAGTTTTGCCGTGTTATTAACCGGCCGTTTTTGTAGTAATAATATTCTTCCCATAAAACTCATCATGAGGATTTTTCGAAACACAAAACTTTTTACTCAAATTTTCTATTTTTGAGTCCGACAATTTTAGATTATCAAGGATCGGTTTGGCTTAACGAACGAATCGAGATCAGCTGGTTTAAAGTAGGTTAGGCAATTTTTAACCAACTATTTTCTTCAGACGTCAAGTTGAAGTCGGTCAATACATAAAGATCAAGTTACACTTTTTTGTTTTACTTTTTTCTATCGGCGATGGCGGTATATTTATTAAATGAATGCAGCCGTAGCATTATTTTAATGATGAAATTTTTCTCTAAGGGAAGAGTGGATTACCCCCCGAGAACCAAAGTTGGATCCGTGCTTGTCAGGCACAATCAATCAACAAATGCAAACCCCGCATATTTAAAAATATGTTAACAATTTTGAAATCGAATGATTATATTTACTATTATTATTTTTTTTTTTTTTTTCGCGATGCTACAACTTAATTTTTACTGCTGGCTTCATCAGTCAACTGCTTTGATTTGGTCGAATGTGACCAAGATATCGCGATCGGGAAAAGTTGCCTCAGAGAACTGTCACGTATAAAAATTGACGTTTACTGGGTGGTTGTGGTGGACGATTTTTTATCATGTGAATTTAAAAATAATTTTCATCGATAACGATGGATATTATAACAACCAGCTTAGATGCGTTGTTACGTAAGTACACACAGATAACATATATCATTGTAAGATTTGTTATTTATTGTAAGGTTATGTATGTTTTCTAGATAAGGCGACAAATTCACATGATTCGTACAATCAATATGTAGACGCAGCTGCCGTTGAGGCATTTTGTGCGTTGATAAATAAAGAACGAGATGGACCTCAAGTTGGCTCTAAATTACTTGCCAACGGAATACATTCGAAGAACGAAGCCGAAGCGGTCAACACACTCTTCGTGCTCGATCAAGCTATGAAACGATGCAGCAACGCTTTTCATTCTGAAATAGGAAAGTTTAGGTTTTAAACGAAATGATTAAGCTGGTGTCGCCGAAATATTTAGGATCACAAACATCATTCACGGTCAAAGTCAAGGTTCTACAGTTGTTATATGTTTGGACAATCGATTATCCGAAAGAGACAAAAATTAAGGAGGCTTATGATATGCTTAAAAAGCAAGGAGTTGTAGAAGAAATACCATTAAGTATTTGTGCCGATCATATTAACGTACCATGTCGACACTTGAATAATTCTATATTTCAAGACGAAGAGAAAAACAAACTTTTACAAAAATTACTTCAAAGTAAAAATCCGGAAGATTTGCAGGCAGCCAATAGGCTTATAAAGAACATGGTCAAAGAGGTGAGTCACTTTTTGCAATAAGTTTCAAATTCTTTAGTGTTATCTCAATGCTATTTATGTTTGATAACATTCTTTAAATATTGAAACATATCAGGTGAGGGCTATAATTTTAATGTATTTTAGGATGACAAGAGGGAAGAACTCAAAACTCGTAAAATAACCGAACTGGAATCTGTGAATAACAACGTACGTTTGTTAAACGAAATGCTGGATTCTTATAAGCCCCAAATATCATCAAAAGATGAATTGGAACTCATCAAAGAATTACATCAAAGTTGTGAAAGATTAAGACCAAATGTGTTTAAATTGATTGCAGAAACTCAACAAGATGAGGAAATTTTAGGTGAGTAAATCTTTTTTAAAAGATGGGCAGATTTTAAAATTTACTGATTGTATGATGCTATTTTTAAAAAATTGAATTGAAGGCAAGTCAAGCAAGCCAGTTTGTAGGTAAAAGAATTGTGATTAAATGATTCCCGAGTTAATTTTTCTTCATTCCACCTGTATCTCATTTCTGTACTTCTTTCTGCATTGCGCCACTAATCTCTCACACCAATATTCCACATATTTGACTCTTTTTACACTCATTTTAATCAACTGTCCCAACCATCTTGATCTCTGTTGCTTGTATGGTCCTATATTAAAATTTTTGCTCCAAATATCTTAGGATTTTTTGCTCTCACGCATTCAACAAGGATTAGTTTGCTTTCTTCACACTTTCTGATTGATTTTGATGGTATATTAAATTATGTTATTACTTGCTATTATACTTATATTGATACTTGACCAGCAGTATAGCGTAAAGTATATACTGTCCGACTAGAAAGCGGGAGGCAGTGGTTCGAGTTCTAGTCGTGTCGAATATGCTGCTGCGATTAAAGGTTCATGTCATTTTTTGGACTGTGGGGAAGGCAACGGAAAACCACCCCATGAATTATATTCCCTAGTAAGGTCAGCTTGGCTTCGACTAAGTTGATCGCCTACGCACTGTAAAGTGTATAGGATTCTTAAGAAGAATACATACATACAATCGGTTTTAAACGTCTTGCGACGTTGTCCGATACCCTATAAAGAAACGGGCTTCCTTATGTAAGGATACAACGGAAGTCTTTAAGTGCCTTCCGAAGCACGGAGACGGCATTACCAAATGAGCTCTACCCAGATACGAACTGGGGAGTCTTACATTAGCAGTTCATTGCGCTAACAACCATGCCAATGACCGTCTCTTGAGAAGAATACTTGATAAAATGTTATTTTCTTCTAATATAGTCATATGCTTATCTAAAATCGATAAAGACCAGATAGGTGAGCTGTTAAAACTCGCATCTTCTTGGTTGTAGTTATCTCACTATGAATATTTGGTCAACTACAGGTCTTCCACATCGAAAACCATTTTCCTATTGTGATATAGTAGGAATCTTGGACGAGGACGGTCATGGTCTGGCACTTGAGTGAATGTGTCGATTACCATACCCGGTCCAAACCCGGGCGGAGTAAAAAATTTATTCTGACCGTCTTTCCTCGAAAGGCAGTAGCTACTCGCCAAGGTAATTAGCCAGGAAAGCCCCCTTATAGGGAGAGGTCACAACACTAAAAATTGAGTTGACGACTAAGAAGAAAAAGGAATTTTAAATGCTACTCTCAATAGTGATATTTTTGGATAATTGGTTTATTTTGTTTTGTTTCCCTTATGTATTGGACATATAAATGCCGTAGCATTGTTTCTTTATTCCAAATTTTGAACATAAATTTGTGAATGGTTTTATGAAGTTCTTCTAAACTCACGGATTAATTAAGTAGTAGAAACTGAATGGGTTAGAACTGTGATAAGGTATGTTGTTGGGCAAAAATTGCTTGAATCGGGAAAGAACAAGTCGCAGATGACTGGGATTTTTGGGTAATTCTAGACCAGGGGTCGGAAACCTTTTAGTTGTGGTATGCCAAATGTAATGAAAAGCTAGTGTATGTAAATGAAATTGTTGAATTAGGTTGCCGACGCCTGTTCTAGACTATCGCAAAAATATTCAAAGTGTGCATAATTAATATGACCGAGCAAGAGTGAATATCCAAAGGGTGAACTCCTATTGGCTGAGCGAACCACATAACTAGGACTTAAAGAGTGCCTTTAACTGCAGTCAATCACAGAAACCACCAATAATTAAAATTCCATTTGATTAACAATTGTGATAATTAATCAACATTTTTATTAAAATATCAGCGGGTTTATCATACTAAATTCCATGCATAAAGTTAAAGGTTAATCAAAATTTGAATTAATCAAATTCAAAATTATAAAAGTTCTGCTTAAAAGTGGTCTTGCTCTCTTGTTGTTTATCTACTGTATAGGTGCAGTTCTTTGACTTTTGATCTTGGTAATGCAGCTATAAATGTGATAGTTATTTGGCCTCACAACAGGTAGTTATTTATATCTCATTTCTGGCGGTAGGGGACGAAATTACTAAACAATAGGTAATTGTTTTAATACGCTGATTTGTAGTGGGCCATACTTCAATTCCAATCGGAATTTTTCCTATCGTGACGCCCTCGCAAGGTGTTGACAACGTCTTCGAGGTATTGTATACCTGCAAATTATATAACTTCTTACACTTCCCACGATTTGTAACTCGTGTTAAACTGTAGGTCCCCGTGAGTGTATAGGAAGTTTTAACGAGGAAGTGGCGCAAACTGTAGACACTTGGGTATTTATAAATTGTTTATTAACTTGTGAAATTATATGCATTATACAAGCTTATCCAAACTCTTGAAGATTATAATATGATCATATCTGCAACAAAAACAAAATAATGGCTTTGAGGCAAGACCAAGTTAGATCCAAGATAGTGCTCAACGATCATTCTATAGAGCAAGTTAACAACTTCAAATACCTTGGCTGCACAATTTCCTATATGAAGAAAAGGACATACAAAATAAAATAGAAAACTTCAACTACATTAATGGAACCATTAAAAGAACTTTTAAAATAAAAACAACCAAAAGACCGCAATGAAGTTCTATAAAACAATTTCGATACCAAGCGTTACATATGGTAGCGAGATATGGACGCTAACAAAAGGAAATGAAAAGCGATTGCAAAGTGCAGAGATGCGGTTTCTAAGAGGAATCGCAGGGTATAAAAGAATTGATAAAAACGGAACACCGACATTCGACAAGAACTAAACGATAGCTTAAACGATCGAATTGCAGAATATAGAAGATTTTGGATGCAACATCTAGAAAGGATGGAAAACGGTCGTATACCAAAGCAAGTGTTTAAATACAGTCCTAGAGGCAGAAGAAATGTGGGGCGCCCAAAAAGAGATGGAGCGACCAAAGAGTGACGTAACGAGCAGCAGCTCAAAACGTGCAGACGATGATGATGATGATGAATTATATGTTTTGAAAAAAGTGATTAAATTTTTACAAGCTAAGTGAAATTTTAATAAACATTTTTTAATAAATTGTTAAAGTTTTCCACTTACAATTTTAGTTTAATACATCGTTGTACAATTATGTTTTGATTTATGAAATCTTCTCATTTAAACTCAGCCCTAAATGATTGAATAAGAATTAAAACCCACTATATAATTCAAATCGTAAGAAATTATGTGGGAAAATTAAATATTAATTAAATGACATCTGTTTTAACAAACTCACATCGACACACATCATAAATCGAAACAATTGTACAACGCCAAAATTTCATTTACCTTCTAAAAATTGAAAAACTTTTAAAACAGATACTTGGATACTATTTAGATACTAAATTGAAAATGACAGGTGAATCATTAAGTGAATTCTGAGTGAGGATTATTATACCCGTACTAACAGTTGAGGCTTGAGATCTGATCTAATTTTAACATTTTTTTTTTCAAGAAATGTGAAAAGAAATTTGAAAGGATGAAAAAAATGACTTGATAGTTAGCGCGAATAACTGCAAATGCTAAGGTACCGGGTTCAAATCTGACGCCATAACTTACTTATAGTCGCGGCGGTCTTCGTGCTTTGGAGGGCACGTAAATCCGTCGGTCCCCTGAGTGGATGATGCCACCATTAACAAAAAAACATGGTCACAAATATATTCCTCAACTTGGTATAAGCAGCCACGGAGTCTTAATACTGTATCTTTTCTCTACAGCAATAGAAACAGGCTATTAAGTAACGAATACATTTTTGTAATTCATACAAAGGCAATTTCATGACTTCAATAACTTAATTTACAAATTTCCAAGCGATAAGAACCTAGTACATGTTGGGCCGATCCTACATGTTGGATCGATGATTTCATACATTTGAATTTAATTTCCAAAATCAAGTTGTTTTGCAGAAATATAATTTTTATACTCAGCCTTAAATAAATTGAACACTGCGTCATAGTATAAAATGATATTTTTAATCCCTTAACGCACAGCTGCATGACATACATGCTTTCCATTAAGTTGCAGAATTGTACAGATGCATGTATGTATGTCGTGCACACACATAATTCTGCTTATTATAAAAATATTTTTAATTTATTTATATCAAATTATTTTTTTTACATAAAATAATTAAAAATAAAGTTATCATTTTCTGCTAGAAAAAAAAATTGTTATGAATTTTACCGTAAGTTAATAAAAATATTAAGCGGTAAGGGGTTAAATGCATCGTTTTTTTTTCATTTTGATGTAACTCTCTCCGTTTACTCTAACTTTTGTAATTATAATTTAATTTTAATATTCAATATTAATATAATTTGTTTATTATATTTGATATTTTATTAATTTTTAGTAAAAATCAGCTACTTTGATTCGAATTGTAATGTTACATTGATATATCTACATTAATAATTTAATTAGAAAAGAGAAAATTTTATTTTGAATAAACAGTTAAAACGTGAAGTAAATCGAATGAAAATTATAAAGCTGTTCGATTTGAAAAATGTAGTTTTGAGTAAAACTCGTTCAAAGTCTTTAGTCACTGTAATTCTTCTGTAAAACTTCTGCTAATTAATTATAAAATAAATTTAAAACACAATTTTTAATTTCGGTTATTCACTATTATCCCATCAAAAACAAAAGTAATAGGCGAGGGGTTAACCGCTGGTGAAGTTTTTGTACACATCTAATGAAGTACATGAAGTCCTTGGGAGGGGTACAGGACACCTTCCAGTGCACAAATTTTGGAATGAAGAACATTGCAGAACCCCAGACCGAGTAGTTTACTTTTATCAGAAGTAAACTGAAGATCTCGCGTTGCAGAAGCACTGGAGGTGTTCCACACTCCCCAGACCCCCGGTTTAAATAATTTATTTTTTATTAAAAGTGAATTAAATATTTAAGCATATCTCAAGTTTATTAAAATTAGCTATGGCCAAGTAAATGTGTTTAATTCGTAATCTGACAATTAATTATAAACTACCTAATTATAAATTCCGTACTCCTGGGAGGTAGATCTCTGCAACAGGAGAGTTCAGTTTACTTCTGATAAAAAATAAACTACTTGATCCGGGGGCTGGGAGGGGGAGTGAAACACCCTCTAGTGCCTCTGCAACGGGAGATCTTTAGTTTACTTCTGATAAAAATAATCTACTCAATCCGGGGGGTCTGGGGGTGGAACACCTCCAGTGCTCAAATTTTGGTATTTCTGTAAGTCTCTTCTGTAAGAAGTATGGAGAATTATGATGAAGTACGTGAAGTGTGAAGTTAATTGTACACGATTTCCTCTAGCGGTTGACCCTTGGTAATAGGTTTACACCCATAGTTTAGGTAGCTCCTATACCTCAATTCAATCAAAATAATTTGATATAAGCATTTGCTAGGCGACCTACCTGGTTGTATTTTTAAGTTAAATTGGAGCATAAACATAACTTCCTCGACCTGAACCGAGGTGTATAGGTAGCTACTTCAAATATGAGTGTAAACTAGGCCATTGTCTCTTATTGTTCATATTATTCACTCAAAAGAAACCGTAATTTTAATTATGTTCGAGGTTTATAACTAAGTAAGGAGACATTCTTTGGCCTTATGCCGAAAGCTCATAATTGTTGTCCCCCGAAACATGTAGTTTAAGCAAAAAAATTAGAATTTTTAAATCCATTACAGAGATTTTAACTTTTTCAAAAACTCTCTCTTGATCAATAATTTGGCAAACAAATCATTTGCAACTTGAACATTTCAAGGGAGTATCTAAAATGTTTCCTGCAGTCTCGATCGACCTTACAACTGATGCAAATACGCATTTGTAATGTTTAACAAAAGAGTTGTACAAATTATTCAGTTCTTGAAAACCAAAAATTAACTATTTTTATTTCATTTTGAAAATGGCAGTTCGTATCAAAGTTTTCTGGTTTCTTTTATTCTAGCCAATACTACACAATCTTAAATAACCAAGTTCAAATGCATTGAATATTGCAAAAATAATACAATAACACAAATAATAAACCAACCAAATTTTGAAGAATGTAAATAAATTGCAAAAATTTAAGTAACGCAGGTTTAAGGTAAACCGCCCGTTGCAGCTTTCATCCTGTGAAAATTTCTTCTAATCTTATAGCTTTAACTGACAGATTCCTCTCATTAGATGATCTTGACTAGGGCCGGGTGACTTGAAAATTTCACAATCGATTAATCATACAATCAAATAATCGATTACTTGATTAATCAATAACTTTCTTAGTATTGATCAGACATCGATAAATGTATCCAGCGCTCATTCTAAAGTATTCAAGAAAATGAAATTCTGGCTCCGATTTTTTTAGTCGGCATACAATTATTGCATAAAAATGAAAGTGTTTGAAAAGTTGTTGTTTTACAGGAAAATTACTATTTATTCCAGGAAATAACTCATTTGGCATTGAAAGGTTTATAATGAATCCTTGACATTGCTTTTTATTTTCTTTTGCTGTAGATTACTTTTTAAATTTGTTTAAATCAATAGGGTACCATGGTCATTTTGGAAAATCCTTTACATTTTTCATATAGGATGGCAGCAAGTGGTGACCAAGGTGAGGGTGTGTTATTAGATTTTGATGCGCTTTTAAGCTTGATACGTATACGCCAATGCAATGGCGCTACATCAAGGACTTTGCAGATACTAACCTTTCGTGCCTTTTTATTTTGCCTGAGTTTAACTTAAAATTTCTAGTGTGGTCTTTTAGTTACATTTTTTTACTGAGTTCAAGTTTGATATTGTCCTTGCAGCTCAATAGGGATGTAAATCGTCACAGGCTACGTTTGGTGAAGCAAACGATGGCTTGTTATGTCTTTAATCCAATTGTAAAAGGATTTGCTTAATTTTCACAATCAAGATAAAGGAATTTATATGCAAATTGTTAGTTTTTATTTTTACAAAATTGCAACCGAACAAATCGCGATTATGCTAACTATGCCCGGAAGGGGGCCGTTGCGGTTAACTTGAGCTATTTATGGTTGAAACAGAGAGATAAAGCTTCACAATGTCGAGCTTAGTGGCTTTCTGTCATCAAGTTTATGGTTTCTTAAAAAAACTCCGATTGTATCGGAATACAGAACTACCAGAATATTTCACTGCACAATTTGCATTTATTTAATAATGCAAGTATTTTGATCTTCATTAAAATATCTGTTGGATAATCTTTAAAATTATATTGTGCTCTGTGTGCAAGTACCTAATGTCATAGGTGAGTGAAATGGTCAAGAGGCTTGAGTGCTAGTTTTTCGTGCCTCGAGTACCATCTTTTACTCACCAAATGTCTACCTGCTTGAACCAGGTAACATTATATAAATATTTCCTCTTACAAGTCAGTTTAACTTCTTAAAAATTAATTTAGAGGTTTAGAGCAATTCATCATCACATATTATTATATAATTTTGCTGTAATGCAGTTCCACTTCACTATTCTGTAAATTTTTTTAGATGAAGTATTGCAAGCCAGTGAAGAATTAAGCGAGGTTTTTGATAAATATACTGAAGTGATAGTAAAGGGGAATATCATAGGCGCAAAAACTAATCCTGAAAAGTCGGGTAATGATTCCTTACTAGATCTTGAATCATGCAGTCCTCAAGCAAGTACAAAAAAAGATTGCACTTCTTTACTAACTGACGACGTAAATAAAGAGTCGACCTCAGATATGGATCTATTGTGTGATGTTTTCACTTCTACTGTTGTCGCCGATAACATTTTAACACCAATTTCGTCTAAAAATGAAGAAACATTACTCGAAGGTATTTCTTTAACTTTACTGTGTATGCTTACATTTACGAATTTTTTATTTATAGTAAACAACGACGAAGTTACGAAATTAAACAAACTAAGAGCTTTGAACGATTTGGACGCGCTTGGAGAGCACATGATGAACGAAAATTTGTCTTCAAAAAGAATTGGCGCTCAATTCAACAAGTAAGTAAGTAAAACTAACAAATTTTAATTAATAAAATAATCTATTTCAGAGTGTCTGAAAAAACGCCATTAAATGTGCTAGTCAAACAATCTCTCATGGAAAATAAGATTTTACAGCAAACTGATGCAAATAAATTGACAGAATCGACAGCTAGTAACGTACTTAACTTGGACTTAAATTATTTAGCAGATAAGGATAACAGAAACGAACGCAGTTTAGCGAAAAACGATAACTTAAATGGCGACGACGTTTTGGTCGATATAACCGAAGAAAAAGGCGATTCTGATAAAACTAAAGCGGGCAGTGATGATAAAGAAATAATAATTGTGGAAGAGAATAAAAAGGAAGATTCAGCATTACCGACAAATAAGAGTAACTTAAAGTTAAGCGATATGGTCATAAAATTAGAGGACGTTAAGCCCGGGTCAACTTCACCCCTTGTGGTTTTAAATGAAAGAAATGGAATTACGGTGACGTTTCATTTTGGGAAAAATAAGCCACGTGAAGATGTAAATGTGATAGTCGTCACCACCATTAGTAAAAACGAACTACCGATCAGTAATTTTTTATTTCAAGCCGTTGTGCCCAAGGTGAGTAATGTTTAATTTTGTACCAAATGGTTATGCCTCATGTTTGGGCATCGGGAAGGGGGAATGCCACTTAAAGGAAGCGTTATATCTTATAAATATTTACAATTGATTGAAGGCGAGGATAAAAGAGTTAACGGAAACAGGTTTTTATTTGATATATAATGAAATAATATAATAATAAAATACTACCTAATATTTGCGTGGCACACCCCCTGCTACCGTACAAAAAATCTTGCTGTATTTTTTAAAACTTGATTTTCAAGTATAAAATTTTGATTGCAGACCTGTAAATTGAAATTGCAGCCAGCATCTTGTACAGAATTGCCCGCCTATAATCCGTTTTTGCCCCCAGCAGCTATAACACAAATTATGTTAATAGCAAATCCAGAAAAGACGGACATGTCTTTAAAATTTATAGTAAGTTACACAATGGACGATGAAACGTTTACCGAAATGGGAGACGTCGAAAGCTTCCCTATCATTTGCTAATTTTATTCTTAAATTTATGATATTACTTAAATTTGAAGCATTCCAAAGTTAGTACATAATTAATTAGTCATAGTTAATAGTGGCTAAATGTGATGAAGATTAAAGTGTATATTTTTGTGGTTATTTTAGAAATACGAAACGAGTGGCCATTATGCTAAAATGTTAATGTACCAAAAATTTGTGCATTTTTAAAGAGATGAAGGTTGAAATTTTATTTATTTTTAGTGTTAACGGTTAGACTGTGGTTGTACTTTTTTATGTTGTCCTTTTCGTGTATTTATAGTGAAAATTAAAAAAATTCTAGCAATTCAGGGAGTTGTAGAGCAGTTTTCTCTAAATCAAAAATTTGCTGCTGGACAAAATTTATTGATTTTATCTTATGTGATAATATTTTTTTGTGTTGTGAGTCCTAATTTTAAATTTTATAAAAAGAATAAACTAAAAACATTTCTTATTAAACTTTTTTACTTACATTGTAGTAAATTTCAATTTGAATGTTGGAATGATATACACCACGTGAAATCTATTAATATACCTATGTCAAAAATGGAATGAACCTACAAAGTTGTTTCATAATCTAATATTATGCAGGATACTCTGTTTCAACTGATATGCTTTTTTCAACATCCATGGCTCCGATTTGTACATAAGTCTAATAATCATATTTTAAATGCCTATCTTTTTTTTTCTAGTCTTTTTATATTTTTAGAGGCCATAATGTGTTATATAGTCACAATACCTCGTACAGGTCTTGGTCTTATCTATGTGCCTTCCTTACAATTTGAATTGCGTGCCTAGGATAGGTAAAAGATACTTTCTATTGGTTTACTTCTTGTTTTAGCTTTTTTGTTTACAATTGATGCTTTAAAATTTTCTAGTATATTTCTAACTTAAAACGGAGCACCCTGCATTTTCAACTAAATCAAAATCTGTAGACAGACCGACCATGTGAATAATGAACTTAAATAAGTTGTCTTTGTGTTTTAATTAAGGACACTGTAGGAAAATTAAGGCACAATTTTTGCTTTTTTTATCGTAATCAGGTTCCTTACATATTTCGCCAAACTTAAATATTATCACTCATGTCAATAAAGTATCCTGATATAATTAATTAATAACAAGCAAAAAATATTATATAAAAGTATTACAAATTGTAACCTCGAGGAAAATATTCTTGCATAGTTTTAGAAATTAGTCAAACCTCATAATAAAACATTCCAAATGATTTATACACCAAAGACGATCCGAAAATATTTTTTTTGAGGTTTATTTTTCTCAGTTGACTTTACTTTTTTTATATAAAATTTTATGTGTAAATGTTTAAAATGTGTATTCTGTATTTTAAATACTAAATTATAAAAATGACTAACATTACTTTGTCTTTGTTCCTATCGGATCATGAACAGAAAGAAATCTAATTTTTCCAGCTATTCTTGCTAAACGTATTAAGTATGTACAGTGGTACTTCGGGTTACAACACCTCTAATCACTAAAAAATCGCTTGCAATAAAATTTTGACTCGACCTCTATATAATGCCCTGGTGCGTTTGTGTGAAATTTTAATTGTGAGCCGATTTGTTATTAGTGACTAGAGGTGTTCGTGACGCGAGGTACCATTATATTTTGCAAATTCTCTTCTTCTTAGTCGTTAACTCGATTCGAGTGTCGTAATCCTTCCTTTTTTGGCTAATTACCTCCGTGGTCAGCCACTTCCTTCCGAGGGAAGACGGTCAGAATAAATTTTTTTACTCCACCGGCTGGAACCAGGTTGTTTCCAATTGTGAGCCGATTTGTTATTAGTGACTAGAGGTGTTCGTGACCCAAGGTATCATTATATTTTGCAAATTCTCTTCTTCTTAGTCGTTAACTCGATTTTGAGTGTCGTGATCCTTCCTGTCTTGGCTAATTACCTCGGTGGTAGCCACTTCCTTACGAGGGAAGACGGTCAGAATAAATTTTTTTACTCCACCCGGGCTGGAACCAGGTATCCCGGTTTGGTATTCGACGCACTTAATTGTTTGACCACGACAGTCTTCAAGAATTTTGCAAATACTACAAACAAATTAGAAAAAAAAATTGCAAGTAAATGGATACTTGACACCCACAAACGGAAGAGTCAAGTAAATACTCAACTCCCGGAAGTGGTTGGTTAAAACATATTACAATCAATGGCGTTAGTGTGCATACATTTTTGTGTATTAATTGGAAATGTACCCTTATAATTTGGGGTTTAATTCATACTTAGTTACCAATGTAGGCCATGGTCATTCTAGGTTTAAAATGAAAAAAAACAGTATTTCTTCTAATATTAATATCCTGTATATTAAAAATTTGTATTTACAATATATCACTACGGCGAATCTCGAAAAGCTAAAGCCACAACAGCTTTTTGATGACCGGCATACTCTTTTTCTATGTATCCAGTCTTTACGTTCCACAATTTTGCATAGCCATCCGATGAAGCTGTAACAAACTAGATAGTTTAACATTCTTAAACTTCATTTGATGTTTTCTTACCAGTAAAAACGTACATGGAGTCGCTACTAATGGCAGCATCCCACACCCAACGTTGATTTTCGTGCTTAAGTTCGTGAACCAAGCTAAAATCGCACGTCCTCCAAATTTTTGCACTTTGATCAGCTGAAGTTGTTACCAGCAACCTAATATTCAAAATAATTAATTTCAATTTTAAAATTAGGAAGTGGGTGAAAAATTGATTAGATGTCTTGAACAGAGAAGTGACATTAATATAAGCTTGGTAAAAATATCCAACTTACGTTGAATCAGGACTAAATTTGCATTTTAGTGCTTGTCTTTTGTGTGCATCAATGATTTCTTTGGGGTTCATTTTAGTTGGTTCGCCATCTCGTCCACTTTTTAAACTCCAAATATAACATCGACCTTTACTATTAACGGCAGCCATGTGGGTGCCTTCTACGTCAACATCGATATCCAATATCATGGTATCACTTTCGGGTAACTAATAAACATTGATTTGATTATCTTATAATTCATTGTCTGGTAATTTTTGTGAAATTATGCAAAACGGATGTTAATTATTTGTAACAATAGAAATAATTTGGATCTACATAAATAAGCATATAATTGCAATCATAGTTTAAATTAAATTTTGTTAGGATGTTAATGATGTTCAAAAATTTATGAAGTAGAAATTCAAATTATGTTTGCCAGCAGTAACTTCATATTTACAATAGAGGTGGAAAAACAATTGCTCAATTAGATTATTTTTGCCAATAAAAAAAGTTATGCTTATCTGTTAACTGATTTAATTACCTGCCTAATTGACTAATGTATGACTTGGCAGAAGAATTAAAAAATCTAATAATCATTAATTTCAAAATTTAGCTATAAATTAAAACAAACATTAATTAAACTGATTGAATTTACAGTTGTCGTTTTAATTATAAAGTCGACTTAAAAAATAAAAGTACTTACAAATTGTTCACTATGGTCAGTTTTTAAATCCCACACATATATCATTCCGCTTTGGTCAGCAATAAAAAGTTCAACTTGATTAGGATGTAAACAAACCGAAGTGACTGGAGCTTTGGCCCTAAACATTTTGGCTGCATGAGTGGATTTGGTTTTGTAATCCCAAATTCTGGCGCTGCAGTCTTCACCACCCGTGTACATCCATTTGCCATCCTCTTGAAATCCAACACTGGTCACATTCTTGGTTATACCATCGTAGTTGACTACAGGATTGGGTAAATTAGAAGTGAGGTCGTACAACCGAATATGTTGATAACCAATAGCTACGATGGATTGTTTGTCTGGAGTTATTTCCAAGCCATTCACTTGCTAAACAGAGAAATATAAACTGTGATAAACAGGAACGATTCATAAAATAATAGAAACATACAGAATCCGTGTGTTGCATAGTTCTTTGGCAAATTCCACTGTGAGTTTGCCATATTTTGATGGTGTGATCGTATCCACCGGTGGCTAATATTATGTGGTCATTATCTAAACTTTCTTCTATTACCATTATGCAATTTTCCAGTTGTAGTACTAAATAACTAAACTATGTTTGTTTATATTTCGTTTGTCAACATAACCTTACTTTTAAACATATACAAGGTGTGTAATAAATTTTGTACAATACAGCTGGGTTTTTATTATTCAGTTAAGATCAAGATAATTAGCGTGAATGTGAAAATGTTTCTTGATCTAAATTTGAACCTACCTACCGAAGCGATTAGTATTATATTGTGCGGATCTGCGTATTTATTCTTAATTCTAGGACCGCTGCAAGAGCAATAGGAGGTCAAATGCGCTTGCAACCGTAAAACGTTCAGTACTTTACAACCTCCTAGAGGAACATACCCAGGAATTTCATGTTAGAAGATGAGAAAGTGTAAGAGGATCGCGGCAAGCAAGATCGGTAATACCAATGCATCTAAAAAGTGATAAAATATATATTTTTAAGAAAAAATTCAAAATGGGCGGGGCCTGAAGTTCGAATTTAGCCTATCATAGAAACGTATTACAATTTTTAAATTTTTAATGCCTAAACTTCAAAATTTTCGATTCATCCTCACCGTATACCTTCTTATTTAATGCTCTTTTATAATTTTCTTTCATTTCTATAGGAAAACTTGTATTTTCAGACCTCTGCCAAAATTTCTTAAACGCTTCTGAATTTCACCCTTATAAGGCTCCCTAAAATGGCACTGTGGCCCCTTGAGGTTTGTAGATCACATATTATAAGCTGCTGCCCTAGACCATTTAAGTGGTAGCATAAAGTTTTTTTTTTTTTAAATTTTTTCAATGGTGAATTAATGATAAAGTAGTAACGTAACATTTCAGTCACCGTTCCGATATAATCAATGAATAATAAATAATCGGGGGGTAACTTTTAAAACATTGGCCCATGAGCTTTTCAGAAATCGGCGGTAAGTGGGAATTGAATCGACGTCTTTTCGAATAAGTTCCAACTTTAGAATATTAATAAATTATAGACAGTGGACATCTCAAATTTGTTCAGACCCCCTTAATACAAATATTTGAGCAACTATCTGTGACCTTGATATTCAATTTCAATTCTTTATCAAATATATCTGATTAGGGGATAAACTCATAAAATGGGTATTTTTATTTTTACAGGAAATGAAAACGGTATTCCTAAACCGAGGAACGGTTGAAAATTATGAAAATACCCCCCCGCTCCATCCGTCCGAAAAAATAACATAGTAACGGAACTGGCGATCTAGTTGCAAGACCAAGGATTGGCAGTAAAAATTTTGAGACGTTGATTGGATCAGTAATAAAGTAAAAATAAGTTTTCTCTATTCCCCCAACCTGTGCGCTTTCTTCCACAAACCGAGGATCTGGGAGGGTATGGAATATCCTTCAGTCAAACATTAGGAAAGCAGTATTGAAGTTTCATCTGGGGGTAGACCCATAGAATGTTGGATATTTTCATCTTAGGGGGTGCAACAATGAAGATGTTCATAACCGAGGGTGTCCCCCTTTAACTATACTGCATTGTGATGAAATATAGTAATTATTTACTCTAGAAAAAATTAAAAAGAAAAATGTAGAAAAATTATATTTATGTAAGTACATATTGCTATGGCTTAAAATTGGGTAAAGGTTTTTTAAATTAAATATTTTTACCTTGCATAGGAAATAAATGAAGTATTTTTGACGGTTAATGGAAGGTGATTGCATTATTAATAAAATTTAATTTGAGAAAATAGAAAAAAATGTAGCAGATGGAAGAAAGATTTATCCAATGATAGCAGATAATAAAAATAAAAGTATAACAAAGAATTTATTTTATTAATTACAAACTAAAATTACAAATGGCGATAAAATTTAAAGCTGCCTTTTATTTTATGAGAATTTTTAAAAATTTGACAGATATTTGGTGTGGGGCTGGAATAAGGCACATTTACCTTATATCCAGTGAAGTGCGCAGAGCTGAAAAAAATATTGCTTTTGAATGACGTAAAGTTACAAAGTGATTCCAATGTTGCTGCCAAGTTTAGTAAGAGTGGATTCGAAAAACTGGGGCCACTAAAAAATAACTTAAATATTACTATTCCGGGCCTGTCATTAATAGTCACATTATACTAAAATGAGAGGTCATTCTTTCAACGCTTTTGTTTTGGTTAGTATGAGAATCTCGTTAATCCATTCAATAAGGTAAATTCCCCCCCCCTTGTGGGGCAATTACAAAATTTAAAATGCTTATGTCACGTTCGAGATTATAGCACACACAAAATTGCGATTTTATAATACGTAGAAGATGAAATATAATTTATTTTCAATACAAGAGCCCACAATCAATGAAATTGCAGTGGGTACAATTATTAATTTAATAAAATGCAATTAAATTACTAATTTAACTGCAACAGTTGCCAATTTGCACAGTCTATCACTATAAATAGTATTTAGACAGGTAAATCAATTTCAATTCGATGCAAGCAAATGATAAAATTAGAATAAATTAAATCAATTAAATTAAAACTGTAAATTTTTATTCTTAATCTTGTGTAACTTATTTTATCAATATCATTTTTTATTTTATAAAATCATCTCGATGGCATTTGGTGATGACGATTTTAATAATTTTCCAAAAAAAAAACAAGATTTTAACTAAAATGTGACCATAACTTACAAGCTACCTTACACTCTCAAGTAGGTACCTAGTTTTAAAGTAACATAAGCTATTTTTTTTATTCGAAATATTATTTTATGTATAGGTAATATTTATAATAATAATTTTAATGAAGACGATAATTTTTTCAAGATTAATTTTCTTATGATTGTCGGTGTTCCGCCGTATTTCGGAGGGCACGTACATCCGTCGGTCTCCTGGATTAATTGCTGATTGCGCTACTATTAGGATTAAAACATCATTACAAACACATCTGAGGGCAGAGCCGTAAATTAAAAATAATTAATATACATAATAGTAAAGTGGCTTAATAGTAAAATTGAGAGTTTTTGAATTCTATTTCACCTGAAACATACAAAGGTATAATTTTTTATGTAGATTCCCTTTGGTAAATTATTTCTGTTTATAGATCTTATAATTGTGCTAAGTTTTTTCTAAGGAATTTTGCAAGCTTTCAATGTTTCGAATTGTAAACAAACAGCTTTTATCGTAATTTAATTCCTCTTTCAAATTTTTTGAATTCATATCTTCATTGAAAACCTAACATGAATTTGCTTATTAATAATTTATATTATTTTAGCAGGTCAGGCAGTCTATTGGCTACCCTGATCTCCTAGTATGTGAATTACTTGGAAACTATTTTCGGCAAGAGATATCGGGAGTTCATTTCAAAAGTAGTTAGTCGAAATAATTTTTATTTTTGGATAAATTTGAAAAGACCCGTCGATTTAAATTTAAAACTTTTGCAGATTTCCTGATATTTTTTGGACTAATCCGCCTACATTGTTAGGTTTTCCCACTTTATAGTTCTAGAAGATTTTTGGGAGCAGTTTTATAAACTATGATACTTTTACCAATCCATTTATCAGAAAATTTTTCATTTAACCATTGTTGCACGTTTAATGCGCGATGTAGAGAGGGGGGGGTGCTATATCTGTTGGAAAAATATTATTTCGACTGACCACTTTTGAAATAAACAACTGTCTTTTATATTTATAAATTTATGATTTACATTAGTCATCTTGGTATGGGAAGGGGGTATATTCTTTTGTTATATACTTTCGGATAGGTGACGTAGAACTGCCTGTGAGAAAAGCGGGGATTTGTCAGATTGATTTACCCTACCCTAAACGACTAGCAATCGCATAGTTTATCGGTTACTCTGTATATTTCCAATCGCCGAGTGGCGCAGTTATATTTTCAATTAATTTACAAATAATAATAAAACATAAAACCTAATTACTGATAAATTACGTCTTCCTGAAAATGTTTTTGCATCACGAGCTCTGGCAAATGTAGTAATATTTCACTTTCATACGCGAGCTGGATTCGATACATTTACCTATGTATTTATGACCAAAGAATCAATTTAGACGATCTATTTTACATTTTAGATTGCATGAAATTTCGAAGTTTAATTTAACATATTGATTGCAATTGATTACAAAATTATGACAATTATATAGGTATTCAATCATTTTGATTGATAAACCTCAAACCAGCATTCTACACCGTGAATAATATTACAAATACTTCACAGAAAATGCTTATTAAGTATATAATGAACATATTACTTAAAAGTAGTAGAAAAATACTTTGTCATAAAAAAAAAGATTAATTAAATTATTTGTAAACCATATCAATTTTTAAAATTGCTAAAGATTCATTAGAAACTTTGTATAACTAAAATACATAAAGTTTTACAATAATAGAATATAAATATTATAATTATTGTAAATGTTTATTATTACTTGTTGAAATTATATGTTGTATAAAATATTTTAAAAGGTTTTAAGTTTAATGAAATTTGAAAAAAATTATTATTATTTTTTTACAATAGGGATGTTGCATGGTATCGAATTTAGGAATAACATCAAATCAAAATAATATCAAATGAAATTTATAACCGAAATACAAATTTTTGAAATGCGCTCTGTGCTGAGAAAATGAAAATTCAATTCAAAAATGAATCGGTCAGCCGATTACGCCTCTGACGTCAGACGCGTGATCCCGAACGTTTTTATGGAAATTTTACAACGTCGCAAAGACCTGACAGTTAAATATTTGACTTGTATTTGACAGTTGTAAACAATGTAACGTTTATCATTTAAATTTATTTTTAAAATAATTTTAAAAACTGTAGTCACACCCAATTAAAAGAAAAATGGTTTATTCCGAGTTTTCTGTATTTTCATTAAAAATCATTTTTTAATTTTTACACAAACTATTTATAGGTTACATTATCAACACAAACTGCATTTGCTGTGTTGCCAGTTGTTAAAAAAATAGGTTGTGACGTCATTCACGCTAAAAACACGGTTTTAAAAATCATTTTTTATACATTTTTTTTAAGAAAATTGTAGGTCTCCTGAACTTTTTATCTCTGCGGTGTTGTTTACCAGCACCTAAAGTTTATAAAAAAAATACTTCAAAAATCATGCAACATCCCTATTCTAATGAAATTTGGAAATTTTCCAACTCACATTTTAGTCTAGGACCTCCTTTGCGTAAAGTGGTTCACCCAAGTTCAATATGGTTTGGCAAAACAATAAAAAATAATGTGAAAAGTTAAAATTGAAAGTGCTCAAAGTAGCCTTTAACAAAGATGAAATCCATAAATTTCACTGTCTATGCGGGTTGTAGACGAGGGCGAAATCAAAAATAGATTTTAAGTTTATTTAAACTTTATTTAGTTTATTTAAAATTTCATTAGAATTATAAAAAAAATAATACATTTTTTTCAAATTTCATTAAACTTGAAAGACAAAGGCAAACCACGCAGGTGACTGCGAAACTGAAATGTCCCAAACCTTACTGATTTCAAATTAAGTAAATTTTTAATTAAATTTATAAATTAATCAATTCTTTCCAACTTACATTTTGAATGAAATTCTTAGTCTATGATATTTAAGTGCTTTTTTCAAACTATATCTCTTTTAACAATGTCACGTGTGTGTGCTGAAAATGAGGGAGGCCATTTTGAAAATTTATTAAAATAAATTTTGTAAATTTATTTAGTTTTTTAACCTACACCTTGTTCATTATTTTCGTAATTTATGTGAAAACGGTTGGTTTCCCAAAAAAAATTATTAGACCAACGTTGTAGCCCTTTAAAATTTTTCTATTCGGTTTGGGCCATTAGTTTTTTCTAAGACGTTTCGTTTAAAAGATACGGGGTTGGCAAGAAAAGTAAAAAAAATAAAACTCGGAATTTTTTGACATTTTTTCCTTAATTTAATTCATAACTCGAAATCTGTTGATTCTAGGCGATAAGGGGTTATAACATAATTTGTAGATATTTAAATGCTCTATAGAAAAACTCTAATCCATTAAACCCAAAAAATCAAAAATATCGGTGCAATGGCCGCTTGAAATCATAAATTAAAAAATGCTTTAAAGTGAGGTACCCCCCAAGGGTTTGGACTTGGACAAAAATTTTATTTAAAAATATGTCTTAGAAAAGTGTCCTCTATCACCACCTAAAAGGTTCTCCACGGTCACGGGGACACCCTGTATATACAAAATGATCATATATATTTCGAATTTCTTCATTCTCATCAGATAGACCTAGACTGTTAATAATCAATTATTGATTTTAAATTGAAGAAAATGTAATTTTCAAACAAACAATAATCCATTTTTTTTAATATTTATTATTATTATATTTTTAGCGAATACTTACAATATATTGAATCGTAACTTTTTACAAAATTTATTACCGACCTACTTGATATTATTTTACAAACTGTCAGTTATTATTATGAATTTGAATAAAAAGTATTTTTAGAAAAGATAACATTTTACCAATTCCATTATCCATGTAGGTTGTGGACTGAATGAAATGCCTAGGTTGATTCTTCGTTTTTTGAAAAATTTTCAACAAGTCAATTTTTTTATTTTTAATAAAATTTTTACCCGATGTTGGTCTATTTTTTTTAAATCGATCAATAGACACCAACGATCATATTTTTGCAAATTTTTCTTTTACAATTTAAGTGTACTTCAAACTTCCCGGTCCCCCCCCTTTGAGATTTTGGGATGTTGGTAAAATTTGACTTGTTAAATTTATTTCGTATTTTTAAGTAGGTAGTTATTTTTCTTATTTTCAATTCCAAAATAAAATTTTTACATTTTAACAAAAGTGTGCAATCCAAATTGATATTAACAAAAAGTATAATATTGTACGGCAGTCGTTTGTTAATTGAATTTTTATTTTAATTGGTAAGAAATTTGGTTGAATAATAATAGCAGCGCTAAATTTGAATTAGGAAAAATTTAAAAAAAATAAAAACATTTTTTAGACATTTTTGAAATGCAAAAATGACAAAGATAGTCAACCTTAATTATAAATTTAAAAAAAATATAGTTGAGGTGAAAGGTCAAAATAATCTACCAAAATAACATTCAAACAGCAAAATAGCAAACAAAAATTATAATTTCTACGAATATCCTACTGGATAACCGCGGTTTTAATCTTGCCCACGATAAATGTAGAATTGATCTCGTCAGACCCAGATTGATAATGAAAAATACAAAATCAACTTACTACTTTTTGCAATTATTCCTACAGGACGTTTTTAAACTTTTACACACTTTGCCCACGTGAAGTTTTGAAGGTTTGGGACATTTCAGTTTCGCAGTCACCTGCGTGGTTTGTCTTTGTCTTTCGAGAGGAGTCGGTTAAAAATATATCTGTTGACCATGGGGAAGGCAACGGGAAACCACTCCATGAGTTATACTCCCATGAAAATTCATCTTGGCTTCGGCCAAGCTGGGTCACGACGCTTCTGACAAGAAGCAAACGACCAAGAAGAAGAGAAGTACTGTAGGTAGGTTAACACCCATGATATAATAATAACAAGATATGATATTGCGCAGATTATTCACTAACCACGTGACGTATATGCGCACCAATTACCAAATTGGACTTTGTATCTCTCATATCATTGGTTCAAGATAAGTTAATGCGCAGAATATCACTAGCCACGTGACGTCATGCGCAAAAATTACCAAAATAGAACTCCAATGTATCATATCTTGTATATTATTGTTTCATGATTAACACCAACTTATTGCAATCGCTCCCTGCTATCTGTCGGGTTAACATCCTCAATTTTTCGAGTAAGACCGGTCTAGGGGATATTTTTAACGAGTAAAGCGTTTTTCAAAACGGTCTGTAGCGGCCGAAGCGGAGCGGAGCGTAGGCTGTGGAAGGTCAGTTTTGATTAACGCAATCACAGCCGATTTTGAATTTTTAAAGTCGTTTTTTTCCAAAAATTGTGGGCCGACCGCAAATTTTTTTTTAATGTGTAGATAACAATGTCCTCTTTTATAATTCACTTCCTAAATCATGAAAATCCGAATTCGGGGTTATTGACCGTCCCCACCTTCCAATCATTTTTTCACCCATTTCCTGACCATCTAGAGTTCTGAAACTTTGCACAGTAGTACATAAGGTGATCCAATAGATGATGCAATAATACAAAAATAAAACAATACCCGTATTCGTTCGTAAACACGAACAACACACGAACGCTAAAAAATCTTTGATTTAAGTATTTTTTAAGTTTGCTCCGTATTTAACTTAAGTTTGTGCTCAAAAATAAGGTTTTTTTATTCAAAAATAAGGAACGAATACGAGTATATTTTGACGTAAAATATTAAACGTCTGATGATAATAGTGACCATTGCTGAAAGCTCACGAATAATTTCGATTTATTGCTTATTTAACCTATTAATTTTGAAAATTTTAATTTAATATTCTGACGTGAAGATAATTAATTTATTTTTAAAAATAAATAATTTTTTACTTTCATATTATATAATTCAAACGTTTTTATTAGCTTTCTGAAACTTCAGTTTTTCTTAAATAGTGCGATTCAAACGGGAAAATTAATTAAAAGTTTTTAAATTTCTATAAATTTAAATTTGGCGCTATCAAAAAAACTTAAGTCTTACTTAAGTCAAAAACGGTGCAAACGGTCAAAAGACTTGATTATGATAGATAATGGTGTAATTAGCTAATAAAAAAAATTAAATTTGTGATCGAACAAAAAATTTTTGAAAAAAAAGTCACTTTTTGTGTGTATTCGTTTCTGATGTGATTGCTCTGTCAAAACCGTTCGGAGCCCTCTCCGCGACCGAGAGGGGCTTAACTTATTAAAACATCCCCCAACTCGAATAGTTTGCAAGTTGACGCGACGGATCTCAGGGAGCGACTGACTCCTTCCTAACGCTGCTCTAGTTAGCCCCGCCTTAAGGTAGATTCCCTAGTATGAAATTACACGTACTGTTACCAAAATGCATAAAATTATTGTGTAATATTACGCAATAATATACTTACATGCATTTCTTATGGGAAAATTGCAATTTTCAAAATTAAATTGTGGTCTTATTACAACTCCGACAAGATTGATCCTCACCTTAAAGAGCTTGTATTTTTGTGTTCTTCCGTTTGGTATAGCCATTTATAAGGAAAAAGTGTATTTTTGATTCCAGGAATTCGAACCCTACCCCGATTAATAATTTTTAATTATCTGCTCCAAGCAACATTCTCCGTAAGCGTGCTCTGAAAGACATGTGTAACGTGCAGCGAGATTCCTTCGACTATCACAATGTAAATTTTTATAAATGTCATTTTATTGCTTTCGTATGCTATTTTATTTATTTATAAATTTAGACAAATACCCAGGGTGTGATAGAGATCGATTTTTGTGACTCCCCCCAAAAAGGCTAGTGCAAAACATTGTTCGGATCAATCAGCATTTCGTTGAAGGTGTTTATTAAAATGAGACGGTCATTGTCTAACTAATCTTTAGTTAATCAAACTAATCAAAATTAATAGATCAATATTTTTGAAATGTAATCACTATAAATCAGCATTTGTAAATTTTGTATATAAACCTTGTAAACAATTTAAATTAACGTAGTATCATCGAGACAGTCGTCTCGTTATTACTTCCCTGCACTTCGACTCGCTTTGGTTGCTAACTTAAGACACTTTCTTCGACCAATCTCGATTGAGTCTGATCGGGAGGCAACTAAAGCGCTCGAGATGCAGCATCTTCCGCAACATCCTTTGGGGATTTCGACACACGATTTTAACGAGCCACTGAAGATATAGATGGATAGAAAAAGATATCCTTACGTTGGTAAAGATCATAAAACTGGAGTAGAAACGGAAAAAGGTAGGAACTTCCACAGTTAGTTCTGCAAAATAAGGTATTTGGAAAAAGAGATTAAGACAGAAAGAGAGAGAAAGACTTAAAAATTTCAGAACATGGTTTGGTACATCAACAACTGGGATTTTCCGAGCAGTAGCCGACAAAGTAGTAATTACCATGATGGTCGTCAACATTTGATGACTGATCGGCACTAGAAGAAGAAGATTTTTTTTGTGAATGTTCCCCTTAGTGAGCGTTCACAAATGATGCGCAAGAGTAAAGTATAGGGAACGCTCGAGAATTTTGAGCTAACTTGAGGGTTGCAATTGACTTTGACGTCCAATTACAATATTGCACCGATTATATTATCTGGCTGCAAAGTGTATAGGTACTTTGCATGGAATATTCCATACCTCGTAAACGCCTGGTCAGTGTAAGTTAAATCTGCGTGTTGATTTGTGAATGTTTGCTAATTTAAGATTACCTCGATTCGCAATAACACAAATTTATATTTACGTGTTTTACCCTGATGTTGTGATGTATGATGTGAAGAGACGGTCATTGGCCTGGGTGTTAGCGCAAGGACTGCTAATGCAAGGTGGCCCGGTTCAAATCCGGGTAGAGCTCACTTTGCAATGACGTCTCCGTGCTTCGGAAGGCACGTAAAGACGGTGGTCCTCCTATGTTAATGAATTGCCAGCATTAACAATAAAAAATAGGGTAACAGGCACATCTGAGGCAAGCCTAACAAGCTACTTCAGATGTAAAGCAAGTAGTGCTCAAGGTACTGACAGTGGATTCGGAATATCTCCGATGCTTCTTCTTCGTCGTTGTTCGGATTCGAACGTCGTGACCTGTATAAATCAGTTAGTTAGACACCACGGTGCGCCAGCCTTCCCTATCCTCGGCTTTTCTCATCATTTCAGGTACCGGTAGGCCAGTGAGGTTCGCCAGTTGGTCTATATATCTGTTGGGTGACCGCTCCCTTCTTCTTTTACCATCAACTTTTCCCTGTATGACGAGCTTCTCCATTCCATCCCGTCTGATAACATGTCCGAAAAAACCCATTATGCGTCTCTGAATTGTTGGTAGTGGCCGCTTTGTAGTTTCTATGTTTAGCTCCCGCAGAATTGATGTATTTGTCCTGCGGGCTGTCCAAGGGATGCGCATCATTCTTCGATAGCATGTCATCTTAAAGGCCTCTATCCTCTTTCAGCACGCCGCCGCCTTGACTGTCCAGGTCTCGCATCCGTACGTGGCAATAGTAAACACCAGCGTCTCAATCAGTCTTTTCTTTACACTTTTTCCGATATGGTGATCTTTCCATATCTTCGTCAATCTTGTCAGCGCCGTCTTTGCCATCCCAATTCTCCTTTTAATTTCACCCTCGGAACCCCCCATTTCCGATATGCGTGCTCCCAGGTAAATAATTTCGCTCTTTCTTTCGATATCTGCAATAGTGGTCAGTTGGGGCGGTAGCGTCTTTGCTCGGTCGATCACCAGCAGCGCGCATTTGGATCGATTCAGTTTCAGACCCACTCTTGCGCTTTCCTGCTCTATTCGTCGCAGGAGCTCAGCCATTTCTTCCTCTGAGCTGGCTATGATAACCGTGTCGTCCGCGTACCGTAGGTTAGATATTCTCTTTCCCCCGATAGGTGGTCCAGCCTCATAGTGCTCTGTTGCTTTTCTAATTATCCATTCTCCATATATATTGAAGAGCAGAGGTGACAGAATGCATCCCTGCCTTACTCCTTTTCCTATTTGAAAGCTTTTAGACAGATCGTTATCCACCCTCACGTAGGCCTTATTTGAGTTATAAAGGCTCTGTAGCAAATAGATCAGGTGCCTGGGAACGGCCATCTCGCGTAGTATGCGCCATAGATGATTCCACTGGACAGTATCAAAAGCCTTGGTGTAGTCTAGGAAGCAAAATATTGCCGGGACATTATACTCGTAGAATTTTTCTATCATCTGTCTCACGTTTATAAGTTGTTCTCTAGTTCCTCGACCCGGCATGAATCCCGCTTGTTCTTGAGGGATTTGGGGGTGTAGATAAGGTTTCAGTCTCTCGTGAATTATATGAAGAAGAACCTTACTAGCGTGGGACATGATTGATATTGTCCTGTAGTTCGCGCAGTTGTCTCTTGCGCCTTTCTTGTGTATAGGGACGTAGATTGATGTCGTCCAATCGTTCGGCCAGGCTCCCGTTGTCCATACTCTATTACATATATTGTGAAGAATATCCGTTCCTTTCGGTTCTATTGCCTTTAGCATTTCTGCTGGTATTCCATCAGACCCCACCGATTTTCCATTTTTGAGCTTATTAAGAGCCGTTTCAATCTCACATCTTAGTATGGGGGGTTCTAGATTTTCTTTATCTGGTAGAATATGCCGTTCATACTCATTATTATTATTTCCCTCGCGCTCATCAGCCATCAGGCTTTCACAATATTGGCGCCATCTTTCTAGAGTTTCAGGTTTAGTAGTTAACATTTTACCTGTTGCTTCCTTTATTGGTAGATTCCGTGGTGTAAAAGTTCTGGTTAGCATTCTAACCTTACGGAATAGGTCTCTAGGCTCGTTTCTGTTGGCGTGTGTCTCTATTTCATCACATATGGAGGAGATGTATTTGTTCTTGTCTCTTCTAGCTTTCCGGGAAATCTCTTTCGTCAGTCTGGTATATGTTTCGTATGCGTTCTCTTCGCTGAATCCTCGAATCTTAACATCTTGTCGCTTTTTAATTAGTTCCCACGTTTCTTTACTTATCCATGGCTTCCTTGGCTCCGATTGTTTATGTTTTTGACAATTCTTTGCGGTTGCTTCCAGTATATTTTTGTTCGGTTCCATAGATCGTTTGAGCTAGCCTGTTGTATTTCCTCAGCTGGAATTTCTGACAGACTTCTTGTAGCTTCACTTATATATTTTATGTCGTCTCCTAGGTGCCATCTGTTTGGCAGGATCGTTCTTTTCTTTGATGCTCGTAACTTTAGGCATATTTCCGCCACAAGTGCATTATAAGAGAGACGGTCACTGGCCTAGTAGTTAGAGCGATCGACTACTAATGCTAAGGCACCCGGTTCGAACCCGGGAGGAGTCTACAAAGGAAAATTTTCTTTCTGACTCTCTTTCTATCTATGACCGTCCCCGTGCTTCGGAAGGCACGTAAAGCCGGTGGTCCTCCTATGTTAATGAATTGCCATCATTAACAATAATATAGGGTAACAGGCACATCTGAAGCCAGTCTAGCAAACTACTTCAGATGTAAAACAAATAATATGCTTAGAGTACTAGCAGTGACTTCGGATCTTATCTGAGGATGCTGGTGGAAAAACACAAGTCGCAGACCTCACGTAAGAAGAAGAAGAAGAAGAAGTGCATTATGATCAGTGCCGCAGTCTTTTCCAGGATATGTTTTGATGTATTTGATTGAGGTCTTCCATCGGTTTCTTATCAGAAAGTAGTAAATTTGATTACGCGTTCTTCTGTCCGGTGACAGCCAGGTATAGGGTCGACGTTTATGGTGCTGGTAATTTGAGTTAGCTACAAAGAGATGGTTTTCCATGCAGAACTCCAACAGCATATCCCCCCTTTCGTTCCTCTGGCCGAGGCCAAATTTTCCCACTACTGTTCTCAGGTGATTGCCTTGGGTCGTGTTTCCGATCTTGGCATTGAAGTCTCCCAAGATTAAGAGTATTTTACTGTTAGGAATGTTTCGTACTGCGTCCGCAAGCGTCTCGTAAAAGTTTTCTATTTCTTCCTGTGAGGATTGTGAGGTTGGAGCATACACCTGTAGCATACAACAGTAGCATCTCCGATGCTACTGTTAAGTAAAACAGATCAACAGATCTGGGCATACAGGGTTATCCCTAACCAAAAGTAGAAGAAGAAGAAGACCCTGATGTTCGTTTAGAACTAGCTTTGCTGGTAGTGGTAGCGAGAGTCGTGAGTTCTTTCGCTCTTTTAAAAGTAATGAGTAAATAAAACTCAAATGATTAAAAAAAAAACGTTTATTTAACAAAAATGAAATTGTAGAAGCTCTGCAGGAGCGTATACAAGATTGCAAAATTACTAAATACACAATCTTTGTTACACGAAATAATTGACCCAGTGCGAATGCTTGAAAAAATGCTTGAATTAGATTCTATTGCTCGTCGAATTGAAGTTATTGCAATTTTCGACATAAAAAGCCGTCAATAATAAATAATGAGCGTCGATCGTTGAACTTAAATGTTGGAAATATTTCTCCACTCACAGCGCAAATAACTAACCTCCAAGAGATTACGCTCGCGTGGTCTGTGCACAACTCCAAAAAATATCCCAAATATGGAGTCGGTGAAAGTGTGGTCAAGCGATGACGAACTTGTTTTCAAACTAACTACTTTAAATACGCCCAATTGAGTAATACACGTTATATCCGCTGATAAGCGCTACCGCAAATGTGCACTAACTTATTAATCAAAACTTAATTAATTAATTAAAAATTAAAAAAAAAATTAAAATTAATTTCCACCAACTTTGATAAAAAAACCAATATGCAAAAATAGACCGCATCCAAAGAACCACTCGTCTCCACGGTTCGGTGATCACTCCCTCTTTTTTAGCATGACCTGCGCGACCTTCTTATCTTCCTTACACGTGACTTGTAACACAAGGGGAATATAGGAAAGGTGCTATAAAGCGTACCTTTCATAACAGAAATTGGGATTAACAATTTCCTGTGATAGTGTTTTCACAAATTTTTATTCCTACTTTGAACTCATTGGGAGTAAATACGTAGAGTCGGAGGTTTGATTTTCGCTTGCTGAAAGGTCGATGTATGAAGTTATTCACAATTATTATGGCCACGGTAGTGACCATAAATGCCACATCCAAGCACTTAAAAAAAATCCGTTCTTACCAGGTAGAATATCGTTCTTGAAATTGACCTAATCATCCAACATTCTTAAATTGAAACAAAATTTAAGAATGTCGTACTTAACTATTATTACAGAAGGAAATCAGTAATTTGATATCCTAAGTTAAGAATGGGTTGTTTAAATTTAAGAACGTTGTCATGATTGGGTCGATTTCAAGAACGGTAAGAATGGATTTCCTTGCGTGAACAAATATGCCGAAAAGTTCAATTTACTTTATAAAAAAAAAACAAATTGCATAGACCAGGGGGCGTATAACTCCAACGGCCCAATATCTGGAATTAATTTTATTTTAATTATGCAGAAGCTTTACACCAGGGGTTACTCCATATCCCCTAGACTTCCTGGTCACTGTTTTTTTGTTATTTACAAATCCTTCAGCTTATTTGGAATATACAATTAATATTATTAACTAGATTTTCGAATTGTAAATCGACGGGACGCGTTTTCCGTCTGCCTCGTTCGACGTGCGATCGAGAGAGATGCAAAAGCAAGCGATTAAAAACTGACGACATTTATTCTTAAAAATCAAACAAAAATCTGACAAAGAACACAGAGGCGCAACGGTTCTAATCGATTTTTAATTAATTAATTAGACCAATTTATTGATAATTTAGCGGAAAACCACTTAGCTTACCAGACGTAAGACGTTTTTTGCTCGGGAAGGTCGCCCCTGCGGGGCGAGAGGGCTCGCCTGCGGCTCGCCTATTCTTCCCCCAACGGTTCGTCGAAAAAAAATTCGGTATTTTTTTAGTATATTACAGCGAAATATGTTTAAGAAAAAACTTATGTTAAAATTTAAAAATTAGGTGACAGCTCGAATTCCCGGATCGGACTGTTTAGCTTTTTAAAGCGATTTATGAAAGATGAGGGTGTAATTAATCCATAAAAAAAATAAAATTTGCGGTCGATTCACAAATTTTGTAAAAAAAACGGCTTTAAAAATTAATTTGGAATACAATTTTATCATTGGCTCTTTTGAACTGTAACCCCGCCTACCGAAATTAAAATAGGTTGTGGGGTCAGTAAAGATACCAAAATCTTGTTTTTTTACAACAAATTATGAAGGATGCGGGTCTAATTAACAAATAAAAATAAAATTTTTGGTCGGTCAACAAATTTCGGAAAAAATTCACTTTTAAGGTGAACCCTAGTCTTGATGTAGTTGCGTTTGTCTAAACCCACTTTCTGTACCCTGCGATTTGCTCCGGCGCTACAAGCGGTTTTGATAAGCGCTTTACTTACTAAAAATGTCCCCCAAGTACCTCAAACTCGAAAAAGTATGAATATTGACGCGACTAATCTCAGGGAGCAACTGGCATCTCCCCACCACTAGCCCCTGTCAATCCAGGCACCGCACACGTACCGTCAACACAATGTTTTCATATTTGGCGTTTTATTACGCAATAATACACTTACAAGTATTTCTTATAGGAAAATTGTAATTTTAAAAATTAAATTGTGGCCTTATATCCGAATATCGATCTGTGGACTATGAGGAAGGCAACGGAAAACCGCCCCATGAATTATATACTTCCTGGTAAATTGATCTTGGCTTCGGCTTAGTTGAATCGCCGACGTCCGGCGAACCGGATATAGCACATGAAGACGAAGAGTCTTCGAGACATATTTATAACAAAAATACGGAAAAAATAATTCATCTAGATATGGTATTTTACATTTTAAGAAACCTTAAAGGGACCCTTTTTCACCACCCTTGAAAGATTTTGCCGCAACTTTTGAGTACTTTGCGTCGTTCACGCCAATCTCAGGTGCATTTTCCCAGTTCAAGGCATTCCAATGCGACATAATATATAATAATAAAACAAATTTCTGAACATTTTTGAGAAAAAACCGAAAGACTTTTTGACCCCACATACTAAAAGTTCGCAACTTTTGATTTTACATTAGACCCATTTTTGACGTTTTCAAAATTTGCTTTGGAATCCAAAATATTATTTTTGATGGAAAATAATATTAATATTTTCGCTATAGCCAAATTTTATGAACTAGAAATGCAAAATTCAAGAGAAACCGAATTAAATAAAAAAATTAACTCCTAAATAAAGAAAAAGTCTGCAAAAAATGTACTTGGTAAAAAAAAATATATAAAATAATAAAGAACAGCACAAGTTAACGTTGACAATAATTAATTTAATATTTTTTTATATAATTTAACATTTGAAAAGGCGCGGCTGCTGGTGCTTAAAAAAATACCGCCCCACCGGGCATTTGCTCCTTTGCCCACCGGCCCAGTCCGGCCCTCGATGTAAATCAACAAATTTAAAATATAAATGATCATCTATATCATAGACTATAAAAATTTCGTTTAAAATTCGTAAAAAAAATCGTAAGTGGAAAAAATTTGCAAATTTAACTAAAAGTTCACTTAATTTGAAATTATTAAATTCATTCTTAAAAGATATTTTTTACTCACCCGAATTCTATTTTGCAAAACTATAATTATGGATTTCTGTTGGAAATTATAATTTCATACTTATCAAATAAAGCAGCTGCTGTGTACGCACTTCTTGTCGATTTAATTATTTTTAATAATTTATCCTGATTGGTTCCAAGTAATTTGAAATGCACTTTAAGATTATGTAATCATTAAGTATGTAATTCATTAACAAAAATAAACAGTTCTAAACGAATTAAGCTAAATCTTATTTATAATAAATTTTATTGTGCATTTTCTTTTATGCGATTTCTGAGATTTATTTGTTTTAAATTATGAATGGTAATTTAAAAGTAGCAATGAAGACATTTATTGCTAATTAAAATTTTTATAAGATACTAATGAAAATACTATGAAATAGATAAGATACTAATCAAAAATTCAATCAAATAATTAGTAAAGTAATTGTTTGTAATAATTGAAGCAATTTTCTAATTACTTGGGAGATCTGGGGGTCGTTGCCAAATTTCCACCTGAAGATTGCTTGTACGTAACTTGGTGTCACTGAAACCTACACAGCAATAAATAACTAATTTGATATCTTTGTTCATTACTGCTCATAATATTTCAGTCAAACAAAAATATATAAACGTGCTTTCAATACTAAATTATTCATTACAGTGTTTCTACTTCTACAACATGATTGTGCATTTAACTTCTTTGAACTTTTTGTTGCTTTGTAAGTACTTCTTGTTATTATTTTTTAATTAGTTGTTTAATATTGAAATAAATTGTCAATCAATAAATCAATTATATTAATTAAATGCTGTTTACATTGTAAGCGAAGTGGAAAAACAAAATAGAAATATCATTATAAGACAGAGAGGGGGGGGGAGCGGTTAGGTTGGTTTTATATATTTTTACAATGATAAACTCAACCCTGTACTACCTAAAACGGTTTAATTTATATATTATTAAATTGAAATTTCATGAAAAGTTCAGTTAACTTGTTAATAATTATTTTACAAATTAATAATATATTATATAATTTAAATGATTTATATTTTTACCAAAATATTTATCTTTAAATTTACCACGTTGCTTGATCGTAAAATCGTAATAAATAACAAATTACTCGTAATAATAATATTTAATTAAAATTCTAATTTACTTTTATTTTTTACACCAAGTGTGGTCCAGACATGGTTAGGTTCTAAATTTGTGGGTGGTTAAGATATTTAAATATTTATTTCAAAGTGTACGATTTTTTAGTAGATATTCCAGATGATTGATTAGAATTCTGCGTCTTTGACTTGGGTGTGGACTATGCTTTTTCAAAAATTATTCAAAAATCACATTTGGTCAGGTAAATGCTATATTGAGAAGTTCGCCTTGCAGATAATTTTTTTTTTAATTACTAGTAAATATAAATTATAGTGTCTGCTGTGGTAAAATCATAAATAATATTTTATCTTTATATTTATTAATTCGATTTAAATTATTGCATTATTCGCTTTCATATAAATTTAATACATAGAAGAACAGCAATATCGAGAAGATAGTTATTTTATACGTGGGTGACTCAAAAAATATTTAGTCTAAATAAATTTTTACGTTTTTTAGTTTTCTGTAGAAGAGCAATGCAAGAAGTGACATTGCACGATCCTGTTATCAATTTCGAAAGTGGAAACAAAAATCCTTTGGAAATACGTAATTATATTCAAGCAGGTTGCACTGATGTACTAACATCACCAACAACAACAATCACGACGACAACAACGACAACGACAACGACGACAACTGCCAAACCCACCACCACGACAACAAGCGCAGACAACGATTGTACCAACAGTGTACCACTGGAAACAACTACAAAAAGAATCTCTGCTTGCGGCAGTGCATCTTATACAGCTCCACCTCGAGATACTTTAGAAGATGTTAATTCGTACTGTGCGCTTTTGGAAAAAGCTTTTAAACTTGCAGAAGAACCGTCATCAATCGTTCCCAAGTATAGCAATCATGCCAAAGTACATTTTGTTGATAACCCGCTTTTTAAAAAGCAACGTGTGCTACAGCCACATAAAGTAATCAAACCATGCACGGAAGAAATCCCCAAAGAAAATCACTACAAAACACTTGAACCAGTGATACAGCCACAAAAAGTAGTCAAACCATGCACGGAAGAAATCCCAAAAGAAAATCACTACAAAACACTTGAACCAGTGCTACAGCCACAAAAAGTAGTCAAACCATGCACGGAAGAAATCCCAAAAGAAAATCACTACAAAACACTTGAACCAGTGATACAGCCACAAGAAGTAGTCAAACCATGCACGGAAGAAATCCCAAAAGAAAATCACTACAAAACACTTGAACCAGTGATACAGCCACAAAAAGTAGTCAAACCATGCACGGAAGAAATCCCAAAAGAAAATCACTACAAAACACTTGAACCAATAATACAGCCACAAAAAGTAGTCAAACCATGCACGAAAGAAATACCCGAAGAAAATCACTACAAAACACTTGAACCAGTGATACAACCACAAGAAGTAGTCAAACCATACACGGAAGAAATCCCCAGAGAAAATCACTACACAACACTTGAACCAGTGATACAGCCACATAAAGTAGTCAAACCATGCACGGAAGAAATCCCAAAAGAAAATCACTACAAAACACTTGAACCAGTGCTACAGCCACAAAAAGTAGTCAAACCATGCACGGAAGAAATCCCAAAAGAAAATCACTACAAAACACTTGAACCAGTGAAAGTAATCCCACCCTGCAAGAAAGAAGTGCCCATCGAGAATGTAATGTATCAACGCAGAACTCCAATCATCCACACCACAGTACGTCCAGAATGTGAAGAGAAATACGAACCCTCTTCAGAGGGTACACCCATTTACAATATTTTTTCACTTTTTTCACCTCCTTCCGAGAAACCAAGATTTAAAAATAATTGCTCACCGGATTTAAATTTGGGCGAAAATCCAATTGAAGAAATTGGTAAAGTACCTACGATGGAACAGCAATTGCCAAATTCCTTTCCGTCACAGAATTATCTAGCTGATGATTTTCATGTCAATGTTCATGTTCCAAGATATTTCCGGGATATCTCATCGAAGAAGAAACGAGAAGAGCTTAATTTTCCAGATCAGGTTAGCGAAAGGTTTCCACGCGAAGACATGATCAGTGACGTAGGCGACAGAATCATTGGAGGAACGTTAGCTAGATCAATAGAAGTCCCATATCAGGTTGCTTTGTACAAATTGGATTATTTTATATGTGGCAGCAGTTTAATATCGAAATTTTACATCCTCACCGCCGGACATTGTCTCAACAAGTATGTAAACCTTTTTCGATTTCTTTTTAAAAAAAATAAATTTACATTTTTGTTATAATTTACAATTGTTTACGTGGGACCTAATTGTTTTTAAAAATTTTGGTTTCATCATCCATCAACCAACGAATTTCATACAGCAAAACTGTTATGAATACAATTATTATTAAAATTCAATTGTTTACAAATGAATTATTATTATAGAAATTTCATTTTTAGCATTGAAGTGGCCGAACTGTGGTTTCGTGTAGGAAGCGAATCTTTGCTGGAAGGTGGAGAAACATACCAAGTTAGGAATTATACAATCCATCCCGATTATAACATCACAGATTTTGACATAGCGATAATTAGAGTAAGTAATTTTTAAATAGTACTAGCTTTTGCACCCGGTTTTGCCCGATGGAAAACCAATTGCCAAATTTTGCTTTTGAATTCAAAAATACATACCACAACATTATTATTTCAGCTTGCACGTTAGCTGCAATTACAAAAAAAAATAGTTGTGATTTTTACTTGTTTGACATTTCGTTCCACTGCTCGGAACACTATGATTTATAAATCTCACGTGAAAATTCACATTAAGTGCAAAAATTATTTTACTAATTTTTTAACACTTACTGGCTATAGCGTGCAGTAATTAATAATTTTAATTGTTTGAAAAATGGTCGCGTGTGTGAAAAGTGTGTTAAGGATTTATTTATGTATGTCGTAAACATTTATGGTTAATTTTTTATAAAAAATTACGGTTTAACAATAACTTGTGCTTCAAATATTCAGAACCGGACTTATATTGCATTTGTTGCTCTAATTGCATTATCTCAATAGTAATGATTTATTTTTAGTCTGCTAGCCCTATCAAGTTTGGTCCAAATATAATACCCATAACTTTACCATCGTTTGCCGATCCTGATTTGGCGGAAAATTTGGAGGTAATAGGAAGTGGTTGGGGTGCAACAGACCATAGCAAAACTAAAAAACCAACATACACTTTACACAAAATAAATTTGCTGACAGTTGATAGAGAAAGTTGTAGAAATAGAATAATGCCCAGCAAGAATAACATCGGCAGAAGACAAATTTGTACCAATTTGCCCATCATAAAAGCTGGAATGTGTTTCGTAAGTAATTTTATTTTTTTACTATCTCTTTTAATACCTTTTTTGACACTATCAGGGTGATTCTGGAGGACCCCTAGTTGGTAACAAGAAACTTGTCGGTATTGTATCGTGGGGTTCCCCGTGTGCCATTGGAGATGCGGACGTGTACACTAATGTTCGAGAATTTTTACCATGGATATATTGCGAAATGAAGAAATTAGATTACAAATACTCGGATTATTGATCAGGAAATTCTTATACCAATAGATTTCCCCTCAATTTAAAATGTGATAAATTTGTTTTTTTTGCTTTTATTTAATTATTAAGTTCTCCATTAAAATATAATAAGTACGATTATTTCTTTTTTTTTTTAATAAAACAATAGGTATAATTAATTTTACTTTGTTGCATATTAACAACCCCTATAATTTATTTAATTAAAATTTTTTGAGTTTATTGGGTCGTAAAATATTAGTAGTATTTTATCTCCCAATGATAATAATTAAAGTTTGTCGTCTAACCCATCGTTGAAATCTCCAACACAAAAAGTTGTTTCATTTCTGTTACGTGTATTTTTCATTGTTTTTTTTTCTTGTTTAATAAAGTTGCGGTTTAAATTGAGATTAAATTAGGGATTGACTCCCTCCACAAAGGTAAAGAGGAAACGAAATTTAAATTCCGTTTGAAAACAGTCTCGTGTTAACCGTGTTCAGGTAGATACGGTCAAGTTCGTTCGGGTTATAGTCGCGCATTTATATTTATTAATATAAACAAACACAAAAAAGTTTTAAATATAGAAAGGATTACGAAATTTTGCAATTGTTGACCTCTGCAAGTCTTGGTGCGTGGGTTATCCGAACAATGAGATTTTAGTGCCCAATAAAATGTTGTTACATATTTAAAAATGACGAAAAGGTAATTTTTTCAAAATTATAAACAAATTAATTTCGTTAAGTTATCTAATGGGTTTTCGTAATAATCTCGGTATTTTTAATTACTTTTTCTATGGTAATGAAGGTTATTCTAAACATTTTAATGCTTTTTTTTGTAATTTTAGTATGAGAACTTTTCTCACAACCTTTTTTTACATTTTTGCCTAAAAGTTACAGAAACTTAACTAATCGACTACTCGAGTTATTACATATTAATACACGTAATATGTAATTACACATGAAATTTTCAATTAGAACAATTTAATTTGAGCGAATTTTAAGTGTCCCTTATTATGCAACAAAAGTCATTAGAAAAGTTTTTAAATTTTTACAAATTAAGTGAAATTTTCCAACTTACATCATTGTGCAATGTTGTTTCGACTTTTAAAGTCTCTTAAGTTAAACTTAGCCCTAAATGAATGAATATGGATTAAAATACATTAAAAATTGAAATCAAAAACTAAATTGGAAAATATAAAATTATGTAGTAATGGGGAGATTTCAAAAAAATTTTAAATAAAATATAGAAGAAGAAGGAATTCAATTAAATCAAATAATAAAATAATAGTGAATTTGATGGTCATTTTCCAAAACCAAACTTGTTTGATCTATTCAAGGTTTGTTCTTAAAATCAATAATTTGGAAGGACAAAACGTTTTGGCTTAACACAGGATTTACCTTCATCCTTGATTGGCTATTTATTTTTTCTCGAGAGATACGCCATCACAAAACTGTAAACTGACGGAAAAATCATGTGCTGCGAGGAAGAAACCTCTGTTTCGCTTGGATAGGTCAAACGTGAGTTCAAATCGTGGAAAATTAGGTGCGATAGATAGAACAATTTAAATAAGAGGAAAATAAACAAAACCAAACAAAACGGAAGCATCTCGACTGTCTAACTATAATATTGACTATATATTATATAATAGCATATAATATATCTCTATTTGATGATATAGAATTTTAACATTTTAATAAATTTATTAGGTCATTTATTATTTCTAATTTAAAATCAAATAATTATATAATTATTTATGTCTCGCTTCAGTTGTTTTATCTCAAACTGTTATATTACAAGAAACTTTTATTTTTGCATTTCATTCCATAAATGCTAACTAACATGCAGAGAGCACTCGAGTTTGTCTTCTTCACGAAGACTAAACAGAGCTCTATAATAAATTCTACGACCACTATCAATAAATCAAATGAATAATTAATGTAATTCATCCCACTGATTTCAAGAGCACGAAAATAAATGTAAATCCCATAAATTTGTGCTCCCAGCATTATTATAGCTGCTACGTCTCTATGGTATTTACTATAGAATTTACTTTAAAATCCCCTTAGGTCAAACGGTCGAGAAAATTAAAAAAAATTAATTAAATTACAATGATTGAGCGAAATTAAATTTATGTAATGACTAAGTAAGAATTATATTTACGAGTACTTGCAAGCATAAACCATTGATTATAAAATTTTAAACCAACTTGTCTATTTACCCATTCAATGGACAATAAATAAACTTATTATTTTATTGCCCATGGGCACATTTAAGTTATACGTCATACGGCTCTCCAAAGATAAAAACAAGGATTTTAGACTTATTGCCCAACTATTTGTGCCGTGGTTAGGACACCACGTTAACTTTGTGCAAACTAAACTGAAGAGGTATAATACAACATCGATGGTATAAAACATTAACAATTTCAACCCAACATTAGAGGTTAGGTGTGAGAAATGTAAACTCACGCATTGAAATAAAACGGTAACTTGCATGTTTCAGTAAAGAAAATTGCAGTTTCATTCAAGAATGCAATTTGCAACCATTAGTGGTATTTAAATTTTTTAAATATTCTCAAATATATAAAATGACTTGCGATAAACATAAAAAAAAGTGTACACGCCATTACAATAGATTTGAATGTACTTTTTTCAGGAAGCATTCAAGGTGGATATTATTATGTAAATAACACGCAAACTTTAAAACGTGGGCACATCAAAAAATTTGAAGGTGTTGTAATGATGCTTACATTTACACAAAATTATTTTAATCAAGAAGATGTATTCCTCCAGGCGTTTTCCATTTAAAAAAGAAATCATTCGCATATTATATGTAATTTCCTGTGGTCCTACCTTAACCTACAATTTGGTCATCCACCCGCTACTCCATAATTCTACGCCGGAGGGTTAAATAAGAGTTTAATGGTGATATAATTAAATGTAAAAATTTTACATAATTTCCGGAAGGGGTAGGTTTCCCACAGAATAACGAATACTGAAAATTTGGGAAATCCTTGGAAAATCAGCCGGACTATCCCAAATGAATGGTCTATGGTATATTCCAACTTAGGAACTTTCTTCAAATTTTAATTCAAAAAAATCGAGAGAAGAAAACGATTTGCCTTGACCAGGATCATCGACAAGATTAGAATTAATTTAGGAAAGTTGCCATCATGATGTTTTATGAAGACAGATTGTAAAATTTTAAAAATCTCCGACGACGACGTGATGATTTGATGATATTGCACAATGAATGGAATGACAATGCCAGTCAATTTAACGTCTAATCAATAAATAACAAGAACTTTCTGATGTATGCTCAGTTTCATCATGTATCTGAAAAAAGTAGCGTACACAATATATGCAATCAAAGATGATAAAATCTTGCGGCTATCTTTAATCCATCTCGAGCGGTGTGAACTCTGAACCGCTGGTTCACACGATTATCATCAACAAACCACGGTTATCGACCCTTACCAGGTATTTTGTGTGGATTGCAATAAAATAGCTTATTTTTTTTTATTGAGAATACTACCTTTCCGAAATAATAACATTCGTAATGCTAAACAATTATTTCAAAAATATTTCTATTTTTAACCGTAACTATTTTTTCAATTCCTAAATTATAATTTAAATCATGCCATTTGAGTTTTTTTGCAATTTAAATTCAAAAAATTGCACTATCATCGTTAGTTCTTCTTTTTGAGCTTTAACTGCAATGCTGGTTTGCCGTTTCTTCTTCGAATGCCATCCACTTAGCAGTGTATTAATAGCGATCTTCTCTCCAATGTCTGTGGCGTGCGTGCGAACTGTTCTCACACATCTAAAGGACCGGAAGTCCTTTAAGTCAGATTTGTTTAAATAATCTTACGCTACCAAGTGGTACCTTTTAAATGAAGATGAGACAAAACGTAATGAAAATTCCTTAAATCCGTTACGGTGGTTTCATTTTACCCAAAATATCGCGATACCAAAGGGCTTGGTGATCTATAGCACTTGCATTTATTTCACTCCAGGTAGGTCAAAACTAAAAGGTTAGAATTTGTAAAAATGAGGTATTTGAGCAAGAAGTCAAAACTGTGGCGACATCCACAGGTAACAGCACAAGTTGGAGCCGTACGCACCTAAGAGATCAGCGAATTAAGCAAAATTTATAAATATGAAGTAAACTTCCGTTCAACACTGTATTTTTACTGACGTAACCTAAATGACGTGAACCTAACCGTTCTTCTGGCCGTCTTACCTCAAAAGGAAGTGGCTATTCACCGACGTAATTAGCCAAGAAAGTCCCCCTTATAGGGAGGGGTCATTATGACACGTGAAATCGAGTTAACAACTAAGTAGAACCTAACCTAATTGACGTAACCTAACGGACGTATATAACGTGACCGTAATAGATCACCGACGTAACCTAACTGACGTGAACCTAACCTAATTGACGTAACCTAACTGACGTGCGTTACGGTGTAACAGAAATTTGTTAAAAGCAATTACCGTTATTAATTTTTAACACTATCATCTTTAGAAACGCCCTGTATAAATGTAATTTATTTTACATTCATATTTAAAATGCATTGGAAATTATTCGCAAATATATTAAATTTTATCATCAAATCGAGCAAAATTCTGATAGTCGGGTCGAAGGTTTCGCGATAGTAACACCTAAATTATTAGTTAGCGAATTAATTCTTCTTCTTCTATTTTTGGCTAGGAATAACCCTGTATGCCCAGATCGGTTGATCTGTTTTACTTAACAGTAGCATCGGCGATATTCCAAAGCCACTGTTAATACCGTGAGCATTACTTGCTTTACATCTGAAGTAGCTTGCTAGGCTTGCTTCAGATGTGGGTGATACCCTAGTTTTTATTGTTAATGCTAGAAATTCATTAGCATAGGAGGACCACTCCGAAGGACGGATACGGCATTGCCAAGTGAGCTCTACCCGGATTCGAACCGGGGCGCCTTACACTTACAATTGACCGACCAATTTGATGGAACTAATTTTTTTATGGTCCGACTACATTTTTAAGATGCTGGTTAACCTGTTCATGTGGTGGCTTCATTCGAGTTCGCTGATTATTTTTGATTGGAAAAAGCTAGCCATGTGTGGCTTTGTCGTTAACGTGTTTGCTTTAGTTTTTTTATGGTTGATTGGTTAAATGGTAGAAGTCGATCAATATTCTTTTATGGAAAGGGTGCTTCTGATCGAGATGATTGGGGTGTCCGTGGAAGATTTGATGCGAGCTCTTACTGTATGATGAAATTGGCCATCGTCAGCGCATGGCGGAGTTTAGCCATTGCAAGTGGCAAAATAGTTTAACGCATTTTTTTAACAAGAGGCCTCACCTCTTGGTGAAGCATTTTTTCTCTCGGACTACCTTTTGGTTGGGAAAAGAGTTAAAACTGTTTTAACGTAACCGCTACGCAAATCTGTCACGTAGTATTGCGTAACGCTTCTTCACGTAACCCCTCGGAGTTGATATTTTGCAGCTGGAAAGCTTTTCAGTTTCTCCGAGGGGTTAACCGCTGGTGAAGTTTTGATACACATCTCATGAAGTACATGAAGTACTTGTGAAATACATGAAGTACTTGCGAAGTACATCAAGTACTGGTAAAATACATGAATATACATGATGATATATTTTTTATCTCATTTGTTTAAATATTTTGGAGGTTTGGTAGCTCAATAAAAAGCTTTGCTAATTCATTGTTTTGTCATGATTAATTAATTACATTGAAGCGAAAATAACGCGCTTGTCCCGGTTTTACAGGGACGGCTCCAGAAAATGATAATACAATTTAAACTATCTTCTTAATATGCTTCTATCTTTCTTCAACTATAGTTATCTATCAGTTAAAATGCGTTAAATTTAAAGATCATGAATTTCCCATAAGAAACTCAGGCAAAAAAATTGTTGCCTAATACTTCGTAACAATGAACGTGTAAATCTGTTAGGTTGAAAATGTCGTAGAACGGGGACTAGCAATACAACGCGACGATCTTGTCAGTAACTCTCTGCTATCTGTCTGGTCAGCATCTATACTTTGCCGAGTAGGACCGATCTAAAGAGATATTTTTAGTTAGTAAAGCGTTTGTTAAAACGGCCCGGTGCGGAGGGTCGGTTTTGACTAACGCAACCATGGCAAATCTCGGATTCACCTTAAACGAATAAATGTCGAAGGGTGGGGTTACAGTTTGAAAAAGCCAATAAGACTACCACATTACATATAAACTTTAAAGCCGTTTTTTCCAAAATTTGTGAACCGACCGCGAATTTTATTTTTTGATTGTCCTCATCTTTCATAGTTTGCTTTAAACATTGTAAAAATCCAGATTCAGGTATCTTAGCTATCACCGCAATCAGGAATTTGTAGATAACGAACGAAAGCAGTAACGACAAGTTATCACTACATAATAACAAAGAAAAACGTTTTGAAAAGATGAAAAGTTTGCCTTTTTGAAGTATTTTAACTGTAAAGAGAAACCCGAGGGATCAACCGCTAAAGGAAATTGTGTACAATTAACTTCACACTTCACGTACTTTATCATAATTCTCCATACTTTTTCGTACTTCATATAATTCAGCAGTAATTCACGGTACTTCACCTACTTCATTGATACTTCATTGCATTTCACGTACTTCATCGGTATTTCAGAGACTTACCGAGATTGCAAAATTTGTGCACTGGAGGGTGTTCCACACCCCCCAGACCCCCCGGATTGAGTAGTTTATTTTTTATCAGAGGTAAACCGAAGATCTCCCGATGCAAAGATCTACCACCTAGGGGGTGCGGAATTTATAATTACGCAGTTTATAATTGCCAGATTACGAATTAAACACATTTAATTGGATATAGCTAATTTTAAAAAACTTGGAATATGCTTAAGTATTTAATTCTCTTTTAATAAAAATAAATTAGTTAAACCGGGGGCCTGGGGGGTGTGGAACACCCTCCAGTACCTCTGCAACGGGAGATTTTCAGTTTAATTCTGATAAAAAATAAACTATTCAATCCGGGAGTATAGGGAGTATGAAATGCCTTCCAGTGTCTCTGCAACGGGAGATTTTCAATCCGGGGGTTTGGGGGGTGTGGAACGCCTTCTAGTGCCTCTAGAAGGCGTTTCAACGGGAAATCTTCAGTTTACTTTTTCAGACCCCCGGTTTAACTAATTTATTTGTATTAATTAAAACGTAAAGCGATAATAAATTTTGTACAATCATGCACAAACGATTAAGATTATTTTCAAAATTGGGAGGAGGGAGCTAGCAGGTCTCCAGCTTTCCCCCCCTCCTTAATGATTTTCTAAATAATTAAAAACCAAAAAAGGTTCAACCGAAAATAAAGAAAAAAACAATAGATTTAGACTTTTTTAAATTAAAAATTCGCAATGGAGAGAACTGAGGACATTCACCTTATTCAAACTCATCCAATCAGACCACAACAAAATATCAAAACACACAACAAAACAAAAACAAATCAAACACCTGATTGGTTATTTCGTCAATTTAATTTAAATTTTAGGCTTATTAAAAGACCCACCAAAATCATCCTCACCTAAAATATTCCTAAAATGGCCCTCGTTTGTTTTGTAAAGTTATTTCTATATGAAAAAGTGTATTTTCAAATTCGGGAATCTTAACTCTAGCTTCCGATTCGAATTTGCACTTTCTTAATTTCATAGTTACATTAATACTTTATTAATTTGAAATTCGGAACAATGGAACACGGGAGCAGAACATTGAACGGGACCGTTTGAACGCAGGCCGTAGGTTTTGGCCTTAACCTTTTTGTTACTTTTTATTTATTACAAATAAGAAATATCCAGATATCAAGATTCATCTTGAATTTGACGCTCCGAGATAGAAAAACCAATGTTCCCATAAGAGAAGATTGCGAAATACAAGACGTAGTTAAGTGGAGCAAAACCAGGAAAAAAGAATGGAACAGCCATGTAGAACGTATGGAAGATGGAAGACTGGCAAAAGATTGTAAAAATGAACTGCCAAAGGGCAAAAGACTACCGGGACGACCGTCTAAGAGATGGGCCCAAAGCTGGTTTTTCTTGTCAGTGAAGTGAGAGAGGCAAGACAAACAGGAGTAATCCTAGTCATAAGAAAAAGAAGAAGAGGAAGAAATAAATATTTACTATGTATTACATTCAACTGTTTAAAAATGTTACCTTAAATTTTTTAGAATGAATGTGTGGGTCTTCTCAATACCAACAATTTAAAATTTTGATATTCTGCTATACCAAATGGGTGGAATCTGCACGAAAAGGTGGATCGTCATTTTTTTTTTTATTTTTTTAAAAGTAATACCAAAAGGTGATATTCTTTCCCTCCCGAAAAAAAACAATTTTAATTCCTTTCGCGTTCATTCCTAACAATTTTAAATTTTGATATTTTTTGGAGTTGAAATCAAAATGGGTAGAATCAGCGCGAAAAGTTAAATTAGACCGTTGGTTATAGTTAGATTTCTATATTTTTTAAAAGTAATACCGAAAAGGTATCTTCTCTTTCTCCCCGATGAGGGACAAATTTAATTCTTCGCGATCAAACGTCTCTGCGTTAAAGCGTTCTTGCGTTCAAACTTTCCTGTGCTCAAACGGCCACGTTCAAACAGTCGCGTTCAACCAACCGCGTTCAAACGTCGTAAACCCATGGAACACGGTATGATTTCCTGTGTTGGTGTCTTCGCAGTAGCAGTAGCAGATATGCGGTGCCTTGATGTGCGGTATTAACACCTTCGTCGATAGGCATTTTTCGAAGACTGTCCATCTTTTATTTTTCCTTTACTTACAAGTGGTTTCTTATTCTTCCTTCCACTCTTTCCTTAGAAGCCCAATTTTAAGACAACTTCCAATAAGTAATATCCCACCAAATATAAAAACTAGTGCGACATCTTATAACAAAGATCCAATTAAATAGACTAAAACTTATTTTTTCTCAAATCATTCAAAGTATACATGCAATTAAAATGGAAAACAAAAAAAGATGTTTTCTTACAACGCAAAGAGAAAACATTGACATATGACGCAGGAATAGGTAGCAATAGCTATATCTTGAAAGCAAGAAGAAGAAGAAGAAATGGTTCAAACAACACCATCAGACCAGAGACAAACTGCTGTTCTTGCACCAGTCGTTCATCTAATCTAATAGAAAAATAACCACATTCAACATGGTTGGCAAATAGGAAACGGATGTCGTGCAATTGTGCCAATTGCATTATTTCCGAACTTAAATCCATAGCGTATCAATTGTTCACCAGGTGTCCAACGTAACTAATTCTGCGAAATCCACAATTTTAGCCCAAAATTTCCGCTTTATAACTCAACCTTTGTATTGCATTGCATTGTATTTCATATTTTGGGTATAATTTTTGCATGAGCAATCTGCCCAAAACTTTTGGTGTCGTTGTTCGGTAATTAAAAATTGATAAAGTAGCTCTAGCAGATGCATCAATTTCATAATATATTTGCACTGATGGAATGAATTCGTGCAGTTCATAACCCGGAAACGGTTTAGCGAGATTGTTCTAGCTTTTTTCTGTGGTCGGTATCCTTCAACTTGTTACTGCACTATAATTATCTTCATGGCATCCGTTCTTCTTGTTACATACTGCAAATATCTCAAATGTCGTTGGTTCACTGCCTGGACCAATCGTATGTTGACTAGAATTCCTCAATTAACACGGCATTAGTGCGGTGTGGGATTCAGGGTAGTCACGCAGTCATCTATAGTACCACTTTTCAAATAGACGTATCTGTATATGTAACTTCCATTGGTCCATGTTAGGAAAGATGGACAGGCAACGGTTCATGTAGGTAGTGATCGAAAATCAGCGCTTTTACCACTTTGAGTTAATTTTTTATCATTTAGTCCGATTATGCCAAATTCTTGTAAGTTTCGTGTGAGAAAGGCGGTCGTAGGCTTGGTTTGATTCCAGGGCAAGAATTGTATTTCTGGCCGTTACCCCTCGGAAGGTAATAACAACTTACCGAGGTGTAAACTGTAGAAAGCCTCCTCAAAATGAAGTGTACGCACTTTCGTTATTTCCAACCCACGTTAGGCAGTAGGTCCCCTCTATATGTGATAGTATGAAAAGATAATGTGAAATAAAACCATAAAAATATATTGCTTTATTTCCCACATTTCTTCTTGGATTTCCCAAAATCTGCTCCCGCGTACTCTGTCTTGGTACAAAACGTAATTGTTTCTTTGGAAGAATCTGAATCTGGTTGTCAATATCTGAACATAACCTTACTTGCATAAAAATAGTGTACAGTGTTGGAGTTCATTTTTGGCAACCATTACTAACTGTAATCTAAAAAATGACTTTTATTGTTTCTGTTGAAATTCGTCTGGCAAAGGCAAATCTAAGAGAAACTCAAAGACATTTGAAAAGTGTTAAAATTGGAAAACCAAAATTTTCCCCATTTTTGGTAAGGATGTGGGGGAAAGTTAAAAATTTTAACCATCATGGAATATTTTAGAATTGCCATATTTAGGTAAAATTAAATTTCTTTATTTAAAAGCTACGAGGATGTCTGAGTTTGTTTTAGATTTTGATAGTCATTTCTATTTTGTTTCTGAGTGTTTATTTTGTCCAATTATAAGAAGGCGATTTGGGATAGCCTCTGGTAGTTCACGGTGCCTTTTTTTACAATTCAGATAACAAAAATAATTAGAAAATTTTTCTGTTTTTAATATGAGCAAACAGCTTTATCGATATTAACGGTCAATTTAATGACAACTGGTGGCATGCTCGTGTGTTGATTGATGATTTTTAAATTATAGTGATGGCATGATATAGCCGAATTATTGTAACAAGCAAGTTCAAATATTCAAAAGAAGTTTTAGAAATTTAGTGCTGCAAGATTAAGAAATCAAGAAAGATTGTGCGCAATTATAACAAAAAGTTGATTATGGTTTTTTACGTTCGCTTCAAAAGAGTGACCGATTAAGAAGTCTACGACCTAACTGCATGCCTGCATAAGTAAATTTGATAAATAATTTAACAGGAAGTAAACTCTTCCAGGTGCGAGGTTTTTGATTTTAATTCCAAGACTCAGGCATAATAATGTCTTAATTATGTACACTCAATAAATTCTAATAAGTTGTACATACATAATTTACAATATTTTAATAATTATTTACTTTATTATTTAATCTATCCTTGTGTCTATTTACCAAGTTAAACATTTTGCATGTAGAATTAAGTATGATCATGGCACAATGTAATGCTCGAGCGTAGGATTAAAAGTGTAAACAGCACTTACAGGGAGGTACTCGTTTCTTTAATCATATAATGCAGTCGAGATTACTATTACATTTAATATAATTTTTCATTTTGTACAAAAGCAGTGGTAGTATTTAAACCTGTTTTCAATAATTTTAAAAGTCTGTCCGATCATGTTACATGGTAATTTGTACTTGTGGGATTATTGCATTCACCTCTTTTATCTAACAGATATTCCCTAGCTCATTTTCTGCATTTTTATTTGCGAGTTAAGTGGATGCTAGGAATTCTTGAAATTCTATACATCGCACAAATTTTAATAATAAAAATTTTATTATATAGTGCATGGAAACGTTTCCGTTTCTGGCAATTTGTTCAAAAAATATTTTTAGTATAATAAATTACATTTTAACCGTTAATTACTAATTAAAACATAAAATTTTAATAAATTTCCGCCCAGATTTTTTTATCGAGTTCTAGATTTTTAATGTTCCTCGCCAACAAGGCCGAAAGATATACAAGAATTTCCATTAATTTGAATAATTTTTTGATTAAACAAAGGTAACGTTGATTACCGAATTTAACGTGGCCGTTTGAAAAATTAATGGTTGTAAATTAATTATTTTGAAAGAAAATTACATTCACGTGGCGTTGATCCAATTTAAATTAAAATATTTTTTATGATTTGAAAATGACCCACGAAAGCCATAATTGAGCTCATTGGACCCCAAAAAGTGTAAATCATCTGCACGAAAATAATACTTTTTCTTATTATTACAAAGTAAAAACTTTAAAAAAGAAATAATTAAGTTAGGTGGTGTAAATTTTTGTGGGCAATATACATCATAATCATACCCACATAAATTAACTTGGGTGGCAATAATAATAAAACTAACAATTTACAAAGTACCAAATAATTTTTTTAAATTGAATTCCGTTAGAAGTGCTTTTTTTACGATTTTTAAGTTAATTTTTATTGTATACTTAATTATGTCTACCAAAAATGTTTAAACTCTCCCCGATGCTCACTTCACCCTTATTAAATTAACGGTTGGAGCTAGTGAACCGTGGAAAGGCAACATCTGCTTTTTGATGATCCCTTGTTTTCTACACAATCAGGTTTTACCGTTTAACCCAATTCATCAAGTGTGTGCATCGTAAGTTGATCAATCAACCATTAATAAATTAATTATTAATACTTTCTCTGCATCGTAACTTTTGTTAAGTGAAGCCGCAGATCCGTGTTAATTGTTGGAAGAGCACCAAAAAATTGAAATTGCAAAATCAACATTATTGATTAATCCGTCAGGAACTTTTTTTATTCAGGAATTTTAAATTTTTGCAATTATTAACGTTAATCTGGGGAGATATTTGACATAAGTAAGCAAAAAATTAATTTATATGCTATTTCCTTCAATTTAACAAAATTACAAAGTAAATTAAAAATCGTTAATATTTAACTTTAATTAAAAACATCGACCATTACAAGCTATCATATCATTTACTAATTAAAATGTTTAAACATCTCATTATTTTTTCTTTATAACGAACTGGCAAATAGCGAGCAACGATTAAAGCCAAGTTGGCAAAAATTAATTAATCATAAATTAGAAAGAATTGGATTTATCCACCTACAGTTATATTTCCACACGAGAAAAACTGAAAAACCCACCTGTAATACGAATTGTGGCATCAGTCTTTCTGTATAAGTGCGACCCTGACCGTGCAAGTACAAAATTGAAAAAGACGACCGTACGACGATAATAATTTATTCTTTAGATGTTGTAATTTCTATATTATTAATCAAGATGCAATGTAGTGGCAGGTCGTTTTAAAAACTGCAATTCCATTTTCAAAAGAAATACGATTTGTATCTGTGTTGGCGTTAGTACAAGTCACATTGGAATTTATCTCGATACATAGTACATACAATGATGTATGGGTAACCTTAAGTGCTCGAATTGTTATAATTTTCATTATCGTCGAATGGATTACAAAAAACTTCCTTTCATCTAAATTTATACCATTTTATTTTCGACACTCTAAAAAACGGTTCCATTACCTCTTAAACTTCCTCCATTTTTAAAAATTTGCTTCACAATAGCAAGCGAATGGAAAGTGTTTCATAAAAGGCTTAATTTAACAATGCAAGATAGTATTTTACATTAAAAACTTCCACGTTATTTAAAATTATGATTATCATGATCATCATGCAAAAAAGAAAAAACTGGTTGGTCGCATGATTCTTCTTTTTTCACAATTTATACATATCCAAAGCTTAACCCGACGCGACAGAGGTAGACAGTCAAAAACATAGAACCCTACCTTGCGATACATCACTTTAACGATAGAAAAATCTCGATCAACCGCGGTAAAAAAATTAAATTTGGTGGATCCGTTTATGAGTTGGGGTTAAAAATTGAAAGATAAAAAAATGTTATTTAGAAATTATTAAAATTTTGAAATAACATTTTCAAAATGTTTTCTATTATTGGCCAAACAATGGTACAATTTATTTTGGAACTCTGTGGATTTTCCGATATTTTTGGACTAATTCACCTACATTCTTGGGTTATACTATTTTTCAGTTTCTGAAGGGTTTTTGGGATGAGTATTATAAAATGTTATTAAAATTTTTAGTTTTTGAAACACCGTTTCAAGTTAAAGTTTTTCAAAAATTTTTGTTTGACCGAAAGTATTTTGCGTCTGCACACATCGATGGTCGTAATGGGACCTCAATTTTTGTAATTCTGCGCAGAAATTTATTTCACTTTGCCAATTAAAATAATTAAATCTTCCGTTCGGTCAAAATTTTTATTTACACTTTTGGGGTAGAGTCAAGAATCCCGAATTCAAAAGTACACTTTTCCCTATAAAAATGGCTTGACCAAACGAAAGAACGCAAAAATACAAGCTCTTTAAGGTGCAGATCAATCTTGCCAGAGTTGTAACAAGGCCACAATTTAATTTTGAAAATTGCAATTTTCAAAGTGTATTATTGCGTAATATTACGCAATAATTTTATACATTTACCCTAGCAGATCTACCTTAGGGCGGGGCCAACTAGAGCAGCGTTAGATAGGAGTTAGTCGCTCCCTGAGATCTGCCGCGTCAACTTTCAAACTTTTCGAGTTGGAGCCGCTTAAGGGATGTTTTAATAAGTTAGCGCGTATTAAAACCGCTCGAGGCGTCCGCCCGGGACGGGCGCGGGCGGTTGCGGAGAGTAGGTTTTGACAGCTCATACACATCAGAAACGAATTCACACAAAAAGTGATTTTTTTTAGAAAATTTGTTGTCCGATCACAACTTTAATTTTTTATTAGCTAATTACACCATTATCTTTCATAATTCGTTGTAAAAAAGAGATTCTGGTATATTTACAGTCGCCACAACCTTTTCCAATTTTGGGGGCGGGGTTACACTTCAAAAGAGCCAATGATAAAATTGCATTCCAAATTAACTTTAAAGCCGTTTTTTTCAAAATTGTGTGAACCGACCGCAAATTTTATTTTTTTATACGCTAATTAGACCCTCATCTTTCATAATTCACTTCAAAAATCATGAAATTCCGAATTCGGGTTTATTGACCGTCCCCCACTTTTGATTTAAACTTGATCACTTCACTTGTTTTTAAACTCACTGCACAAGCAGTGTTCACCACAATTTGCACTTTTTGTTTGTCGCGATGATTCAAAAGCATTCACACAAAAACCTGTAGTACTTTTCAAATATTAAATTATTATTTGCCTTCTAATTTACAATTTTGTTTTCATGATTTTTCTAAATATATAATTTTCTCAATATATAAGATAAAAAAAAAGATAAAACTTGAAATGGCTTCTCTATGAAGGTTAGCTGAAACAACCAAAAAATTATTTGCATAACTTCTGACATATTTCTGATCGAACATAACTTATAATAAAATGAGTTTACTATGTTATATACCGACTACATTGCAAGGTTGTGCGGCCTAAAGGCCGCAATCAGTGTAATAATTTTAAATTTACCCTATTGTTGGTTTATAGATCCACAGATAAATGTGTACACAATTAGCTTAGCAAAAAAACTTTACTATGTTACTCGTACATACCGACTACTCGCAAATACTTGAAATTTATAATGCTTTTAGTATGAATGTAGCTTGGGGGGGGGGGGATTAAGCACTTCTGAATTTAAATTAGCACCCTCTAAAAACGGAAACACAAAATTTTGTATAAAATATCTGACGTTGGCTAATAATTCTAAATTTTATTTTGATTTTCTAGATATTCAGTGCTATTCACGACGGCATTGCCTATAAGTAATATTGCTAATTTGACGTTTAAATGACATTTGACAGACTTAGCAAGTTTTCTTATTTTGTAAAGATTGATAGGAATTGTTAAGCTAGCAAGCTTGATAAGTTTATCAGTGATATTCACAGTTTTATTAAACTTAGCAAGCTTGCTAGCTTAGCAATTGCTATCGACTTTTAGAGACTAATGCAGAATAAAGAAAACTTGCTAAAACTGTCAAATGTCATGTATACGTCAAATTAGCAATATTACTTAAATTAATAATTACACAAATTGTTTTTCAAAATTTATTAAATTAATAAAAATTAAATTAGAGCATCTTGGCGTTGGCAGCAAAAGAATGGACCAATGAAAGATGCATTATAGTCAGAGTGAGACAAAGATGTCGTGGTTGTTTTATATTGTCATGTTTTTTATGTGTTAAACTCGTTCTTAAGGTGTTTATATAAAACAATTGTTTTTATAAAAATATAATTTTTCTATCGTACAATGAAGTTTACTGACATTTTATAGTGTTTAAAGATTGTACGTAAAATGCGTATTATGAAATTAAATGTTAATTCGATGAAAGATGTAGGTACTACTTTAACAATAAGAAAGATTAATAGGAAAAGAAATAATTTAAATAAAATATTCTAATATAAACCGGAATAAAAAATAAAACAATGTACCTAACAACTTCTAATTAAAATAAGAAAATGTTAAGAGTTTAGATAAATAATAATTACGGTTGGTTGTAATTGTAGTTGCTGCGAAGGATACTTCATTAACTTCTTTGTTCTAATCAATTGTTAAAGTGTTGTACTAAACACTTCTCAAAGGAAATATCTTACGATCTCTATAATCTTGACATTTATTAAGAGCATTCTGCAGATTTCATTACAGTAATTGAAGTTTTTTATAACAGTAAATTGGTTTATCATGGATAAGCCAACTTTTGTGCTACGACTTAATTCTTTCGGCTGGTACCACTACTTACAGTGATTATGTTGTGTTAAAATATGTTTTTTTTTCAATTTTTATAATTTGATCAACGATTGATAAAATTGGTTTTTATATATATTTTTTATATTAATTGGATTTTTTTATTATTTTTATATTAATTAGAAAAATGTAGAAAACCGAGATTCTTTTGCAACTATGCAACAAACAACTTAATTAATTTTTGCTCAACAAAAAAACATTATCGAGATGAAATAGTTCTTGCATGTTTTGGATAATTTGAAATTTAGTCGATTAGCAAATTGCTCAACTTTTTTTTAAAATGAAAATTTAATGATATAACAGAATAAATTCTCTTCTCGTCCTGGTTGGATGCAAAACAAAACTTTAATTTAACCGTTGAATAAATCGATTTCTAATTTAAATAATTAATTTTCAGGGTTATCCGAGCAATTAAAAAATTCCTGTAGTGCAATCTCAACAACATTAGAAAACTATTATAAAAGGTATCCATCAATTTTTTGTTTATCTGAAAAAATGAAGGTATGAATTCTCCAACACCTCGCAGTCCACGGTCTCGTAGCCAGGTTGGGGGTCGGCGTACTTCACGAGCCCCCTTGCATCTTCATTCCGATTGCCCTCCGGAATCCGAAGACCTCTTGGACTCGCCCAGTCTGGGACAAAGATCTGTTTCTTTGGTAAGTTTTAATTTTTTTAGCATTAACAAAGTTACCATTCAAATACACACAATGCAAACGTTAAGAAGATGAATCACGTTTTTGTCGAACGTTAATTGCGAGGTATGCTGAAACAGTTTCTTCTAGTTTGAAATTCATCTTCGTAGAATACCCTATGGGGTAATAATGTACATAGTGGGTACTTAGAGTACCAACGAAAATATTGAGTCAAATCGAAAGGTCAGAAGGACGTTAACGTTATAAAATATTATATACACCACAAGTTAAATTATACCAACCGGTTTTTGACCCAACGAAATGTATTTTGTTTTATTGAAGTCGAGGGTTGTTTTGATTACGAGCAACAACTGTTGTGAATTCTTGCAGAGGGGCAGTATGCAAATGAATAGGTGTTAGCAACGCAATGGCATAAATTATGCTATGGTGGAATCATAAATTTACGTACAGGAAAACCAGATCTGCCGCATGTTGAACATAGGGAAGATTAACAGAATTTTTGTAATACCAAATTAGGAACCCCACCGTACCTGCATTGCCTTTCGGCACTACGACAGCTACAACGACGTTTGATGAAATAATAAATTAAATTAAACTAAAAATGATATTATGTTAAACGGACATATCGGTTACAAAATACCTTGGCATATAAAAAGAACAAACATTTAATTCAAATTAGGGAAAGTCCTTCTATATTAATGTTAAGTAAGGTTAAGATTTTAACAAAGGTATTTAAAGAAATTTCGGATCACACCTTCTTAATATTTATGTTATCTATAAATAGTAGCAAAAACTGCACCCTACATTTAAAAAATGCAAATTAATCCGGTGTAAGCGATCCACGCATTAAAATCAATTTGTCCAATGATTAAAAGGTACGTGTTGAAAAATTCAATTGCATCTTGGTTAATGAGTCGGAATTTTCAATTGAATCGCCGGTAACTATATTGAATCGTTAATTGACAATTTCTTCTAATATGGTTCGTACCTTCTCACAATTTCTTTAAAAACTTGATTAAATAACTGTACGTATTTGCTACTGTTGTGGAACTCGATTCCAAGATTTTTTGATATCCATATTAGTACCATTGACTGAGTGTTAGTTACTTAACGATGACGACGATAATAGATTAAGTAACAGTTAATATTTTTTTATGGTTTTATCTTGAAAACGAAATCATTTATACTATTTTAATTGAATCCTGCAGTATGTTGAAAACAGTAACAGTAGCATCAAATTTCCATATAATTGAACCTTTATCTCGATGGAACTAAACTTGGAAGACATTTCAGTTTCTTACCATTCCAACTTGTTTGCTTGGTTTCATTAGAAATGGAAATATTAAATCAATTTTGTTTACAACATTAACAACATATATGCCCGATTTCATGACGACACTTTTAACAGGCCGTTAAAATTAACCTAAAATTCTATCCAAGTTCAAGTTTCATGAAATCGAGCAATAATTCACAAATATTTTGTTTATATTCAATATAATTATAAATTGCATTTCAAATATAATATATATGACATTATATAATATAAATAAGCATGTCTGATGCTAATAAATATGTAACATCTTATTAGATATGCTTTAACAAAACATAAAACTATCAAAACAAGTTTAATTCATCTTTTTTTATTAAATTAATCATTGCTGCATTTGAATTTGATTAATCGCCTTTTAAAAACTTTTTTAAGTAACATAATTTTTTGTCCACTTAATAGGATACCACAGCATAAATTTATGTGCAACAAGTTTTTTCACCTTTCAGTTTCTATAAGCTGAAAAAGTTTGTGATTTTGTTATACAATCAGAGGCGACCCAATGGCGGACTAAACCAAATTTGCCCCCCCCTTCCAGAGAAACTAAAAATAAAATCACAATAATACAAATTTTCTCTCCTAACTCGTCAATACAAAAATGAACAAACTCTTCTTTTTTTTCTTTAGCTAATGAACTAAAAAAGAAAACTTATAATAGCATTTTATAAAAAGTTTAAAAAAGTTCTTTTTATGAGTCACAAAAGTTGTCTAACGGAAAAAATCGAAATACATTAAGTTAATACCTAACAAGATTGCCCGACAACCTCTTAAATAAATCAAATTAAATTACGACTTTAAATAAAAATCTATATTTATTATTATTCAAGCAATCAGACGTGCATTATAACCTAAAAAGTAGTACATAATAATAATAATTTATTTCCAATAAGTAAACCCAATTAGTAACTCTGATTTATACGTTAAATTTTTTGTGATCAGGACACAGTAGGTTTTGACAAGATGACAGGATAGTGGCGTAACAGGTACTAATAGCCATACCATTTTCAACCCAAAAATTAAAAAGTATTTTGTGAGAATAAATACTTTTTTTTCAAACGTCAAAAGAACTTGACTTGATGTCCTTCAAATGTCAAACTTCAAGTTTCACTTTTTTGTTTAACCCTTAATGACATCTGTCATTCTAGCACGCCGACAATAAAAGTAATATAAATAGTAACTTGTAATTATTACATTATAAAAACTAAGATACTTGGCAGTAACTAGATAAAAATTATTCAAATTATTAAAATCTAATCTAATCTAGTCAAATATAAACAAAAAGTAAAAGACAATCGTAAACCCACTGGAAGCTTTCACCCCCACAAATACAGTAATTCATACCGGTGGATTTTGCATATTATTAACATGCGTAAGGATACTTCAAAACTTTATTGAAATTACTCCAAAAACATAATTAAGAGTTAAAAATTTGCTTCGAGCAACAAGCGGCGTAAGCGTGCTCTGAGTGTTATACGTAATTTTTTCGTGTTGTTTTATATATTTTACAAGTTTTATAAATTTAACTTAAAATTAAACTTTTTTTTTCATGTAACACTTCAGATTGTGTTTTTTGGGCGAGATTCCCGGGAACCACCCCCGGATTGTATCGAAAACGTCTAATTCGGACGTCCCTCCGCTTTCGAATTTGTCCCCGCTTTTTGAGAAATCTTGTTTTACCACAATTTGGCGGATTATTTTTACCACTTCCGCGCTTTGGCTTATCCTCGCATCTTCTCTCGGTGCCCTTGATAGTGAGCCGTAATCATTCAAGTTCCGCTCTGTCACTTGCGCGGACCTGGTTTTGGCGCTTCCACTTGGCGCTTTTGCTCTTCATCTCGATGCGACATCTGTGCCTCCTGGGGAACGCCCTGACGAGGCCGCTTCTTGTACAACATCTCTCTTCGGAACCGTGAGCGAATGGGCTTCACTCCTTATAGTATATACAATTACCCCATTTTCCGGACATTGTTTCGCTTGTTGGTCGGAACTACAATCTTATAACACAAATTGAACTTTACGCGCGCTGTCCAGCGCGTGCCATTTCTTAAGGGGATCTAGTTAAATTTTGCTATCTAACATCGTCCGATGGTCTATTTGTAGGCAAAACGGTAGATCTGACGATTGATTAGTAATACTATTTGACCGGTAACTGTGCAAAAGGAGTCTCTTCTAGAAGGCATTTTTGGAAGTGCGCAGTACACATTGCAGGCGGAATCCACATTTTATGTGCTTTTTTATGTTTTAATATTTGTCGCTCCGATCAAGAAGCGTAAACAAAAACGCGATAGAATCCGCAAAAATTCCACGGAAAGCAAACTTTCGGAAGTGAGAACGGACGCGAGCGTAAATATAAGAGAAAAGCTAGGCTCTCCCAGGAGGTGCCGACGTAAATAAAACGCGAAGTTATCCGCAAAAGTTTCACCGAGAGCAAATTTTCGAAAACAAGTGTATGTATTATAAAGGAGAGCCAAGTTCTCCCAGGAGGTGCAAATTGAAGCGTCTCCGAAAACACGGTACGAATGGTAATGTGTAAAACATGGAAGTCTAATAATGCCTGCAAAGCAGAGGAATCCTTGTTTTCCTCCAAACGGAGGTACAGTTTCCGAACCGAGGCGTTAGAAAAGATTTTAGGCAGATCCAAACGAAGAGCAGTTATGTAGGGAAACAGTACTTCAGTTCGAGCTCCGAGGAGGGCTTGTATTGGAAAAATTGCCCGCGGACGCAGTCCAAGGGCAGTTTCTAGAGGAAACTACCCATCTGACCGTTTTCCGATGGGAACTTGTTTGGGCCCAAAGCAGCCCGGAGGGCGAAACTTGGCTGTGCAATAGCGCATATTAAAATACAAAGTCGAATATGCAAGTATTCGCTTTTTGTGCGTTGTACCGAAACGTCGTCTTAGGTTACCACGCCGTTGCGGCCCTCCGAGCGTCCTCCAATCCCAGACGCATGCGGAGGAGACAGATACCTTATAAATGCGGCTTTCGATCCGCGCGTCCTCCGATCCGAGACGTTCGAGATTTGCCGGCTAGTCTTGCCCGAGAGGATTAAATGCGCGCCGGAGGCGCGTTGAACATATACGACTTGAATACTTCAAAGTTCTGCCAACGATAGATTTATCCTCTTTTGGGCGTAAGATAAACGACGTCAAAGTAGAACTATGTTTTGTTGCTCTAAATTTTTAGTTCGAGAGATATAGCTTTGAGCAAGATGCGAGAGCAGATTCTCTGGATTTTTCATATAGTTTCGGTAAGAGCCGAGAGCAGATTCCGGATTTGGAAGCAGATTTCAGGGATTTCATCGTATTTAGGCGTTCTGTGATATTTTGGCGAGCTGTAACCGGTTAAAAGTCCTTAAAAAAGAGCTTCTGCATCTCCTGGGGTAGGGACCCAATGAGTTCTATTTTCACGCCGTCCTCTGCGGGCCCGCGAGAGAATGAGTTTCTTTCCTTATATGTACAAAATGTTTCGTCTCGCTTCCGAAAGCTCTTTCAGATCATGAGGTCGATCCGGATGGAGCGCAAATCGTGTACAATTAACTTCACACTTCACGTACTTCATCATAATTCTCCATACTTCTTACAGAAGAGACTTACAGAAATACCAAAATTTGAGCACTGGAGGTGTTCCACACCCCAGACCCCCGGATTGAGTAGATTATTTTATCAGAAGTAAACTAAAGATCTCCCGCTGCGAAGGCACTAGAGGGTGTTTCACTCTCCCCAGCCCCCGGATCAAGTAGTTTATTTTTATCAGAAGTAAACTGAACTCTCCTGTTGCAGAGATCTACCTCTCAGGGAGTACGGAATTTATAATTAGGTAGTTTATAATTAATTATCAGATTACGAATTAAACACATTTACTTGGCCATAGCTAATTTTAATAAACTTGAGATATGCTTAAATATTTAATTCACATTTAATAAAAATAAATTATTTAAACTGGGGGTCTGGGGTGTGGAACACCCTCCAGTGCTTCTGCAACGGGAGATCTTCAGTTACTTCTGATAAAAAGTAAACTACTCGGTGTGGGTTCTGCATGTTCTGCAATGTTCTTCATTCCAAAATTTGTGCACTGGAAGGTGTTCTACACCCCCTCCCAGTACTTCATGTACTTCATTAGATGTGTACAAAAACTTCACCAGCGGTTAACCCTTGAAACGGTCACGCATGTTGCTCAAAGCACAATTTCGGACTATAAACCCACGTATACGCGCGTATCGACCCGAAGTTTTTACCTAGCTTGCTTATTCTTTGTCTTCTCACTCTCCTTCGCGTATTATTTCGCGCATGCAGTTGCACGCTTTCGCGCGTGCCATTTTATCAGCTTAGTACTCGTATCCAATCATATTTTTGCGTATCTACGGTCAAACCTTTCGCGTACGTATCACTCGCGCGTTCCGGAAGGGACTTCCCGTTAGTTAGTTACTTATTGATTTTCTCGAAAAGGGTTTTTTGACGAATATTTACTTCGACAAGTTCCCTTTCGTTGCTCACGGCTTTCTGCCTCGGGGAGACAAATACGCGGGAACTATTGGAACGGGAGTTGAAACAAAAACTATGCTTGAAATATTTTTCTCGAGTTGTTGGCTCAGTTACAGTTTCCTGGAATACATAATATATATCCATGTGCGCTAAAACACTTATAATCTTTAATTACATACTTAAATTTGTGTGTAAAACGTGCAGATGTGTGCTCCGAACAAACCGCGGATACAGTACCGTGTTGGAAATCTGTAAGTGGTAAAAAAACAAGTGCCAGGGCAACACGTAAGAAGAAAACAAATTTCAGTCTTGACTTTGTTTTATCTCGTTGTCATGGCACTATGGACTAGAAAAGGATTGTCGTACACGTCTTTGATTGAGCATCTTAATCTGAAGTCATACATAGAAGTACAAATTTGAGCTATATGTTTTCTATAATTATTATTGCTACTTTGGACTCATTGTTTTCATTAATTTTAGCGGTACTTGGAGGAATACCTTTCCGGGGGTGTACACCCTTATTCTGTAACTGCTTCATTATCACAACGACTTCGTTAAGCTCGTAAAATTTGGTTTCCACTCAAAATTAACCGTAAAAATTGAAACAAAAGAGATAAGCATTTTGTGTAAACCAAATTTTACCAGCTTAACGAATTCGTTATGATAACGAAACAGTTACAGAATAGGGTGTTACACACTCCTTTGTATTATAAAAAATTTGAGACCATATTTTTAGACATGGTTGTTAGGTTTTACGTAAATAAGTCATCGCGGTACATCTATTTTACCAGTTTCCCCGATTGGATAAAGATTCCTAGCAACTATTGAATAATATTAACATTGGTGGTACACATTTTCGTGGTCACTCTCACACTTTTCGTTACATATCCTTATCAAATTTTGAACATGCTCCGATTTTATAGACGTATTCACGTCAAAATAGCGATTACTCTAAGCTGGAAGTCTATCAACAACATAAATTAAAAACAAAGATCGGAAGAAATACCGCCCAATATTGTAGGTCTCGCAGGTTTTCTCTCATTTTTGGATTTTTAATTTTGTCGTATACCTTACCGTTTTCGCAGCGTTTCGAATATGAAGTGGCGCCTTATTATTTTGTGCTATATAAATTTTGGATTGAATTAAATTTAAAAACGTAGTTTTTCAAAAATTTTCTATATTGTGATATTCATGAGTTTATTGAATTATATTATCTGAATCACTTCATAATATGATAATTTCGTATAACACAAGCGATGAATTCAACAGAGTTCTCTTTCCTGCTGAAAACCGCTCTTTCCTGTTAAAAGACACGCCCCTTATATTTATTTGCATACTTTTGACGTTAATCCTTCTGTCAGATTAACAATACAAAGTATTGGAACAAATAATAATAAAATTTTTTTATATTAATTTGATAAATTACAATAATAATTATTATGAGTAAAGTACAGACTCTGTTGCTTTCAACCAACTGCTTCCTCGTAATTACAAAGCAACTTAACAATTAAAAAATGAGGTCTTGCTATATTGCTATTGAAAATTGTGAGTAAAAGTATTATGTGAATTAGCCAATTAGCGTCACATTTCATAGACATTTTTTCGTGCTTTCGCTTGCGCTCATTTTCATCGGAGCACGCGACGTCGATTCTTTCTGGTTATTTTCAAATACAAGAGTGGCACAAGAATACATGAACCTATAAATAAAGTCATTTGTCTTTTCTCCAACTCAACCTGTTTTCAAATTAGTACACATCAAATTAAATAATTTTTTTTATTATTATAAAGAAAAAAAATTATTTTTTGATTTGAGTGCACCTCGTATTGAGAGCATGCGATTTTAAGGATTTAATTGTAACTGTAAATTTATTACTATATATCCGTAATTAAGCATTTAAATTTAATTCAAGCCAAGTGAATAAAAAATTTTTATTGTTTAATTTCTACTCCACATACAAGTGTAACGTTAGAAAAATTATTATCTGCTTATTATTTGTAATTACACAAATTGATTTATTACTTTTTTGTGTAGTATATTTTAAATTTTTAAAAAGCAACTTTTTAAGTGAATTTTACGGTAGAAGTAACACTAATTATTTAAATTTTTGGAATTACCGAAATATATTCAGGACCGGCTCCGGAATGAATTGCTTCGTTACAGTGCAGCAAATGATACGTTCTTTCCGCCTACTTTACTAATACAAAAGTTATTATTTTTTCAGTTTTATAAAGAATACATTGATTAATATGTTTTTGTCTTAGGCCGGTGCTGGCATACTCGAGGAAGGTAATTCTTTTTAATAATAGGCTGTACGAAAGATGACTAAAAATAAGTACAATATTAGTCATTGGTTACAGACTTCTACATAATACGTATAATTATACAGTCACGCCCGAGGCACATGTAATCGTACTGCTTTAGAAAAATAAGCAATCCACTTTAAATATTTTTAAGAGCAGGAATTCCGAGCCTTACAAATTCTTCTCAAAAAATATAAACTCTTTCCATAATTACTGGAACTTAAAAATAATGTAAATTGCAAAATAATTGATCGTGATTACTTAAAATTACTGTTTATCTAGCAATTACATATAATTAACGAAATTCCAGTGAGAGGTTACCATGACCCAACACCGACTGCTAGTTTTTCCAGGGGAAAAATTGGGATTTTTCTCCACACATTAAAATCATCCTACATTTTCTGTTGAAAGAATATTAAAATAGTGCTGCGTGGGAATTAAAATATAAAGTAATAATATCAAATCAACGTACTTGCAATGTAATAATATAGCTATAACATTTTATGACAGTAAATAAATGTTACATATTAAAATAAAAAATTAGTAATGTGGTAATAAAATATTTTAAAAGGTCGTTAATGGGATAATAATAATTAATACTATTAATTATTCCTTAATTTATTGTTTCAATAACATAAAAGTAATTTTTTTCAAGTTCCAATTATATGACTAAACATAAATAACAAGGTGAAAAGGTGTACCAGAATTTTTGTAGATAATCTTCGTTATGTAAATTTTTTATATAACATATCTGTTGAAATATACATAACAAAAAAGTTACAACAAAGATTCACATTCATTTTCGTGCATAGTACATTTTATGTAGTTTACAACGTTTCGCGACCCACTCATGGGTCGCGAGTTAATTTTTGATGGGTCACGACAAGATCTTGAATTTTTTAAATTTAAAAATTAAAATTCGTTAGATACAACAAAAAATTTAATGCCCCGCCAATGACAGGGACGCTATAGATTGGGTTTCTAAAAAATGGGGAGAATAAAGAAGATTATTATTAAATAACCATAAAATTAAAATATAAATTGCCCGAGTTGCGATTTCTCGTTTATGCTTTTTTTTATTATTATAAATTATAATGGTATTGGTATGTTATCGTGAATGCATAATGGATGATTACTTACCATTTTATATGCTTAATTACGCAACGAGTAATCGATTGATTCTTAATTACACGATACTGCATGAGCAATTTCTGCTACATACATTTTAATTGGGTACGAATTTGATAATGTAAATCAGTAGGTGAAAAATTTTTTAATTAAGTTTCGTGTCAGAGATTCGAACTCCTACGATTTTATATGGCGACACGCCAGTTAAATCCCATTCCTCAGGTATTTGGTATATTGAACTGTGGCCCACCCGACTGCTATCTTGACCAAAATCTGTTTCTGTCTGTTATTTTTTATCAAAAAACCCAATTCCATCAGGTACCACTGATTGATTCACCACATTAAGACATAATAAAATATTATAATTTAAGTCTGCAAAATTGATATTATACATCACTTGAATTACTAATAATCCTTTAGTATTGTTTTACCTTTTATTATTATCCAGGTGGCACATCCTCGCACGTTAATCTCTGCAGCTTCAAAAAAAAAAAAATATTATGTACAAGGTGGTGCTAAAGTTTACAGCTAATTTGAATTGGGGTTAACATTTTATTTTCAATCTTTCAACAAAATAAATTTAATTATACAGGTTGGTGTAAAAGTTTCAGTACCACATCAGCATTTTATAAATATCATTCGTGATTTCCAGACCCGGACTGAAAACAAATGCCCGTTTTTTCGGTGTTTTACGATGCTGCTCAAACCTTGCATTTGAATTTAGTATTATGCCGATGGTTAATTTCTCACAGGTTTATGTCGTTATTTTTTATCAGTAAAAGCTTAAAAAAGAAAAGCATTAACTTTTGCTCTTCATATAATGACAATCGATAATCTGCAACAGTTGATATCACGAGAAATTTAATTTTTGTAGAAGGACAGACAGACTACACGAATATGTACTGTGCATAGAAGTTTATAATATTGTTTAAAATTGGCAATAATATAATAATTATGTATCAGAATAAAATGGTGACCGGACAGAACAGAACATAAAAAAACAAAACATAACGTGAAAGAACAAAACAATGAAAAAACAGAACATTGACGAAAGAGAACACTGAAATAACAGAACCTTGACAAATGAAAACACTGAAAAATAAGAACAACGGAATCAAGTTTTGTCAATTATTATTCGCATGAGTTTTTATTATTTAGTTATGAGTTTTGATTATTTAATTGGTGCTCAATATCACAATATTTCTTTTCTACATATATAAAAGGCGTTCCACACTACCACACTTTGACGAGTAGAACCGGTCTAGGGGATATTTTTAGTTAGTAAAGCGTTTGTCAAAACGGCCCGTAGCGACCGGAGTGGAGAGGACCTGAGCGGAGGCTACGAAGGGTCGGGTTTGACTAACGCAACCACGGTAAATCTCGGATTCCTCCTAAAAATATAAACTACATTATTATATTTTTTAACGACAGTTCTTAGAACATCACCATCCACTATTTTATACAAATTACAGCATTACCTTACACATACATACGTGTCGGATGAACCAAAAAATTGTTAAAATGCGTTATTTTCGCTGTAATACGTCTTAAATACTCAAAACTAAATAATCAAAACTCATGGAAACAATTGACAAAACTTTATCCCGATGTTCTCATTTTTCAGTGTCTTCTTCTGTCAAAGTTCTGTTATTTCAGTATTATCTTTTTTCCTTGTTCTGTTTTTTCTGTTTTTCATTGATTTGTTTTTCACTGTTCTATTCTATTATGGAACCGAATAAAATAGATTAATTTTGTGCTTTACAAATATTTCGGGAAAACGCCCACCCCGTAAGAGCCCCCCCTGGTTAGTATTACAATAAATTAATTGTTACTACACCTTTTCCACATGTAATTCGGAATTCGTCAATTGTAATTCAGATTTGTCAACTGTAATTCGGAATTCGTCAATTGTAATTCAGATTTGTCAATTGATATTCGGAAATCGTCAAATGAAATTCAGAAACTGTTAATTGAAATTCAGAAAACGTCAGATGAAAATCAGAAAGCGTCAAATGTAATTCAGAAAACTTCAATTGTAATTCGGAAAGCATGATAATTTAATTAGGATTGCATATAAATTACATAGAATGAAATTATAACCAAACTGAAATAAAATTTAATAAATATTTAAATTTTATTCATATAATAAGAAATAACTTGGATTGAAACTTTAAAATTATAACATTCAAGTATTTATTTTAAAAATTGTATTTTTGGCTTACAGTTCGGCTAATTCTGTGACAGAATTATGGTTTTCTGAATTACATTTGACGTTTCCTGATTTTCATTTGACGTTTTCTGAATTTCAATTAACGGTTTCTGAATTTCATTTGACGATTTCTGAATATCAATTGACAAATCTGAATTACAATTGACGAAGTCCGAATTACAGTTGACAAATCTGAATTACAATTGACGAATTCCGAATTACAGTTGACAAATCTGAATTACAATTGACGAAATCCGAATTACAGTTGATCTTTTCTGAATTACATGTGGAAAAGGTGTAGTTACAATTTACTTATAATAATTAGGAGTGGAATTTCTTCAAAGAGGAAAAATCTTACCAACAGATGGAGCGGCAATAAAAAGCAACAAAATAGTAAAAAACTAGTGTTGCAAATGAATCTTTTCGTTAAGTTAGAATTCATACAAATTTATAGAATCCATAAATAAGCAATAATTCATTTACAAAATGAGGTTGTTTAACCTTTCAATGATAAATATTTTCTGACAAAAAGTAATTAACAGATTTTAACGAAACTTTATCATTTACTAAATATAAAGTTTAATTCTAGAATTTCAAGATTATAACAACAAAATTTTTTTTTTTGTAGTTTTTTTTTTTATATTATAGCGCCATCTGTTGACGAGATTTTTCTTCTTGAGAATAATGCCCCTTTTAATTATTGTTGATAATAAATTATTGTTTATCAAAAATCAGTAAATTTTTCACTTTTCTCTATCTCAAAATTCGAACCATTTTTATAAGTTACTAAATTTTTTACAATGGAAAGATCTTCTGTTTTCACAAATTCCAACTACACCACTATAATATCTTAATTACTATCTCACTGACTATAATATTTTACATCCTTCAGCAGTGGCGTAGTGAGACGGCGGTCAGCGAATCAGCTTTTTTCCCAAGACTTTTACCTCTTTTGACGCCGTTTCGTGTTTGATTGTTATAAAATTTATATTAGAAGAAGTCTACAAGTAACAAACAGAGGCTGGTAATTTAAAAAATTACAACATTTGCCTTTTCCCGTAATTTTTATGCCATTTTGGCCACTTTTCCGCTACTAAAGCCAACACAACTAGGGGAGAAATATAGTAGCTTGTCGGGGGGGGGGGGAGGATAGCGTAGATAGCTGCCGCCATTTTCTCGTAGAGAAATTTTTCGATTTTCCGCCACTAAAGCCAAAGCGATTAGAGGGAAATATAGTAGCTTGAGGGGGGGAGTAGCGTAGTTTACTGCCGCCACTTTCTCTACAAAACAAAATTAGTAATTCCCTGTTTTACCTTTGTTTTGTTTTTACTTCTAATTTTTGGGAATAAAAATAAGAAATCGTAAGAAAAAATGGAATAATTACAAAATTTTAGTTATTACTTAACTCTTTGGAAACAATTGCAGCCAGGGCACTTTCAATTAGAGAAAACAATGCACAAATTTGTAAATCAGATAATAATATTGGTAATAATATTGAATAATTAAATTAAAGATTAGTGAATTAGGTGAAGTAAATTAGGATATAAAAAAATGTCGCGGGAAATTTCTCTCATTGATGTGGGCTCTTTAAGCGCTTTCATAACTTGTGTTTTAATTCATCATCTTTAATTGAATTTGGTTCAGAATCTTACATTTGGTTATGACAATGCGAAAAAGGTGATTTCATACTTTTTGGAATTCGGCGGTTTCCTACATTTTAGACTTAACTGCTTAATTGTAACCACCTTACGTGGCTTATTTCGGGGTGGCCAAGGGGAAAATTCCCCCCCTTCTAAGGATGACCGAGATAATCTCGGTATTATTGCTTATATGTAATATATTCAACACTATTTTGTTTGTATATATTTATAGTTTTTATTTTTTTCAAATTTCATTTATTTTTGATTTTTGAAATTTGTTAGTTAACTCTTTACCACTGACGCGCATAATTAGATAAACAAGATTCTAAAAAATAATCTGGTTGCTCCCTCATAGTCATTTTTTAAATGCGCCACTGACCACGTTCTTCAGGATCTCCCTGTTCTTTGTTTTTAGCAGGAATCGTAAAAATAGGAATTAGAATGTTTTACTGTCCTAAATTTAATAGATCAAATGTAAGAAGGTACTTAATCCCAGCTGCCCAAACTGGAAAGCCTTAGTTTTAGGGACCAGGATTTGGTGGTATGGATTTTGTACCCTTCAGCCACACTCAAATTGAAATAGATAAATTTGCGAACTTATAGCCGTTAGTATAAGTGTACAATAGAGAAAATTTTTAAAACAACATAAAATGCAAGATAATGATGAGAAATCAGAGGGAAGGGAGTATGCATTACCCCCAGCATATGTCATCGTTAATAATCAGTACAGCGTGAAGCATACATGAGCCGACTAAGAAGCGTAAGCTTGCGGTTCAAACACTGCTTAGATACATTCCTGTGATCAAAAGTCCAATATCGATCTGTGTACTATGGGGAAGCAACGGGATTCTGGATTTTAAGTGGGAGGGTAAGGTTAAACCTCACGCGCACTTAGGCTTCTAAACCGAGCTCATTGTACTCCCTCCAGTGCAGCAACCGTCCCGTCATTCCTCAAGCTATCCCAACTAGAGGATGAACTCAGGGATCCTGGCGAGCGAGATGCTGGTGATTCTGACCATGCTTAGTCCAGAGATCCTCTAACATAGCATTTTTTTGGCGCTAAACCTGGGCAGTGACAACGGGAAACCACCATGAAGCATATTCCTGGTAAGTTCGTCTTGGCTTTGACCAAGTGGAACCTCCAACGCCCGAAAGATCGTATATGGTACATGAAAGAAGAAGATTATGTCATCCTTATTAAAAAAATTACAGCTATATTACAAAACTTTTCCAAAATTTGTAAACATTTAAAGTTCTGCCTTCCAATTTTAAGGAATTGGGAGATATTCCATATAATCTCCTCTTCTCAAAATGCAATGGCCAACCACCGAGTTGTAATCTGCTTAGCATACCTTTTTAAACAAAGTTTTAGTCATACGAAAGTCTGTGACTTACATAAAATACAATAAATTCAAGGTTATAAGTGCGGATATCAGGCCGCACAACTTTGGAAATCTGCGATACAAATATTTTGCAATTTATTACTTGTTTACACTGGCGGTTTTTTACATAATAATGTGCTAGGTGTGGCAATTACACACCTAATACCGAAAAAATTTATTGTTAAAAAATGGGGATAAAAAAAACTTAAAAAAGTGAATTAAAATTATTTGCTATTAACGCCCGATTTCATAAAACTTTTAACAAGTCGTTAAAACTAATCAAAGATTTCTGTTAGTCTCGCCCTGTTAGTTCTGGTAGCCAATAGAAATCATTGATTACTTTTAACGGCTTGTTATAAGTTCTATGAAATCGGGCATAAATATAGCCGGATAAGCATGCAAAATCTGCACCCAGCGATTTTTAAAAATCTATATGGTGAATCGATTTCTAACTAAAAAAAAATGTTTTTCTGAAAATTTTAGATTTTAAACCTCTTGGGGTACGACGTAATTAAATAAAACGTGTTTTTCGGTAATTATTTTATTGTAACTATTCTACTGAATATTTTTTAACAAAAATTTTATTGGTAATAATTATCAACAAGGGACGTTAAAAAATAATTTTTTTATAATTTTGTAACCACCCCCTTTTTTTTCAAAAAATTAAAAAGTTTTTGTCGTTATATTTAAATATGTTCCTTTCATATGTCACTCACGAATTTTTTCCAAAAAACTCCTTTTTGACTCTTCATTATACGGTAAAATTTTCAACTTGATCCATTTGGTGGAACAAGGTCAAAAAAAATAAAATTGATTTTTTTTATATTTTCTTCTAATATTATTCACTAGATTTACTTGTGAAATACTGCTTTTTTTATTCAAAATATATCAAAATCTTATTTAAATGTACTGTCATGTTATCAACTTAAAACTAAGATAAATAACCTTAATAAAGTAAATTGCATCTTCCGGTTAAAAACCGCAGCTTCGATAGATAAAGTGTAACCTCGGATGGAACTTTTGTTGGAACGGGTTGTTAATTTTGGCATGTAGCATTTATAGAAGGTTCATGGCATACCATTGAGCCATTTTGAACACAAAATTTCATTTCATAAGCTGGCCAGAGCAGTTAGCATTCTAAAATTAAAATCTATCCTACGGGTAGCACAGATAAAAGTTGGAATTGTTTTGCATATCCAATAGCAGCGTCCGCATTTCTTGGCACTATTGTAAGTGAATCCAAAATCCAAAAGTTTCAAATAAAGCTAAAATGAGCAAAGAAAATTTCATCCTTCGGAAAATCTAAAAAGAGATTTAGATAACATAAAAATTGTAATTACATCATAAGGCATACCAAAAGTTGAGGATTAATTTGTAGAACGATTTGCTATCCAAGTGAGGATGGTAGATGCAAAATTGAGTCTTCTACATTGAAAATGTGAAACTGTTACCTGCAGAAATGTCAAAATGTTAATTTTAGTAATAATTTTGTTAATAGGATAAGGATTTAAGTGAGATTAGTATTGTAAGATGAGGAATTAAAACTAAGTGTTACGCAAGTGGTTATGATAGGAAAGTGTGAAATAAACATGGAGTGCAAAGAAAGAATTCGTACTTTGACAGATGATTGTGGAACGACCAGTGAACTTGGAATTTTTCTAACAATTTTGTGTGGAACTGCTTAGTAGTCTTTAATTTTCGTGAAAGTTTCAAAAGGATCCGTTTGATAAGAATTTACAGCCAATTGGAATCGAGTTTTTGTTGGAAAAACCCAGTTATAAAGTAGAAATCCTCAATTTAATAGGCTTCGCGATGCGAAAAATACGATCAGTCGACAATTTTCACTTGCCCAGATAGGACGTAAAAATTTCGTTCCTAAAAAAATTTAAAATGAACAATAAATTATAAAATAATTTTGTCGACATACAACATGCAACTACTAGTGACGCTATAGATATTTTATGTAACAAAAGTGATTTAAAGAAAGTGCAACGGAGAAAAGTTATTAAAGAAAATTTCGTATTTACCTGTGAGAATGTTGATGACGATGTCCAACAAGATTACATGTTTGGAACCACTGCGTATTGAAGAGGAAGCAATGACCTGGTAATCAGCTGATCGTGCACCGGTTTGTTAATTCTTTAATTTAAAAACGTATAACATGAACGATTTTACAACGCTTTAGTTTAATTAGTTTTAAGTAATTTTTAATTTAAATGGCCACTTGTTTTCTTAGTATTATTCCTAACACGAACACATCACTACACAATAGATTAATAAAGAAAGAAACTACTTTGGTGACATCTTTAGTCAATTTTTGTAAAAATATTATTAAAGTTAATACAGATTTCAACACAAAACGCCAAGTTTTGCGGAGTTTATTTAAAATTCAAAACAGTTTATTCACAGTAACAGAAGCGAAGTTTCTTTTCAAGATTGCAGTTAAAGAAGCAGCAAAAGTAGGTACATCACAGTTGGCATTTCATCTACCGTTGGCAATTTCATGCAATTCAGGTTTATTTTGCATTACTTATTTTACGTCGAGCTTATCATTACAAATTTGGCTTCACCAACGTCGATAAATATTCAGCGGAACATATCATTACAGTACATACTATTGGAAATAATTAATCAGTGTCAAAATTTCCAATTTTGTAATTTATAATATTATAATATTAATATGTATAATAATTAATATAATTATTTATATTGAATTAAGTAATTTTGCCTAAAATGTATAGATTATACTTTAATACAAGTAATTTAATAAAATTAACTAATTACAATAATAATTAATACAATGAATCGATGTTACAATAACTAAATGAAGCTTCTAAGGCAATATTAGACCTGAAAATGAACCTAAGTAAAACATAAAAAAATGTGTCTACGCAAAGATTCGAATTGAAACCTAAGACACAAAATCACCAACTCTAAAACCTACCCAAACATCGGAGAAGAATAATCTTTTTAATCTGCCCTGCTTTTGGAAAGCTAAACTGCATATTCGGTAATCAAAAATCCCGATAATTCTGAAAAGGAAGGTATACGACGCATGTGTATTGCCTATTGCAACATATGGGATGGAGACGACAACAACAACAAAAGCAAAGACGGAAAATATAAGAACAACACAACGAGCAATGAAGCAAAGAATGCCAGAAGTGAATTTCAGTGAAAAAATCAGAAATGAAGTAATAATGAAAAGAATAAGAGTGGCGGACATAACAGAACGAGTAGCAAAGCTAAAGGGGACAATGAATGTAATACGTAGTCAGACAGAGCTCACTTAAATAGACTTATAAATTAGCTCCCAGGGGACCAAGAGCTACCAAAAGAAGCTTAGGAAGACCCCAAGACAGGTGGCTAGACGACACAAAGAATGTTACAGGAAGATACTGGTTTAAGGCAGCAGCCAAAACAGAGATAAATGGATAGAAATTGGAGAGGCTTACGTTCAGGAGCGGACGGGGATATCCTGAGAAAAAGAGTTATTACACTATGAGAAATTCTTTGTTAAGATTGCTTTTAATAACATTAGTTAATCCTCGTCATTATCTTTATTCACTACAGCATTAACTTTGTCATCTGTAAACAAACGACTGAAATATCTCGACAGGTCTTATTATTTTAGCCAAATATCAACCACGAAAAGGATAATATATAATAGCCGCAATGTGAGAGCAGCACCCGATAGTGCGCCTACCATTAGCACAATCACAACAATAAAAATTATGGCCAGAGATTTTATTCGTACCTGGTTGATAATAATCAATGAAACAACGGTATTTTTTTGAGTTAATATGCCGAGATTTAATTGTTAGTTTTATAATATTTAGTGTGATTTTTACATAGTGAAGTGTAATAGTAACGTCTTCATTCATCAACTCACAATCAGCCAAATAAGATACGGTTCTAGACATTCGATATTTTTTTTAAATATATTAACACTGAATAATTATTCCCAATAGTATGAACATTTAAATAAGATTTTGATATATTTTGAATAAAAAGCAGTATTTCACAAGTAAATCTAGTGAATAATATTAGAAGAAAATATAAAAAATCAATTTTATTTTTTTGACCTTGTTCCACCAAATGGATCAAGTTGAAAATTTTACCGTATAATGAAGAGCCAAAAGGAGTTTTTGAAAAAATTCGTGAGTGACATATGAAAGGAACATATTTAAATATAACGACAAAAACTTTTTATTTTTTTAAAAAGGGGTGGTTACAAAATTATAAAAATTATTTTTAACGTCCCTTGTTGATAATTATTACCAATAAAATTTTGTTAAAAATATTCAGTAGAATAGTTACAATAAAATAATTACCGAAAAACACGTTTTATTTAATTACGTCGTACCCACGGGGTTTAAAAGCTAAAATTTTCAGAAAACATTTTTTTAGTTAGAAATCGATCCACCATATGGATTTTTAAAAATCGCTGGGGCAGATTTTACATGCTTATCCGGCTATACCCTTTAACGAAAAGTAAATGTACTACACAAATTTCTAAAATCCTTATCCTGGAGATTTTAAAACCCGGCACAGATATACTAATTTATAATGAAGAAAATTTCAAAATTTAACCACATACAAAATTGGGGGGAGGGGGAGTTTCTGTTTACAATGTAACAGTTTTAACAATTTAATGCATAATTAATAGTGCATTACGTCGATAATTTGCCCAATCAATAATCAAAATATTTATGCAGGTTCGGATCTGCAAGACGGTGACATTCTGATTTAATATAACATGTCGTTAATGAGTTTAACAACGAAAGAAAAGTCAATAGGTTTAAATTTGCAATTGAACATTCTCCGACATAGTACCTACATAACATGAAGGAAGCATGTTAAATGGTAAATTAAAGCCTCTTGGCTTTTTCTTCGCTGTTCGCCACATTAGCGACACGTTATTGTAAATAAAAATGTCACTAGCACCACGCAGATTCGAACCTAGATGTTGAGAAATATGGCACAAATGTCTATCATGCACGACAATACACTTTATTAATAATTATTAAGTTTTGTTTATTTATACAACAATATGTATAATTTCAACATTAACTAATAAATATTTAAATTTTGTTTAAAAAAAAGAGGTATTTCCTACTTATACCATTGACAGAGAAGCTTTACGCATTTTCCAACAGACTTTAGGAGTATATCACTAAGTGCTGTATTATTCATGAAATCTCCGATTAGCTTTATCTGATATTCGGAAAGGGGGGGGTCACAATCCACTTTGATATCCTTTCAGAGTAATTGTACCAAGACGAAGTATTCCTTTCTTCTTGCGTTTCTACTGCATTTATCTTCTAGAAAGTACAGACCTCGTTGACCTTATCTCAAATGCAAGTATTAGCTATATGTAGTTAGCTGTACGAAACATCTGTCTGTCTGTCTGAAACATCAATAAACACTTTAAAAGTATTCTATCGTTCCAGGTAAATAAAACACCGGCAGCCATAATGTCATATTTGCTATTTAATGGTTTTTTTTCAAATTCAAATTAAATTCAACTTCATAAAATATACAGATATAATTTAATCTTTCCTATGTTAAAATCTACTATTTCATTTATTTTGTAAACATGATCTGGTAAATAGTACTTTATATAATCTCAAGCTGTGATAACACATCTAATAATTATTGTCTCACATGGGCTGTTTTGTTGATTATACCAAAAGAAAAGTCCTCAGCTAGGGACTCAAAGGTGATTGCTTCTGCCCAATTTGAACGATATCATGTCACAAAATTGGTGACCCCAGAGAAAGAAAATTTCGAAAAAAAAAACTTTTGATGATGAAATTTTCATTATGCATAACTTAATGATGCTTACATATTACTCTTAATTATAAACATTTACAATGATTCGCTGAAAATTAAAATACTTCAACATTTATGACAAAGAAAACCACATTAGAAACACTATTAGCATATTATTTTTCTGATGAGGTATAAATGGCCGCGTGGGTTTGATCTCTTAAAATCGGCAATTATTTACAAAAATAGTAAACGTTTCTGCTGTAACAAAGCAACTTTTAGAATTATTGATTACCTACATTATTACATACTAATAAAGGTAGACGACTGTAAGTAAATTGAACACATTAAAATTTATAACAATAAATAAAATGGAAATGAATCATGAAGTTGAAAATTGGATATTAAAAAGCAGTGAAGCAAGTTGTCAACTTGATAAACAGGGGCGGCTTTAAAAAATTTACACCGTATAAGCTGCATTTATTATGCAGCTCAGTTCGGTATAACTAAATAAGATGATAATGCTGTATTTTATCTTGGGTAATATTATGATTTATGGTTGATCGATCAAGCGTAGTAAAGAAATTATTAACCGTATTTGCATACTTAAGCTTTAAACGTGATTATCTTGGCAGATGAAATTTTTCCGAGTCGAAATCGTAATCGTAGTGTATTATGTAATCTCGCACGGAACATTTACAGAAATGAAAATTGTAAACTTCTTTTCTAATCTAATGAACAGACTACTTGATGGTATACATTCAAGAAACTTTAACAATGACAAATTATCATTATTACCACGTTTAATAGCAATCCATAGGCTAGGCGCTTAAGAGTTATGACTAAAACGACCTCATATGCAAATTAGACTAACAAGAAAAACGGAATATAATTTATTTAATTATTATTAACGTTGTGTATCAATTAGTAAATTTAGTGCATACTAAAACAAAGCCTTTCTTCATTTTGTAATCTTTATTCTGTAACTTCCTATGATTCCTTTGCTTAATTAGTTTTGTTACCTTAGAATACAAACCTAAATAATAAAAATGTTATACAATAATTTTTTTCCCTTATTTTGCTTTCACATATCAAATAATCAATAAATAATATTTATGCATATGAATAATTTTAATGTGTAACCAAAGTTCACTTCCCCATCTGATGATCGTAATATCTTAGTATTGGGGTAAATTGGGAATTTGATGAGCTTTGAGAATTACAGACAAAGCTGGAGAAAAAGCATCAAATGTAAGAAATGCAATTACCTAAAGTACTTTCAGAAGAACTACTAATCTTCCCGGTTTATTCGTATATTGGGTATATTGGGCATTCAAAATATGACTTTACCTATAATGAGTTGGTTGGTAACTTGGTTGGTTGGTAAGAAAATATACTTTATAATAGGTTCTGATTCAGATTACCATCTGAATTTATACAAAATCTTTGTTTCAATACATTTTTGTCGATGTAACCCGACGTCTCCTAGCCTATTGACCAAAACCAAACTCTTTTCAATTTTTTTCCATTTAACTGCTTTTGACTGAAAGAACCAATTCATAAAATCGTTACAAGATGTTCTACAGCCAGGAAGCATACCAAACATAATTGAAAATTTCTTTGTTTATACAATAAACATAAACTGGAAGTACTAACATAAGCAACGAATTGGTTGCTCAGTCTGGCTGGGCAACAATATAAATTTGGTGCAAATGAAAACAGATGTAGAGCAAACAAAAACGGATTTGAAACAAGTGATTTTTGGAACATTTGGGCATACATTTGGAACAAAATGAAAACAGACTTGAAAATATGAGTTAGTGTTTGCTGCAATATTGCAAAAAAAATGGTTGGATGGAAAATTATTTTTAGTTAAAGCTCTTATTGAAAATATCAACAACAATAAAACAAGAGAGAGCGAAAAGATAATGCCGAGAAACTTTTACAAAACAGAGCAAATGATCATACGTTAATTTGGATTAATGAAACAAATTTTAATCTTTGTTGTCGCCGAAAAGAAGGTAGATTAAAAATTAACAAAAGAGCAAAAATAATCATGCCATCAAGTAAAGAAAGCAATTTGCACTGCATTGGAGCAACAAGTTTTGCCCGAATTTTAGCATTTGAGCACCAATGTGGTTCTTACAGAATTGAGGATTGCAAAGAGAGGTTGCGGCATTTAATCGAAATCGTGCTACTAAAGGAATTCAACAGCCCACATTTATTATTGATAACGCCCTGTGCATTCGAATCTTGAAAGTGTGCTTACACCAGAAGAAGATATCGAATTAGTGCGTCTGGCCTCCTTACTCCAATCTATTAAATCTCATCGAATTGCTATGAAGTTCCTTTAAATCTTCAGTAAAACGTCAACTTCGATTTTGCATTTCAAGAGATGCTACAGGAACATCTTCTTGGATATGCAAACCAAGTGGAACTACATTATTGTGCATCCTTACGGCAGGAAGACATTGTTGAAATTTCATAAAAATAAATATTTAAGTTCATAATTTTCATTTGTAGAAAATTTAGAAAATTCATTTGTAGAAATTAAGAAACAATAACCTATTTCAAAAAAAAACAAAGATTAAATTTACAAAACGCTAATAAGGCCTGTGGTGACGTATGGCATTAAGGTGTTCTGTCTAATGAAAACGGAAGAAGAAACGTTATTTAAGAGAAAGGTGATGAGAAGAATTTTGGGCCCTGTAAAGCTGAACGAGAAGCAATACCAAAGATGAGAAAATTTAGAGATAGACAAAGAACTTGAGGGAGAACATAATATAGTGAGACATATAAAAGCTCTGAGATTGGGATGGATGGGCCATGTTATAAGAGCACAAGAGGGAAGAGCCATCTCAAGATTGATGGAATGGAGGCCAAATGTGAATAGGCCAAGAGGAATTCCAAGGATAAACTGGAGAGATGACGTTATTGACGATTTAAGAGTGATGGGGATGCGAGATTGGAGAGTGAGCGTGCTAAATAGAAAGATGTGGAGGAGGTAAAAAACCAACACTAAGTTATGAATGAGAGACGAAAAGGAGAGAAAAGAAGAAACGTAACGGAATGGAAGAAGGAAACGCAAAGATAGTAAAACGGGGACTAATCCAACTCAACCAAGTGGATTTAAGCGTTCACAGACGCGGCGATATTCCACAAGGAATGGAGAGTCAGAAGAAAAAGAAGAACATTTTCATTTGCATCAAATTGTTTTCATTTGTACCAAATTGTTTTCATTTGTACCAAATCTGTTTTCATTTGCACCAAATCTGTTTCCCTTTGCCCCAAATCTGTTTTCATTTGCTCCAAATAATACTGTAAAAGTTTCCGGGTTGTTTCAAAATTAAGTTCGGATTATTTCATATTTTCATTGTTTCATTGCAAGTGAGAAAGAACTGTAACTTTTTCTCTCTTCATTCGAATATAAAGGCTAAGATCCTAATGTTGAATCGTTCGAGTTCTCAGACTTGTTTTCTTCTGTTTCAGAGTGATATCCTTTGAGTTCCACGAATGTATAAAGTAAATTGGGTAAGCCGCGGTTAGTACTTTCCGAAATAGGATTCCACCGCCAGTCTCTCCTCCCTGTATAGAACGCACTCCAAAATTTTGTGCATTGGATCATCCATTGTATCGTCGAGTAACGTTGTTTCATTGTCACTTATGAAAACTTTGCATCATCTATCGCAGTCCTTTTCCAGTCATTTCTTCAAGAATCTACTAAATTCTTCTTGTCCTGTAAGGATCTGTTTCATCTTAAAAGTGGTTGGTTGCCGTTGTATGGGAGAGACATCTGAAAGAAAACTATTGACTGAGATTCTTTCATTCGTAGATTTTTCCCATTGGTTTGCCATTTAATGTATATGTGTTCCTTATTTCTGTCTTGTTGTTCCGAAGGATTTCATGTTCTAGGAATAATGTCGATTCGCTCCTTTTTTGATCTTTTTCCACGCGTCTAATCTTACGAGTTTGACATCTAGCGGATGGGTACCTGCTGTGATTTTTGCCACTTCTGCTGACTCTGATGTATAACATCTCGTTGCACAAATGTATCTCGATGCATAACATCATGTAGGCAATAATCGGACGATAGCTCCTTCGGGTATTACCATCGCTGACTGATACGTATCAAGGTCTGAACTGTCTTTCGCCATTTGTTTCACGAAAAGAACCGGTGAGCTGGCCTTACCTCAAGGTCATCTTTCTGACGATAATCACACCTAGATACTTCATCTTATTCAGACCCTTAATTTTTATGCCATTGAGCCTGATGTGTCACGTAGAATAGTTTTTCTGTCAGGACGATGATACATGATCTTTTTTTTTATTTCTGAAAGGTCAAATTTTACGTACCTAAACTAATCATTTAGGTTATTCAAATTGTCCTCCAATTTTATTATTAATTCTCTTTAGAAAGGGGCAATGATGAAGTCATCCAAAAAGCAATATCCCAGGTACCGTGGCTCTAGGAGAATTCAAGGAAGTCGTCCAACAGAGTGTTTCATAAGATTGCCGGGGATGGTCAAGAAACCCGAATTCGCATTTTCATGATTTTTGAAGTGAATTATAAAAGAAGACATTGTTCTCTACACATTACAAAAATAAAATTTGCAGTCGGTCCACAAATTTTGTAAAAAATCGACTTTAAAAATTCAAAATTGGCTATGGTTGCGCTTCGGCCGCTACAGGCCATTTTGAAAAACGCGTTATTTGTTAAAATATCCCTTAGACCGGTCCTACTTAAAAATTGGAGATGTTAACCCGACAGATAGCAGGAGCGATTGCAATAAGTGGGTATTAACCCACCTGCAGTACACGCACCGCATATAGAACGCATAAAATTATTGCGTAATATTGCGCAATTACATGTATTTCTTATGGGAATATGTTAATTACAAATTTAAATTGTGGGCTTATTAAAAGACCTACGGAAACTTACCTCACCTTAAAAGTCTTGTATTTTAGTGCTCTTTCGTTTGGTCAAGCCGTTTTTATAGGAAAAAGTGTACTTTTGAGTTCGGGTTTCTTGACTCTACCCGATTGCTCCTATGACTGAACTTGTAGCCTTTAGTGAAAATTTTACTGACTGTTATGGAACCGGATGTAAGGGAAATTTTTTGATGTGCAAGGTAGTTTTTCAGAAAGCCATGGCATTCAGAAGGTAAAAAATAATAAAATAGTTTCTAAAGATACCCTAATAGAACAAGTGAATAAATTTAAATTTTTGGGCTGTACTATAGATCTCCATGAAGAAAGAGATCTGCAGGAGAAAATAGAAAACTTCAACTATTTCAATGGAATTATAGCACGAACACTGAAAAAATGTAGAAACATCACCGTTACACCGATGAAATTCTACCAAGTTTTATCGGAACCAACACTTACTTACGGAAGCAAAACCTGGACGCTCACGAAAAGAATTAATAGTAGAATTCAGCATGCCGAAATGAGGTTCTTGAGATCGATTTTAGGACTCACACGGCTAAATAGGGCCAGAAACACGGACATTAGAGCCACATTAAACATTTTTGAACTAGGCAAAAAATAGTACAATCTCGAAATGAATGGAAAAGTGACATGATGAGAATGACAAACGACCGACTACTAAAACAAATATACCTCTACAAACCGGTCGGAAGAAGAAATGTAGGAAGACCTAAAAAAAGATGGAAGGATCAGAGGTAACGTAACGGGCCAAAGCCTAAAAGATGAAGAAGAAAAAAGTAGTTTTTCAAAAGAACTAGCAGAAGAATAGTGATGTATTCTTTTTTCCCTAAGAAATTGAAGAGGGCAGACCATCACAAGTTGTCAAAAGCTGTAGAGATGTCGTAAATATTACTGTCAGGAAGTTTTCCTAGTTACAGGATTGGATGGAAGCAAAACTGGTTTGGTGAGTGAAAAGGAGAACGGTGTTCTTAGAGGCTGGAAATAAATATTTTCCAACATCAACAAGGTGATGGATCGATAATAATTTTTGACCGCGCTCATGTCCCCATCTACGTTTTTAGGGGATCCTAAGAACCTCCTTCTGCCACAAGTGGAAAAATAAAATATTTCTAGGCATTCGTTGAAGGTGTTTGGCAAAATGTGTTGGATTACAGGGTAAATTTTCTTGCGAGAGTCTTCCTTGCCTGTATTCGGCTTATGATGGCGTTCAATTTTGTTGGTTCAATTGATTGGTTGAATTGATTGCTGCTGGAAGTTTCTCAAGTCCAATCTCATTGTTTGGTGATCCACAAGAGAATTGGAGTTGGGATCGTCATCTGAGAGAGGGTTGTTTATCAGAAAGTTGAAAGTTTCTTCGGGTGTTGCCGTTCATATTTTTGAAGGATGAGAAAATGTCTTTTTTATTGAGTTTATCTGAAGCTAATTTGTAAGTGATGCTCCAAGGGTCTTTGACTAACAATAAGTCGTTTTCTAATAAGGAAATCCAATTCCGTTCCTTGGCGTTTATGAGGATTTCCTGGACGATGTGTTTAGACTCTAATATTTTTCCGTAGAGGTAATTCCTCGCGTTCTGGAATTTGCATCTCTAGAGTTTATGTTTACGATCCAAATACTTTAATTAACTTGTTCCACGCTGTCGTACCACCAATCCGGCCTCCCCGCACACTTTTTTTTTATTTTCGTATGGGTCTTCTAGACAATTCTTTACAATATTGTCAATTTTTGCTCCAGATTTTAGATTGGATGAAGAATGGCTAATTGTCGTTGTCCAAGGTCGAAAAATTGCTTTTATATTCTTCTTCTTCTGCTTGTTTAGGTCTGGGACCTGTTTAATTCGGTTTTTTCCTGGGATGCAGATGACTTCCAACTGTCCCTCCACCTCTTGGGGGTCTTCCATCTCTGATATTTTTTGGAAGTTAATCCTGGTTTGGTTCATACGAGATTTTTTATTTTATCTGTCGGAATGGTATTGAGATTTTGGATTTTGATGTTAATGTAATTAAAGTGCAACTTGGAAAAATGTTTGATATGTTATAACAGATAATGATGATGACCTTTACGTTGCATATTGCAGAAATTGTATTGGTTACAGGAAACTCAAAATTTAATAATATTACACGAATTTCAAAATTTTAACGTTTTTCTAATTTTGAAATATTTTTAAATAAAACAAATTAATTAGTTTCCTTTTTGCATAATAAAAACCTGACATTTTAAAAATCCAATTACTTTTATTTACTGATAAAATTTAATTTCCAATGCAAACCACATTTTTATTCAAAAAATATAAAATTTTAATTTCACAAAAGTTAATTTATGACAAATTATTTCGTATTTTTGAAATCGGCTCTGCTTTTCCATGGTAGCAGTTAGAGGTAACACGTTTAGCCGTTGAGAGAATGAATTCTTTAGTTGTCATTAATTAGTTAAATTTTAAGTTTTTTTAAACTACTGATTAATTTTAGTGATTTACATATTCTTTGTTGGATAGTAAATTTCTACCTGCATTCTTCTGAAAGACTGACAACCAGATACTCGTTTATTATATCGAGCAATTTTGCTGTTACATAAACACATACTATGTACTATACATAAATAGTTCTTTTATATAGTAGCATGGAATATAAAATTTTTAATAATTTTTATTTTAGACAACATTGCAACCGACAATAATTCAACCGAGGATGGCGCAGTTGGAAACTTTAGAAGCAAAGGTATGCTTTTAATTATTTCGCTAAATACTTTTTGATCTTTGGACAGATAACAATCAGTTTCCAAGTTGTTTTGCTTGCTCAAGCAGAAGATGAAATACCTAATGTTTTTTTAATCTGCGCTTTTTATAATTTAGATGGCCAGTATCGAAGTGTCACTTTCCAGTACCCCAAGACGCAAGAAAAACGGCAGCATAGGCGGCATAAGTTTGGGGTCGTCAATCAGATCTGTTCCGAAGGAAATTGCACTTAAGGAATTAGAAAACCTAAGAAATGCGTTAAGAGATAAAGAGAATATAATTCAAAACCTTAAAGGTCAACTTGGTTTCAATGGTCTTCCCATAACTCACATACGTCCAAACGGGTTAAACAACAACATGACCAACCGCGAATTATCAGAAGTAGAAAAGAAACAAGCGGAAGACCGACTTTCCAAACTTAAAATCGAAACTGACAACAAAAGACTGGCAATTAAAAATTTAAAAATGGCCCTCGATAGATTAGACATCACAGAGTAAGTTTTGTCTTCCCGATATTCTTCTTTAAATTCATTTCGTTGTTTAGCAATATAGACGTAAGAATTCAACAAGCGGAATTGGAATATCAATTGGGGAGAGAAGAACTGAATTTGTTGACGCTGCTGGAAGAGACTAGGGCGCTGCAGATTTGTTTGGACGAATCCTCGAAGAACAATTCGGAATTTCAAACGTTTTACAGGTAAAATTGAGGAAGAACATTTTATGTTGGCATTTTACAAACTTGTTTATTGCAGTTGCGTGCAAACTTTTGGTCACGCAAGTCTTCACGCTGTTGAAATTGTTTACGATCCTAAGAGCCCCCGTTTTGGAGCCGGTACTCGAGATTCCCACAGTGGACTTTGGATCGACTGGGCTTTAGAAGATACAGGATTATGCAAAGAAGACAGGTAATTAACTATTAAGCTTAACACTTATATTTGCATGTTTGATTATAAAACAGCGTCGTGTTCGGTAGTCATTAATAAAAAATTATATCATACGAAAGTGTGAGTATGTGAATATCTTGTTTATAATTATGTACATAAGCATTCTGAAATCATTAATTTATTTAATAAAACATAATGTGAAGTTTGACACACTTTGAGCTAAAGATTCTGGACGATTTTCTCATGATTTCCTTGTTCTGAATATACATAGGTAGTTAATTAATGTCAAATTTATTCTCAAGATCGAATGATAATTAAAACAATTACGCGCTACACTTTTGTTTAATTCAATTTAAGCAGTTAGATTTAACATTTAGATGAGGTTTTAAAAACAATTGAATCGAAATTGTATCCGAATTGCTCAACATACTGCACACGATACTAACGTGTCCACGTCGATGACAAATGTAGCAGGTAATGAACTCCACTCGCCGGATGTGGTTTTTATTATGTTTACATGTTCCAGAAAGTGATATTTATCTTCTCCTTTATTCTTCTTCACCTGGTACTACAATCCGGGTTGTTCTAAAACAATTTGTCCTGTTAGAACGGTTTCCTTCAATTTTGATGATCAAATTTCAAAAAGTAACGGTTTGCTTACTATGTTCTCATGGTTTTTAAAATAGAGTCGTATTATTGCTTTAACTCCATAATGGTAATGAAGGTGTTTTGAGTTTCTCTGGTAGGTAATTATTTTTTTATTGAAAAAAGACTAAAATTCTCTTCAATTTGTTAGTGTAATCTGCGATCGCTTCACCTAATTTGCCGTTTCTCACGTTTCCGTCTTCCCATGGCCCTCGCCCTCATCTGATAACATTTCCACTCCATTTATCACTTCCTTCGGTTACGTGTTCGGCCCATTTCCATTATACCCTACCCACCCATACTAATTTATTATATCATCCACTTTCGATTTTGCCTTACTTATCTGATGCAGTCTTCTAGGCTAAATTTTAAAATACGAAAACTTATAAGATCAAGTGCTAGAAAAGTGTCAAAAGAATGAAGAATTGCATGCGCATTATTCCTTTGTCAGGCGAATCCAAAAAAGTATGGTTGAAAAATTGAAAAAGAAGTAAGCGAATGGTTGGGGGATTAGCTAGCACATTAGCTTCTCTGGGACCTATAAATGGAACTACATTGCATTATAGTCAATCATATTCCAGCAGATTTGAAATAAAAAAAACTAGACGTCTTCTGTTCCGCTTCTTCTTTTGTTCGCACAAAAAAGTTCCAAAAGTTACTTTATGTAAATCGTTTGTTAATTAAAACGGAACCGTCAACTTCAAACATGTACCACTAACCTGATGTGCATTTCAAGTACTAATTTTAATTGATCCAAGCAATGCAAATTTATCTTTTAATATTTTAACCTCAATTTTGTATAATTGATTAATTATAATAATATTATTCAATTTAATTTTTTTTCTCCCGCGAAGAATTGAATTTTCGAAAATGTACATTCTACAAAAGATACATTTTTCTGAATTCTCAATTAATTGTTATAAATTTATAATGGGACTCAAATATCTGAGCAACTCAATTTGGTTTCGCCCACGCGCTGATGTAAACCTTTCGTTTACTCTTAAAGCGTTTCCAGGATTTCGAGTAAATATAGAAGGTAAACAGATGTTCAAATCAACCTGCTGTAATGGACAAAGTAATTTCTTCACCAGCAGAGTACAATAAGCTAGATGACCATGAAAGATTGACCAACCACAAAATTCACGCTCAGTGTGATTCTAAAACAAACAGAAGATGAACAAGTCGCTGATACTATTGGGGTGAATTATCTTCGAAAAGGTTGTTAACGCGATCAACTGCTTACGTAAGTCGCATCCGAACAGAGGGTGACTTTGTTATGACCATCTCCGTGTTTCGGAAGGCACGTAAAGCCGAGAGTTCCCCTATGTTAATGAATTACTCTCATGAACAATACAATAGCAATCTACTTCACATGTAAAACTTCTCCGAGTACCAACAGTGGCTTCGGAACCTAGCCCTAAATTAAGAAAAAGAAGACCTTCAGAGAAGGTAAACCTGTCTAAATAAATTATCATCATCATCGTCTGCACGCTTTGAGCTGCTGCTCGTTACGTCACTCTTTGATCGCTCCATCTCTTTTTTGGGCGCCCCACGTCTAAATAAATTTTGGATTATTTCATAGTGAATGAAAACGATAAACCTTATCTGCCAAGACAGGAATTTGATTAATTTTTGGATGCAGTTCACGGCGAGAGTTCATTAAACTGCCATTTTTGTCTGAGTACCTATTAGTTGGAAAAAACGAAATTAGGAACCTCGCATTAGAATATCATCACATGCAAGGAATAAAAAAAAGTAATCACATTAAACAAGAAAAGAAATTTTTTCGTCGGTCCTTTTTCGCCCACTGCTGGACTTTAGCCTCTTTTTCTAAGAAAAAGGTTTAAGCATTAAAACCTCACAGTTGCTAAGTCCGGGTTGGGAAATATGCCTGTAACCCTTTTTGTTGTTGATGCTGGCAGTCATCAAATCAGGGGACCGCGGGTTTTACGTGCTCTCCGAAGCACCGAAGACGATCATAGATAGAAAGAGAGTGAGAAAGAAAATTTTTCATTTTTAGACTCCTTCCGGGATTGAACCGGGTGGCTTCGCATCAGTAGTACATCGCTCTAACTACTATGCCAAGACCGCCTCTCTTCGAGACGGTCTCTTTCTCTTTGAGAAAAAAAGGAAATAGTGAGGAGGAAATCGCTGGCAGAATAAAATAACGGTCGGGGTCTAATAAAATTATATTAACTCTATTCTGTGGGACAAAGCGCTAAGGAAAAGCTTAAAGAAAAGGATATAAAAGTCTTTGGTACAAAGTGCTTATAATATATGGAGCAAAAGCGTGGGATATCAATGGAATAAATAGAAGCATGCCGTTGTCCACTAAAATGGATTTTCTGAGAGAAAAAGCTGCCAAAAAACGAGACTTGATGGGGTACGTAACGAAACCATCAGAAATATGATGGAGATGGATAAGGATATTTTGGACGAGGTACAAAAGCAAAAATTGGTATGGTTTGGTCAAGTGAACAGGATGATGGATGAAAGATAGCCAAAGAAGATATTAAAATGGATACCAAAGGAAAAAAAAAAGTGGCCGACCAAGACGAAGCTGGAGAGATGAAATAAATGCTCGCCAAGATAGAGCTGCATGGAGACTGGGGGCAAATAAACTGCGCTATTTGTAATCATACCGCAAATATACAGGGTGTCCCCGTGACCGTGGAGAACCTCTTAGGTGGTGATGGAGGACAAAAACCTAAATAAATTCACAAAATTCTAAAAATCTCAATTTGACTTGCAGATATATAAATGCGCTTTTTAACAATGTCACTCAAACGTCAGAGGCTACAATGCGTTTTGACATTAAAACACATGCTGCAAGTCAAATTGAGATTTTTAGAATTTTGTGAATTTATTAACCTACTGTTCATTATTTTCGTAATTTATGTGAAAACGGTTGGTTTCCCAAAAAATTATTAGACCAACGTTGTAGCCCGTTAAATTTCCTATCCGGTTTGGGCCATTAGTTTTTTCTAAGATGTTTCGTTTAAAAGATACGGGGTTGGCAAGAAAAGAAAAAAATAAAACTCGGAATTTTTGACATTTTTCGCTTAATTTAATTCATAACTCGAAATCTGTTGATTCTAGGCGATAAGGGTTATAACATAATTTGTAGATATTCAAATGCTCTATAGAAAAGCTTTAATCTATTAAACCCAAAAATCAAAAATATTGCTGCAATGGCCGTTTGAAATCATAAATTGAAAAATTTGCTTTAAAGTGAGGTACCCCCAAGGGTTTGGACTTGGACAAAAATTTTATTTAAAAATATGTCTTAGAATAGTGTCCTCTATCACCACCTAAGAGGTTCTCTACGGTCACGGAGACACCCTGTATATAGAGAGAACATTAAAATGAATCTATTAAAGTGAGGATGAACAATAATATCACTGAAAATCGCTTTTAAAAGATCATGAAAACGGGTAAAAAAATTGCATTGTATTGGCGGCCCGTGCATCCCGATCTACTCAAATCAATCAGTAGGCGGGACTAACTGGAGGGTTGCTAGGAGCGGCAGTAGTCGGATCGCGTGAAGTTTTCATGTAACACTAGGTTCTCGGAGCTTGATTTCCAAAATTTTAATTTTTGTCACGCTTTGGGAAGTTTTTTATAGTGGGCGCCGCCGTAGGCGGCGGTCACGTTCAGCAGCCGTAATTATATAATAAATTTAAAATTTTTAAACCTAAAATTAGAAAAATTACTCCACATTATATTTTTTCAATAATACCTTTTACATTGTCTCGATTTGATCTTTTATACAAATAACATTACACATACGCGACGACTGGATCAAATACATAATTCTTGGCAGTCGCTTAATTTAATTAATGTCTGTGGGGGAGTCAAACCAGATTATGTTTCAGATCTTCGTAAATCTATTAGTGTGCGTCAGTGGTAAAAAATAACTGACAAATTCCAAAAATTAAAAAAGAAATTCAAAACTTATTTCATACTCAAACTTATTTAAATTTTAAAAGCGCTTGGTAAACATTATTTTATCACGGAAGGTTTCAGGGATACAATCCAAATCATCGTGGGGGCAGAGTTCAAATTCAGAATTTTATGGATCATCGGATAAGCTCGTAGATTTCTCTTATACCAATGATATTTACTATATAAGGAACATCGAGTAGGATTTATTGTAACATTTTTGTAAATAATACTCCGAGTGAAAACCAACACCTAGAAAATGGAAGCTTGCGGTAGTTACGTACGTTTTAAAAGGGAACTTACAAATTGTTCCACCCTAAAAACATTACGCATTGTCAATTTACAAAGAGATGTAGTAGTTCGCGATGAATTAAAAATTTCAAATTTTAATAAGGCATCCCAATCGACCCAAATGAAAAAATAAGAAGTGGAAAAAAAAATGGAACAAAACGTAATTCCGTCATCAACCAGAATCTTCTCCGGATTAGGAGGAAAAGATGTAGATGAGAAATCCAAAGCGGGAACCGATATGTGTAAATGTTTTACTTGTAAATTGTTTGCCACACTTCAAATAGACACTGATGAAAGTTCAGAAATGGAAGAGTAATATTGGCTTGTTCAAATTCCAGTTTGTACAAAGAAATTAAAAAGGTTATTTGGTATAGAGAGAAAGCATACATCTATGGCTTTCATTCCGTTATGGCTTTTGTCGAAACAAAGAAACAAGGCAACTCGAACAACTTATCCGAGTTGAATTGGACACTAATATTGTATAAGCTCAAATATAATTAAATAAATCTTTTTTTTTTAAACAAACTTCTTAATTTAATTGGGTGAAAAATTAAAATGTTTTACAATTTGTAAATCATAAATACAATTTTAAATTTACCAGAATTTTTTGACCTGGCATTTATTTTGTGATATTGCATATGTATTTAAATTGCTACACCAAGACCTTAGTTATACCCTATACATTTGCCTGAATAAATCAGACATTGCAGTGTAACCCAGGCCTAAGATGTAAATATTGCGTTTAACCAAATTTTATGCCAGGTGCCAGTTGCTTCCAAACATCCGTCGCGTTAAAAACCCATAATCTTGAATAGAACCGCATTTCAGAAATTTTTTATAGTGGACGACGCCGAAGGCGGCCACCTTCAGAAAATACATTATAAATATAAAATGATTGTAAATGGTTATTATTACTTGTTAAAATTTTATGTTGTATAAAATATTTTAAAAGGTTTCAAGTTTAATGAATTATTTATTTTTACAATTCTAATGAAATTTGAAAATTTTCGAACTTACATTTTAGTCTAGAACCCCCTTATATAAAGTGGTTTCGTCTTTTAATTTCTTAAAATTAAAATCGAAACTATATTGGAAAATTTTTTATAATAAAATTAATTGACATGTGTTTTGACAAACCTATATCAACATACTAGATTCTAAAATTAAATGTCACTAACAAGGGGAGACCGGCAATTTCCCCTCACTGAATTGATTCATTTTCATTGTGAGTGTAGGTCTTGTATTGGATTTCAACAGGTGGAAGTATAAAGGCACGCTTCTTTGCCAATTTTGAGAAAATTTAATTTGAATAATTGTATATTACTGATGAACTGCATAAAAATTAACATACATTTGGTAAGTTGTAAAATGAATAATCGCATCCAGCTTCTGCCAATTTGTTTTTTTATTTATTTGATTATTAATTCCCCGGTATAATTTATGACATCGTTCTCAAGAAAACCAAAGCGCTATAATAAACTCTACTCATAATCTGTAAACATTAAATGTTGTACCTTTCAGCAGTGAGGCACTGGAGGGTGTTCCACACCCCAGACCCCGGTCTCTACAATTTTGACTTATTGGGGTATTAGTACTTGAGTGTGACTTGTTAAAGTTAGGATTAATTAATTTTTCTAGAGATTGTTTCTAGATCGGTTAACCTGATTTCTTCAATTTATTACTAATAAAAAATAAACTGCACAAACCGGGGGTTTGGGGTGTGGAACCCCCTCCAGTGCCTCACTGTTGGAAGGCATGAGTAGGGTTTATTATAGCGCTTTGGTTTTCTTGAGAACGATGACATATTATACTGGGGAATTCATAATCCCCCGATTCTTGGTCACTGCTTTATATTTTTGTGCTAAAAACTTTTACCATTATCGCTTAATACTGATAACCATAAGTTTGCAAATTTATCTATCACAGTTTGAGTGTTCCTGGGGTGCTCCACACCCCAGACCCCCCGGTATCGACAACTTTGGTTTATAATTTGGGCTAATTGGAATATTAGTTACTTAAGTGCGACTTGTTAAAGTTAGAATTAATTAGTTTTTTTAGAGATTTTTTCTAGATCGGTTATGCTGATGTCTTTAATTTATTACTAATCAAAATAAACTAAACAAACCGGGGGTCTGGGGTGTGGAACACCCTCCAGTGTCTCACTGCTGAATAGTAAAACATGCAATGATTACAGATTATGAGTAGTGTTTATTATAGTGCTTTGGTTTTCTTGAGAACGATTACATATTATACTGGGGAATTCATAATTCATTTCATAATTCTCCCAGTATAAGGGAAAAAATTCACCATCATCATCCGCAATATTTTGAACACATAAAACCCAAACCACCCAAAAAACCTCTACGGTTGTCGTTACAAAAACCTCAAAGTTCGCAGTCTGTAGAATCGTCAGACATGAATGGATTTTACGATAAGCACGATTCCAGAAAGTTTATGAAACGAAATCATAGAGGACAAACCCAAAAATATTAAATTTGATGGATCTCAAGATATACATAAGTCTAACCAAAAAGAACACCTAAAAAAAATTCCCTTAATGGATTGTCGGCACTGAAGTGGACGAGTTTTGCTTCTTCCAAATTAATAGAAAATTGCTTTTGCACAGCAAAACAACTTCCTGTTTCAAGTGTCTTGACTTCTCTAATGTCCACCGATTCTCTGTAAAAATATTTTAAGGGGGTTGCATGATACTCACATTGTCATGATGATGTCTACGCGCATATGTTCGTATTTGCTTGGAGTGTGAGATGCGCTAGATGAGATTAGTGATAACTCCTATTAATTCTTGAAAATAATATCAAATGAAATTTATTTTTGAAATGCGGTCTGCGCTGGAGAAAATCAAATTTGAAATTCAAAAATGAATCGGTCAGCCGATTACGCCTTTGACGTCAGACGCGTGATCCCGAACGCTTTTATGGAAATTTTACAACGTCGCAAAGATCTGACAGTTAAATATTTGACTTGTATTTGACAGTTGTAAACAATGTAACGTTTACCATTTAAATTGTATTTTTTATTAATATATATTTATTTTAATACAAACTGTAGTCAAAAGCAATTATAAGAAAAATGGTTTATTCCTAGTTGAAAACGAAGAAGAAGAAGAATATTAGTGTGGTACACAATTTACAAATTATACATTTACACGTGTCGGTTGCTGTTTTGGATTTCTTACCTTCATATTTTCTTACTAATCCGGAGGATATCCTGGTTGATGACGGAATTACGTTTTGTTCCATTTTGTTCTTTCCACTTCTTATTTTTTTCATTTGGGTCGAATGCGATGACTCATTAAAATTTAGAATTTTCAATTCATCGCGAACTACTACAACTCTTTGTAAATTGGCAGAAGGTAATATTTTTTTAGGGGTTGAACAATGTGTAATTCCCTCTTTAAAGTGTGTGTAACTATTGCAAGCTTCCATTTTCCAGGTGTTGATTTTCACTCTGAGTATTATTTAAAAAAATGTTGCAATAAAACTTACTCGACGTCTCTTATATAGTAAATATCTACGGTTTGTAAGAGAAATCTACGAGCTTATCCGATAAACTATAAAATTTTGAATTTTAACTCTGCAGTTCACCAGGAAGTACAAACATAACCTCTGGAAGTTTGCTGTGTACTTAGTAAAGTTAAAGTATTGACTATAGCGTTGCCACCTCCAGTAGTGAAAAAGGATCTGCATTATCTTGTGACCCATATTTTCTTGTTTAGGATGAGCCTGATGGTCTACCGGTCGTTTTAGGCATAAGTGACTAAAACCAGGATAGTACTTTCTCCAAAAAGATTGTTGCATTTTATTACCTTTCTGTCTTCTTCTCTTATGTCCTTTTTACAGTTTTGGAGTGTGTAGGATGTTGGGATTCTTATGTTGTATGGAGATGCCGATTGGAAATCTTTGGGGATATTTGTACCCTTGGAGATACGTGTACCCCAAGTAGAATTTCACCGTATACGGTTATCATGCGAAATTGTCTCTTGTAGTTAATTGAGTATGTTTGGACAGTGCAGTGCTCCTTTTGATTCACCAACTGTTGTTCTTATCCTAATGCCACAAGTCAGAAGTCCAACACTGAAATCGCTGAAGTTCCCCTGTCTAAAAAGTGGGTCTTGAGGTTGAATAGTCTTTCATCTTTCTCTCAAAAACACAAAATGTTGCTCGTGCTGCTTTCTGGTTCTAGTCAGATTTGCTTTTAGCAAGATTATGTGCCGAAAAAATGTTCCCCAATGGAGATTCGAACCCGAGCGTATCAGATGTGAATATGTGTGCTATCCAACTGCACTACTGAGGCGATTAGTTTGTGTTGCACGGATCTGCTATATGAATTACTAATGCTAGGACCGCTACACGCTCTTTGGAAGGAGCTAGGAGTTCCTCAAAGAGAAGCTCAATAGTCGAGGGATTCGAGGGGGTACCTACATTCATACTTGACTTCTTGGTAGCCGATCTCATCTTTACATTTTCTTTTTTCACCTTCACTCTTCCATTGTTCTTTCTCTTTATGTACCCTTATCTAAATTTATCTATTTTTGTTTTTTTTCCGTCATAGTTCTGTAGTCTTTTTTCACATTTACCTCTTTATTATCCTTTTTTTTAGTTTTTCTCCAGTTTGGTTTTTTAATTCTTTTCCAGCTGTACCGCATTTTGTCACCCTCTTAATTTATCGGCTTCTTTCTTTATCTTTTTCTCATCAAAATCTTTAGCTCAATTTTTTCATAGTTGAGAATGAATTTTTAGTAATTCAAGTTAAATTAAATTTGTTTAATTATTAAGAATTAAATAAAAATGTATCCTTAAAATATATTATATACCAAGTGAATCGGAAGCACTGTACTACTTCTTACGAATTTTTGGATTATAAATTTTTGGATTATAAATTTGACGCTGATAATGGTCATCAAACATCGCCATACAGGGTGGTTAAAAATAATTATAACACTTCTTAAAGTCACTTTAATTCAAAATTTTACCGATTTTTATACTTTTCTCCATGAAAAAATCAAGTTTATTTAGTAACTATGCGAAGAAAACCCTTAAAAATGGAAGTGGTTAGCCAAATTTGGTATTCTGCAAATTAGGGCATTGCTTTACTGCTTCAAGATTTTCGCGCACACAAATGTAGGTTTGATTGAAACCTTTTTGTTACTAATTAAATTACAGTTTTGTTATCTTGTGAATCTTATGTCATCAAGATTATTGTTATAATTAAATTAATTGCCAAGTTAATAAAAAGAACAATATGGTTCTCATTACACGTACTTTCAAAGTAAAAACTATAGCATTATTTAACCGTTATTTTTTACAATAAATTAGTTCCTGTTATTTTGGTTTTTTAAATTAGGTTTCTCCAGCGTGGAATTGCTAAAAACTTAAATTACATTTAAATAGGTATACCCACGAAAAAAGACACTTAAAATTCTAATGGACTTCCAGACGCGTGTTCGAAACACTTGTTGCTTTCCATCACGTAAAGTATAATAATTAATTATTCTCATTAACACTTTCAGTTGGAAAAATGTTGGTTAAATTTATTGAAACGTATAAAAGTGCACTAGAAAAAATATACAAGGTCGAATGTAAATCTGTACCTGACAATCTCATCATCGTGGTCCAGTTATGGCTCCTGGGCCAAATGTCAATTAGCGAATTGTGACCTTTTATTTCAGTACCGTATTTGCGTACCTTCAAAATGATATACATTTAAAACTTCTTAGACGACAAAAGGAATGAGGGGAGGTCTAATCCGTTATCTTTCTTTGTCGCAAATTCTGCATTATTAAATAAATAATGGATGTTGTGTACCCTGTTAGGTGTTATTCAAACAAAGTAAATTCAAGTTCAAAATGTTGGCTGTATCTACAGGTGTTATTATGTACCGGATATATGGGTGGAAGGTTGCCATACTTGACTGCATTACAATTGTCAGTATATCCGGTAGTTACTGCCTGTTTAAGTATCATAATAATAAAAATCTATTTTATTTCGTCGAATAAACTGTTGGCGTTATAAATTTAAAAAATACTTTTATTTTTTCAGATTAATTGAAGTAAATGGTAAATTCGTACTAAATAAAACCCATGACGATTTAGTTCGATTGCTAGCTGCAGCTCCAGATCCGGCTCAGTTAGTTCTGTTGCGAAAATTTTGTCAAGGAAACAAAGAAAACATTTCACACCTATCTTCTATATCTGTCGAAGAAGTGACAGCTTTACGAAGAGAATTGGGGGTGGTAAAGGAAAAAGCCGAAGAAACTCAAAAATCAAAGGACGGTTTAGTCTCGGACAATATACGATTGACTCATCGGATTTGCTACCTAGAAGAACAGGTTAATTCATTATATTATGATAATTTTAAAATTAATTAAAACTTATACTCTTGCAGGTTACTGAACTACTGTCGAGACGAGTTCCTGATAGTAGCGATATTCGCATAGTATCGAAAGCGCCAGTAATTACATCAACCGTAAAGACAAATCAAAATGTAACAAATATTAACATAAGTTCTCTACCTCAGAATAACTCAAACCAAAATGATTTACAAATCTTTAAAAGAGGATCTCAAATTACTACGCTGGTGGCAAACTGTCCAGGTCTGGACGTTCCCAAAGATTCCCACATGACGGTACAAGGACGATCAAAAAGTAGTTTATCAAACGTGTCAAACACTCACATTCAAATCCCCAATGGGCAACAACCATCCGATAATAATCGTTCTTGCCACAAATCGCATCGTCACCACCATAGAAACTCCAAAAGTAAAAGTTCCAATTCCCTGGATGATTTTGAACCAAAACCGGTCCATAAGTCACATCACCACAATCGCGAAAAGGATTATTACTGCGACATATCAAATAATGACAATCTAAAGGATAACTCAAAAACTTCCCTAATGGACCAAAGTTACAAGAGAGCCTCCATGATAGTCCATGATTTGACAAAATCAAACGACATCAATCACGACAACGTTTATGAAAAACACAAACAAAAATGTATAACTGCTTCGGAAAAATATAACGGCCATCTACTGAAGCACTACAATTCCAGAAAATCGGCCAGTGTTTTGGATTTCAGATCGCAAATAACCCCACCCAACTCTCGCAGTATCGACCGACTGAACGCAACAGAAAATCACAAAAATTTATCAAAACATCACAAACGACTTGTAGACGCGAGGAGTGTAAAGTCTTTGGATTTTGACAGTGATTGCAACAGTAACATTACAAGGCAAATTGACAAAATCATCGATTATACTTCTGAACCACTCGATTCAATGGAAAAAATTCACCATCATCATCCGCAATATTTTGAACACATAAAACCCAAACCGCCCAAAAAACCTTTACGGTTGTCGTTACACAAAACTCAAAGTTTGCAATCTGTGGAATCGTCAGACACGAATGGATTTCACGATAAGCATGATTCCAGAAAGCCTATGAAACGAAATCATAGAGGACAAACCCAACAAGTTCCTATCATCAATATTAAATTTGATGGATCTCAAGATATACATAAGTCTAACCAAAAAGAATACCTAAAGAAGAATTCCCTTAATGGTTTGTCGGCACTGAAATGGACGAGTTTTGCTTCTTCCAAATTAATAGAAAATTGAGTAAACTTTTAATTGCTTTGGACAGCAAAACATCTTCCTGTTTCAAGTGTCTGGACTTCTTTAATGTCCACCGATTCTCTGTAAATTTTTTTTAAGGGGGTTCCATGATACTCATATTGTAATGATTATGTCTACGCGCATATGTTCGTATTTGCTTGGAGTGTGAGCTGCGCAGGGACGAACGTCGTTGAATAAAGCGATATTATGTAATTTTGTGATTTACGTTGTACAAAATGTAGTAAAATAGTAAAATATGTACATATTTATGTAAAATTTACTTAAATGCAATATTTACATCTTAGGCCTGGGTTACACTGCAATGTCTGATTTAATCAGGCTAATGTATAGGTCTTGGTGTAGTAATTTGAATATATATGCAATAGCACTAAATAAATGCCAGGCTCAAAAATTCTGGTAAATTTAAAATTGTATTTATGATTTACAAATTGTAAAAGGTTTTAATTTTTCACCCAATAATGTAAGAAGTTTATATAAAAAAAAATAAGATTTATTTAATTATATTTGAGGTTATACAACATATACATAACTACATTCCAAAAATTTGTGTCCAAATCATCTCGATAAGTTGTTCTAGTTGCCTTCTTTCTTTGTTTCGACAGAAGCCATAACTCAGTGAAAGTCATAGATGTTTGCTTTCTGTATACCAAATAACCTTTTAATTTCTTGTGTTGCTTTTTTATAAATAATAAAAATTGAGGAAAGGAAGATTTGGACAAGCCAATATTGCCTTTCCATTTCTGCACTTTCTACAGTTAAAGGCTGTCTTCCTCTTCTATTTGAAGTGCGGCAAACAATTTACAAGTAAAACGTTTACAAATGCCGGTTGCCGCTTTGGATTTCTTATTTACAACTTTTCCTCCTAATCCGGAGGGATTCCTGGTTGATGACGGAATTACGTTTTGTTCCATTTTGTTCTTTCCACTTCTTATTTTTTTCACTTGGGTCCATTGCGATGACTCATTAAAATTTAGAATTTTCAATTCATCGCGAACTACTACAACTCTTTGTAAATTGGCAGAAGGTAATATTTTTTTAGGGGTTGAACAATGTGTAATTCCCTCTTTAAAGTGTGTGTAACTACTGTAAACTTCCATTTCCTAGGTATTGGTTTTCACTCGAGTATTATTTAAAAAAATGTTACAATAAATCTTACTCGATTTCTCTTATATAGTAAATATCTTTAGTATAAGAGAAATCTATGAGCTTATCCGATAATCCATAAAATTTTGAATTTTACTCTGCAATTCACCAAGAAGTACAAACATAACTTCTGGAAGTTTGCTGTGTACTAAGTATTGACTCTTGCGTTTCCACCTCCAGCAGTGAAATGGGATGCAATCTGCATTCTCTTATGAGCCATTATTTTTAGGATGAGCCTGCTGGTCCACCAGCCGTTTTAGGATGTCTGTTATCGGGAAAAATCTAAAAGTTTTAAAAAGCGTATCGGAAACGCATGCATGCAGATTTAAAAAATGCTTTATGCCATAGAAATTCTCTATACGGAGTGTTCTTTAAACATACAGCAAAAATTAAAAGAATGTTGCATGAATGAATACAGTGAACCTCAATTGATGTGCAACTCAATTGATGAGGAACTCCATTGACTACTCATAATTTTAAGTCAGCTATAATACTTAAACAATAAGAGAATAGTTTCAGAATTCCAATTTTGATGCTTGTAGACAACGCGAAAAGAACGTCTTAGAGCGTTCTAAATAGCGGCGTTCGTGAGATTATAAAAAAGCAAACTTGCTATTTTAAGTACTATTAACATAGGTATTTGACGACATTGCATTTTGTCGTAATTTAAATTTTTATTGAAATTTTATAGATTTTTGATAAAAGCTTTGCGATAGATAAGGGATGACAGACGACAGATGAGAAATGACAGATGTCTCTACTTATGTCAAAACCGTGAATATGCATTTTACTAGTTTTGAGTAAAGTGCATTTGAAGTTTCAAACCTAATTTAAAATTCACAAAATTAATTACCTTAAACAATATTTCTACTGTTTTTGCTTTTGTTCTCTCGTTTTTAACTAATGCACTTTTGTTTCACTTTCACATTCATCATTTTGGCACACCAAAAGAAGTAAAATTTTGACATTTTTATTTGATTTTAAATAACTTTTTAATAAATTCTTCTATCTATCTACAGTTGACAGCAGATAACAGATGGCAGCAGACGACATTATATAAATAAGAGAATTATAATATTTTTTGACAGATTTTTAATCAATATGAAATGGTTTCTTTCGCATGTTACTATTTTAATATAAATTTATTAATTTACCGGTAACTAAAGATATGGAAATAATCTTTCTATATTAATTCAAATTTTTTAAAATTATAAGGTTAAATGAACAATAAAACGAAACATTATTTGTAAGCTTTCAGCAATGGTTACTGCTATCATCAGACATTTAATAATAATTATAAATAACCTTATAATTTTAAAAAATTTGAATTAATATTAATTTCAAAGGTTAATAATATAAATAATTTCAATAATCTTTCTATATGTATAAAACCGCATTAAATTATTGTCGATTTAATAAATGTGATTTAAAAATTTACACTCACTTGATACATACTCGTACTATTTCTCAGAACTTCCAAATAGTTATTAAATATCAATAACGATGTTACTTAAAACAGCATTTTTGCTAAGTAATTTTTATGTTTCACAATAATAAATAAAAGTTATTAAACAAAATATTGGCAACTTGTAGAAACAATAAGATAAGAATGTACACGGAAAACGCATTAAGAGAATATCAGTGCGGATTCAGAAAAGAATCAGATTTTTGTATTGAAAGAGATCTAAGCAACAAGCCATGAATTTATCTTGAAAACGCACACCCTCTTTCAGGATTTCAAACAAACAAATGGCTATATAAGAAGAGATGAGCTGGGCTAGAGGTAAAATACCCGGAATCGAAAATACACTTTTTCCTATAGAAATGGCTTTACAAAACGAAAGAACGCAAAAATACAAGCTCTTTAAGGTGAGGATCAATCTTGTCGGAGTTGTAGTAAGGCCACAATTTAATTTTGAAAATTGCAATTTTCCCATAAGAAATACATGTAAGTGCATTATTGTGTAATATTACGCAATAATTTTATGCATTTTGGTGACCGTTCGTGCAGATTTATTCTAGCGGTTTACCCTAGGGCGGGGCCAACTAGAGCAGTGTTAGAAACGAGTCAGTCGCTCCCTGAGATCTGCCGCGTCAACTTTCAAACTTTTCGAGTTGGAGCCGCTTAAGGAATGTTTTTAATGAGTTTAGCACGTGTCAAAACGGCGCGGGCGTGTGCGAAGAGTAGGTTTTGACAGTGCAACCACCTCAGAAATGAATTCACACAAAAAGTGATTTTTTTTTCGAAAATTTGTTGTCCGATCACGACTTTAATTTTTTATTAGCTAATTACACCATTATCTATCATAATTCGTCGTGAAAACCGAGATTCTGGTATATTTACTGTCGCCACAATCTTTATCCTTCATTTTATCCTTTACTTTATCCTTCATAATTAGTTGTAAAAACAAAATTCTGGTATCTTTACTATTCCCACAACCTATTTTAATTTCGGTAGGCGGGGTTACAGTTGAAAAGAGCCAATAATAAAATTGCATTCTAAATTAACTTTAAAGCCGTTTTTTTTCAAAATTGTGTGAATATTCCGCTAATTTTATTTTTTTTTATATGCTATTGGGACCCTCATCTTTCATAATCCACTTCAAAAATGGTAAAAATCGCGATCCGGGTATCCTACCTGCACCCGATGAGCTGTATAAGAAAATGTACGAACTAAATATTCCAGAAAATTAATTAGACTGACGAGGAAGACACTGAATAATACCCAAAGTAAAATACGAGCAAATGGTAGAATATGTCTCAAAAATTTGAAGTAAGGGTAGGTTTGAAACAGGGAGACCTACCATCGTCAGTGTTGTTTAATATAGCTCTTGAAAAGGTACTAAACGGAAGAGGAACAATATATAAGGACAGAGACATCAGTGCCTTGCTTTTGCTGACGGCTTTACTATACCCACAAGATTAAAGGAGGAAATCATCCAAAAAACTACAAAGAGATTGGTATTGGCTGCAAGTAAAATAGGATTGGAAGTTAATGAACAGAAGTCAAAGTATACGGTATGAAAGAGCGAATCAATCCGGCCGAGTGGTATGCTGGACGTCTGGATAAGTGAAAGCGTGGTGATGAAATTTGCGGAAGTAGAAACATTTGTATACCTAGAAACCGTCATTTCAAAGAAACCTGGAAATGAAATGGAGATAAAAGCAAGATTGGGGGCAAGATCAAAAAGTGCGTACGCGATGAAATCCTTGCTGAACAGTAAAGTCTTCTTGCGATCACCGAAGTTAAAAATTTATAAAACCAAAATAAGGTCAACAGTAACGTTGGATGCGAGATATGGTCAATCAATAAACAGCAACAGTTGATGTTGACTATATGGGAGAGGAGGATATTGCAAAGAATTTACGGTGGGAAATGGGTGAAAGAATGGTGGCTAAGAAGAACAAACAAGGAAATGCAAGAACTTGATGAAGACCAGAGCATCGTGAGCGTAATAAAGACCCAAAGAGTGAAATGGGTGAACTATTAAGTGAGAATGTGTGGGAATGAGAACACAGAAAATGATATAGAAATCGGAACTGGGAGTACTAGGAGAAGAGGAAGGCCAAGGAATAAATGGAATAGCCTGGTATAGCAGGGTTTGGACGAAATTTGTGTGAGAGATTGGGAGTCGAGAGCAAAATATAGAAAGCAATGGAATCAACTGATAAAACAAGCCAAGGGCCTCCTAGGCCTATATTTTGCTATATAATAATAATAATAATAATTACTTCAAAAGAAAAAATTTTAAATGACTTTTTTTTTGTTTAAATATAGTACAAAATACCAGTACAATATAGAACAATTAGACGCGACCGAATAGGCGCGACTGAATAAGCGCAGTTGAATAGGCACGGACGAATAGGTACGGACGAATAGGCGCGGGCCATTTAGGCGCCAAGTCATTTAGGTGCGAAGACATACATATAGGCGCAATTTGTTTAGAATTGGTAAATTGATTCGATGTTTGCTTTCCTAAATTTTCAAAATTATTTTGTAGTAATCTACAGCTAATTTTGTTTTTACGGGAAAAACTCACTAATAATACCTATGTCTGTTCAATAAGAAAAAGTGAGAAAGATTATTATTACAAATTAATATTACTTGTAAATGTTTATTAACTTGTAAAATTATATATGTTAATTAAAATATTTTAACAATTACAAGTTTAGTGAAATTTGAAAATTTTCCAACTTATATTTTAGTCGATAAAGAATTTTCATTTAGGGATAATTTAACTGATGAGTTCTTGAAAAGACGCAATCCTACTTAAGCGCAAAAGGGTCTTTGAAGAGAAAACCGGCAACTTCCCCTCACTGAATTGATTCATTTTCATTGTGCGTGTAGGTCTTGTATTGGACTTTAACAGGTGCAAGTGTAAGGGCACGCTTCTTTGCTAATTTTGAGAAAATTGAATTTGAATAATTATGAATTACTGATGAACTGCATAAAAAGTAACATAAATTTGGTAAGTTGTTAATGGAATTGCATAAGATTGCAAAAACCAAAACATATGCGAAGGGTACTGGGATGGCATCCAGCTCCTGCCGATTTTTAAAAATTTTTTGATTTTTAAATTTTCCCCAGTATAATTTATGTCATCGTTCTCAGGAAAACCAAAGCGCTATAAAAAAACCCTACTCACAATCTGTAAACATTGAATGTTATACCTTTCAGCAGTGAGGCACTGGAGGGTGTTCCACACCCCTCAGACCCCCCGGTTTGTTTAGTTTATTTTTGATTAGTAATAAATTGAAGACATCAGCATAACCGATCTAGAAAAATCTCTAGAAAAACTAATTAATCCTAACTTTAACTAGTCACACTTAAGTAACTAATATTCCAATTAGCCCAAATTATAAACCAAAGTTGTCGAGACCGGGGGGTCTGGGGTGTGGAGCACCCCCCAGGAACACTCAATCTGTGATAGGTAAATTTGCAAACTTATGGTTATCAGTATTAAGCGATAATGGTGAAAGTTTTCAGCACAAGAAATATATAGCAGTGACCAAGAATTAGGGGGTTATGAATTTCCCTCAGTATAATATGTCATCGTTCTCAAGAAAACCAAAACGCTATAATAAACCCTACTCATAATCTGTAAATATTGAATGTTTTACCTTTCAGCAGTAAGGCACTGAGGGTGTTCCACACCCCCCAGACCCCTCGGTTTGTGCAGTTTATTTTTTAACCGATCTAGAAAAAATCTCTAGAAATACTAATTAATCCTAACTTTAACAAGTCACACTCGAGTAACTAATACCCCAATAAGCCAAAGTTGTGAGCCAAAAATTATAAGCCTAAAAGTGAATTTTTTCCGAAATTTGTTGTCCGATCACAAATTTATTTTTTTTAATAGTTGGACTCTTGTCCTTCATAATTCGTTGTAAAAAACGAAATTCTGGTATCTTTAGTGTTCCTACAACCAACTTTAATTTTGGTGGGCGGAGTTACAGTTCAAAAGAGCCAATGAGAAAATTTCATACAAAATTAAACTTTAAAGCCGTTTTTTAACCAAATTTGTGGACCGTCCGCAAATTTTATATTTTTTATGTGTATATGGCGTTGTTATCTTTCATAATTTACAAAAAAAATGGTCAAAATCGCAATCAGGGTTAATTAACTCTAGCGAAAAATTATTATTATTGTAATACTTCAATACTCAAAAATTATAAAGATTGTAATCAATTCCTTTCAGAACGTCAATTTTATGACTAGCAAATATAAAAACTAAAAACACAGATAATAAGAGAATGCCTATAAGAAGATTTGGCACCTAACTGAATCGCGCCTATATGTCTCGGCGCCTAAATGGGTTACGCCTAAATGGTTTTGCACATGAATGACTCCGCGCCTATATGACCCACGCCTAGTTAGTCCCACTTATTCAACCGCGCCCAATTGTCCGGTTCCGCCAAATTTATACCCCCTCTCTTATTTTAAAATTTGGCAAAAATTGTTTGTGTATTCTATATTTTGGTTTGTACCTACCTCTGTAATTAATTGTAATTAACTGAGGAGAGGGCTACATTGGTGGACCTATTTAAAAAATTTACTGGATGGTGGCAGGATTCTTAAAACATTGGAATTTCAACTTCAACTGGGGTTTTTATGGAATTTGCATGTAATGCTAAATCCTATATTTCGGAATCGCACAGATTTTTGGAAGATTAATTAAATACAATCTTGTTAATTCGTGGCAACAAAACCAATTATTTTTACACTTCAATTCAATTTTTCAGAAACCTTACACCCAAAGAAGAATTCTATCCCCTCTCTCTTATAAACTTTACCCAACTTTTTTGGCTTATTCTAATTTTTTAATTTATTAATTTCAAAATTGTAATTTTGTATCCAAAATAGTTTGAACAATTGCAAGTACTTGATTGCACGTTTTAAATTTTCATTTGTATTTCGCTAGTTTTCGAATTTTTCAGGAAAAACACAAGTGATCCGGACGCGCAATATCGATTAATAAAATTCAAAGTTTCTAAATTTAATTTAATTTAATTTAGAGCCTAATGCAAAAAGTATAGAAAAAGAAGAGGAACCTATAAAAATAAAAACAAATTTTTGATTTGGTTAACTTAATATTGGAAATGTACAGAATGTAAGGTGAAAAACTAATTTTATTTAAATTCGGGAGGTTTTTAATTTAAAAATTAATTATTTGAATAATTTGCTGGGAGCGGAAGGGGGTTTGGAGATATGCTGGATTTTTATTCTTTTAAATTTCGAATCTCGAATAGTCGAAATGATTTTTGTGCAAATTACATTTTTGGTTAAAAAGCAAAGCTAATTTCAAATTTGGAATTCAAAATATTTTAGATCGCTTTGTTTGTGACTTTTTGCTTTTCAAAATATTCTGGAAATACTTTAGAAAACTGGTAATGTCGTTAATCTTACTTATTTATTAAAATTTATGACTTACAAACCAACACAAATAATTTAAATATTTTGGATTCAAAAGTCAAAATTAGCCTAACTTCAAAATTTTTAAAACTCAATAAAATCTAACCAAATATTCCAATGAGGTGACTGGCAGTGAAAACTCGCGTAAAAACCGTAGACAAATAAAATTCGTTTAAATGTTTTTAAAAAATATAATATTTAACAATAACATATATACAAAAAATTAATTTGTAAAAGGGCATGAGAGGTTCATTATCACTACATGATTACATCACCATGGCCTCCATACATTTTTTGTGTCATTTTCACTAAATTTATTTTGTTGTTCTGCACTATTGTTATTAAAGGCATTAATAAAATAATATCACTTTTAGGATGAAGCATAATTTTAACTTTTTTATCACAGGAAGTTTCGACAGAAGATGTGTTATTTGCAATTTGCGAGCATTTTTTGTTCTCATCGTGTAATGTTCGGAGATATTTGACGGTCATTTCTAATATATCGGCTTTTTCTAATTTTGCAGTTCTTTGTCCATTTTTGGCAATCGAAGAATCTTTAATCTGATGTTGGACTCCATGATAATGCATTGTAATTCGTCCAAGCAATCGTTGATTCGTTTTCTTCTTTTTCTTTCCATCATGGGCTTTCGGATCTGCAAGTAAAATTTTAAATTAAAAATCGAATAAAAAAATAATTTTTCAAACTTTATTTTAGAAAATATTTGAAAAAGTATTATTAATATTTCCATGATGGAAATGATGATGGTGATGATTTGAAAGAGTTACTAGAGATTAATTTACCTTTCTATCTGAGGTATAAGAAGTTTTCTTTGCGTAAGTCATTTTTTGAAATAATCACAGGCACTAAAAATTCAAGTAACTCTCAATTTTAGTTGGAGAGGAAATGATGGTTTACAAATTTTCGAAATGATATTTATAGCCCCCACTTAAAAATCTACCCTCTCTTAAGAAGCGTTCGGCCTATTATTCAATTCTAAAGATGAGCCCGTTTACTACCGATTTATTAAAACAGTGTTGTCGTATTGGGGTTTTTCAGGTGAATTTGGTAAAATTTTAGATCTTTTTTGATAAATTAAAAATTAAATTTTATGCAAAATTAATTACTAACCATTTTTTATTTGTGCAAGAGTGTGATAAAAGAATTAATCGCTCTGGATTACCATAGGTACTGCAACCCAATTAGATCAGAAAATCGTGCGAATAAAAATGTAAACAAAATTATTTTTTTATTCTTCATTAATTTTGAAATATTTTGGAATTTTTCACGGTTGGTACGTCTATGGTTCGTTTCTTTACGCTCACATGAGCAATTGACGAAAAGGCCAACTCATTGATGGTATGAATGAATGGATCTTCGAGAAGTGCATGAATAGAAAAAAGGTCGGGTTCTGAACAATTAGTAAAAGATTTTTCGTCGTTTAAGCAAAGTGATATATGGTTTTGACCAGATGTTATTCTTACACCAATAGATTTCAAATCAATTTCTTTTAATATACTCAAATTGGTTTCAAATATTTTCTTGTCGGCAACTATCCAGTAAATATTTCTTTTGTAATCGATTCCATTTTTTTTTGGAAAAAATAAGTATGTCTGCACATGAACTGCATAATTAAATCTCAATTTTTAGGTTATAAAGAAACCAAATCGAAGATTTGTTCTTGGGAAACCTCCCGAGATAAAATCTGTATAAAAATCGTTAAAAGATGAACCCGAAATTAGAATACTGTCACTCTCAAAGAAGACTTAACGAACTTCTCACAAAGCACAGGAAGAAGGAGGTGCACTGTAAAACGAGAAGAAAACAAGTGAACGTTGCTCCATTTAAGCTTTTGCTTTCGATTGAATTTCTCAGGTTAAAACGGTTTTGTATTTTTTTCGCTAAAATTGTTGGGAATCATAATATAATATGTAGGTTACATCATATCAAGTGACAAGAATTTCTTGTTAGGAGTATTTAAAGTGCTGCCCAAATTTAAAATTTACTGTCATTTGATGACACCCAAAGGCGCAACGCCAGTCACACTTCGTCTCGCTTCAACTTACAAACTCATCAACTTTTTTATTTGATTTTAACCGAAGATTATTCGTGCATACTTCCATAATGGAACGAGTTTTTCTGATTTTAATAAATTTGAATGTCTTGCAATCCCAAAGAGCTAACGGAGTGTTCTGTTACATTTGCTCATTTGAATTTTATTTACTAATTGGACTGACCGGAAGAAATTCAAGCTTCTGGTCTCTGGTCAGTAATGACCATCGAGGACAAAAGTATCAAATAATATTTCCTGATGAGACTTTTTTCCTGCTATAATTGCGAATGACGTGAAAGAGCCTTCAAGTACACAATGTGTCATACATTTGGGGTTTTATAAGTTTGAAATAAAACCAAAGGTTTATTTGGTCAAAAACTATGAAACTTCAAAGTTGGTTTTTTTTGATTCAGAAATTAAAATTATTGTGCAGCTATTTATGTCACTAGTGTGGAAAATTGCAATTTTTCCGTCCTGGGTGTCAAATTTTTCTGCCAGAAAACACATTTTTTCCACGTGTATCAACAAGACTGTAAAAAAACAAATTTGGCGTAAGAAATTAAAGAATTTGGTTCACAGAAGTACAAAATTTCCGATTTTTGAGTGATTGGTATTTTTAACATTTTACTTCGCTGATGATGAGACGTTAAAATTTATTTGGCTGGTAAAAGGGCTTTGTTTAAAAAAAATTGTCCGTTTAACGTTAATTCAATAGGGGAAGCCGAGAGGGGTCGGAGGGAGATTTTCACGTTTTTAAAATTAGTCACAGCAGGTCCAAATTTCGCAGACACTGTTTTGGTGGAAAGGCCCAAATTGGAATGCGCTATTTTTGTATTTTTTTTGCTGCTGATAAGGGTTAGCACCGATTTTGATGAAATATAAATGAGGCCAAAAAATGTTTGGAATTTATCAAGATTTTCTGCAGAAAAAAGTTTGGTTTACAAAAAAAAAGCATTTGGTTACTTTTTATTGATGATAATTTTAACACAATGATTACTTTAAAAGAAATAAAAGCTACTAAAATTCAAATTTAAAATAAATTATGATAATAACTGTCAAAATTTTCTGGTTAAAAATCCAACAGCCCAGTATCTTCTTCTGTAATCTTCTTAATCTTCTGTAATAGTTTCGTCTCCAATGAAATTTATATAAAATTTTTGATCTGCCAATGGAATTAGAAGACTTTATTTTCTAGTTTTGCATCAGCAACGGGCTTTCCATCTTGCCTAAAACTATTTACACTTGGGAAAAAATTGTTCCCCATTGATGGTTGTCTTTATAGTTTTATTCCAAATTGTGGGTCTTCTTAATAAAGATACAAGGGTGGTCAAAAAAGTTTCCAACCTAACATAAAAACAAGAAATTTTTTCTTCAAATTTATTTATATTTTTCTACAGTCTCCTTGTAAGTCTATATACTTCTCCCAGCAATGCTCCCATCTCTTTAACCCGTTCAAATAGTACTCGGAGTTTTCTTTGCAAAATAATTGTTTACAACTTTAACAATAAGAAAAAGTCACTTGGGGCTAGATATGGCGAGTAAAAAGGTGGTAAAGTAGTTAAAATCGTTATTCGTAGATTTTTACCATGGCAACCGCTGAGATGCTCAAAATAAAGAGAAATGGAGAGAAATTGGAGAGGCTTATGTTCAGGAGTGGACGGGAATAGGCTGAAGAAGAAGAAGAAGAAGAACCGCTGAGATGTGAAATCGTTCATTGTCTTGGTGAAACAAAAATTCTACAAATGTGGCCGTTTTTCCGCAATTTCTGCCTTCAGCTTGTCAAGTAATGTTGCGTAGTATGCATCTGTAATGGCTTTTCCTTTTGAAGATAATCGATTAAGATAACTCCATGACTATCCCAAAAAACATTCATCACTTTCCCAGGGGAAGGAACAGATTTTACTCTTTTTGGAGCCGTTTTCCCCTCGTAATCTACTGCTTTGACGGTTTTGACTGTACTTTTGTTTCTGGAGTATAATGGTTTACCTAAATTTCATCTACAGTAATAATTAGTCGGCGCCAAAACTCCGATTTATTTTACTCCAAATATTTTTCTCCAGAGATTTTGGACCAAAGTGATCAAAAGCACCATTTGGTAAACTTGAACAATGTTATCATCAGTGGTTGCAGTTTTGGACGTCCCAAACTTTCATCATCTCTTAAATTGGCCACGTTTAAATTCATCTGCCCAAAATTTCACTGTGGTAAGTAATAGTGCAGAGTACGCATTTGTGTAGACGTACTGTCTTTCAAAACCAAATATTTAATAATAGCTCAATACTAACTTGGCTGAAATTTTGGTGAGTACCTGTCAAAGGATGCACAAACACATTCCCTAGCTTTTGTTAGCGAGTGTTGATGCCATTTTCATGTTGAGGTTGGAAACTATTCAGACAACCCCCGTACTATAGGGCTTTTATCTTATACGTTAATTTTCCGAAAGTGCAGCCAGTTAATTTTCTTGTTGCTATAACAAACATATTCTTCTATTCTTTTTATTTGTAATTTCTTTTTTAATTTTGATTGTGTTCACAAAACCTTCTTTCTCCATAAATCTAAGGGACGTTCATTAATTGCGCGAACTCAAAATGGGGGGGGGGAGTTGGCAAAATCTCATAAAATCTCATTTAAAGGAATAGGGATCATTGAAAATCTCACGTTAACTTTGTAATTCAGAGAACATTATTATGACAGATACACTGTAAAAAAATTACTGGTCTCCGGTGTGATAAAAATTATAAGGCAAATCTCACATGGGAAGGAGAGGGGAAGTTCCACCGCATCTTACCAAATCTCACCAAGGGAGAGGAGGTCCAAGTTTAAAGAAAAACACCTCACGTAATTAATGGACGTCTCCTAACAGCAATTGGATTCTTTCTTCTACAGGCATTCATAATATCCACATAGTCTTGTACAGAATAAAGCTATTATTGCACACTTGACACCTCCAAAATCACTGTCATTGGGCAAACAACTATCTCTGGAAATTAAAAAGAACAACTGGATATTTTCCAAATCTTTTGGATTTTAGGTGGAAGGGCAAAGTTAACCGTAACACGTCAAAACTCCGAAAACAAAAACACCGAAGTAAAAAATTTAGTAGAAACACAATTTCAATGTTCCGATTAATCACTCCATGAAATAGTTGTTGTTGTTGTGGCACTTTCACCAAGGTAATTTTGAACGTACTTCTTTATATAAAAACCCGCCTCCCGTAAACCACGATCAACTTTTCCTTCTATCCAAATTTTGAAAAATAATTGCTTATGTTTAGGTGCAAAAATCCAACAGTTATACAACCACACTTGTGGTTTGTAAAATGTTATATTGGTAGAAATGGTCCAATCAACTTTGATTCCTTATTGTAAAATTAATAAAAGACCCAAGAATTGGATCTCTATTGCAAAAATTAACTAGAAAAAATACACATTTTAATTGGTATCTTATACACAATAGATGTTTTTAAAATAAACTTACCATACACTCAGGTTTTCATTTCATACCATAAAATATCAAAATGCAATTTTTAAAGTGTGCAAATAATAATTTTGTTCGAAAATATCAGTTGGATCCTTATTGCATAAGAAGGTCCAAGTTTCCGCAAATCAAGAGTCTGATTCAACTCTAGACAAAATCAAAACTTTATTCGGACTGCTCCCCCTATGGAACCAATTGCAAATCATCGAGGTATAATTTATAATATAAATATAAGGTATAATATAAGTGGTTTGGATCTCACGTTAAACAGTAGGTCCCCTATGTATGTGATAAAACTTCAAACGCATTCTACAGATATAGGAGAAAATTTGCCAACGTAGTGATAGTGCATGGCTCCCAAAGAATTTTGATGAGAAAATCTAGAATCGCTAAGAAAATCTCATGTTCGGAAAGCAAAATCCCGAAATATAGTAAAGATCAATATATTATTATCGACATTTTTCAGTCGATTAAACTGTTTTTCTGTCCAGTGCGGATTGACGCAAAAATAAAACAATGAAAGTTCAAAAATAAGCTTTTGGTCACAGCAGGAAGATCTATGGAGCAATGATGTACTTGCGAAATTAAACCAAAAAATCGAAGTCTTGTGTTTTGATGCGGTAGATGAGAACAAATGAAACGCATAATTCATTGAATTGGTAAGATTTCAAATTTCAAATTTAGGCGTTCGTAAATACACTTTTTTCTATAGAAATAGCTTTACCATACGAAAGAACAGAAAAATACAAGCTCTTTAAGGTGAGGATCAATGTTGTCGGACTTGTAATAAGGCGACAATTTCATTTTGAAAATTGCAATTTTCTTATAAGAAATACATGTAAGTGTATTATTGCGTAATAAAACGCCAAATATGGAAACACTATGTTGACGGTACGTGTGCTATACCTGGGTCGACAGTGAGGAGATACCAGTCACTCCCCGAGATCCGTCGAGTCAACATCCGTACATTTTTAAGTTTGAGGTACTTGGGGATGCTTTTAGTAAGTAAAGCGTTTATCAAAACCGCTTGTAGCGCTCGGAGCGCTGCGGTGCGGAGCGCAGGGTGCGGAGGATGAATTTAATTGAACTTGTAATAAGGCCACAATTTAAGTTTAAAATTACAATTTTTTTTATAAGACATTTATGATTATTGCGAGATATTACGCTATTAGAGTTCACATTCCATCACCCCTCCTTGTGCTGTAGGTGGGTCGACAGTGACTAGCGGTGCCGAGATACCAATCGCTCCCTGAGATCCGTCAGGTCAACATCCACACTTTGCCGAGTTGCGGCGTTCTTGAGAAATATTTTTAATAAGTAAAGAGCTTGAATTAAGCGCTCGTTCCACTACGCCTGCTTCAAGCGGTTTTGACAAACGCAACAACGTCAAGACTCGGATTCACTCAAGAAGTGTATTTTTTCCGAAATTTGTTAATCAACCACAAATTTTATGTTTTTATTTTATAATTAGACCCCTATCTTTCATAATTATTCATTGTAAAAATCGAGATTCTGGTATCTTTACTGTCGCTACAACCTATTTTAATTTCGATAGGCAGGGTTACAGTTCAAAAGAGCCAATGAAAAAATTGCATTCAAAATTCATTTTCAAAGCCGTTTATTAACCAAATTTTGTGCACCGTCCGCTAATTTTATTTTTTTATGTGTTATATGGCATTGTTATCTTCCATAATTTACAAAAAAAATGGTGAAAATCGCAACCAGGGTTGACGGACTCACAGTTCTAGCTCACAGTACTAGCAGTGGCTTCGAAACTTTGCTGAGGTCTCTGTGGGTTAAATAAACAGATCAACAAATCTAAAAAAAATTGAAGAAAAAAAAGAATATTTACCTGTGATTTTAAAAAGGTGTTGTAATCACAGTGAATTTAATAAAACGTGAAATTTGCGTAATCGAAAAATAACGTAAGATTTGTAGGGTACTGGCTTATCAAAATGATTGGTTCCATTTACATGAAAACATAGAGCCAACCATCAATAAACAAAAGCTCCATATATTAATTTGAATTTAAAAATAAATAAAATTGATTGTAAAATTACAACAAAATTATATTGTTACACATTTCTCTGCTTTCAGGTTACACAAAAAGTTGTTGGTTTGTGCAGGACAAGTTTACGAGATCCTGCAAGGATCTATTGGTCGAAGGAAATTATGAGATTCCCTGAATTTCTCCGATTACTACTTTCACTTAGAACTTAATTGTAAAAAATACGCATGGTCGTAGGTTCGAGTTCTACTTACTGTCTCTTGCTTAAAACTGGTATCCAAACCGGGAATCTTGAAGAGGGGGGGGAGGAATCAAGTGCCCCATCTTAAGCTTTATTAGCTCAGGAAAATAAGATTTTCATCAAGATTGTCTTTATTTTTACATCAGAAATAGTATCTTAAAAGTGAATTACAAAATCGTGTACGCTACAAAAATAATTGAAGGTCAAAGGTCGCGAAAATCAGTTTTTCACGAATATCTCGTAAACTATTAGTTTTACGTCAGTTTAGGTTATTACAGATTTTATTTATTGCATAAAAAAAGTCTTATTCAAAATTTACGTAGGACTAATTTGTTTTATTAGGAATTATAACATATCTTGAATGGAGGGGGGTGCAAGTTATTTCGAATGACTGCTCTCTATCTTTCATTTATGTTCTACATTTTTCATAACCATGCAAGATTTGTCATTCTTCATTGCTGGTGTCGCAATTTGCATTGTTATAAAACATTCTTCCATTGATTAATAAATTTGTAAATTTTTCTTTGACAATTTAAATGTGGTTAGGGGTATATGGATACCTCTAATGGGAGGTATGAACCTCCCCATTTCTCTGGGGTCTTTAAACTATATTTTCTTGAGTTTGAGCCCAAAATGTAAATAATTAATGAAAGCAGGCAGCTCGATCGAAGGATATTAAATTTTTATATTCCCCAGTCCAGTGCCGTATTAAGATTTTTTTGAAAAGCTGCGCTCATTGTTTTCACTGTATTGGTATCCATTTTTGAGTTTTTTCAATCAAAATTGCTCAATGATTGGAATACTGTAAAATTTCAAAAATTTCTTTAAATTTACTCGTTTAAAATTTACCGCATATAAATACTCTTTGTATTTTTGACACCCACGTTAAATTTTTGGATCTTGATTGTCATATTATAATCACTCTTTCACACCTTTTGCAGTATTTACTGAAGATTACATAAAGATGATACGTATAATCTTTAAGCTTCACACCGTTTTGAAAAGATCAATTCGACTAGAAAGTATTACGCTCCCTGCAATGAATGCTTGAAAATTCTTTCGGCACAAAATTTGCACCTGACGACTTATTTTGTCGGTTTACTTTTTGATATTTATCTTGAAATATACATCTTGCAGTTTCAAAAAATAAAGATTTTAGTGCATGGGCAGCCAATTCTAATATGTGAAGATGTGTTTCGCCCTGTCCCATCCTAAAATTACAACTTTCTTCGGATTTATTAAAATAAAAAAATTATAATAAAACTCAAAATGGTGCAGAAATTTTACTATTTTTATTTAAAAATTTGCCTAAAATATTTTAAATGTGTTGTTTTGTTGTTCCGAGTATTATACATAAGATTAAATAAAAAAAAGCGGGTAAGTTCGTTTCACATTCTTAAATGTAATTCATGGTATTTTGAATACAGTCAATAATAGGCCACTTCCTGCCTGGAACAAGTAAACCATGCCGTTTCAAAATACTGACAACAATGACTGTATTTTTGCCTGAAGTTTCATTCACTAAAATCGAGTACCTAAAGCCCACCCTCTTGCACTTGCAATTCAAACTCAAAGAAAGCGCGTAAAAATGAACTTCACAATTTACTATGCTTCCTTTTCACAATGACCATCGTACTATATTTAAAAGTCAATTTTTACCTTAAGACAGGTGACAGCTGTTCAATTCATAGTCAGTATTTCGAAAACCTCATTTAAAATTTACTTGTTTAGAACAATACACATTTACAATTTTAAATTAATCCTTCGCGATGCCATTAAAACACGCGCGTCATTGCCATAACTTTGCTTTCATGGTAATCCGAATTATCCATATTGCGCAAAAATTTCTGAAAAGCCGGCGATTTGCTAACAATTCCCTTGGTGGAAGTACTCCAGCCATCGGTCTCTTCTTCTCCTTCTTCGTTAGTCGTACTCAAATCGTTACCGGGACTTTCGTCTGAATAATTATTAATTTCCAGTTTATTTCTAGGAGTTTTGGGGGCACACTTGATATAATTTAAAATACTTCCAACCTAAAAGCTGGCAAATAGAAAATGTTTATTGTCGGTGACCAACTTTACCCTTTCAAACGAATCTTCAATTGTATAATCCATCAAATGATCGGCGTTCTGTATGGTCGCGTAGCCTTCATCTCCAGAGGAATCGATTGGATCCAATAGTTTACGTCTTTCTTCCTCCATCAAATTATCATTTTCTAGTGGTAAGTTTTCGCTGTTCTGGTCCGATTCAAGCGCAGGAAGTTCGGCACTTTGAGATTTTTTCAAAGTATTATTTGGCATCTCAAAATCAGAATTTTCGGAGAAAGTCTGCTAAAAGTATAAAATTTGCTTTGATTATACAACTGTAGGAAACGGAAATGTGGTAAGCGTGTCCCAAACGGCACGTGCAAAAGTTCTCCGACACACGCTCACCGCTCGTAGTTGGAAACTTCCAGAATCCGTTACTTTTGCACGAAAACATGGCGCGAAAATATTTTGTGATACTTACGTTTGTAGTGGAATCGGATTTTATAGCAATCTCGGATTTTGGTTTTTTGGATAATTTCAAACTGTTTAAGCTTTCCTCCAATTTCATTAACCGCTTCTCAACCTTGTGTACCTCATCTTGCGTTTCATCGATATTCTCGACGCTTAATTTCTACGATAAATTTGATTAAAAAATTATTTAATTGAACCTCCGTGTAGCTCCCTTACTTTGAACATGACGCTGGCTCTAGAATCCGGGCAACTTTTTGATTTGGAATCAAACGTTTCGTGGCTACTTTCAGTTTTCGAAATGAGCGCTCCTATGCAAGTTTCTTTGCTATCGAGAATTTTAATTTTCTGCTCTAAAACTTCCTTCTCGTTCGTGGCCAATTTCAATTGCTCCTTGAGTTGGTTAATTATAATTTCAGCCTCTTCCAATTTGGCAAGTGCAATTTTTCTCGATTTCGTGTTATCTCTAAATTCCTTCGACGCGCAATGCAGCCGCTTCAGAAGAAGCTCCTTTTCGTCGATTAACTCTTCCAGCTGTTGTTTGGCAGCACGATTTTCCTTTTGGAGAATAACCAACTGTCGAGACAAATCTCGTTTTTCTCTAGCCACGTGCTCCAATCGTCTAGACAAAGCCGAGTGCTCTTTTAACGAATTAGATTGTTGAATGATCATTTCGTCGCGCAACTTTGCGCAACGCTTTTCGACCTGCTTTTCTATATGAGAAGACATGTCGCTCTATGGATTATGTTTTCAATAGCGAACTTATGTGTTGTAAAAATTTTACCTTGCCAGGTTGAGAGCTTCTATCGAGACTTATAGTGGAGTTGCTTAATAAACTAACGCAGCTTTCAATGACGTCCTTCTCTTTTTTCCCTGTTGAAATCGATCGATATATACATGGATGATTTTGAAGGAACGGGAATTTTACTACTTAAGCTTGTATTGGATTTAACACACTCTGTATTGAATAAAGTTTTGGTTTCCAATAGTTTTCGTTCACTAAAATGGAAAACGTTGAAATGATGATTGGGCTGATTTTGCAAAATAATAAAAATCAGGGTCGACCTCTTATAATGTTACACGAGAGATTTATGGTTTAATAAAAATTTTTAGTTTTTTAACCTTCTGTCAAGAAGCCATCGAGACCATCGTGAAAAATTTAAAGACACATACCACCGTAGTTTTTCTCTCAGTTTAGAGACGGCTAGGATAGCTAACTTAAGGGCAAAGCATATAATAATTGTCGAGAGAAAAGTTAAAATGTTCCATAATATAAATGTAAATCCAAACCCATAACCCTTGTCGGAGATGTACAAATTATCATAATCTTCTTTCGCCCATTTCATTGCATCTGCATCAGGAAAAATTTAGTATGTGCTATCCAAAAGTTTAGATTTTGCTTACCTTCCTCGGAATAATAAAAGGTTTTTGTTTCAGGATTGATGAAGTAATAATCGAACAAGCACAACGAAGACCATAATGAAATTCCTAAACCAATCAGTACTTTCCAATGAACATACATTTTGATAAACAAACATCTATCCCTAAAAACCCCATAAACACCCTTTAATTTTAAATGAAATTACACAAATGATGACATAAATGGATAAATTAATTATTTGTAGATTGTTTTTTTGTTTAATTTTTCCAAAAAATGGATTACTAGATGTAGCATCCAATGGAAATAAATATTTGTCAAAAGAAAAGAAAAGTAATTGGAAGTGATGGTTCTCGTTGGATGGGTGCAAAAAATGTTAGTAATATAGTGTGCAACTGCATCAAAACCCTCTTTTAGTTGTGAAGTGAAGTCAATAATAGACCAATATAAGACATTTAACATTTCAAAATGTATTTTGGCCCTTTCATATGATGAGTGACTTTAACCGTGAAATATACCTGGTTTTGACATATTGATGGTCAATTCTCTCACCTGGACTTAAGTATGCCTATGTGTGTCATGTTTGAAAATACAATAAACATATTATTAAATGTAGAATGGCTATAATAAGCAAAATTTCTTATAACTACCAAGTTTCAAAAGATAACAAATAAAGGTTCTCTTGAGCCTTTATCATAATTTTCGATTGGGGTGTCATTATTATTCAAAAACACTTGAATTGGTACATTTGTTGATTTACTATAATAAAATTTTAATGTTTTACTGACTTCACGCGTTCTTGTGGATGAATCCTTTTCATTTTTTATATCCGTTAATACCTCAGAACTTAAGAGCCTCGTCTACCCTTTAATTTACTTAATGCACGATTTTGAACTTGATAATTATTTCCAAATTATCAATTTGACATCACAGGCCAGTCACTATAATGAAATTAACCTATATTAATTCCAAAACTTGTTAAATTGTTAAATAAGACTAATTAATGATTAATCTCGTTTTGCAACCCTCTCTGAGTTCGGGAATCTGCTAAAATTAAAAAAAAATCGTTTATTTTTTTCAAAATGCAGTATCATAAAGTTTCTGTATAATTTTTGTAAACAATATTAATATTCTGGCTTTCACTTTTGGGCACTGGGAGATATTTTATTTTAATCCCCAGACCCCCGATTTTTAAATTATATTTTCTAGTTTGAGCTTTTTAAATTTGTTACTTAAATTTGAATTGTTAAATTTAGTAAAGCCGATCGTTTTAATTCACTTCTAACAAAAAACAAAAGTACTCCGAAATGGAAAGCAGAACAATGCAGAACAAAAAATTAAGTTTTGTTTAATAAACGCAACTGTTTTATTTAATAAATACGGCTGATTGGTTTAATAATATTATAACTGCTTGTTCAACATTTTAATTATTTCTAGTTTAATAAACCAATTGTTTTTTGTTGAATACCTCAATTGTTTTTGGTTCAATAATTTTATTTTCCGTGATTTAGCAATTCAACTGTTTCTTTAATAATTCAAATGATTTTTCAATATTTTTACTTTTTCAAAATTCAATTGTTTTATGCAAAATAGCTATTACTTTGTCAAAAGATGCATCTGTTTCCTTTAATAAATTTAGCTGTTTTGTTTAATAAATTCGGTTGATTGGTTTAATAATATAACTGCTTTATTCAGTATTTTAATTATTTTTAATTTAATAATTCAATTGTTTTTGAATCGAATAATTCAATTGTTTTGATTCAACAATTCAATTATCCTTGTTCAACAATTCAACTGTTTCCTTAACAGTTCAACAAATTTTCAACAATTTAAATGCTTTATGCAAAAAAATTACTACAGTCAAACCTGTTTTTATGCGATTTTTTTAAAAGTTTTTATAATATGATAAATCGTTTGTGAGCGATTTTTTGTGCGTGATATATCATAAAATGCCATCAAATGCATAGTATGAATAAAAAATGAAATATTTTTGAAAGGATTTCTGGGTAGAGTCAGAAAACCCGAACTCAAAAGTACACTTTTTCCTATAAAAATGGCTTTGTACTAAAATACAAGACTTTTAAGGTGAGGTAGGTTTCTTCAGGTCCCTTAAGCCCACAATTTAAATTTAAAGTTCAAAATTTTTCCATAAGGAATACATGCGAGTGTAAAATTATGCCAAATATGGTAAACATTCTATTACCAGTCCGCGTGCTGTAGGTGGGTCGACCGAAGATGTTTTGTTTTATATTAATAAAAGATCGATGGGGTCGACAGTGACTAGCGATGGAGAGCTACCAGTCGCTCCCTGAGATCAGTCGGGTCAACATCCACACTTGGTTGAGTTGGACCGTTCTTATGGGTTATTTTTAATGAGCAAAGCGCTTGTCAAAACGGCTTGTAGCGGCCAAAGTGAAGCGGAGCGCAGACTGCAGAAAGTCGCAACTACGACAAAAGACTCGGATTTATCCTAAAAGTTTAATTACAATAAAATACCCCATTCTAAATTGTTTTTAGCCCTTAAAAGCGCTGCTTCAATCATTATTGACATAATCATGATGCTGGCAAATCAAAAACTGCTTGATTTTAATAAGTGCTACCTATTATATACATATGACCAAGTCCCGGTGGGCGAGGGTTCGGTCTGAGACAAAACATGAACTTTAAAGCCGTTTATGTAAAAATTATTGGTCCAACCCCAAATTTTTTTTAATGTGTACAAACGATGTCTTCTTTCATAATTCACTTCAAAAATCATGAAAATCAGAATTTGGGATTGGTGACCATCCCCGGATTTCTTTTATGCGATCCCTATTCCCCGCACAAAAACAGATTTAAGCGTACTTTGTTAAAAATACGACTGTAGTGTTCAATAAATTGAGTTGATTGTTTTAATAATTCAACTGCTTTGTCCTCTTCCCCAAAAAAAATTACTGCAGTATTGTAAAGTTTCTGCATAATTTGTAAACAATTAATGTTTTGTCTTCCAATTTTGGGGCACTGGGAGATATTCCATACCTCACCAGGCTTCTGGTTTTTAAAATCATATTTTCTAGGTTGAGCTTTTTAGATTTGTTTGAGATCGCCGATGTCTACTGTCTACTGTCAAATAAGCAGATCAACAGATCTGGGCACACAGGGCGTCCCTAGCCAAAATTATAAAAAGAAGAAAAAGTAACTAAAATGTCAATTAAATCTTCAATTCACCACTGAAACCATAAATTGTATAAACCGAGGAGTCTGAGGTGTATGGAACGCCCTGCAGCGGCCCAGCTCTAGGGGGCAAATTATTAAATGCTTAAAAATTATGCAGAAATTTAATAATTCCGTTTTCTTCTTCATCATTGTTTGCTTCTTGTCAAAAGCGTCATGACTTGTAACACAATTTGGTCGAAGCCAAGATGAATTTTCTATGGCGTATATGTAATTCATGGAGTGGTTTCCCATTGCCATCTCCATTTTAGTGTGACTTTTATTTTATACTGTGGAAAAATTTACTTTACTTCAACTATTCTTAGAATCCCCCCCCCCCCAGTATACGTACATATAAGTCTAATTTACAACACCAGGCATATACTTTGTCCTCTCCGCCCTCCTCTGACTATGGAAGTGCCACCCTAGCTATTTTTTAAGCTATTTTTAAATATTTTAAAAATTACAAGTTTTATAAAATTTGAAAATTTTACAATTTACATTTTAGTTTAGAACCCGTTGCGCAGAAGGGTTTTGTTTTATCAAAATTTCATCAGCTAAACTATCCCTAAATGAATGAAAATAGATGAAAATCTATTAAATTAATTAAATTGAATAAAAATGGATGAAAATTTATTAAATTAATTTTCATTCATTTAAGCGCATGCACCTCAATCGGTGCATGCCTTTGTCCGAAACACACACACATACACACATCCGGACATCATTCCAAAAATGATCTTAAACGACTTCTATGGTCTCATAGACCATGGGAAAAATGGTAACTCAAACCTTTTTTTTTACTCGATTACAATACCTTCTTTTACTACGTAAGTGGGAAAGTAAAAATCATTAGCGAAATCACATAGTGTGAAGTACGCTTTAGTATTCGGCATAGAATTTTAAAAAATTTGGCGATTTATTATTTTTTCCGAATTTAATTTAATTAGTAATATTTATTTTGAATTAAAATTATGTCTTTTATTTTTAGAAATTATTCTTACGCAGGGCTGACGCCAGAGGCAAGCAAAGCAAGCGGGAGGTCACTCAGATAATATTAAAGAGGTCGGTAAAATTATCAATCAAATGAAATGGTGCTTTTATGTCCAAAAAGTTTGTATTTCTATTTTACCTCCCCCCCCCCCTTTTCGTAACATAAAATTGTATAAAATCGTAGTATAAAAATAAACATAATAAATAAAATATAATACAGTGAAAGCTCCCATAAGCGGACACTCACGGTTCCACTAATTTTGTCCGCTTATAGGAGGTGTCCGTTTAAAGGAGAGTACTAAGGACTAATAAGAAATATAAATAGGCATCATATGATGTACACATACCCAATATGTACAGTAGCGATCATAAGTATGGTTGCACTTAGTTTTTGTGATAACTTTTTAAATTTCAAGGAAATTTTCCTAAATTTTCAAAATTTATTCTTTAAATACCTTGGAATTATAACACATAATTAAAATTATTTGAAAATTTTATAAACAAGTAAAAATTTAAAAATCACAAAATAGGAAATATTTGCTTATGATAAAGTATTATTAAAAGCACTTAACACAAAATTTAAAGTACTTTATTAAAAATATAAAAATTAAAAACAATTAATACTTTGTTGCATAACCTTTGCGGCTATAACTGCTTTGCATCGAGAAGGCATAGAGTCAACAAGCTTACTAAACGCTCCAATGGAATCTTTTGCCATTCTCTCCTTAAAGCTTCTCATAACTAACTCCTATTTTGGTATGTCCCACTTCTAATTTGTCGCTCGAGCTCTTCCCACAAATGCTCTATAGGATTTAAGTCAGAAGACTGACTAGGCCACTCAAGTAGGCGGATATTAGCCTTCGCCATGTAACCTTTAACATGCTTTGAAGCATATTTCGGGTCATTATCTTGCTGAAACATCCAGCCGCGTGGCATTATTCTCTTCCCATGTGGTAGCATGTGATCTTTTAATATGTCAGCATACGTAAACCGATCCATAATACCATCGATTAAGTGTATAGGTCCAACACCATCACGGGAAAAGCAGCCCCACACCATGACACTTCCACCGCCGTGTTTTACAGTGGGAACCTGATACTTAACATCATATCTTTTATTTACTGGACGTCGAATATACTTAATACCATCAGAAGAAAACAAATTATATTTGCTCTCATCGCTCTAAAGAATTTTAGACCATTCTTGAACTCCCCAGTTTAAGTGATCTTTGGCAAATTTTAATCGGGCTATCCGATTCTTCTTCAAAATTATTGGTTTCTTAGAAGGACGCTTACCAAATAGTCCAGCTGACTTCAGTCGACGTTTCACTGTCGAAACACTAATATTATCTTCGCGATTCTCGTTAAAATCACGGACAATTTCGGTAGCCATTAAACGAGGATTCTTTACCGCATCACGAACGATCATTTTATCTTCCCGTCCGGTTGTTTTCGTGGTCGCCCGGTTCTTGGTCGATTGGCCACTGATCCATATTGGTTTATTTTACGGATCCAACGACCTATAGTTTGATTTGGTATACCAAATTTGCGATTTGCTGTCCTTAAAGAGTCTCCATTTTCAATGATTTCAAAATCGCATTTTTCAGATCTTCGGAATATTCTTTCGTCTTTACCATAATTCTTACTGTTGAAGCAACTACAATTTTCGAGTGTACTTTGTTAAAAAATACGACTGTAGTGTTCAATAAATTGAGTTGATTGTTTTAATAATTCAACTGCTTTGTTCAAAAATACACTTTTCCTATAAAAATTACTTCACCAAACAAAAAAGCATTAAAAACAAGGCTTTTAAGGTAAGGTAAATTTTGGTAGGTCTTTAATAAGCCCACACTTTAAATTAACTTATACATAATAAGGAAATACATGTCAGTATATTATTGCGCAATATTACGTTATAATTGTCTGCATTCTATAACCGATGCGTGCGCTGTAGGTGTGTCGACACCCACTTACTGCAATCGCTCCTGCTATCTGTAGGGTTAACATTTTCAATTTTCTGAATAGGACTGGTGGAGAAGATATTTTTAATGACTCAAGTGTTTTTCAAAACGGCTTGTAGCGGCCGTAGCGCAGCGAAGCGGAACGGATGCTGCGGAATGTAATTTTTGATTAACGCAACCACGGCTAATTTCGAAATTTTAAAGCTGTTTTTTTCCAAAATTTGTGGACCGACCGTACATTTTTTTTGAATGTATAGAGAACGATGCCCTCTTTCATAATTCACTTAAAAATTATAAAAATCCGAATTCAGATTTTATGACCGTTCCCTAAATCAATTGCATTTTATTAATTAATTCAATTGTTTCCCCTTTAACATTTCAGCAGGTTTTTCAAAAATTCTATTGCCGCGTCTTTTCTATTTCTTTACGATTTTGCCGCCAGAATTTTAATTTTATTCAGGGAAAGTCTGAAAAAGTAAAAAAGAATTAAAAACTGACCATTTCAGAATCCAGAATACTTTTAGTTATCGGAAGGGGGTAGTTATGCGGAATACCCTTTAGTTATACTCAAATTATAGCAGAAACATAAAATACAAAATAGCAGCGGAAGTTAGGAAGGGGGATTATGAAGTATATTATGTCATCTTGGCCAAAAAAATTACTGCAGTATTATAAAGTTTCGGCATAATTTGTAAACAATGAATGTTTTGTCTTTCAATTTTGGGGCACTGGGAGATATTCCATACCTCCCCAGGCTCCTGGTTTTTAAAATCATATTTTCTAGTTTGATCTTTTGCGATTTGTGACTTAAATTTGACTTGTTAAATAATTATATTTTTAATGTAGGATATTTATAATTATGTAGATCAAATTATAATAATTATATTTGAGAACTTAGAATTTTTAGTTTATAGAGTATCGGGGAGGGTGATACAGTATAAAAATAATAGGTGTGTTTTTATTGTTTGTTGTGTAAAATTTTTGAAGTTATTTAGAAACACATCTGCTATTGTTTTTTTTTATTTCTAGATATAATATCAATTTTAAAAAAGATTGGGAATTCCCACTTACTACCGCTTGCTGAAAAACTGGTTAATAAAATTTAAAAAATTACCCTCTCCCCCTGATTGTCATTTATTTTATCACATCAGTAATTAAAATCCTATGTTAATGAATTGCTAACATTAAAAATAAAAAATAAGGTTACATGCACATCTCAGTCATGCCTAGCAAGCTACTTCAGATGTAAAGCAAGTAATGCTCACGGTACTGACAGTGGTTTCGGAATATCGCCGATGCTACTCTCTAGCTAAAATTAGAAGAAGAGTAGAAGAAGAAGAAAAAGTAACTAAAATGTCAATGAAATCTTTAATTCACCACTGAATTTTATATCGTGGAAAAATCTACTTTACTTCAACTATTCTTAGAATACCACCTTCCAGCCAGTATACGTAAATATAAGTCTAATTTAAAGTGGGAGGCATGTGCCCCCCCCCCTCCTTTGATATAGATTTATATATAATATACAACGTACAACGAAATATGCTAAAATAATATTTTTTTAAGATTTAACCACAAATATATTTTTAAAGTGTAGTTCAGACTACGTTATGATTTTGTTTATGATTTTTCTAATGATTTAAACATAAGCAGTTTTTTAGTGTTCACGCTGTGATTTTATCAGAAGGAATAAGGCATAAAGTCAGACATAACAAAAATCATACGCGAACCGTATCTATTTCGATATGATTTTTGATGTAATTTTGATAATATAGGTCTATTTTACCGACTGCGATAAATTTTTACAGTTTGACAAATGAAATTTTATTGTGGGTTCCATAAATATTATAAAACATAAAAATAAAACATAAGCGAAATCATATAGTGTGAAGTACGCTTTAGTATTCGGAATAGAATTTTAAAAAATTTGGCGAATTAATTATTTTTTGCGAATTTAATTTAATTAGTAATATTTATTTTGAAATAAAATGATGTCTTTTATTTTTAGAAATTATTCTTACGCAGGACTGGCGCCAGATGCAAGCAAGCAAGCAGGCGGTCACTCAGACAATATTAAGAGGTCGGTAAAATTATCAATCAAATGAAATCGTGCTTTTATGCCCAAAAAGTTTTTATTTCTATTTTACCTCCCCCCCCCCTCTGCTCAGTAACATTAAATTGTATAAAATCGTAGTATAAAAATAAATAATATAATATTTATATTTCAAATTTGGTATTTTTATACCCAAAAGTTTTTATTTTATACACACCACGCCCGATAACATCAAATTGATTAAAAAAAACAAAATTGTAATATAAATAAACATAAAATTTGTTTTTTACATTCGGCTTGTTTGATTGCAAAAAATTTTTCGTAATTTATTTTTTTATAATATTTTTTATGCCATAAAATTTCAGTTTTACTCGTTTGGAATATTTTCCCCACATTGTAAGTTGACAATTTATATTTGCATTATCGAGTAATTGGAATGCTACCTTAAACTTTCAATTCTTTTGTAATTATTTTGAATATCTAAGAAATTGATTTAAGTAATCAATTTTGTCAACTTTCGGAAAACCTGGAAGGTTGCAAATTTAATACAATAATTTTAAAGATATTTGAAATAGTTGCAACCCTAAATGAAAATTTTTGGATTGTTCTGACTTATATTTTTTGCAACAAATCAGCTCTGACATTGTCGAATAGTTTAAAATTATGATCCTGCCAAAAAAATTATGCAAATTTGTTCCCTTTTTCGGAATTAGTTGCAAATATACTCTGTAGACGAAAATACATACTGAAACATTTCACTAAGTTTGCAAAAGTTTTGAAATCTTTTCGCAAAGTTGTAAAAAAATTGTAATTTTTTTCAGGTTTTCCACTCCGGAAAGGATTACAAATTGAAATTAATCATTAACTAGTTTTGTTTTATAATAATCTACCAAAAAATTAAGAGTTTTGGAAATAATATAGAACTTTACACTGGACTATTATGATTTTTGAAAAAAAAACCCTAGAGATAATCTTGTACGTCTGGGGAAGGGTGGTAGTGGTGCATAGTCAATAAAAATACTATAAAATAATAAATGAATATTTTATTTCACCAGACCCTAAACGAGATTATAAAATATACAGTCCTTGGAATCGGAACCCGCTAGATGAAATTTTTATTTTAATATATACCACCCACCACACTCGGGACCATGAATCTAGAGGCTCTTGATAGGGACTGATTGATCGTCTTGAAAAAGACGATGAAATTTAGGGTTGGAAAAGCTCGACTCGAACATAAAGTTAGAACACTAATTTGTCACACCTTGAAAATTTCAAATATGCTGCAAAATTTTTACTATTTTTTTTACACCAAAAGCAGAAATTCCTAAGTGATGACCTTTTTGTATTGTCTCATTTAAATGTTTTCAAAAGAAATTTTAATCAGAAAATAGGTTATTATTATGATTTTGTAGCTTATAAAATTTTATTTACCTACTTAACTTAACTTTATGTACCTACCTACCTACGTACTATAAAATATTTTATTATTATTTTTTTTTTGATAAAATAGGTTACCAGAACAGAAAGTTCATGACCAAGAACGCTTTTAGCCATAGCAGTTAAGGGTTGTTTCTATTAGTTTCCCCATCATTTAAAATTAATACTATGTCTAGAAATTTAAAAAAACAACTTATGAAAAATAGCAGGTGCTTTTCTAAATAACTTCAAAAATATTGCTTCTAAATTTCATAGCGATATCTTAACGGATTCTTGAAACGACCACGAAAAATAAAAATAATAAATGTGTTGTAAAAATATTACTGATTTAAAACATCAGTAAAACAGATGTAAAACATCAGTAGTATGTTTTTAAAATGAAATGTCAATACAGTCGTCTCTCGATAAATCGAACACCTTTAACTCCTGAATCCATGAGTTAATTCATTTGATAAATTTGCTTGCGACCGTCGTGGAAAATTTAATAAAACCAATAATACCGTTAAAGAAATATATCTACGGATACGGTGCTGTACATCAGCAAAAAATAATTTACCTAATTTCATAATAAATTGATTACTTTAATTTTTTCTCTTTCTTTAACTTTAATTTAGGACAAGTCCTGTTTTATTCGGAGACGGGTAAGGAAACTGAGCTCCGATTTTGACCATTTTTAAAGTGGATTGTGAAAGATGAGTTTGCAAAGAGAGTTTGCGGATTGTTCACAAATTTTGAAAAAACAAACGGCTTTAAAAATTTATTTTATTCGAAATGCAATTTACTCATTAGCTATTTTGAACTGTAACTCTGCCGATTAAAATTAAAATAGGTTGTGGCGACAGTAAAGATACCAGAATCTCGGTTTTTACAACAAATTATGAAAGATAAGGGTGTAATTAACAAATACAAAGATAAAATTTGTGGTTTATCAACAAATTTCGGAAAAAATTCACTTTTTGTGTGAATCCGAGTCTTGATGTAGTTGCGTTGGTCAAAACCCATTTTTCACACCTTGCGCTCCGCTCCGGGCGCTACAAGCGGTCTTTACTTACTAAAAACATTGCCCAAGACCTAGGGATACGTGCCCCCCCGCCCAAAATGTAAAAAAAATTCTTTTTGAAAGTAAAAAATTTGAATTTTGAAAATAAAATAGGTGTAGGTATTTTCAAGTTGGAAAATTTTTACAAGTGCCCCCCCCCCAAATTAAATCCTGGCTACGAGCCTGATTGTATGTACTATAAGCGGCTTTTATTAAATACACTATAAGTACAACGCTAAGTACTATCTCTGGTAAGCTACCACCGGTGAAATTTATATATCAACCTTCGGCTACTTAGCAAAAAAATGATTAAAAACTGACCATCGGTGGAACTTACATCTGTCTCAAATTATTAGGGGTCAAATTATCGGCTACGATTCTGATTGGTTATAAAAACATACAGAGTTTATCGAAATATCGTTTCCTAACTCTAACCTAAACTCAGCCAGTATATTTCTATTTTAAGTTTGATCTTACTTTTCGTGTTTGCTTTTTTAAAGAAAAAACGTTTTCTAACTTTAACCTAAGCTCGTTCAATGAATCTCTATTTTATCCAACATTCTTTTTACTTTCTTTGCATTCGCGTCGAACAGGAACTGCGTTAAATCGGGATTGCAGTTTTTACAAGTTTTGGCTGATTCCCAACCAGCCAAAATAAATCCTTCCAACATGAATCGAGTTGCACATCAATCGAGTTCCATTGTATTCATTCACACTGTATTCACTTCAACTTCACCTAATTATGTATTTCGAAAATATTTCTATTGAAAGTCATTTCCATTGATTTTGATATTTTCGTGCCCGGAAAAATGCGCTCTATACAAATTCGCAAAACAAATATATTGCAAAAAAGAAATAGGTACCAATTACATCGGAAAAATTTTATTTTATAAAATAAGGTTGACATGTCCGAGCATTTTCTGCAAAAATTTTTCAAAAATGTTTTTAATTTATTTTAAACTTCATGAACTTACTATGTGCCAATGGAAAACAAAAGTTCCAAAAAAATCAACTTCTCAGTCGAGGACCAAGGGGTCAATCGCTAGAGGAAATCGTGTACAATTAACTTCACACTTCACGTACTTCATCATAATTCTCCATACTTCTTTGTCTTTCATATAATTCAGCAGTAATTCATCGATACTTTCAATATCAGAGAGACTTTCAATTTCTGAGACTTACAGAAATACCCAAATTTGAGCACTGAAGGGTGTTCCACACCCCAGACCCCGGATTGAGTAGATTTTTTTTATCAGAAGTAAACTAAAGATCTCCCGTTGCAGAGGCACTAGAGGGTGTTTCCTCCCCAGCCCCCGGATCAAGTAATTTATTTTTATCAGAAGTAAACTGAACTCTCCTGTTGCAGAGATCTACCTCCCAGGAGTACGGAATTTATAATTAGGTAGTTTATAATTAATTGTCAGATTACGAATTAAACAAATTTACTTCGCCATAGCTAATTTTAATAAACTTGAGATATGCTTAAATATTTAATTCACTTTTAATAAAAATAAATTATTTAAACTGGGGGTCTGGGGTGTGGAACACCCTCCAGTGCTTCTGCAACGGGAGATCTTCAGTTTACTTCTGATAAGAAGTAAACTACTCGGTCTGGGGTTCTGCATGTTCTGCAATGTTCTTCATTCCAAAATTTGTGCACTGGAAGGTGTTCTACACCCCTTCCCAGTACTTCATGTACTTCATTAGATGTGTACAAAAAACTTCACCAGCGGTTAACCCCTCGTCGAGGACTGTTCTCCTGAGTAGCGAAATGCGCAAAAAATGTACTTTTTGTAAATATAATATTGCAATAAGAAAAAAAAGTGTAGTTTTCGAATTTTGAAAAAGAAATATAAGTACCCCCCCCCCCGGTGGGGAACTTCACTGGCTTCGGTTGCTAAAATTTCAGGTTGATACCCGTGGTAAAGGCAACTTTGTTTATCGATGTGACTAATACTAAAATATAATATTTTTAAGTAATTAATAATTATGACGTTTGTTTTGTATTAATTGTTATCGTTTAACTTGGATACCTAATTTCTATATCTAACCAAGGCCATTACCATAATAGTTATTGTTTGAAAACCCATCATTTGGTAAATATTTTGATTTAATTATTTCATATTGTCATTAGAATTTTTTATACTTTTTTTTATTTATAAAATGTAGTCCGTCTCCCCCACAGCGTCACTAGGAGACTACTGCCCTTGACTCGATTTTACCAAGAGTCACCAAAGAGTCTATATACTCTTTGGTTTTACTAACCGCTGATCTTCTGAACGACTCAGTATATAAAATATTGTGTAACCGGATATTGCAAAAATTACATAACGATTAACTACAAAAAATTAATCTTACATAATGACAGTAAAATTAATAAATAGTCATGTGAGAATTAAATCATAAATAATTATTATTTTATTCTTCACGAGAAGATCCGACGTTTCTGAAAGTATGCAACCAAATTAACGTATAGCGTATACACAGAGGTATTCAACAGTTTTGACAATAAAAAGTGAAATTAATTCGTATTTCAAACAGAAAAAATATGAGAAACAAAATCGCAACGAACCCTTATGGAGGGTGGGAAGACTTTTATCTTAATTTTTTTTTAACGACAAAAATAAAATATTAAAGTGACAGTAGCAAATTATATACAAAAAATAATCAGTTTCCAGCTTTTAAATTTAAAACTTACAGCAATTAAATTAGAAAAAGATTCCAAAAATACCATTCCATTTTTGGCGCTAGTTATTTTGAACATCACTGGAACTGTGTTGCCGAGTATAGCCGAGTAGTGATTCGTTGTGTTTATATATTATCAGGTATCAAATGGTAATCTTTCCTTTCAGTAGCGTGTTGGTTACCTATGTTGTTGTTGTTCGGAATGTGTAAAATTAAAAAGATTGTGTAATAAAAACCACATGTTGTTGTACGGTTATACAATTTGCTAAAATAAGTTTTATTGAATGGGTTTACGCTCTCTGGAATTAGTTCAAGGTAATTTTCCTATTGTGCAGTTTAATCAATGAATTATTTTTATAATCCTATTTATTGTAAATATTTTGCAGTCGAGATTGCAAAAAGATAATTAATTAATTCTTGGGCTTGAATTTGGTCAAGGTAATCAAGAAAAGTAAAACGAATTTGCAGGATTTAGTTCCACTTGGTGAAGTTGCGAATTAAATAGTTGTGTAATTCAAGTGAAATGAAAAGCGAATCACAGTCAAGGTACCTATGGGTATTACCCTAAAATTTGGTATTTTGCAAAAAAATTATGTAAGGAGCGCGGATTTATAATACTAAATTATGTAAATAAATTCTCATCTGCTGTCTCATTTCTAAGTTCATCTTATATGTGTATGGGGAAGATTAGATTTAATTATATTAGAAAATCTGAATGAGTGCTCAAAACTTCATCGAGGGGGCATTTTTAAAATAATTTGAAGGAATTGATACTTGGTTGAATACAATGGATTGGCTTGCCCCTGGTGCATGTTCACCTATTTCGAATTTTGAATTCAAAATAGTCAAAATCGATTGCGATCCTGTTTGTTTTGAGTTATAAAAAAATATTTGGGGAGGGGATGGAGACATGCTACCCTCTCTTCCATTTCAATTTTTGAATCGACAATGGTCCGTGATTTGTTTATGCGTGATTGTGCATCTTTTATTTTGGTTTTTACCTTGTTCGTTTTTGAGTAATTTAAAAAACTTTAGGAAGGGGGGGGGAGCTGTTATCATTTTGCTCTTCGTATATTATTTAATCTAAAATAGTTCGGATCGTTTATTCTTCTTCGTTTGTACAAGTTAATAATTATTCTTTTTAAATTTCTAATTTTAAAGCGAAAAGGTGATTTCTTGCTAGGAGATAATGCTTCATCCCCTGACTACAGGCCAAGCAATTAAAAAACCTACCACTGCGCTGACGCAATTTACATGCGTCCGGCTAAATTTTCACTTTGAATTCAAAATAGTATAGAACGTTTGTCTTTCAAAGTAATGCCGCATTAACGAGATAAATTTGAAGTGATAAAGGCAGGTTTTTATTAACTGGGGGATGCATATAAACTGTGCCAGTGGTAGGTTTTTTAAGTGCCTATCAGTCACTATTCTCGAATTCAAAAGTACACTTTTTTCCTATAGAAATAGCTTCACCAAACGAAAGAGGATATTGATACAAGACTCTTAAGGTGAGGTAGCATTTGATAGGTTCTATGTTAAGCCCACAATTCAATTTTGAAGTTTACGAGTTTGCCGCAAGAAACACATGTAAGAGAATTAAATTAAGAACAAGGATCTAAAATTTTGAGTTTTTTCGCGCTCAAAGATATTTTTAATAAGTTGAATGTCTTTGGCTCCGAAATATTTTTAATGAGTTTTACTAGTTATTCCTATTCGCTGACTTGAGCCGGAAAATTTTGAATACTATTGGGCTAAGGGATGTTTTTAAATTGTTGCGAAGCAGTAGGCTTCGCCAAACAATAAAATAATATTATACACATTATAATACTTATTTAAAATTACTTTCAGCTCTAAAAACTAAGCGGCGGAGTTATAGTTTCAAAGGAGGCAATGAGAAAATTGCATTCCGAATTGATTTTAAAGCCTTTTTTTCAAAATTTGTCGACCGACCGCAAATTTGATTTTTAACTACAGTACCGTGCAATCGAATTAGGGCCACCCATTAAAAATTGATTTTTTTAAATTTACCTATAAATTAATGCAAGAATACAACTATATTTCGAACAAATCTTTATTTCTATTATTTTAACACCTTTTGATTAATATTTCGTGGTACCACCCTAGCTTTAATTACTGCAGCCACCCTTTTCGGCATACTCCTAATACAAGCTTAAGCTACTTTTTTTAAATGCTCATCTGTTTTCCATACTAAGCAAATATTTTCTTTTAAAGTTGCTATTGTGGAGTTGTTTGGTTTGTAAACTAACAACTTTAATGTTTCCAAACATTTTCTATGGGATTTTGGTCGGAAAATTACTTGCCCAAGGCAACACATTGATATCCAACCGTTTGAATGTGTCCATGATTGTTTTAGCCTTATGACAGGGTGCTCCATCCTGCATGACAGTGTAGATTTTACGGCAACTACCTAAAGTACCCATATAAGGTACCAAAACCGTTTCAACCACTTCTTTATACTAAATTTGGTTCATGGTTTTGGTAACAAAATAAAGTGGTCCAAGTGCTTCAGCAGTAATGGCCGACCAAATCATCACTGCCCGTGGGTCCTTTATTTTTTTTACAATGCAACACTCTTTTAAACGTTCAGATGATCTTCTCTTCACATATTGCACTCTTTTCAGTTACACACCCAAGCCGTGTCTCGTCGCTGAAGATAACCTATAAAAAATATTAATTTATAGTAATTAATTAATTATGAATAATTATAAATTTTATGGGTAAATACCTTTGACCAATCTGCTCCAGTAAAATTGTTGTGCTCTCTGGTCCATTTAAGTCAAGTACTCTTCGTTTTGAAGTCAATTTTGGCTTCTTCGCTGGTCGTCGACTTTTTATTCCAGCTTCGGAGATTCGCGATTTAAGCACACGTTCAGAAACTGAAATTTCATCTTGGTGTAGGACTCGATTAATTTTTTTCACAGTCCATTTTTGATTTTCTAATGTCCTTCGAACTATTAACCGATCTTCTGGGGTGGTAGTTTTTATTCTACCCCTACAATTTGATCGCCTGGTTGACGTTGTAGGAATATTTTCCTTAATTGATTTTGCAATCCGACTGACCGATTGATGCAAAATTCGTTCCATTTTGGCAATTTCTCGATTTCTGTGATTTTCAGATCTCAAAAGACCCTCAATCTTAACTTTTTTATCCTATTTAAGGTCCTTATTTTTACCCATTACGTAAAATTAATTTTTAAAACTTGAAATTTTAAATTAACACGTGGTTGAATAAAAATATTACTCAAAGTCAAAATACACAAAAATCAACTTCTTCACAACACTTGTAGGGTAGATTGGACATATGTAAGTTCCACCGATGGTCAAATTTTAATCCTCTTAGTGGAAAACCTACCGAGGGTCGACATAAATTCCACCGGTGGTACAAAATGTAGCTGGGCAAAACATGTAAGTTCCACCGGTGGTAGCTTACCAGTACTCAAAGTACTTACATTGGATTATAATCAGATAAAAAGACAAGTCTGTAATAAAAATTATAGGAATGTAATTAAAATTGTTCTGCTTTTAGATGTTAATTTTAGATTTTAGGGTGGATTCGCAATTATGGTGGTTTGCGCCAAGCAAAACTGATTACAGGACCCCTCCCTATTAAATGGTGCCGCTATAGTATGCGGTCTACGAGGGTTAACCGCTGGTAAAGTTTTTGTATACATCTAATGAAGTACATGAAGTACTGGGAGGAGGTGTAGAACACCTTCCAATGCACAAATTTTGGAATGAAGAACATTGCAGAACATGCAGAACCCCAGACCGAGTAGTTTACTTTTATCAGAAGTAAACTGAAGATCTCCATTGCAGATGCACTGGAGGGTGTTCCACACCCCAGACCCCCGGTTTATATAATTTATTTTTATTAAAAGTGAATTAAATATTTAAGCATACCTCAAGTTTATTAAAATTAGCTATAGCCAAGTAAATGTGTTTAATTCGTAATCTGACAATTAATTATAAATTCCGTACTCCTGGGAGGTAGATCTCTGCAACAGGAGAGTTCAGTTTACTTCTGATAAAAAATAAACTACTTGATCCGGGGGAGGGGGGGAGTGAAACACCCTCTAGTGCCTCTGCAACGAGAGATCTTTAGTTTACTTCTGATAAAAATAATCTATTCAATCCGGGGGGTCTGGGGGGTGTGGAACACCCTCCAGTGCTCAAATTTTGGTATTTCTGTAAGTCTCTTCTGTAAGAAGTATGGAGAATTATGATGAAGTACGTGAAGTGTGAAGTTAATTGTACACGATTTCCTCTAGCGGTTGACCCCTTGGCGGTCTACTTACAAGTTTCTGCTATAGTGCGGTTTACAACTTAATATTTATTTGATATTCCACCGACACACAGATCCACCTTCTTGCGCACATTTCACCCATTTGCATCAACTCTAAAAAACTATAAAAACCAAACTCTAACCTACAGCCCGATCCACCTTCTCGCGCAGATTTCACCTATTCGCATCAAACCTCCCCGATAAAATTATCCTAAGATTATTGAAAATATTGTAAATATAACACACATATATTTAATTAGAGAGTGCCCACCCACCATAAAATTCTTCATTCTTCAACAATTTCAGAGAAACGGTTGGAGATACTTTTTACTAAATCAAATCTAGTAATTGTTTTGGAAGAATATGATTGAAGTAAATACTCCAACCGTTTACTTTTCTGCACAGTATGACTATTGCCATGTTTTGTAACGTGAATACTGTTGAGTTTGATATAAGTTTCTGTTTGTACTTCTTTTAATTTTTCTAAAAAAGTATATATTGGGGGGTGGGCAGTATAAAACTGTGATTAAAAATGTTGTGAAAAGATTCACACGCGTTAGTAGTAAATAGTAGTTATCTACTATTTGTAGATAATATTATATACCAACATAAAAATAAATTCAGCTTAATTAAAAATACGTACTTAACTCTTATCCCCTTGACCCCACAACTTTAGTTGACCATCGGTGGAACTTACATGTCAGAAAAAGGGGACCAAAAACTGATCGGTGGAACTTACATGTCAGATTAAAAGGATTTGACCCACCGGTGGAACTTACAATCGCCCGGTAGATTTAACCAAAATACAGCACAGTTATAGTCGCCAGTCCCTTAAACAATGACCAACAACGAACAAAACTACCCGACGTTAAATACCCATATACCTGGAGTTTTGATATTTAAGCTGTATTATAACTGTTAGGATGAAATTTGATACCTGCTTTTAAAAGTGAGTTTTAATTGTTTTTGAATAGTTATTACTTAGTAGAAATTCAAAATTTATCAAATATAACAAATTGCATTAAAAACTAAAAATTGTGAGTGGCCCTAATTCGATTGCACGCTACTGTATGTACGTTGGATTAGTATCTTTCATAATTACCTTTAAAAATGACAGTTTCCGTTTTTACTTTTCTGTTTAGTAAAAGAAAGTATTTTTTACTTGTTTTTGGTGGGTTGCTTAAGGAAAACATGTACATTGCGCCAGCGGGTGGTGTGGGCAGCTTAAGTTAAGTTTAGATGAAATCCTAAAGATCAGAACATAATAACAGTAAATATAGAAAAATAATTAAATTGCGATATTAGAAAGTGCGTTTACTAAATTAATTAAATTAAAAATATTTTATTAAAAAAAATTTTAAAGATTAAAAACTGTGGTTCGGGAACCCCCGAGAAGGTTCCAGTGCTGAATTAGAGGATCCATAACGGCATAATTAATTATTTTCTTTAAAGTTTTTTAGTAATCTAAATAAGTATTAATCAAGATCTTGCTTTTAATTATTAAGTTCAGCGATCTGCGCCGGCACGATATATTTTGAGGGGGGGGGTTGTGGTAAAAGAAAGGTTAAGAAGCGCTGGTTTAGGCTGTTTTGGATCTAGAAATTAAATATCTGAAAATTCAATATTCGCTTCACGTTTGCATGGCAGGAATCTCGTTAATCCTTATGCGCGTCAATATAACCTGTGGTTTGCTAAAAAATCTCGAAAGGTGAAAAGGTAGAAACGAATATTAACGATGGACAAATATGCATACGATCTAGATTAAATTGGGTTATTAATTACTTGGCTAATTACTGAATTTTTCTGAATATTTTAAAAATTAAGGGCTGATTTTACAATTGCGTTGTCAACTATTAGTTGTCACCTTTAGGAATCGTCAAAACATTTACTTATTGTTGTAAGACAGATTGTAAATATTCTGGGTAAATAAAAATAACTATTAGTTAAAGCTTGCACAAACATGTACATAGGAAAAACAAACTATTTGAATTATTTTAGATTCAAAATTCAAATTTCAAAATTAGCACGTCAAATTTAATATTTAAATTACTCGAAAACAGAAAAGTACAAACAAAAATAAAAGATGCACAAACAATTTTTGATTTGAAATAGGGGAGTGGGCTAGCTAATTTTCTAAATAACTCAAAAAAAAATCCCAATAAAAGGTGGCACAATGCCGGCGACGCGCGGCAGTAAAAGTATTGCTCCCACAAAAAAGTGAGAAAAAGTCGAATTTTTATTTTTAGTATTACCTATTTATTGTTTTTAATTGTACATGTTTATTAACTTGTGAAATTATATGTTGAATAAAACATTTTAAAAATTACAAGATTAATGAAATTTGAAAATTTTCCAACTTACATTTTAGTCTAGGACCCCGTTGCGCATAAGTGGTTTTGTCTATTCAAGAATTCATCAGCTAAACTATCATTTTAATAGATTTTTATCCATTTTCATTCAAGACGAAACCACTTATTCGCAACGGGGTCCTAGACTAAAATGTAAGTTGGAAAATTTTTAAATTTCATTAAACTTGTAATTTTTAAAATATTTTAGTTTTTATTATTTTTATTATTGGAGTCAAGCCATTGTATTATTTCTAAATAACAATATTTACCTATACAATTTATTAAATTTTCCATCTTAAATATTTTATAAAGAAAAAATATTGATATAAGAAAAAATCGCCCTCGGGCGAATCCATCTTCGGGAACCTTTATGGGGAAAAAGTTCGGTAATGCCCTTATAACTTTGGAATTTATAAATCTCACCCCCTTCTTCATTTTCAATTTATTCAAAAGTTTAAATCGGCCGATGGGTATTTTGAATTATTTAAAAAAGTTTTTATTAATTATATATCGCGTGATTCACAAAATATTTCGAGTAAAAAATTACTTTTAAAGGTACGTGTTATTTTTCCCCTTCGGTAAATCAGGTATTATTATTTTTTGTATCTATATTTCTTTTTATTTAAAAATATTAAAGGTATCTCCACATCCGGCATGAAAAACTAACCTTTTCCAGTATGTCATGGTCAGTCTAATTACTTAAGATTGAATTAACAATTTATAAATATTACTACGGAGACGGCCATAGCCTGGCAATTGTAACATAAACAACAAATATTGTATAAAAACAAGTGAATTTTTATTCTAAATATTTGCTGTATCGTGCGAAATTGTAAAAAAATTGATTCAATAATTTTTGTAGATTTAACTCTTAAAATTTCTTTTTAAAGATTTATTAAAAATTCAAAGGATATATATAATATAATATGTATGGACTTTTTTTCGGTAAATCCATTTAAAACAGTTTTCTCCTTTCCCAACCAAACGGTATTTCGGGAGAAAAATGTTAAACCACGGCGTGGGCTCTCTTGTTTAAAAAAATACGTTTACTCCTTGCCCTAGCAATGGCTTAGCTCCGACGGTATGAGAGGTCGTGAATCCATACAGGTAACCTATAAGGACGCACAAATAAAACAAAGAACTAATAGTCTAAATTTTTTCTCTCCAAAATAGAGGAAAGCGGAAGGCGTTTGTAATCATCAGAATATGAGACATACAAACGTACAACAAAGCAAGTGAAAGTAAACTCAGGTTGAGGATCTGAAGTTCACATGTTCAAACAACAATCGTCGCTTTCCATTGAAGATGGAAGCTGCTCAAAATCCAAAAATACAGTTTGGTTTCCCTGAAGGGTAAAAACAAACAATAAAAGTGATCTACCCTGTAACAATGAAATTCTACGTCTATATAACTATACAGTCGACATCAAAATTAAATGGCCAAAAGCCTACAGGATTTCATCAATAAATAACAAACATTGCACATCTTTAAAGCTTTAAAACTCACCCAGCTCCGCACAAGAGAATCGTATTCATCTCGTCAAAAATATCCTTTATCATTGGGAATCCTTCTAACTTCGGTATATTCCTGGTTCAATGTCAACGAGCTCCGGCTTTACTTATGTGTAGAATTCTAAAACTACAGAACGCACAAAAATCTCATTAAACACACCAGAAATACCTGTAACCGGTCTGACGGCAAATATTCGTGAAATCAGAGCAAATCATTATCTCAGGCAGCATCAAAACAATCAAAACATCAAAACACACAACGAACTTCCGGAAAACAAAAAAACTACTTCCGGGTTTTAACAAAGCGGCAGCACTACCATGGAGTTCAGCAACAAAAGAGAAACTGGAAGTACACATTGCCATCGCCGAGACAGTATTAAGGGATCAAAATAAAATCCGTCAATTTGACGATGCACCCTTGACATCTTATATGTCGACCTCTACCAATGCCGCCTTTTGCAATCAAATCACGCCACTCCACATGTGGTGTCAAATCAAAACTCGTTGGTATCAAAAATAAAATTTCCTTATCAACTAATCGCAATACCACGCGCCAATATGGTAACCAACAAGCGTTCAAAAACAATTCCAATAAAACAGATCCATAAAAAAATATACGTCCAAAATAAGATCCATCGATTTCAATTATCAATCAAAAAAATAGATTAACAAAAACAACACAAGACAAATTCGTGCAAACGTAGATGTTCCAATACTAATTCACGGGTACAAAAAGAGGTAACAGTTTGAATTGTCGGAATCGAAAATACATTTTTTCCTGTAGAAATGGCTTTACCAAACGAAAGAACAGAAAAATACAAGCTCTTTAAGGTGAGGATGAAATATGTCGGACTTGTAAGAAGGCCCCAATTTCATTTTGAAAATTGCAATTTTCCTATAAGAAAGTAGTATAAGTAAGTGTATTATAGCGTAATAAAACACCAAGAGTCGGATTCACATAAAAAGTGATTTTTTTCCTAAATTTGTTGTCTGATCACAAATTTAAATTTTTTATTGGCTAATTACACCACTATCTTTCATAATTCGTTGTAAAAACCGAGATTCTGGTATATTTACTGTCGCCACAACCTATTTTAATTTTGGTGGGCGGGGTTACAGTTTAAAAGAGCCAATGAGATAATTGATTGCATTTCAAATTAATTTTAAAAGCCGGTTTTTCTTTTTTTTTATTTTTTTTATGCTAATTAAACCCTCATTTTTCATAAACCACTTCAAAAATGGTAAAAATCGCGATCCGGGAATTCGAACCGTTACCCAAAAAGATAGTCCTCGGAAAATCGCCATGTGAATTTTTATGGCGAAGGTAAAATTAATTTATAAACCGGCTTGCACGAGTGTAACGTAGAAAAAGAAATCTAATCGTACTTCTTGCGATACGTAAATAATAATTTAAAATACGAAATTCTAATGTGCGTTCGTTCCAGCACATAGGACAAAAATACGAATCCTAGTTACGAAATTTAACAAAATTCCTTAACATATTAGCGTATTTTAGTTTAAGAAATACTTCTTTGGAGGTAGAAACGTTTTTATGGATTTCCATCCTCTACATCTAATGCATTTTCATTTGCTCTATTCAAATTCGTAACGAAAATAAGGGTTACCATTTAAAAAAATGTAAGATGACGTCACAGTCCAAAATGGTCAAAACGGTGGCAGAAAATAGTAAAATTCAAAACATAAGGTTGACGTATCTGAGGATTTTCTGAGAAAATTTAAAACCTTTTATCGAATTTATTCCAAACTTGACGAGCTCACTGTATATAAATATAATAAATTATTATGTATCTTTGAAAAGATTGTTTGAGAGTGCCAACTATGGTTTCCATTCAAGGAATTTGATACTTGTAATGGAACTGTTTATTTTCTCTTGATTAATTTTGACAAAGTTTACTCACAAATAATGAAGTTGCGGTTTGATAACAAAATAACCGCAAAAAATAAGGAAATTCCATATTTATGTATATACAATAAAATTTATTTTAGATCCAATAATTAAAACTAAGTTTGAAAAATTCTTATGTTCCAATATAAAGTCAAAAGCTTCTGTAGCGCTGCTGCTTCTAAAGACAAGCCCATGTCGCCCATGGGTATATACAAATAAAAATAGAGAAGGATCGTACATCCTGATGCAGATAGGTGCTATCAAAAGAACAATTTTAATTAAAAATATAAATAAAATTATTTTTAAATAGATATCAGCGCCAAAATTTGAATTTGGAGAAATTAGAAAATTAATTAAAACAAAAATTTTAAAATAATTTTGGAAATTTTTATAAATGCAAAAAAAGATAAACATAGTCGACCTGAATTATAAATTGAAAAGAAAATGTAGTTGAGGTGATAGGCCAATGAAAATCTAACAAGTAGACACCTTTTTCACACCACACCACCAACGTAAATATTCAAAAAAGCAGAGTCGCACTCAGCAACATCGTCGAATGAAAAAATTTAGCAAACAAATTCAATTCCACTTTATGAATAAGAACGAAACCTTAGGTCATCCAGTAAGTTGTAGAAATTATAATTTTTGCTATATTTTCTTCATTCGACAATGTTGCTGAGTGCGACTCTTTTGAATGTTCGTTGGTGTGTTGTGAAAAATGTCTACTTGTTAGATTTTCATTGGCCTATCAACTCAACTATATTTTCTTTACATTTATTTTAAATGTTTACCGGATATCCAAAAAAGTTTTATCGGTACATACTTGTGGTTAACTGGTTACCACTGAATATGGGGTTATTCCCTGTCATATCCAACTCGTACATATAATTTACACGATAACTTTCAATTTTACTAATATTTTTAAATATTGGTATTTATTGTTAGAATTTTCATAATTTGTGCCAATTTATATCTCCATTCATTATCGAGTTATGAATTTTTGAAATAAAGGGCATTTAAAATTTCAAATGTTCCTACCTCAGTGAAGAAAAATTGGATGTGACCATGCCCATGACTTTATCATATTTTTACTAAACATTTAAAAGAAAAATAATTTTTAATAGTAAAAAGAAGAACCAAAATCTAATCTTCTTCTTCGTGTTTCTTTGATCTTTTTTTCGTTTTGAAACATGCAATTGATGAACATTGATTTGAAAAAGTTTCCAAATATTATTTGATTAATTTTTCTATAAAATGGCGTTTCCAAACATGTATGTTAATAAATCAAAATTTGGGCCGTGGCACCAATACCAATGGTTGTATGGGATTTAGATCAATTTATTTTGAAGCACTATTTTCTTGTTTTATTGCAAAATAAATTGGTATAAAAAATAACCTTATGCAAAATTATATTTGCATAATTGTATTCACATCATTATCCATTCATACCTCAATGCCGCGTCCGGACATATTCAATATCATTTTTCTTCCTCGTTTTATGGCCATTCGAAATTTTAAACGTCGATTTTTTCAAAATTTTTAACTCGAAAATGAATGGCGATAAAAATGGTTTTCTTCTCCCCTTCCTCTTTCTCTGGAGCATTAAGCTTCACAGTTGCTTCTGTTTTTTGTAAGTCTATTTTTGTTGTTACGCAAGCACAGGGGGACTGCCGTTCATACGTGCCCTCCCAATGTCGGAGACAGTTGGACTACCACCAAATCTTGGTATTAGCATTTGATTATGCTAACTACCAGACCATGACTGTAGTTTCTCTAAATTCTAAAATCACCAATGCTAAATTTTTCGATAGGCGTATCAATTAGGTACATAACATGTTTCGATAAACAATAACTTATACATTCGATTGTTTTGAATACCAACTTATTGAATTATGATTTGGCGCATCACAATAAAATTAAATAGTATATGAATTAATTACTGCTGGTGCGTCATTGATTAATTGTCAAGTTCACCTCTTGCTTTTGAGTAATATTACGTCTTAATAATTATAATATCGAACGATCGTGAAATCTAAAACTGATACAACTAAAAAAGAAAGTTGTTATTTTCAATGTTATTTCACTTTCAAATACAGTTAAGATACTTTAGCGTAACATGATTTTTAGGTCAACATTTCGTTATAATTATATTTAAAGTTATTAACAACAATGAGAAGATTTAAAAATTAAAAACTTCATTATTATTTCAAAAATTTCCTAACGAAAATTATGATTTTGCATGCGACCCATTCATTAGCTTTTCGGTGACTACCAAATAACTTTGTGAACGGATACGGTGGGAATATAAAAATTTTACAAAGCAGCATTAGTGAATGTAAATGGGAAATATAATTTAAAAGTCTTGGCACATAAGTATTTTTCAAATGCATATTTGATTCGACTACTTTGGGGTGGAATATTTCTTTTTCCAATTATAGCTGACTAATTGACCACGTCATGCCACAATGCTAATTTGAGTCATTTCAATTTTTGTTCGATTCGTCGAGTTAGCTCAATTAACAAACTTAATTTTTAATTAACTCACCCCACGAGTCTATTTTTTGAAACTACTGCAGCGGTATTTTCCATCCGCTTGGTTCGGTAGGTTTTTTGTACACATCTCATGAAGTACATGAAATCTGATGTGAAGTACATAAAGTAATGGTAAAATACATAAAGTACGTGTAAAGTACTAGGTAAAATAGGATTCAAGACAAATCAAATTAAAAAATGGCTACACGACAAAAAAGAAATTCAAGACAATCGATTACAAGAAGTGTTTTAAATAAAACATTTTTTAAATCTTTATTTTTTCGGAAAATTCTAAAAAGAAACAGCATTAATCACAGCACCAATTAATAAACATCAATCCCCTTCCATTGTGAATTTTTAATACAACAAAGTCTAAATCTATTATTTATTCTTTATTTTGGGTTGGACCTTTTTTGCTTTTGAATTATTTAAAAAACCAGCTGGGGTAGGGAGACCTGTTAGCTCCCCCTCCCAATTTTGAAAATAATCTTAATATTCGTTGGTGCTTGATTGTACATAATTTATTTTTGCTTTATCCTTTTACCCCCGCCGCTAAGAATATCTCATAATTTTTTTAAAAAACTAAAACGGTAGCTGAGAGTTTCTACTAAATTTTCAAACTTTTAATATGTTTGCCTGCATTGTAATATTTGGGTACTGAAGGGTGTTTCACACCGCCGGATTGAGTAATTTATTTTTTATCAGAAGTAAACTGAAGATCTCCCGTTGCAAAGGCACTGGAGGGTGTTCCACACCCCAGACCCCCGGATTAATTAATTTATTTTTATCAAAGTAAACTGAAGATCTCTCGTTGTCGAGGCACTGGAGGGTGTTCCACAACCCCAGACCCCCGAATTAATTAATTTATTTTTATCACAAGTAAACTGAAAACTTCCCGTTGCAGAAGCACTAGAGGGTGTTCTACACCCCGGAATAAGTAGTTTATTTTATATCAGAAGTAAAGTAATGATCTCCGTTTCAAAGGCACTGGAGGGTGTTCCACACCCCAGACCCCAGTTTAAATAATTTACTTTTATTAAAAGTGAATTAAATATATAAGCATATCCCAAGCTTTTTAAAATTAGTTATATCTCTGCAACGAGAGATCTTCACTTTTGATAAAAATAAACTACTCAATCCGGGGTCTGGGAGTGTGGAAGATACTTCAGGGTCTCTGCAAGGAGATCTTTAGTTTACTTCTGATAAAAATAAACTAAAATAAAGAACATTGCAGAACATGCAGAATCCCCTGGACCTTCGGATCAAGTAGTTTATTTTTTATCAGAAGTAAGCTGAAGATCTGCTGTTGCAAAGGCACTGGAGGGTGTTCTACACTCCCCGGAATAAGTAGTTTATTTTATATCAGAAGTAAACTAATGATCTCCCGTTCCAAAGGCACTGGAGGGTGTTCCACACCCCCCAGACCCCCGGTTTAAATAATTTATTTTTATTAAAAGTGAATTAAATATATAAGCATATCCCAAGCTTTTTAAAATTAGTTATATCTCTGCAACGAGAGATCTTCAGTTTACTTTTGATAAAAAATAAACTACTCAATCCGGGGGGTCTGGGGGGTGTGGAACACCATCCAGTGCCTCGTTAACGAAAGATCCTCAGTTTACTTCTGATAAAAGATAAACTACTCGATCCGGGGTCTGGGGTGTGGAACACCCTCCAGTGCTCACATTTTGAAATAAAGAACATGCAGAACCCCCTGGACTTCCAGATCAAGTAGTTTATTTTTTTCAAAGGTAAACTGAAGATCTCCTGTTGCTAAGGCACTAAGGGTGTTCTACACCCTCTGGATTTATATCAGAAGTAAACTCAAAATCTCCCGTTCCAAAGGCATTAGAGGGTGATTCACACTTCCCAGACCCTCCGGTTTAAATAATTTATTTTTATTAAAAATGAATTAAATATTTAAGCATATCTCTTCTTCTTAAATTAGGACTAGGTCCTGTAATATCCAACAGTAACATCGACAAAGATCCGAAGCTACTGCTGGTTCTGTGAGCATATTATTTGTTTTACATCTGAAGTAGTTTGCTAGACTGGCTTCAGTCTCAAGCATATCTCAAGTTTATTAAAATTAGCTATGGCCAAGTAAATGTATTTAATTCGTAATCTGACAATTAATTATAAACTGCGTAATTATAAATTTCGTACACTCCTAGGAAGTAGTAGGGATCTCTACAACGAGAGGTCTTCAGATAAAAAATAAACTACTTAATCCGGGGTCTGGGGATGTGGAACACCTTTCAGTGCCTCGGCAACGGAAATCTTCAGTTTACTTATGATAAAAAATATACTACTAGATCTGGGGGGGGGGGGAGTGATTTCCATTGCGAATGCGCCATGCACATCAGCTTTGTATCTGCCAGCCAGATCAGCCCATGTGGCCGCTTACCTGTTTGTGATATACAGTACTAAGTAGTAAACATGAAATGTATTTTATTATGTTGTATAGTGGTAAATTCAAATTACATAATGTTACAATTTTAGACAGGTTTAAACAGATTCAAACAAGTTTAAAGTTAAAACTTGTGTGTGTCATGGAATTATTTTAATTAATAGGAGTATATTATCATAGTTATTTAAGCAAGTAGCATCTTATGTAATTATAATTCATTTCAATCAAGTTCCAGCGCTGCACTTTAGCCACGTCTACTGAAGCCGTAGCCACCCTGTATCGAAAGTAGGCGACGTTAATTTAACAATAATTAACGTAAACTACTTGTAGACAAAAAAGCAGCTTGGTAGATTTTAATTTAATGCCGCTATGTATAATTATTTAGAGCGATCGGTGCAGCGGAGATCGTGCGTTCCATTGCGTCTACCAAGGCCTTAACAACATTAGGTGGCCGGAAGACTACCTTTTTTCGTTGTGTTATGAACTAAACTTTTTGAGAAAAAGAAAATTGATAAAAAATGTTTTTATAAAAATTTTTAAAACTATTATAATTAATTTTTATTTAAAATATAATATTATCTTAATAACTAACAAAATATGGTTATAAAAGATAATTGTCACTAAATCTTTTACGTACAATAATAAATAGTACATGAAAATTATTTAAGTATGCTAGTCGCCTGCCTTGCAGCACACTAAATGTCCAAGCGGGCAGGATTTGGTGCGGTTGCGCTAATGTAAAGATACGCCTCTCATTTTCGTTTTTAAAACGTACCTTTACCCACGTGGTTGTTAGATGTTCCGGCAATATTATCTTGCGCACCATAGGTGCGCACTAAAAAGTAACGAGGTCATTTCTTGCGCACCATAGGTGCGCACTAAAAGTAACGAGGTCATTCATCAGTAGATTTCACCTCCCATATTTTTCTCATACCGAGCGCTTATATATGAAAATCGATTCTTAAGGAGTAAACTCCAAAATTTTCAGCCTTGTACAAATAAGTCGAACAAGTTAATTTATTAAACACCTTACGTGGGTGGTAGACTCTTGAAAGCAACACTTCCAACGCGATAGACCATCATCGTCCCTTATGTTCAGGTATCCTTGATCACCTTAGTAAGTTTCAGCCTTGTACTTATAAGGTACTGACAGTGGCTTCGGAATATCGCCAATGCTACTGTTAAGTAAAACAAATCTGGGCATACAGGGTTATCCCTAGCCAATAGTAGAAGAAGAAGAAGACTTATAAGAATGTCGCCAAAGTCGGGATCCTATTCAAAGAGGATGATTTGACTATTGAAAAATCATCTCATGTGGTTGAAGAATCTCCACAACTCGATGGATATTCCGAACAGGAAAACTGTGAACCAGGACCTTCGAAAGAAAGAAAAATATATATATTTCTTGTACTTTTATGTTTTGCTACTATAAATTTTGTTCTCGAAAAGGTAAAAATATAATCTGCGATTATTTCTGATATAATTTAATCTCAGCCCCTTGGGGTTGCAAGTGGAGGAACTATTATTATAAATATTGGGACTCGGTTAGATCATCTTGCCTCCCTGATCGGAAAGCAATGGCAAACCACCAAAGTAATTTGCCAATAAGGAAGTCTTTAAGACTACAACGACGCTTCCACCAAAAAACGAACAATGAGAAGAGAGGAGAGAGAACTTTAACGAGGAATTGTTTTCAATTTGAATAACAAAATTATTATTCATTACAATGACTAAAGAAATAAATCGTTATCTACCTAATACGTATCAAGTATGTACCTATAATCTGAGTAATTATTGTAAACGAAATAGTGGAGTTGCTAAGCATATCAATAGTCCACTTTTGATACTAACACATAATTTGACAAATTTTTATATTTTTCTAGTTTAACATCTAAGAGCACGGTCGTAAGTTGGCCGTTTGAATGGTACATTGCTATGCCGTAGTCGTGGGTTCTATTCTCGATCGAGACCGTACCTTTCTGACAAACTGCTGACAATATCTTTGAGGTACGAAATTATTCCCGCAGTAGATAAAATTGCATAGGGTAAACTGGAATACATTAGTATAGCTTGGTTTTACCTTGACTTGAGAATGTTGTTAGGGAAATCTAAACTTTTTGTGTAAAGCTTCTTCTTTTAAATTTTATTTATCAAATTAATACTTTTATCTACTATATACATGGTATACTATTGGCAACTATATTTTAATTTCTTATCGCTACGTGCTCTCGTGATTAATTAATTTCAATTACAACTTAACATCATTTGTGTTTTGTTAGATTGATAGCACGATAATTGAATTTTCAAGAATAGGAGACGTTTGATTAGTAATTAAGTTTACCATACTATCGCGTGCTTATGTGACAATAGAGAAAATTGTTAATTAGAATGATATTTTGAAATTTTTAGTCCTTTTGTTATTATCGTGTCGTGATGCGAGACAATCAAGTGACTCCCTTTTATTGTAATATCAATTTAAACAATTTAGTCTCTTTGTTTCTATTATTTAAATTTGCCTCATTTTGACGCTTAGCAAACTATCAAGATTAATTAATGTTTATAAGGATTATCCGGTAAACATCCTGACTTTATTCTTCAAGTTTAACGGCATCATTGCCGCAGACAGGCCGACATAATCTTCTTCAGTTTTTGTGCTTTGACCGAAATATAAGGTAACTAAGGTAACAGAAACAATTTTATCGAATAACAAATGAAGGACGTTAAATTAATTAAAAAACATTTATAGAGAAATTAGTAGTACTACATTACATTGTAAGAGCCAATGAAATTAAGTATAAGAGAGAGAGAGAGAGAGAGTACTTGGATACATTCATTTGATTGGTTCTTACAGGCTTTTTCAAAACAACTAATCTCTACGTGAATGCCACTTAACTTATTTACCACCTAAATTTGTTTTTGCTAATAAGAACAAATATTTACCTAGTTTGAACGTGATTGCCTAGCGGTGTATGTGGTATAAACCCTAGCATCCTCCTACTTTGGCAATCTCTTCTATCGGTGGTTTTCTCTTGTTTATTAGATTTTAAATGTAAACAAATCTTTTTTCTCGTATTTTGCTATAAAAGTGCAGTACATACCAATCATATCATTCACTTTTCATAATTTCAACTGACGACTTTTTTTTTCCAGATGTGTCCTTTATCAGCAACTTTTCAATTTTTCATAGTAATCGTCACCTTCTTATTACTTTGCCATCATGCGTTAGCACAACTAAGCTGTAATAAAGTCCAATTAACATTGCCCGAAAATGTTACTCTCACAATGGGCGAATCCAAGTATTTTGATTTTAACATAACAGGTACGTGTCAAAATTTTTCTTTTTACCATAATCGTAATTTGAAATTTAGGTCACGAGCCAGGTGGGAAGAACCTCGATTTTATTCTCGACGGATATGATCGAAATGTGATGCGTCCTTTGGATGTTAGAGTAGATTCTGAGAGACCTAATGGAAGTTTTGGTTTGCATGGAAACTTTTTAGGTGAGCTTTCTTCGTCCATCCGAAAACGACATCTAATTTGATTATTTTAGGCAAAACGGAAGTTGAACTATCAGTTTACGAAAAACCTAATCCTGAAAAACTGTGTACTTCCAAAACAAAAGTTTTCGTACTACGCAAAAAACGAGTCATCGATACAATTTTTACCTTTTCAGTTATTGTATTGGTTTCAATTATTTATATTAATTTCGGTTGTGCCGTAAATTGGGGAGAATTGAAAACGAGCTTAAAGAGGCCAATAGGTCCGTTAATTGGGGTTATTGGACAATTTATTGTTATGCCAATTGTAAGTAATGACTTTAGTAATAAAATTTAATTAAACGGAATTGTTTTCAGCTGAGTTTCGGATTGGGCCAAATACTTTTTCCGGATAATCCAGAAATGCAGTTGGGTTTCTTCTTCGCAGGGGTATCTCCTGGAGGAGGGGCTTCTAACGTATGGGTGGCTGTTCTAGACGGAAATATCGATTTGTCCATCACTATGACAGCTATTAGTACAATTGGAGCGTTAGCCATGATTCCATTCTGGGTTTTTACTTTAGGAAGAGTCATATTTGCAAAGGGAAATTTGGGCGTTCCATATTCCAAACTTTCAACATACGTAATCGCTTTAGTAGTGCCATTATTGATTGGTTATATTATGCAAAGGTTTTTCAAAAAAGTGTCCAACTTTTTTGTTAGAATTTTAAAAGCATTTTCGGGCATACTCATTTTGTTTATAATCATCTTTGCCATTGTTACCAATTTGTACATATTTAAAATATTTTCGTGGCAGGTATGCGATCTTTTATAATTTTTGTTTATTAATACAATGAATATTTTGTTTTAGATCGTTGTAGCTGGTTTAGGTTTACCTTGGCTGGGTTACCTTATTGCTTATGGTTTAGCAAAATTGGGCAAGCGATCGGATAAGGATTCTTTAACGATCGCAGTTGAGACTGGTATACAAAATACCGGCATTGCTATATTTTTACTTCGTGTTGCTTTACCACAACCTGAGGCTGATCTTACAACTGGTGAGTTACATTTTACTGTTTGTTAGTTATTTGCTTAATCCACAAAATTTTTCAGTTGCTCCTGTTTCTGTTGCAATAATGACGCCTCTTCCGTTGATATGTGTGTGGATTTACCTGAAAGTAAAAGCAAGGTAAATTAAATTTTTGTAACTTTTTGTTCCGTTTGTTCAGTTTTACTCGATATTTCCAGGTTTTGGCAAAAGCAAGAGAAAGTTGATTTATTGAATGGTAATACAAATTTAATGGAAGTGGATTACGATAATAATTCTCAAGTTACGTCAAAAAATGATGCAAAAGACATATCTACAATTTCTTACATTGCTCAATAGGGACCAAATTAAGTATAAGTACAGTTTTTAAGTTTTTACATTCGAAAGTTACATTCTTTGAAAAATAAATGTAATTGCTTGTTGAATTTTATGTACTTACATGACTTGTGATACAAAATTTTTACGATTAGTTTGCAAAGTTTGATAATCTGTTGGAATTTAAATTCTGTTAATTTGAAAAATGTTGAATTTTCGATAACTTGCAAGTTGTTACAAGTTAATAAAAGATATTTTTATTTTTATTAAAAAATGTGGTGTATTTTTATTTTGTTAATAAGAATGAAACTTACCTATTAAATCTACTTTTAACTTGATTGTCTTCAGAAAAGTTGGTAAACAATATTACTTCTCGATGAAATGTACAGAAAATTTGTTGTAAAATTTTGAAATGATGGTGGTAAGCGAATTGTAAATTTCATTGTTTTGTTAATTTAATTTTAATTCCTGATAACTACAAGTAAACAGTGAACTAAATAAAAGTAAAATTTGAAGTTGAGCAAAATGATATGCGGAAATAATGTTTTCCAATTTTTACATTTTTAGAGCTAAAAATAATTTGGAAATAAATTTTTATATTTATAATGTAATTGGCAATAGTGGTGGTGGTACCACCGCTCATTAAAAATATCCTTAAGCCAAAACAACCCTTGAAAATGTAGATCTTTGAGCCATGGGGTTCGAGAGTTTAAGTTTGTCAACTAAAACTGTCAGTACTTACTTTAGTAGATGCACGTTTAAGGGTTGGTCAAAATGGAAAATAGAAACGGAAGTTAAAGCTAGACGGTCACGGACCTAGTAGTTAGAGCGATCGACTACTAATGCTAAGGCACCGGAGGAGTCTACAAAGGAAAATTTTCTTTCTGGCTCTCTTTCTATCTATGACCGTCCCGTGGTTCGAAGGCACGTAAAGCCGGTGGTCCTCCTATATTAATAAATTGCCACCATTAACAATAATATAGGGTAACAGGCACATCTGAAGCAAGTCTAGCAAACTACTTCAGATGTAAAACAAATAATATGCTCAAAGTACCAGCAGTAGCTTGAATCTTGGCAAGAGTTAATTAAACGTGACTAAAGTACACTTTTTCTTATAGAAATGGTTCAACTAAACGAAAGAACAGAAGTGTGATTAATTGTCTGTGCATCGTTCAGCGATTACAAATTTCAATTTAAAATTTTCCTGAATACCATCTGTCCGTTGAAATTTTTACGCTGTCACTATTTTTGAAATGCCAAGTCACTGTCGGTGATTTTCGTTTTATTCTCTTGGTTGGTCGACGGATCCAGATGATAAAAGTCGATTGTATTTTTTATGGAATGGAGGTGCTTCTGGTCGGGATGTTGGAATGTCCGGAAGGGTCCAAAGCTGAAAAGCTATAAACATACCGTCGCAACATCTGGACGCTTAAGATATGAAATTAATAAAATCATGAGATACTTCGAAATTAAAGTCGAGATCAAACAATCAAGTGTCGTGTAAGTTGTACTAACTAATAAATTATAACTTTTAAGGTAATTTCATTTATAAAATAATAATCATTCTAATTTGGTGTCATGTAACCCTTTTTATTGTTATCACATTTAATACATATTTATAATTATTTTGTATTTATTCAAATAATTAATTCCTTAATCAAGCTCTTTTGGTAAAAGAAAGATAGGTAAGTTGAGAGGAAAAATGATTCTACGACGTGATTTGATGAACGGTTAGTTGAAGTACCTTCCACGATAGAACAGGATTTCAACGGTATATCAAAATCGTTTCTATCCCATCTTTTGTAGAAGAAATGCCTTTTTTAATTCCTATTGCCTGGACTATAGGTGGATACCATGCAGTTCCCGGTGTGTTTTTTTAAATGCTTGTTTAAATTTTGTTTCAGAGCAGTTTTATAATCACAAATTTCACAAGAAAACGATTTCTCTCGGTGTGAGATTTTAAATGACCTACTAAATTTGTTTTGTAAGCACATTTATAACTACAAATTTTACAAGTAAAGGGTTTTTCTCCAGTGTGAGTTCTAAAATGATTACTTAAATTTCGTTTCTGAGCAGTTTTATAATCACAAATTTCACAAGCATAGGGTTTCTCACCTGTGTGAATTCTTAAATGATTTTTTAAACTTACTTTAGTTGCAGATTTATAAACACAAATTCCACAAGCATAGGGTTTCTCACCTGTGTGAATTCTTAAATGATTTTCTAAACTTGCTTTAGTTGCAGATTTATAAACACAAATTTCACAAGCATAGGGTTTCTCTCGAGTGTGAATTTTTAAATGATTTTTTAAATTTTCTTTGCGAACACTTTTATAATCACAAATTTCACAGGCAAAGGGTTTATCTTCGTTGTGAGTTTGAAAATGTCTTTTGAATGTGCGTTTACATGCACCAATAAACCCACAAATCGCACATTCCAATAAATTTGCACTGTTATATTTCCCTGCCGATCTATTCTGTGTTACTTGTTCAGTATCGCTCTCTTCTTTAATGTCAATCGAATGATGCAAATCTTCTAAATTAAACTTCACATCTTCGATCACTTCCGTTTTAATTGCGTCAATGCTACTTGAATTATATGGAGAAACTTGATTGTTGTGCATAAGGTGTAACTCTTCCAAAGATTGCATTTGAGCCATATCTGTACCTGCTTGCATTTGGATGAGTTAATGTGTGTGTCATTCGACAATAATGATTAATATTTACCTCAGCACATCCCAATGTGTAAACCTATATTTGTGAAGTCTGCTTTTACTGTTTAATATTTGAATAAAAATGATTCTTCATTTTGAAATGTTTAATAACCAACAACAACCAACAAAAATAAGGCAATGTGTAAAAATTTATAGGTTAGGTAACAACCGTACACAGCGCCAAAGCGAATGAAACAGAAACTAAAACTGTTCAGAATTTCTGTGTTCAGAATTTTTACATCGGAGAAAGGAGAAAACGCACTCAGTGCTCATATCGTGTTTTGTCGTTGTCAGTTTAGTTTTTCTTTGGGTTAGTGGTTTGATATAGATGGCCATATTTGTTTAAAGCGGTACGCTCGTGTAACTTGAATCAGCAAGCATCATGTAACTAAAGCCGCCGGTGATTTACAGTACAAGACGTTACAGTGTCCTATTTGTTTTTGTTTCAGGCGTTCATGCTGATATTTAAATATACCTCGAAGCAAAAAGGGAATTGCAGGAACCCTGTGAACCACGAAGCATTGAGAAATGCCCTGGAAGCAATCGGCTCTGATGATCCAGAGAAAAAATGACATTCCGAGAAGCTGCAACAATATTTCAAGTTAGTAGGGTTTGGTCTTTAAATTTGCAAAAGCTAATAAAACAAGTGTATAAGAACTGGGAGGAAGACAACATTGCGGGAGAGAAATGGATGCGAGGCTTTTTTAAACAGACATTCTGAACAACTTTCATTTAGGAAACCAGAACCAACCAATTTGAGCAGAGCTACAAAAGCTTCAATAGACACAACGTCCAATTGTTTTTCAACAACATAAAGGAAGTTTGCAGAAAATTTGGTCCCATTCCTCCAGGAAAAATATGGAATTTGGATAAAACAGGTATGAACACTGTCCAGAGACGGTCAAAAATAGTTGCCTCAAAAGGTGTGAAAAATAGCTACATCAGCAGAAAGGGGAAGTTTTGTGACGATGATTGCAGCAGTGAATGCTGCTCGAAACTCACTCAGTCCTATGTAAATTTTTCCACGTGTCCGGTTCAAAGAGAGGATGTTCTTTGGAAGGTCTGTAGGATGCATCGGCACTGCTAATTCTTCAGGATGGTCTAACAAAGAATCCTTTTTGAAGTTTTTGGATCATTTTTTAGCTTCTATAAAATGTTCAAAAGAATATAAATATTTACTAATACTTGACAATCATAAAACTCAGCTTTCTCCGGAAGCTCTTGATAATGCAGGTCTTGTAATTGTTACATTCCTGCTCCGTACCTCCCATAAATTGTCGTTAGACTTAACCGTCTACCATTGAAGTGCTATTATTACAACCGGCTGATTTAGAACAAAGAGAAAATCGTTGATATTTACACTGTGGCGGGAGCCTTGGGCACAGCTTGTCCTCGGGTGTTTACTCTTAGCAATATTATGTTAGGGCTCCATAGAGCAGGAATATACAACATTTACTGATGATGACTTTCAATGCTCCTGTGTTACTGATCAATTGGCCTCTGGATCTTCTGGTACTATTTCAGACTCTGGACCTTCTGGTACTACTTCTGTTAATAAGCCTACTGGTGCTGTGTGTGTAACACCAAACAATAAACCAGGAACAAAGAACTTCGTTACACCTGAAGAGATCCAGCCTTACTCTAAAGCTCAAGAAAGAAAAAAAGTTGTAGTTAAAGAATTGAAAGCAAATAAACACGAGAAGAAAAAAAACTATTAATTGTATAATTTTGTAAAAACATGGGAAAAGGAAATGACATTAGCCAGAGCAGAGACACCTAAAACTCAAAATATTCCGAATAATCCAAAAAAACCTGGTGGGTTAAGTTTCTTAACAAAACCGAGTTTCTAACTTCGGAGGAAACTCTTAGGACATTAGATATTTTTATTTTCCCCAAGACCGGGAGTAACAGGTTTCACAAATCGTGAATATTTTTGTTATTAAAAATTATTGAGAATTGTTATTAAAAATAGAATTTTTCTTTCTATGGTTTTCATTTCAAAATATAATTCATTTGGATTACATATTTGCTCTAAAGAATGCTCTACCTCTCCCATCCTTTAAAGCTCGACAGATCACTGTATATGTGATTTGGCCCCATTCAGAACGAGACTGTACTATCTATCGCTCGATGAGTCCTAAATCATGCTTATGGCGACGTTGTTTGAATGTAATTATTTCATAATGCCTCCGTAGCCAAATGGATATTACGGGCATGCGTCACCACTGAAATGAATCTGTTTTGATATGCAACAGTGACAAGTTGAACCAAGAAGAGTAAAAATAGTTTTCTATAGTTTTTTTGAGAACTCAAAACTTGTACTGTCTTTATAAACCGCGAGTTCATGCCTGCTGGTTCGTACTGTAACATTCACGCTGCGAGTCAAAAAGTATTATTTTGCGTCCTAGATGCATAAATAACTATTTTGTGAAAGTTATCTATTTTTATGAATTAATTTCAGAATTAATTCCATTAATTTCAGAATTAATATCATAAAAAAGCAAAAATACAACAAAAATAAAAGAATACCAACAAAATTTAAATTTGAAAAACAACAAAACATTAAAAATAATTTTCTGGCCCAAAGCTTGCATGACCACATTCCTTAACTTTTCAAAAAATATTTCAAGTTTTTCAGACAAGAGGAAACTCTTAAATACGAACGAACTTTTAAAACTAAATTTTTATAAGAGAAATGCTAAAAAAGTGTAAGATGGGCAGAAAGCTAAAATAAGTAAAAAGTGTTTTTTTAAAGAACACAAAAAGAATTCTTAAAGGATATGATAAAATCTTCATCGTCATTAAATGGCTTGGCTCAGTATATCCAGAGATTCTGACAGATCTCTAATATGTGGGTTCTTTGACTGTTTTTGTTTACATTTCCTACGTACAACTCTATTTGTGCTTGGCGTCTTCTTTCTAAAAGTTTCTTGGTTTCAGCATAATTGTTGGCTCCTTGAATTCTCGTGGTACATGGGATATTCTGCAGTTCGGTACTTGTACGGAAAAAAGAATGCTGGATAAAGTAGCAGAAAGTCGTGGATTATTAAGAAAAGGGGAACATTAATGTCTAAATTCTGATTATAATTCTAAAACTCCATTTTTATCCAAGAAAAACACAACCAAAATACAGTTAGGGGAAACACAAAACGCCATAGCAAGCTATGCTGCAACAATGAAATACTCGCTGACATAATAATACAGTCGACACAAAAATGAATGGCAAAATGTCTACAGGATCTCATCGGTGAATATCAAGCATTGTACTTCCGTCAAGTTTCAAAACTTACCCAGCTTTTCACAAGAAAATCGAATTCAGCTCGTCGAAAACCTCCTTTGTCATTGGAATCTAATCTAATCGACCCACTCGCGATATCAAAAGTAAAACTTTAAACTTTTAATAAATTCTACGTAGTCTAGAGTCGATTCCAGCATACGATAAGAGCAAAATTTGGATTCTAGTGTCAAAATTAACAAAATTCTGGTACACACTTACTTTTTTCAAAGAGCAACTTTACTGTTTTGTACGATTAGGTGTTATGCAACTCATCTTGCACAAATATGTACAATATAAAAAAAATATTGCTATGGTTCGTTTTATATTTGCTACTGTATGGAAGTTAATTTTAACTTCAATTAACAAATTAATTTAGGCACATCCTCTATAAATTTTAACTACAGTTGATTAAATCATATTGTGAGGTTTTTTAAAATGTTTGATATTGCAGGGATTAATTTATTAACACTTTTTTTTAAATCACAATGCATATTTTAATCTTTGCTAAGTATAGGTTTTGGTGAATTAGCTAATTTAAAATCGTTTTTGATAAACAATTGAGAAAATTTAAGTTCTGAATGAATGTGTCTTTAAATCCGACTATATTTCTTTGAATTTCCAATCAAAATAATCCCAAAAAAGTTCACAACTATTGAAATTTTCAAAGTTATGAAATAAAATATTGTTCAAATTCTGAGACCAATGCCTTCCGGCTGCTGTCGTTTGTGTTTCATGAACTCTGCTTTTCCAAAACTTTCAGAGTTCCTTTAAAAATCTTCAAATAAATTCTTCCGGTTTTTTTTAGCAATTTTTAGCTTAACTTATTTAAAATCGTCATTCTGCAGCCCCCATTTCCTTAATTTCAATTTTTAATTTTTATTAATTCTAGAACCATTTATTTATTTAATTATTTTATTAATTTCACTTGGTTATAACTTTTTAAGGATAAAGTCAGAAAACCCCAATTCAAAAGTACACTTTTTCCAATAAAATTGCTTCACCAAACAAAATAGCACTGAAATACAAGATTTTTAAAGTAATGTAGGTTTCGGTAGGTTCATTGATAAGCCCACAATTTAAAGTTCACGATTTTTCCATAAGAAATACATTAAGTGTAAAATTATGCCAAATATGGTAAACATTTTATCACCCGTCCGTGCGCTGTAGGTGGGCTGACAGTCACTAGTGGTGGGAAGCTACCAGTAGCTCCCTGATTATCTGTCGGGTCAACACACACACTTTTTGAGTTGGACCGTTCTAGGGGATATTTTTAATGAATAAAGCGCAGTCTTCGCTCTGCTACGGCCGCTACAAGGCGTTTTGACAAACGCAACCACCGCAAGACTTGGATTCATCCTAAAAGTATAATTAAAATAAAATACCCCATTTTAAATTATTTTTAGGCCTGAAAGGGCTGATTCGATAGTTGACACGTTTATGATGCTGGTAATTCAACAATTGCTTGATTTTTCAATAAGTGCCACCGATTATATACAACCACGTGCCGGTGGGCGGGGGTTCGGTCGGAGACGACCAATCACAACATCGAGAAACATGAACTTTAAAGCCGTTTATTTCAAAATTGGGAGATTCAAAACACTCTTAGATAAAAATCCTGGCCTTCGAAGATTAAATCAAATTCTTATTTTGCAAAAATTGCTAAATAATATTTTGCAATTTTGCTTTTTAATAATTTTCAGACGGCAGCTCAATATTATTAAATTGCCCGTGTTGAGAGGGGAGGAGTTAGTTAATATTTTAAATCACCAAAATTATTTAATTATAATAAATAAATAATAATTATTAATTTGTATATAATTTTAATTTTATAAATATTTAATGTACAATTTGGCACTAAATCTTTTTTTTATCGCATATACATAAAATAGTTCATTCGGATAAAGCAAATAGACCTTTATGCTCGTCTCTCATCGACATCGAAACTTTTAATAGAACTTTGTCCTCCTATTCTCAACTGTGCCAAGTGCATCTGTACTTGACACTATTGGTTCTATGATATATTCACTTGCATAATAATATTTTGTAATAGTTTAAGATACGAACGCGCCGAATACCTAAACGGTCACCCATCCAAGCACAAGTCGCTCCTAGTATTCCTCGACTTCACTGTGAACTTGTGAATGATTTTAATTATTCATACTGTAAAGTTCATTTTGTTATCTCCTAAAATATTCTTCAAGACATTTATTTTCTATCAGGATTATTTGTTTGGTTCGCCAAGACTCATCCAACTAAAGTCTATACGGCACTGTTAGCAAATTTCGTCACTTTGTCGGCAAAATTTTATAGGATCAACGCTCAATATTCTTAACTAAATAGTCGCCCCAATTACAATAAAAAATGTTAATTGTTTGTTCTTACTATCATAAAGCATCATTTCCGATAAGATTACAATTTAATTTACAAATGTGCAAAATTGATAAGATTAAGAATTCGAATTAGGTTTTACAGTGCTCAAAAATATTTCGTAATTTATTGTTTTTGTAGTAGAAATTTTTGCAAAGGTCGGTATGGAAAATCAATTAGATTCCAAATTTGACGAGTTTGTTTCGGGATGCAGCGATGACAATATTGTGGTAAGAATTTTGTCAAAAACAAAATCGCTTTGTACCTTGGTAGTGTTTTGCGCACTACGGAGTAGTACTTCAAATTTTTGCAGATTCAAATAAGGACGATAAGAACGCTACCCATGGTAGCAACAGAAATGGATCACGATGATATAAAGGAAAAATTGTGTCCATTTTTGACCAAATATATTTCGTCAAATATTTACAAGACTCACGACGTTTTGATACTTTTAGCACAACAATTAGGAGATATTGTAGGTATCGTGGGAATGGAAAATATTAATTCGGTCTTGAACAATTTAGAAGAACTCGCTGGAATCGATATCATTCCAGTACGACACGCCACTGTTCAATCCATACTCAAAATAGCTAAAGGTTTGGATACATCGGCAACAGAAAATATTTTATTGCCTCTGATACTGAGATTAGGGTTCTCTTCAATACCTTCCTCACAATGCACTGCATCTGCATTGTGCTCGGTAAATATTATTTTGTATTAATAATATTGTGGTGGCAATGTAGTCAACAACATTTTTGGGCCTCCATCCAGCAGTGCAGTGTGGCTTCCATCTAGGAGATAATAAAGCTTAAGCTCTAAACCGTCGTAATTTTTTCGTGACAAAATAGAATAATTTATCCTGAAATAATAAGACCAAGAACAGGAAGCCTACTTGGTGGGATCAAAAAACCTTCCAATTTTGCTTACACGAATTTTTGCTGTATCATTTGGTCAATTTGATTCCGTCAACGAATCGAGTTTTATCTCATATTTCATTTTAATAAAATTACTTTATTAAACGCGGAACTATCAGGGTCATTATCGTTTGGTTTAATGGAATTTAATATTCTTCAATAATTAAAATTTTTATTTTAGGTGTGCTACAAAAAAGTTGGAAATTATTTCAAAGAAGAATTAAGAAAGTTAATTCAAATTTTATGTCAGAATGTATATCCTGCTATTCGGAAGACCACCTGTTTACATTTACCTTTTTTCATTGAAGAATTGGAAATGAAAAACATAATTGAGGAATTTGTGCCAATTTTTGAACAATTATGTATTGACGAAAGTGTATGTATTTTAGCAGCACTTTGATACTGTCTTGCACATGATCCAAGCTCTGCTCATGCGAATGACAGTTCAGAATAAAATATTCGATTTTAATTTGAATTTTCAGGAATCGGTTCGAATTTTGGCAGTCGATGTTGGGATCAGTATCGGAATGAATTTATTTGAAGAAGACGTCAAAACATATGTTTTATCAAAAATATCCGCACTTAGCAGTTAATAATATTTAATAACAACTTTTTTATTTATAATTTCAACTTTTGCTCTTGCAGATGACACTTCATGGAAGGTCCGTTGTCAAGTAGCTGAAAGAATACCAAATATTCAAACAGCTGTTGGATCGACTCTAACCAGGGAATATATAGTACCTTTATTCCAGAAAATATTACAAGACGATAGTTACAGCGTAAGGGAAGAAGCAACCAAGAATCTATTCCGCTTTTCCCAATATTTACATCAAACTTACGAAGATTTAGATATGGATGAAAGCTACGATCCAGTAATTATCAACAACATACTTCCATTAATTCACAATTTATATTTGGATCCTTCTACCGCCGTGAAAGAAGCCTTATCCTCAATTGTAATTTCAATATTTCCATTTATTGGAGAAAAACATGCAAAAGAACTGATTTCTTCGCTTTTCAACAGTTACTTCATAAACAATTCCTACAGAATCAAACAGCATATTTTAGCTAACATAGATGATATTATAGCTGTGAATGGATTTCCAAGTATATCGGAAAACGTTTACAGCATCATGCTTGATCTGATGAATGGTTCGGCTTCTGCTTGGAGAATCAGACGAGATATAATTTGCACAATTAATTGCATTGCACGGCATATGGAATCCAAAGAATTCGATGAAAATTTAAAAGCAATTTACTTAAAATTATTGGGCGATCCAGTTTATGGAATAAGAAGAACTGCGCCACTAATTTTACCACGCTTGATAAAACGTTATGGTCCTAAATGGGCTTTAGATTCGATATTGCCTTCCATTTTCCTTTTTTCCGAACATAGAAATTATTTATACAGGTTTGTTTATTTATTTTGCGTAGACGAACTGATATTGCCAACTTTAGATTACAACGATGATTATTATTACACCGAAGATATTTGTATGGCAAATGATGACGACGAGGACGATGATCGGGAAAAACTAGACCAGACAATCCAAAATATTCTTGCATTGCACAGCGAATTGGTGATAGAATTTGATCAAGAGTGGATAAAAGAAAATTTGGAATTGTTGGAAGAACATCATCCAGCAAAAGATTGCATCGATACCTATGCTGAAGATGCTCTCGAAAAGCTAAATAGGGAGCCCTGCAATATTGGAATTTTTCATATAACTGCCAATGAAATTGTTAATAGTGACGGTGTATATTTGGAAGAGATTTTAAAATTAATTTTGATTCAAATTCGGGACGTGCTGAAGCAGTTAGCTCAAGATTCAGTTCTTAGTATTCAAATCAAGACAGCTCAAACTTTAGAGAAAATTAATCATTTCAAAAATATGTTAGGGAAACTTTTGATAAGGGAATTTTTTAATTGGAAAAATGATGATTTTAAGTTGAATAGTATAGAACGAATAAGTTTAGGAAATGATTCACAGGAAAGTGATTCAAGTGATACAAACAATTATAAGGTTTATTTTGTAACGGAAGCTCCAATTCAGAACTTGAAAGGTAAAATTCGGGATGAAATAGCAGAATATTCTGATGAGATACTGAACGAAAATCTAGACGTTTCAAATTATGAACAACATGGCAAAACAGCAGATGAAACAGTAAAGCAAGAAAAAAATGAAGAATAATATAAGACTATAATGACGTTACCAGTTTTTCACCCATGATTCAAATCCAGTTTTGTTGTTGAGTTTTTAAGTGTCTTCCTTGTGAGAAAGAAAAACATAGAGTACATAATATTAACATTTCAAACTCGTCAGAGCTTTAACAACAAAGATAAATAAAAGGAGACCACAAATCAAGAATTATAGTGCGTTTACAGCGTTGCCGTTTCTTATTTCAATATTAGCCCTAAATTGTATGTGTCTAAATAGCCCCGGATTTATAAATTAAAGTTAAAAAAGATCTAATAAATTAAAAAAACATTTCGTGAACAATGTGAATAATAAACTATTATTTTAATTTCCTGTTTTATTCTTCCTAATCAATTACTTTTGACAATTTATCTGCATAGGAAGACCGCTGTCTTTAAGTATCCTCCGAAGCACAAAGACAAAAAAGTTACTCTCCCCGGTACCTTAATTGATACCCTATTATTAGTTAACTTGACCCGTAAAATTTGCTTGAAATTAGTAATCCATTAACGAAACAGCTTCCCGAGCAACTACGGGAAATCTGCTAGTTAGTAGAAATATAAATACTGGTCCAAATTTATCCGTTAGTCTGTAACATGCATGTAGGGTGATTATTTTCCCAAGTGCGGCACCACCTATACTACATTTTCAGTTGAAATAAAATTTTATTTTAAAAAATGAATTATTACAAAACTTTTACGTAAAACTGTTGAAGACGCAACCAGACAAAAATAGGATCAACATTTCTGAAGCACAGATGGCGTTAAAATTTGTCGATTCAACAATAAACTACCTAAAATATATTTCCTACATTGGAGACAGATTTATAAATACATAAATTTTTAGGAGCAACATTTAAATCCCACCAACACTAGCGGCATCTTTTTTTCGGAACATGTGATAGGTTCGCATGTCGAAATAATCTTAATATTTAAGTTTACTCTTGATAAACTTATCACTTCACCTCACAATGTAATTAAATTTGCTGCAATAATTCTCGACTCTTTCTAAATTGCCGCAAATCTTGTTTAGTTATTTTTTGAGTTTTTCGCAGTGACTTCAAGAGCTTTCCAAGTTCATTTTCATAATCAATGTGCTCTCTTAGTAACAATAAACGACGTACCAAACGTTCCTTATTGCGCAATTTAGACAACAACATTTCGCCACAGTCAAGAGTATGGCTTATTAACAATTTCAATTTTTTGTTCAGTTTTGTAACTTTTTTTACTTTCTCGTTATAACTCGGAGACATTTTTAAGTAAAATTAATATACTTTAAATTTAATAAATCATTTTCAATACGCTTCAATTTTGACAATACATCAGATAGCCTACTTTCCCACAATCTAATACAGTAAGGGTATATACGCACTAGGCGGCCAGTCGTTTGGCTGCCCGCAACCTATGAGCTTAATGTAAATTCTGTATAAATAAAAATTTGTATATGCACTAGTTGTGGTTGCCCGCAAACCGTTTCGGTTTGGCAGCTGGCCGCACGGTTGATATTTTTTATTTAACAATCATAGATCTAATAAACAGTGGTGACTTCTTCAACGTCCACTTTAGAAATGATTTATTTTAGGATGTTCCTATTTACGATTGTACTTGACAATGACAATTTGATAAAACCTCAAATTCAACTGTATACTGCGGTTGGCCCGGACGGTTGACTGCACGGGAATCCGCAGAATCAACCGTACACTGGTGTACGGTCCAGCTGGCCGCCTAGTGCATATATACTCTAATCCCTCTATAATCCAGCGTTTTTATAACCTCCCCGAGACAACTGACTGCTTGTCGTGGGGTCAATGACTACTGTATCAGTCTGTTCCATGTTGGGCTAGCTCGCTGACATGTTGTAGTTCATTAGTGTAATTTTGTGTATATGTATTGTATAAATATAGTTATGCAATAAAACACTGCTCTTGCCGTTTAAATGCGTCATTATTAGTGATTTCCAGTAATCCGGCGATTTCTGTAATCCATCAGTGCTCTGGTCTGATATCAGCCAGATTACTGAGGGGTCACTGTTTTATTAATTAGCAAATAGACTAAGGCCGGTATTCTGTAAATCGTCCCTTACGTCAAGATCCTTCAAAAATGGTAAAACTTTGTTTACACCAAAAATTTTCACATAATTTTACATGGACCTAAGATCGTATTCTGTAACTAATCTTGTATGAAAGAATCCTTTCACCAAAGGAAAAACTTGGTTTCGATGTAAAATTATGTCAAAATTTTGTGTGTAAACTAAGTTTTATTATTTTTTAAAGAACCTTTACGTAAGGGACGAGTACAGAATACCAGCTTTAGGTCTTAGCATTATTTTTTAATAAGGGTCAATTATGTTGTAGAGAGAGAGGGCAAAGATTTTCGCCATACTGATGAATGGTTGAAATTGATTTAAACAAAAAAGAAAATCTACCAATGAAATATGCAAAATTCACTGTATAAGTTGGCAAACAAAACTGCAATGGAAGGATAATGGTTAAGAATGAAAAACGTCTGCAACCACAACATCAAAGACCTGATGCTCTCTCAACACTATAAATTCAGTTTCATTAATTAGTCCGTAAATTTAAACTTAAAAATAATTTATTTTTATTAGAAAAATTATAAATACTTTTTTTACCATAAAAAATACAGAAATCAGATTTTCTTATCGTGCCCTATTTACAGTTCTTACAACTGCAGATACACCATCAACAAATTTAGTTCTAAACAGCACATTAGCGTTATTAAACATTCCATCCTTTAACGAAACAATTATGAACTAAAAAACAAGACTTTAGGCTCATAATTATAAAAAAAAGACTTCATACCTGTGATTGCTTAAAATGCGTTTTAAGCATATTTCCGATATTTTGCGTGTGAGATAAATCTAAAGCGGCATCGACTTCATCGAGAATATACAAAGGCGCAGGTTTGAACAACAGCATAGCCAAAATTAGAGAAAGTGCTACCAATGATCTCTGACCACCACTTAACTCACTTAAACTTTCTTTCCATACACCACCAAGAAAGATTTTTACCTAAAATAATATCAATTAACCTCCAGATGCTTTCAAGTAACCTTCAATGTATGTACTTCCAATCCGTCGAGCACAGTCTGTCCATTTGGTGCTTGAAGTTTAGCGTTACTACCCGGTAATAAAGTACCAAAAATAGACCCAAAATCTTTGCTGACTTGATTCCATGCTAACATAATTGCATCAACTTTTTTCTTATCCAAGTCGGTCATAATCTGTATAAGTTTTCGTTTATCACTCTCTACAATCGCTTTTTTCTTTAAGAGTTGATTATACTAAAAAAAAAAAAAAACTTTTAGAAATAAATTAAGTTAAACTTTAATTCTTACTTGTTTTTCTTCATGTTCGAACATACTTTGTGCTTTTGCATTTACAGTTCTACTCAATTTAGTTCTTTTTTCGTTAAAGCTTCTTATTTTCTTTTCTAATTCTTTCGCACTGTTATCGCTAAGTTCTTGAGCCTCTTTCAAGTGTTTATTGTCGTATTCTTTTTTCCATACTCTGCTTCCTATAAATAATTTTTTTTTCTATAATAAAAATCTATTTCATTCTTTTTACCTTATTCTTGCAAGATTTAAAATCATCTTGCAATTTTTTAATCTCATGGTCGAGTTGCTTAATTTCCAATTGTAATTCGGTGATATGTGCCAATAATTGTTCCTTCTGATGATTTTTCCTTTGCAAGTCTTTATTCTTTTCCGTAATCGACGCCTTCTCGGCTTTGTACTGTTGTTGCAACTCAGTCGCAAGTTTCTAATAAATAAAAAAACATTAATTTACCAAAATTTAAAAACATTGCCTCTAAACCTTTTGTTCCACAGCTTCGTTTTTAATTTCTTCAAATTGTTCCAATAAGCCTTTAAGAGCCGCTTCTGTAGCAACAATTTGTTGCTGCAAATTTTCCAATCCTTTTTGTAATTCCACAATTTCTAAATTGAGAGTTTCATATTCTTGTTCGCGCTGCTTCCAATTTTTTCGACTAGCGTCCGCTTTTTTCTTCAGTTTCTTCATTTCTTCTTCTGCTTGTTTTAACAACCTCTCTCTGTGACCTTTCGCATCCTTCATTTTTACCTCCAGTTCTTTACTTTTCTTATTATTTTCCGTTTCAATTTTCTTGTAAGAATTTATATTTTCCGACAATTCCCCTACAAATAAATTTTGTATGTATTAACTAAATTTGAATCAAATAAACAAATATTTAGTTCTTACCTATTTTTTGCGTCATCGTATCGATTTCTTCTTGCTGCAAGTGATGGGTTGTTTGTTGCAGCCTCTGCCTAATTAAACCCAATTCGTGTTGTTTTAACTCAAATTGTTGTTTCATGCGGTTCCATTGCTCTTGTGCTCCCGACATTTGTCGTATTTGATTTTCTATTTCAATTAATTCCTCTTCCTTCAATTTCAATTGTTTCTAAATTAAAAAATTAATTTACAAATTTCAAGTTTAAATTATTCAATTTCCCCACCTCGTACTCCGTTATTTCTAGTAATTGTAATAAAACGGAAGCCGTTTTCTGTCGGGCACCTCCACTTAAAGTTCCTGAAGGATCGGTCACATCTCCTTCTAATGTAACACATCGACGTCTAATTCTATCGTGGAATGTAATTTGTCGAGCAACATTCAAATCTTTGCAAATAAAAACATTTCCAAAAATGTATTCCATTGCAGGTTGTAAATGTTTGTCGTAATTTATCAGCGATAAAGCAGGTTGAACATTTTCTTTCCCCACCTAAACAAAAAAAAATAAATCTGCATTTTCCAGTTCAATTATTTATTATGATACTTGGTACATTTGGCACTAATTTTAGGAATTCAGATTCGATTTCAAAATTTTAGGACAAGGGAAAGGCCTACATTTAGCTAAGAACAATTGATTTTTATGTAACTTCAAAGTAGCAAAAAGGCTTTATAATTTTTACGTTCAGTTCACTCTTTAATTATTCAACTTACCAAGTCTTGCGCAAACTTGACAACATTGTGTTCAATTTTACCGCCTTGAATTTTATTTAATGGAATAAATGTGGTACGAGTTTGTAGGTTCCCTCTTTGCAATAGTTTTTTGCTTGTGTCACTTGTATCCACAACCACATTGTATAACTAAAATATATCTTTAAATTCTCAATTTAAAAATTCCTCTAAAAGAGTTACCCTTCCTCCAGCAGCGGTCTCGAGTGCAGTGGCTGCCGTATTGTCTTTTAATTTGAATAAACGGCACACCACACCGTGTACACTTCTTCTGTTGAAGTTTGTCTCAGGGTCTCTATACTGAAAATTTGTATACGAATAGTTTGCACGAAACCTTTCAACTTTCTCTTGAAGAATTCTGATTTCGCTAAGTAATGCATGCCGGTGACCTTTTAGTTCATTCATTTGTTCTTCTGAATATGATAAATTATTTAACGATTTCTAAAAAATTTACTGCATTACAAATAATTAAAAAAAAAACTAGATTACCTCCAATGATCGAACTTCTTTTTCCATCGTTTCAAGATGTTTCTTATCTTTTGATAATCCGACGCATTAGTTCCCAATTCTTTTTGTTTAACTTTTAATTGAGACTGTAAATGATCTAACTGCATTGCAGCCTGCTTGATGTTGGTGTTAGCTTCTGTTGCCAACTGTTTAGCACCTGTAAACATAAATATTAATTCAACAATAGGAACTAATTTATAAAATCTTACTCATAAGTTGATCCTGTAGTGTTTGAGCTTCTCCATCATCGTTTACTTCCATACCAACGCTAATAGCTTCATATTTTTTCTGTGATAATGCAAAAGCCTGGTTGTCTGCTTCGTCGGTATCTTTCAACTGTTGAAACAAACCTTGAACTTTCTCCAATTCTTGTTCCTTTGATTTTAAAGCTTTCTCATCATCTTTAAAATTCTACAACAAAATATGTTAGAATTAGGATTACTTAAAATGCACTTAAGGTGGAATTGAAATGAATAATATATCGTAATAGTAAACATGTCAAGTTTACCTTTTCTAATTGTTTCTTTTTCCTCTCTTCTGCGCAATGTTTTCCTTTGCTGCTTTTTCACTAGCAGCAGCCTTGGCTTCCAATTTCTCTCTGTCTTTTAAGTCGACTTCTAGTTTTTTCAACTTATCACCACTAGCCTTAAAACAATAAATATGTTTTTAATACTTTCACACTAATCATGTGCAACCATTTACCGCTTGTATAGCTTGAGTCATTGCTTCAACTTCGCCATCAATTTCCGCAATCGTTTGCTTATCTTTTTCAATGGAATCTTCTATGCTTTGAACTTTATTTTGTCCTTGTTTCAATGCCTTCTCTGCAATTTGACAATTTTTTTGGGAAGCAATGTATTGCCAGGCTTGAAATAGCGTCATCATGTGTTCCAATTCACGCTCAATCCGTTGATATTCTAAATAAGCGGTACGTTCTTCTCGTAATTTTTCCAGTTTGGGTGCAATTTCTTCTTGATTTATCTGAAAATAATTTTATCGTTTTGAATTTAAGCAAAAACTATTAAATTGTTTACTTTTTCTAACTCCACAAGCTTTGCCTCCTTTTTTTCTATCGTTTTTTGAGCTGCTTGTCGTTTTGTTTCATACATGCGTGTCCCTGCAGCTTCCTCCACCATAGCAAGAATCTAAAAGAAGGTCAATACTAACAAAACAAGTTGTTCGGTGACAAAGTACATTAATACCTCTGGCGGTTTCATGTTCAAAACTTTTGTAATACGACCTTGCATAATCAAAAAATGTGGATTGTTAACATTTAATTGTACAGAACAAAACAAATCTTGTATCCTTTTATTTTGTACGGCCGAACCGTTCAACATGTATTTGTTCTTCCCACCCATAACAACTTGACGTGTAACTGTAATTTCATTGTAATCTTCAAAGCCGGGAGGACTTTGTGCTTTATTACGATTATCAAACGTAATCGATACTGTCGCTTTGCAAACTCCCGCTTGACCACTCTTATAAATAAGATCTTGTAAACTTCCTGCTCTAACCTACAAATTGTTTCAATTGTAGTACAAGTTTCCAGTACTTTCTGATGAGCAAATTATAAACAACTTACTTGACTTAAATTTGATATACCGAGCACAAAACATATCGAATCTAAAATATTAGATTTCCCAGTTCCGTTTAAACCTGTGATTGCGTTGAATTCGTTATCGAAACCAGTGATTTCTGTTCTGTGACCGTAGGACTTAAAACCATCCAACACGATTTCTTTGATATGCATGTTGAATGCAATCAATTTGAATTTTCATTAATATCGAAATAATGCATGAACACTAAAAATTAAAAAACAATAAACCGTTTGCACGCCAAAGTTTAAATTTATCACTACCGTCTTTATCTACTTTGTTATGGCGGGTGCCGACATCTACACCCCACGAGAAGAAATAGAATCTATAATGTAATTTTAAAAGATAGTCCATCTGTATATATTTTTGCTTATAAAGAGCGTTCCAATGGCTTGGAACGATGTTAAATGTGAATGAGGAGGCTTAAAAGTCAAATGATTTTTGATATCTGGTTTGGCAACTCCAAGATCAGGATAGGAATGCTAAATCAGAAATGGAAATATGGAAGAAAGGTAAAAGCTACAAGGGAAGACCGACCGTCTGATGGAAGTGCTATATAAACGACCAATTTGATAGGTTGCGGACTGTAAATCCAAAAACAAATGAACTTTGTTGTATATAAATTGCTTTGAACAGCAATGTTTAAATTTGTTATCCCACGGGATAACATGAATTTGGCTTTGCAAGAAATAATTCTATACCTAAGAAACAAAAACGGAGTTTTTAATTTAAAATTTTCAATAAATGTTTTTAGAATAACTACAAGTTAAAATGTAAAAAATAAATTTAAAAAAAAATTAAAGATTACAAAAATGGGACTTACTTTCTTAGCAGTATGGAATGGAGCATTATCATGCTGAAGAAACCACTCTTCAGTTTGAGCATACAAATCCGTAACAGATGATTCCAAACTGCTTTTTAATATATCGATGTATTTGGATGCATGAACGGTTCCATGTATAAAATTTATTTCTAATTATTATTTAATAATTTAAATCGGTTATTTAAAATATTTCGCCGAATTATTCGATCTTGAACTCTCGTTGTCTTTCTCCGTGCCATACTGCGAAGAAAGTAAGTTCTATTTTTGTAATCTTTAATTTTTATCTCCGCACCCCTACGCGACCCTCCGGGTCGCTTCGGAGGCTCCGAGCGGTTTTGACGGCGCAAACACATCAAGAGTCGAATTTACACAAAAAGTGATTTTTTTCCGAAATTTGTTGTATTTAAAAAAAAGTCATTAAAAGTTCACTGAAATTGGAAATTATTAAATTTATTATTAAAAATATACAATTTTACAAGTGAGTAAATCAGTAATAATTAATTTAGGGATATGTCCTTCTATAACTCGAGTCGGCCTATGGCCTCCCTTTAACTTGAGTCGGCCTACGACTTTCTTTTGACATGGATTCTTCTTCGAGTGCCATACACTTTACGAAAACGAATAAGTTTAATTTGAAAGAAGAATCGAAAAAGCGCAATCTTGGTCTATTTCAATGAAAATCTAACAAGTAGATACCTTTTTCCAACACATTACCAACGCAAACATTCAAAAACGCAGAGTCGCATCCAGCAATGTCGTCGAATCAAAAAATAGATTAAAATAGATTAAAAATCAAAAAAATTAAAAAACAAAAATTATAATTTCTACAACTTACTAAATCAACATAAATTTGGTAAGTTGTTAATGGAATTGCGTAAGATTGCAAAAAAATAAAAATATATGTGAAGGGTACTAGGATCGCACTCAGCTCCTGCCAATTTTTTTTGTTTATTTGATAATTTCCCCCAGTATAATATGTCATTGTTCTCAAGAAAACCAAAGCGCTATAATAAACCCTATTCATAATCTGTAAACATTGAATGTTTTACCTTTTAGCAGTGAGGCACTGGAGGGTGTTCCACACCTCCCAGACCCCCCGGTTTGTACAGTTTATTTTTTATCAGAAATGAATTGAAGATATCAGCATAACCGATCTAGAAAAAATCTGTAGAAATACTAATTAATCCTAACTTTAACAAGTCCCACTCAAGTAAGTAATATCCCAATTAGCCCAAATTATAAACCAAAGTTGTAAAGACCGGGGGGTCTGGGGGGTGTGGAGCACCCCCCAGGAACACTCAAACTGTGATAGATAAATTTGCAAACTTATGGTTATTAGTATTAAGCGATAATGATGAAAGTTTTTAGCACAAAAAATATAAAGCAGTGACTAAGAATCGAGGGGGAGAAAGGATTATGAATTCCCCCCAGTATAATATGTCATCGTTCTCAAAAAAACCAAAGCGCTATAATAAACTCTACTCATAATCTGTAAACATTGAATGTTTTACCTTTCAGCAGTGAGGCACTGGAGGGTGTTCCACACCCCAGACCCCCAGTTTGTACAGTTTATTTTTATCGGAAATGAATTGAACATATTACCATAATCAATCTAGAAAAATCAAGTACTAATATTCCAATTAGTCCAAATCATAGACCAAAGTTGTAGAGACCGGGGTCTGGGGGTGGAGCACCCCCCAGGAACACTCAACTGTGATAGATAAATTTGCAAACTTATGGTTATTAGTATTAAGCGATAATGGTGAAAGTTTTACGCACAAAAAATATAAAGCAGTGACCAAGAATCGGGGGGGAGGATTATGAATTCCCCCCAGTATAATGTGTCATCGTTCTCAAGAAAACCAAAGCGCTATAATAAACTCTACTCATAATCTGTAAACATTGAATGGTTTACCTTTCAGCAGTGAGGCACTGGAGGGTGTACCACACCTCCCAGATTCCCCGGTTTGTACAGTTTATTTTTTATCAGAAATAAATTGAAGATATCAGCATAACCAATCTAGAAAACATTTCTAAAAAAACCAATTAACCCTAACTTTAACAAGTCCTACTCAAGTAAGTAAATCCCAATTAGCTCAAATTATAAACCAAAGTTGTAAAGACCGGGGGGTCTGGGGAGTGTGGAGCACCTCCCAGGAACACTCAAACTGTGATAGATAAATTTGCAAACTTATAGTTATTAGTATTAAGCGATAATGGTGAAAGTTTTTAGCACAAAAAATATAAAGCAGTGACCAAGAAAAATATTTTATATTTTTCCGAAAAATGGAAAATTCATTCTATGAGGGTTCATTGATTGCTTTTCGGAAACACACCAAACTACAATTTTGGTTGTCCTTTGATTTAATAAATTGTTTTTACTACTAAATGTTGTAATGGAATTGGTTTAATGCAATCCCTGGTAAGTTATGTTTTAAATACATCGTTTGATATATCGTTTGAATACAAAAATTTGATTTTTACATTTTTTTAGGCTTTTCCGGTACACAAATCTGTCATTAAGTGACGAAAATAGAAGTCATGTAATTGTGACATTACTATATACAGTGAAGGCAATATGAAATGCCCGGGTAACACTGGCGAGCAATGCTAGATATAAATCGAGTGTTATCGACTCTAAATTTGTCAAAACCGGCACTATTACTTTACCATAATAGAGCAGAAACTAAATGGGCCAGTGAAAAGTTGGGGGATATATTGCTAATGTCCTCTTGCTTCAATACTTTAAATTTTACTGCTATAAACATATTAAGCAAAATATTAGAATTTTAAATCAATTATATTAATTTAAGAATACTAAATCACATTCCATTAAAATAGACCAAAGAAGAAGCATCCAATTGGGTCAACCGAGATTGGGGGTCATACCGCTATGCCCCTTCTTCTAATGGTTTTATTATCCGGCTAAATGTTGGAATAGTAATTTTGGTTGCTATATTTCAGACAAGATTCGGACCCATCCAAATGCAAGTCTCCCCTCCTTGTACCTACCTACCTTACCTGATAAGATTTGGGATTATTTAAAAAAATACACATTCCATCTGATTTTAAATTTTTTATTAAATTAAAAAGAAACAAAGCATTTCCACGATTCTCTGGAATAACTGATGCTCTTTATTTCCTTATCCACTTATCAGTTTCCTATTTGATCCGCACCCGCGGTATGAAAAGAACAGGTAAATACGTACTATTTACAACTTTAATTACTGACAATGAGTCTAGTGTCTGCACAAAATTTATTTTTCACAATCATTTTTCTTTTACTATATTAAATTGATGGACTGGCTTGACAATGACGATGTGCGATGTTTAGAGTAACAATTTTGTAATATCGTAAAATGTGTGTTTCGGGATTTTTACATTTCATCGGGGAGAACTAATCAGACTTTTAAATTCTTACAACAAAATAATTTTATGTTTTAAGAATGAATTTAATAATTTTCAAATTAAGCGAACTTCAGTGGCGTATTTAGAGGTGGATAGGGAAGCAATCGCCCCTCCCCCTTAAGAATAACTGGGATTGTATCCCTGAAGCCCCCGTAATAACAATAATGTTTACCACGCGGTTTCAAAATTGAAATAAGTTTTGAATATATTTTATTGTTTTGAATTTTGGAATTTGTCAGTCATCTTTTTACCACTGACGCGCATGAACGGATTAACAAGAATCTGAAAAATAATCTGGTTTGCCCGTACCAAAGGTATTTTGTAAATACGCCACTGGTGAACTTTGAATTGATTTTACAAATTGGTAAATTTTTTCAGTCACTGAATATATTTGTTTAAAAATTTTCCAATTTATAAAATAAATTAAATTTCACTTAACTTGAAGATTATCAAATTCATTCTTAAAACATAATTCCGCAAATTAATAAATCTATTACAAAATCATTTTATAAATTATAAAAAAAAGTAATTTCACCTGCACTTCAATACGAACTTAAATTATAGGCATAAATTAATCGAAATTTAAAAAACGCCATTTTTATTTCTCGAAAATATTTCACGTTCATTTAGTTAAATTCGTTTTGGTTTCATTGGCTTTCGAACACACTGCAGTAGGTACAATTTCGAAAAAAATCACTAACGATTTTAATAGGACTAGAATAAATTATCTAAAGACGGCTCTGATAGTTTTTTCATCTATTAAACTAACACTTCGAGGACATCTCGTTGGATGAGTATTATACATTTCGGCTTCCACAAAAAACAGGTTGCGCGCTAGTTGTGGCGACGATGACGACAGGCATTTTGCTGCCGTTTTACTTAAAGAACAGTTTTTACTGTCAAAACTGGAATTAATACTACAGTCACTTGAACTATTTTTTAGATTACAATTTGGTAAACTTGCTCGTGAACAGTTGAGACAAACATCATCAAAATCGATCGATTCCACAACGTAGCAACTATTTACATTTCCATTGCTCTCCATTTTGTTCTGATGGGCATAATCTTCTGCCAGGGAAGGATCTTCAGAAATGTTCCAAATTTCTCGAACGTTTTCGCCCGTTGGCACGGCTGCTATAGCTGCAGTTTTAGTCACGATGGATGATATTTTTGGAGGCATTGGCAAACTTTGAGACTTTTTTGCGTAGTTTACAAGCAAGAGATAATTGGGAATCGGTTAAAAGCTTTGATTGTTGAGAAATTGTCATGACGCTGCGAGTTTCTCGAAGTGATGCATTTCTGTATGAGTTATAATGATTTTTGAAAGCATTGGCTGCTGATGGTGGAAGAGAAAGCCTACCGTTGGCGCGTGGTGTCAGAGGAGTGGGGTCACCGAGCCCAAATAATTTATATAGAAATATTTGTAGAGCTGCCCTAAAATCCCTCAAATGGTAAGCATACAGTAGAGGATTTCCAGCCGAATTTAAGTGAGATAAAATTATGAAAAATAAAAGTAAAGTTGAATTCACTTCAAAACAGTTTGCACAAAAAGCTAATATAAAGTTCATGGTGTACAGTGGTATCCAACAAATCATGAAGAAAAATACGATGATGGATAAATTTTGAGTTGCTTTCACTTCACGTTTTCGGGAATCCCCGAGCATTCTCAGCATGGTGCCACCGGTTGTTCGGCCCGTTGACGTGGTATTGTTACCTGGATTCATGGTAACAATTTGCCGCAACTGAAAGAATTTAAATAAATTAGCAAAAAATAGTACAGACAGACAAACCTTACCTGTTTTAGTACAACCCGGTAGATATGAGCATAGAAGGCTACCAATAAGAGAAACGGAGTGATAATGGTAACAATGTAAAGAAATGCGAGGTAATTGTGATCCATAACTTTTAAAAAGTAACATTCTACGTTGTTTGGTACATTCTGATGCCATCCCATTAATGGTAGAAAGCCAATAAAGCATCCAGCGAACCAACATATGCTGATTATTACTGAAATAAGAAAAAATAAATAGGTACGGATTGACATCATTTGAGATTGTTTTGCTTAAATAAAAATTCAATTTATTAAATCAAAGAATTTTAGAATTATTCCCAGACTAGAAAGAATTTGCTGCCCATAGTAATACTTTTCAAAGTTTCTGTTGTAATAAACTTGACTTAGGTCGAAGCAGTTCAAAATTTGATTTTAAAAGGTATTTGAAATACAAAAAACTGTTAACTCATATCTGCAGATCAGGACTAGAAGCGAAAGCAATTTTTACATATCTTGAGGGTTCCCACACCATCAGAAAACCTGAAAAAGTCTAGGTACTTAAAGTGGTGCAAATTTTGTCATGGGAAACTCAGGGAATCTGGAAAGTCGGAGAATTTGCTTCAGGAAGTTTGGTGGGAACCTTGCTTAATTGTTTTTAATTTAATAATTCAATCTTTTTTGGTTCAACAATGCAACTGCTCTGTCCAAAAATGCGACTGTTTTGTTGAATAATTCAATTGGTTTGTTGAATAATTCAGCTCCTTTGTTTAACAAATTCAGCTATTTTGTTCAATAATTTAGCTTTTGAGTTCAAGATTTCAATTCTTCCATTCAACAATTCAAATATTTTTGGTTTGATAATTTAATTAATTTTGATTTAATAATTCAACTGTTTTGTTCAACAATTCATCTGTTTTGATCAATAATTCAACTGCTTTGTTTAATAAATTCGGCTGTTTTGTAAATAATTCAGCTATTTGGCTCAATAATTCAACTTATTTATTCAACAATTTAAATATTTTTGAGTTGATAATTTAATTGGTTTTGGTTTAATGATTCAATTACTTTCGGTTCAACAGCTGAATTAACATTGATTCAAAAATTCAACTGTTTTGTTGGTGTCCCGTCAAAATAATCTCGACAAAATATCTCCGGCATAATAGCCTGGCAATAATTCTAATTTCAATTACTCCTTAGAACCTGCTATCTGCCTGGTCAACATCCACTTTTTTCCGAGTAGGACCAGTCTAGGGGAATATTTTTAATTAGTAAATTATAAACTCTCCGCACCATCTGCTCCGGCCGTTTTGACAAACGCAACCACGGCAAATCTCAGATTTATCCTAGAAGTGTATTTTTTCCAAAATTTGTGTACCGACTACAAATGTAGTTCAATCTAATTCAGCTGTTTTGTTCATAATTCAGCTTTTTTTTTATTTAACAGTTCAATTGGTTTTTGTTTAACAATTATTATTTTTAATTCAACAATTCATCTGTTTCTAAAACAATTTTTAACATATTTTCCGAAAACATGTTGATCAACTATTGGACTGTTTTTAACAAAACTGTGTCAAAAAAGCGACTAATAAAATATCAAAACTGTAACTGTTTTTTAAAATAATTCAATTGCTTTGTTCTACATTTCAATTTCAATCAGCTTTGATTCAACAATACAACTGTTTTGTTCAATGTAATTCAGCTGTTTCGTTCAATAATTCAACTGTTTTGTTCAATAAACAAATTGGTTTGTTCGACAATTTAATTATTTTTGTTTCGATGATTTAATTATTTTTGGTTTAATGGTTTAATTGTTTCTTTCTTCAACAATCATTACTCTTAATTCAACAATGCTACTGTCTCTTAAACAGTTTAACATACATATGTGTTTTCAACTATTAGAGTGTTTTCTTAACAATTCAACTATTTTTTCGTTTTGTAATTCCTTTTTGGTTTAATAATTCAATTGTTTTTGGTTCAACTGCTCAATCAGCTTTGGTTCAATAATGCAATTGTTTTGTTCAATGTAATTCAGCTGTTTCGATCAATATTCAAGTGATTGGTTCTAAATAATTAAACTGGTTTATTTGACAATTTAATTATTTCTGGTTTAATAGTTCAGTTGATTTTTTGTTCAACAATTATTATCCTTGATTCAACAATTTAACTGTTCCTTAAACAATTTAACGTATGTATTTTTTAACTATTAGACTGTTTTTTCTACAATTTAACTATTTTACCCAAAGAAGCTAGTATCAAAATATCAAAAATGTAACTGTTTCTTTTAAATAATTCAACCGCTTAGTTTGATAAATTCAGCTAATTAGTTCAATAATTTAGCTGTTTGGTTTAAATAATGAAACACAAAGTTTAACAATTCAAATAATTTTGGTTTAAAAATTAATTTTTTTGCTATTCAACAATTCAACTGTTAAAATTCAACAATTTAAATATTTTTGGTTCTATAATTTAATTAGTTGTAGTTTAATAATTCATTTTTTTCAGTTTACCATGTCAATCAACCTTGATTCAACAATCCAACTGCTTCGTTCAATATTCAGTTGTTTATTCAATAATTAAACTGATTTGTTTGACAATATAATTATTTTGCTTTGACTTTAATTATTTTTGGTTTAATAGTTCAATTGAGGTAGTGAAAAGCAAAGGGTTGTAAGTGGCAAAAGTAAACTTTTATGTAAAACCAGTTTAAAGTTCAAGTCATATTATGTTTTTTGTTTAACAATCATTATCTTTGATTCAACAATTCAACTGTTTCTTAAACTATTTAACCTATGTATTTTTTAGTTAATAGACCCTGTCTTCAACAATTCAACTATTTTATGCAAAGAATCTACTAACAAAATATCAAAAATGTAATTATTGTTTTTTAAAATAATTCAACTGCTTAATTTAATAAATTTGGCTATTTAGTTCAATCATTCAGCTGTTTGATTCAAACAATTCAAGTGATTGTTCAATCATTCAATTACTTTTGATTTTAAAATTACATTTTTTGTGATTCATCTATTCAACTGTCAAAAGTAAATAATTTAGATATTTATGGTGTCATAATTTAATTAGTTTTAGTTTAATAATTTAATTGTTTTTGGTTCAACAACTTTAATCAGCCTTGATTCAACAATTCAACTGTTTGTTCAATGTAATTCAACTGTTTCGTTTAATATTTAGCTGTTTTGATCAAATAATTCAACTGATTGTTCAACAATTTAAATATTTTTGTTTAAAATGTAATAATTTTTGGTTCAATAATTCATTTTCGTGATTCAACAACTCAACGGTCAAAAGCCAATAATTTAAATATTTCTAGTTTGATAATTTAATAGTTTTGGTTTAATAATTCAATTTTTTCCTGTTAAACAGACCAAATCAGCCTTTGATTCAACAATCCGACTGTTGCGTTCAATATTCAGCTGTTTTGTTCAACACTGGTTTGTTCGATAATTTAATTATTTTTGGTTAATATTTCAATTGTTTTTTTTTGTTCAACAATCATTAACCTTGATTTAATAATTCATTTGTTTCTTAAACAATTTAACATGTGCTTTTTTAAATATTAGAGTGTTTTTTGAACAATTCAACTATTATAAGCAAAGAAGCAACTAACAAAAAATCAAAAATATAACTATTTTTTTAAATAATTCAACAGCTTTATTTAATAAATACAGCTGTTTAGTTCAATAATTCAACTATTTGGTTTAAATAATTCAACTAATTGTTCAGCAATTAAATTATATTTTTTTAAAATGTAATTGTTCTTTATTTAATAATTCAATTATTTTTTATTCAAAAATGTCATTTTTTGTGATTCAACAATTCAACTGTCAAAAGTCAACAATTTAAATATTATCAGTTCTATAACTTATTATTTGTTTTGAGTTTAATAATTAAATTGTTTTCTGTTCAACAGGTTAATCAGCCTTGGTTCAACTGTTTTGTTTAATGTAAATCAGCTGTTTTGTTCAATATTCAGCTGTTTTGTTCAATAATAATTAAACACTTTTCGAAACTTGTTCGACAATTTAATTATTTTTGGTTAATAGTTTAATTGTTTTCTTAACAATCATTATTCTTGATTCAACAATTCAACTGCTTCTTAAAGAATTTAATATGTACTTTTTTAACTAAAGTATTTTTTCAACAATTCAACTATTTTATGCAAAGAAGCTACTAACCAAGTAACTTTTAAAAAATGTAACTGTTTTTCAAAATAATTCAACTGCTTAGTTTAATAAATTCAACTAATTAGTTCTATAATTTAGCTGTTTGGTTCAAATAATTAAACTGATTTTTCAACAATTAAATTATATTTGACTAAAATGTAATTGTTTTTAGTTTAATTATTTTTCATTCAAAAATTCCATTTTTCGTGATTCCACAATTCAACTGCCAAAAGTAAGTAATATAAATATTTTTAGTTTAATAATTTAAATGATTTTGGTTTAATAATTTATTTAATTTTGGTTCAACAGCTCAATCAGGTTTGATTCAACAATTCAACTTTTTTGTTTAATGTAATTCAGCCGTTTCGTTTAATAACTCAGCGGTTTCAACAGTTGCATTGTTAAATCAATGATAATAATTATTGAACAAAAAATAATTAAACTATAAAACCAAAAATACTTAAATCATCAAAATAAAAATAATTAAATTGTCAAAACATTTATTTAATTATTGAACAAAACAATTTAATATTTGTGTTTTTCAACTATTAGACTGTTTTTCCAAAAATTCAACTATATTTTGCAAAGAAAGTACTAACAAAATATTAAAAATGTAACTGTTTTTTAAAATAATTCAACTTTGTTGATTCAACTTGATAATTCAACTTAGCTTTGTTTTAGCTCTTGGGTTTAATAATTCAATTTATTTATTCAATAATACAAATATTTTTGGTTTGATAATTTACGTAATTGGTTTTGATTTAATAATTCAACTTTCAAATCCAACAATTTAACTGTTTTGTTTAATAATTTAACTGCTTTGCTTAATAAATTTGGCTGTTTTGTCAATAATTCAACTGTTTGGCTCAAAATTCAAATTGTTTATTCAACAATTTAAATATTTTTGATTTGATAATTTAATTGGTTTTGGTTTAATAATTTAATTGTTTTTAGTTCAATAGCGGAATCAACCTTGATTCAACAATCGAACTGTTTTGTTAAATGTAATTCAGCTGTTTTTCTTTTATTTAATGGTTCAATTGTTTTTTGTTTAATAATTCAACAATTCAACTGTTTCTTAAACAATTTAACATACTTTTCAACTATTAAACCCGTTTTTCAACAATTCAACTGTTTTATGCAAAAAAGCTATTAACAAAATATCAAAAATGTAACTGCTTTTTAAAATAATTCAACTGTTGTGTTTATAAATTTAGTTTTTAGTTCAATAATTCAGATGTATGGTTCAAATAATTCAATTGATTGTTCAACAATTCAATTGTTTTTTTTTTATGATAATACTTTATTTCCAACAGGCAAGCCCAATATCAAGAAAGTAAAATTGTAGTAAAACCAAATTACATAAATGCAATCAAATTAATAGCAACAAAAAATTGTTGATTTGTAAAATACCAATTAGCAAAATAAAAAATGACAAAAATCAATTTTTGTAAAATTTAGTGCGAACCTTACAATCAAAAATAAGATCAATTTTCGTATTCCAATCTTTATCTATTTTCATAATTATATTTGTATTTTCCGTATTAATTATCTTTAAAATAAAGATTTTCTTTTTCAAAATCTGTGAAAAACGGCATTTCACTTTATTAGATGTATGATTGTTTTATTCAATAGGAAATAGGTTTCATCAGAGACATTATTAGCTCTCGAAAATAAAAAATTGATTAGGTAAGAAAACAAATTAAATTAAACTTTAAAATATTATTATTAAAAATTTTAATAACTTTCGTCGTCATAATAATCTTCTTCTTCGATGTCATCCATATCACCTGAAAGCATTGCGCTAGCTTCTTGGTGTTGTTGATATTCTGAAATGAGGTCGTTCATATTTGACTCGGCATCCCAAAATTCTCGTTCTTCCATTCCCTCTCCAGTATACCAATGAAGAAAAGCTTTACGTCTAAACATTGCTGAAAATTGCTCTCCAATGCGCTTAAACAGTTCTTGAATTGCAGTAGTGTTTCCAATAAACGTAGCGCACATTTTTAATCCTCGCGGTGGTATATCGCAAATCGCCGTTTTGACGTTGTTAGGAATCCATTCCACAAAATAACTACTGTTTTTATTTTGTATGTTAACCATTTGTTCATCGACTTCTTTGGTAGACATCCGACCTCTAAAGATGGTAGCCACCGTCAAATATTTACCTCTCCGAGGATCACAAGCGCACATCATGTTTTTTGCATCAAACATTTGTTGAACCAAATCAGGAACATTGATTGCTCGGTATTGCTGATTACCTCGAGATGTTAATGGTACAAAACCGGGCATAAAAAAATGTAACCTTGGAAAGGGAACCATGTTAACCATAATCTTTCTAAGATCAGCGTTTAGTTGTCCAGGGAATCTGAAACAAGTTGTAATTCCAGACATGGCAGCCGAAATTAAATGGTTCAAATCCTGATAGGAAGGTGCATTTAATTTTAATGTTCTGTAGCAAATGTCGTACAGTGCTTCGTTGTCAATTATGTACGTTTCATCGGTGTTTTCGACTAAATGATGAATACTCATGGTTGCATTATAAGGTTCCACGACCATGTCAGAAACTTTTGGGCTTGGTATTACCGTAAAGGTACTGATAATTCTATCGGGATATTCTTCTCGCACCTTTCCTAAAAGCAAAGTTCCCATACCAGATCCGGTTCCTCCCCCAATGGAATGAACAAACTGGAAACCCTGCATACAATCACAACCTTCGGCTTCTTTTCTGATTATATCCAGAGCAACGTCACATAACTCAGCACCTTCGGTGTAATGTCCTTTTGCAAAATTATTACCGGCTCCTGCTTGTCCAAAAATAAAATTATCGGGGCGAAAAAGTTGACCAAACGGAGACGATCTCACAGCATCCATAGTTCCCGGTTCTAAATCGATGAGGACGGCTCTGGGACAAATCTTCCACCTTGCACTTCGTTAAAGTAAACGTTTATTCTTTGGAGCTGAAGATCGGAATTGCCATGAAAATGTCCTCGGGGATCGAGACCGTGTTCGTCAGATATAACTTCCCAAAATTTTGATCCTACGTTATTGCCGCAATTTCCTATTTGTATATGAACTATTTCCCTCATTTTTACTTAAAATTTTAACGAATTTTCGAAATTTTTTTGATTTGACTTTTAATTTTGAATTAAAGCATTGTTTTTATATTGCCGGCGTGATCTATAATTTAAAAAAAAAGGAAAACGATTTTCCTGAAACTTTCCATACAAATCATTTACATTGCGCATTTTTTTAAAAAATATAGTAAATTATTTTGTATGGAAACTTCGTGTTTTGTTGAAAAATTGAAAAATAAATTAATGGGGGTTGACACGTGTCCATTCAAGGAATACGTACATATTTACTACGACGCGGCGCACATCATCAATAACTTACAATAAATATTTACTTTAAAGCTTTATTTGAAGTTTTCCAAATACAAATACCATAGGAAAGTACACAATAAATGACGAAGTTAAACGCTCATTTTGAAATGCAAAATTTGTTCTCTTTGAGGAACAATGCAATATTTACGTTGATATTTTCATTTGAAGTCGAATCTATTTGAATAATTGAAAAGAAAAATGTGGAAATAAAAAAATTGGACTAATAAAATATAACATTTTATTGGCCCAAAATGTGTTGGTCGGTGCAAAAACTTTTGAAACATCGGGGATTTACTGCACAAAAAATTAATTTTTTTTATTCCACATTTTAGCTTTCGTTTCGTGCATGAATGATGAGATCATCTGCTACTTTCACATGAAACTTATTTAATTAATTAATGAAAAATCATTTAATTATCCAAATTTTTTATTGTGTGTTGCTTCTCTGGTAATAGGATCGATGAGGATGGAATTTCGAATTAAATTGAGCGATTTTGGACGTTTACGTCAAAAGCGTGCAAATGAATTAGAACGAATGGCTTTAGAACGTGAAGCGGCCTAAAAGCTCCTATAATAGCAAACAAATATTGGTAGATGGATTTGCAAGTTTTCATTCAGTGGGAAGTTGGTCGATACAAGGTTATGTACATGAGTAGGTCAATAAATCGTTAAGTATCCAAAAATTACGTTATAAGCATTTACAACAAAAGCTTTCCACTTTATGTAATCCCATAATGCCACTTAATTTGTTTATACCGGGTGTTCATTTCAAAAGTAGTTAGTCGAAATAACTTTTGCTTTTGAGTAAATTTGAAGAAAAATACTGACAATTTAGATGGCGAAGGGAACGTTTAAAACCACTACTATTTGAATTTTAATTTTAACCCCCTCCCCACCAACTAACCCTACTTTGAAATTTTAAATAGAAACCCCTACCTTGAGATACATCATTTTAAAGATACAAGAAATCCTCGTTTAATCCGCATTAAAAAATTGAATTTAGTGGATTCTTTAATGAGTTAATGAAAAGTGGCCCAAATAATTCTCAACCAAAACCGTGGTAAGGGCCCAACCAAGACCCCCCCTAAAAGAGTTTTGTCTAAGACTTTCGAGTAAATGTTTTCAACTAAACTTAAACCGCTCTTACCATCGACCAGGTACACAGAGTTTTACAAAGATCAGAGAGGATTTGGAACGTAGAAGGTACTGCTCAGCAGCATTCGTGGACATCTCCCGGGCCTTATCTACAAAACTAGGATCAACTTGCCTCACCCACATTGCCAAATCCTGACGTCATATCTAACAGATAGATTCTTGCTAGTAAAATAATTATAGTAGGTTACTCCATAACCCTTGGTTATGGACCTTGGTTGGCACTCATAAAATCAGGAGTTCCACAGGGTAGCGTGCTTGGTCCACTCCTGTATCTTCTATACACTGCTGATAGTGAAATTGACACATTTGCCAACAACACGGCTATAATGACCTCTCATAAAGATCTAAAAGAGGACTCCGAGGGTTAACCGCTGGTGAAGCTTTTGTACACATCTCATGAAGTACATGAAGTACTTCACGTGGAACATCCTCCAGTGCCTCTGCAACGGAAGATCTTCAATTTACTTCTGATAAAATAAACTACTCGATCCGGAGGGTCTGGGAGCGTGGAACCCCCTCCAGTGCCTCTGCAACGGGAGATCTTCAGTTTACTTCTGATAAAAATAAACTATTCAATCCGGGGTCTGGGGTGTGGAACACTCTCAGTGCACACATTTTGGAATGAACAACATGCAGAACCCCCAGACAAAGTAATTTACTTTTTATCAGAAGTAAACTGAAGATCTCCCGTTGCAGAAGCACTGGAGGGTGTTCTACACCCCCCAGACTCCCCGGTTTAAATAATTTATTTTTATTAAAAGTGAATTAAATATTTAAACATATCTCAAGTTTAATAAAAGTAGCTATGGCCAAGTAAATGTGTTTAATTCGTAATTTGACAATTAATTATAAACTGCGTAATTATAAATTCCTTACCCCCGGGAGGCAGATCTCTGCAACAAAATAAACAAGGTGGAACTCGGATGACCGCAGTTCTTATGCTTCTATACAGCTACCTTTTGGTTTACAATTATATAATATTTTGTAATTATTTTTAATTTAAATTTATAATTTTTCTTTACCTGCACGATCATCAGTCACATTATTAAATTGACCATTGACCATATTTCTCTAAATATGACCATATTTATCATTATAACCCACTTTTGTGGGACGCCAAACTCATAAAGTTAAAGTAAAATTTAGTGACAAAAGGGTTTTTGTCACTAATTTAGTTACTTTGAATTATGCGGACGGACGGTCAAACGGACAGACGGACAGACGGACGGACACGAAGCTAGATCATAAGGCTTCTTTCTATACTATGTATAGAAGCCTAAAGTAAACTACTCCGGGGGTGTGGAACACCCTCCATTGCTCAAATTTTGGAATCTCGGTGAGTCTCTGAAATACCAATGATGTACGTGAAATACAATGAAGTATCGATGAATTAGGTGGAGTACCGTAAATTATTGATGAAGTACGTGAAATCCCGTGAATTACTGCTGAATTATATGAAGTACGAAGAAGTATGGAGAATTATCATGAATTACGTGAAATGTGAAGTTAATTGTACACGATTTCCTCTAGCGGTTGACCCCCCCTCGACCTCAACAAAGCGAAACAATAGTTCAAAAATGGCGGATAAAAACCAACGGTACAAAATCAGTACACGTCACATTTACGCTGAGAAGAGAGACATGTCCAGAGGTAACACTAAATAATAGTACGCTTCCGCAAAAAACTGAGGTCAAATACCTTGGCCTGCACCTGGACAGGCGACTAACATGGGAGAAGCATATTTGGCACAAGTGATTGCAGCTGAGCCTGATCTATCGAAAAATCTATTGGCTGTTGAATAAAAACTCACACGTTACCTTGGCTTATTAGCCAGATTTGTTGATTAGAGGTTTATTAACCTCTAATCAACAAATCTATCATTAAGCCGGTATGGACATACGGAGCTCAGTTGTGGGGATCTGCAAGCGAGGCAAATATTATAAAAATACAGCGTTTCAATCAAAAACCCTACGGGAGGCGGGTCCGTTACTTTGGCCCCCCCCAGTTAAAATTTTTGGCCAAAAAGCTAGCTCCCGAATATACGGAGCTAGCACCGGCTAGCACCCAAATATTAGAGCTAGCACCATTACAGTTTTTCACAAATCCACATTGAAACTGGGGGGGGCTAAAGTAACGCTAGCCCCCAGTTAATATTTTGGCTCCAAAAGCTAGCTCCCTAATCTACGGAGCTAGCACCAGCTAGCACCCAAATATTAGAGCTAGCACCATTACAGTTTTTTTACAAATCCACATTGAAACTGGGGGCTAAAGTAACGCTAGCCCCCCCCAGTTAATATTTTGACTCCAAAAGCTAGCTCCTAATCTACGGAGCTAGCACCAGCTAGCACCCAAATATTAGAGCTAGCACCATTATAGTTTTTCCACAAATTCATTTTGAAACTTGGGGGTTAAAGTACCGCTAGACCCCCCAGTTAATATTTTGACTCAAAAATCTAGCTCTCTAATCTACTGAGCTAGCACCAGCTAGCACCCAAATATTAGAGCTAGCACCATTACAGTTTTTTCACAAATTAATATGTATATTAATATAATAATAAACGACAACTCTTAATTTTTTTAGATGTAATTTCAATTTTTTAAGTTGGTAATCAATTATTGGACTAAAACACTGCATACATACACATTGTTTTAACTAAATAAATTTAATATTTGGTATAAAAATTAATAATCGTGAAGTGCAGCGTAACATAGCCTATAGTAGACTGTATAGTGTATAAAAAAATAACATAATGGGAAAAAAGCGTTCAGAACCTGAGATTCAATCAATTAAAGAAGGATTGCAAAAGTATCCGTTAGAATTGCTATATGATGGAGTGAAAAATGCTTCATGTCAAAAGATGATACAATTTGGCAGAAAATATCGGAAGATCTTATATTACTTTACAATCTGCACATCTCAAAACTTGGAATTTATACGGCAGTTTCAAAAAAATTATTATGATTTATGGAATGTTCTACAAATTTACCCAGATGATGTTAAAGATGTACAATCCATATGCAAAGAAGTTGTAATCGATAATTTATCAAGCAGTACTAACAGTAACAGTGATACTAACAGTAACAGTAGTGATATTGATGAAGACTGTGCTAACGAATTGAGAAGTACTTATGAGTTCAATATTGAGTTGACGTGGACTGAATATTTAAATTTTGATAAAAGAATTGCTACATACAAAAGAAAAGATAAGTCTGTAAAAAAAATCAAAGCACACTGGTGAAACTAGAAATGCATATATTTTCTCTAATTCGAATTGGACAAATGTAATACATAAGAAACTAATGGAAAATTCGACACTCACATGTACGTTTACATTTGTCAGACATAAAATTTTTCCATTTGGTCCATTTTTTTTAAAAATTTGGGCCATTTGCAAAGAATGTAATTCAAAAATTACATGCGTTTTGCTTAACGAACCACAAGAAAATGAAATTTTAGAATTGAATTGTACTGTTCGAGGAAATTTCAGTAAGAGCCACACGTTACATTTCACCCGTCCACTTCGGGGTGATATGCGATCTTATTATGTAAATAAAATGGTGAATGAGAAGTATTCGTCCAGCAGAATACAAAGCATTATCATCAACAGTGAATTGGAAACTGGAAAATGATGCCCAAACTAAGTACGCTTAGGGTTGCAAAGTGTAAAGAAAGAAAAAGAATTATATTAACGAAAACCAATTGATTCTCTACAGGAAATGAAAAACATTCAAGAATTTTCTAATGTTATCCGCAATATTGGCAATTCCCATTTTTGTATTTTGGTGGTCAAATTCGCAGCTTCTTGTATTTCGTCGATATTGTGAAAACAATTATAGTAGACTAGCTATCGATGCTACAGGATCAGTTGTAAAACGAATCATCTACACCGACGGAAGCACATCAAGGCATATCTTTTTATACGAACTTGTAATTTTGTATCCAAATGGAAAGCAGTATTCCGTTGGATCAATGCTTAGTGATTCGCAAAATACAGAAGAAATAACGCATTGGCTATCCGTATGGTTTAGAAGCGCAGGATGTATTCCATCAGAAGTAGTAACAGATATGTCTCTTGCTCTAATGCATTCGTGCGCAAACACATTTACTCCTTATAAGAACCTCAACCAATACATTGAACAATGTTACAAGGTTCTATTTAGAAATGCTGATAATATTTTTAAATGTTTCCTTCGTTTTGACGTGGCCCATTTTATAAAACTCGTTTCTAGATGGCCCAGTCTTAAAAATCAGCATAAACTAACCAGAACATTTTATCTTCGATGTATGGGACAACTTGTGCAATGTCAAGGCATAGAAGATTTGCAGATGTTACTAGATGCTATGTTTATTGTTGCTTATTCCGATACTGAAGGGCACAACAATGGCAATCCGACAATTTGTGAAATAAATAAAAGTGGCTTATTGAACGCATATCTACAGGAACAGTTGAGCTCAACAAAATTATAGATGTGGAAGATATTGCAGTAGAAAACATTACGGAAAGCTACATGATAACGAAAAGCAAGAAATTGAAACCGATAATAGTTTTAGAAGTTGGTGCAAAAACATTTCAGAATGCGCTAAAATAGAGTCAACACACCAGACGAAACAGGTGATAGAGGTAATCAGCAAGTTCTACCATCTTTTGTGAACGATTTTTTAAAGATTTCGAACTTTTTGCCTTTATGGAGCAGTATTATGTGCAAATACTTTCCATTTTCACCTAGAATTGCTAGCTCAGCATCGGCTGAGAGCAACTTTAATCAAGTGAAAACAGAATTTTGCTCACGAAAACTTCCTTGCGTGTGGATGAATTTGTTGCCGAATACATCAGGCACTATGATGGTATTATGAAGCTGGCTGTACAGTATGACATGAAAGATAATATTCATGTCGATACAATTGCTACAAGCCAAATAGAAAAGCCATCGATAGATTTCCAGGCCACAACAGATCACACAAAACCAAAACATAATCTTCTATTGCCTGATAATCTGTGTGCTTCTTGCCAATTAGGTATTGGAAGTGCCAATGTGGTATGTAAATTATGCAAGTTGATGTTGCATAACAATGACAATTGCACTGTCATATATGAAGATGAGATATTTTGTAAAGAATGTTATGTTAGAGGTACCCAAGATAAAACATTATCAGAAAGAATCGCCGAAGAATCGTGGATGGGAATGAACGTTCCTCCCAAGAAAAGACCCCGAAAGTCGTATTTAGAACCTCAATCGGAAATGGCTGTTATCGATTGGACAAAAACAATAAATGTAACGACAATTGGACTTCTTCGAAATGGAAATGTAGTTCACTTAAAACCATTAAAAATCTGCAAGCAATTGATAACGTTGAGAAATACTTGCGGCCTAGATGCACTAATTCAAATATTTTGTATTGCATATTGTGATTCGTTTGTTATCAAAGAATACATGGAATCAATTAAAGCAAGCAATAGGTTCGCAAAATTAGTTGTCCAAGTTGTAAATAAAGGTGTGAATATTCATTCATACAAAACTCGAGCAGAACTATTGTACGATCATTTTCCGAAACATTCATTACCAGAAAACATATTAGAAATTAACTGTGAAGATACTATCACCAATATAGCTAAAAAAACTTTAGAAAATTTTAAAATAGGAATGCAAACAGATGAATGCAACAATTGCAAAAGTATTCAACAAATTGAACTAAAATGGTTATCGATAGAAATGAATACTATTCAAGAATTTGAGACGAAATTAAAGGCGCATATATCCGAAAATGTTATTAGAAAAACCTGTACTGAATGCAGAAAAAACAGATTCTTTCGAAAAATAAATTTGGACCGAATGTATATTGCAATAGAACCAATTTCAACTAGTAATATGCTTTTAGAGTTGACTACCAATTTAAAAGATATACCACCACATTTTGCAATAAACGGCGATAAATACGTTCTTCGTGGTATAGTTGCATTTCAAGGAACTTCACAGCACACTCCAAATTGTATGGGACATTTTTTGACCTATGGCAGACGACATAACGGTAAATGGGAAATTTATAATGACTTGTTAAAAAATAAAGAAGATGTGTCGCCAAATCAATTAGTAAGGTGCCATTTTCTTGTATATAGTATGTAAGACAATATCGGAAATTAGTGTATTAGTCATGTAAATTTTATACTCTTTTAAATAAATTTATTTTATTTTATCTACTAGAACTAGATTTTTGAGTCAAAATATTAACGGGGGGGGGGCTAGCGGTACTTTAACCCCCAGTTTTAAAATGGATTTGTGGAAAAACTATAATGGTGCTAGCTCTAATATTTGGGTGCTAGCTGGTGCTAGCTCCGTAGATTAGGGAGCTAGCTTTTGAGCAAAATATTAACTGGGGGCTAGCGTTACTTTAGCCCCCCCCAGTTTCAATGTGGATTTGTGAAAAAACTGTAATGGTGCTAGCTCTAATATTTGGGTGCTAGCTGGTGCTAGCTCCGTAGATTAGGGAGCTAGCTTTTGGAGCCAAAATATTAACTGGGGGGGGCTAGCGTTACTTTAGCCCCCCCCAGTTTCAATGTGGATTTGTGAAAAAACTGTAATGGTGCTAGCTCTAATATTTGGGTGCTAGCCGGTGCTAGCTCCGTATATTCGGGAGCTAGCTTTTTGGCCAAAAATTTTAACTGGGGGGGGCCAAAGTAACGGACCCACGGGAGGCCTACAATCCTCCTTAGTACGTTCTTAATGCGATCATACACCGAAACCTAAAAATGGCAACTGTCAAGGAGGAAATTGCATCAATAAGCGAACGTTACCAACAGCGTCTCAGTGCTCACATAAATGACTTGACTGCGGATCTTCTCACAGCCCCCAGTCTCGGAAGGCTAAAAGGTTAAACCCACTGGACTTATCTCGAAGAGATCAGAAGTGAAAGAAAGGAAAAGAAAACCAAAGTGTAATTGTAATTGAGGCTTACTAGTACCAGTCAGCCTCAACAGTACCATGTCCCTTTATAGTCAATGGGTGGTGCTTATTGTTACATGTAACAAATTGCATATCATCAAGTAAAATAAATTAAAAAAAAAACAACCAAATCCAAATTAATTTTTTAACGATAAAATCCAAATTCTAATTTTACCGAGGGGTTAACCGCTGGTGAAGTTTTTTGTACACATCTAATGAAGTACATGAAGTACTGGGAAGGGGGGGTGTAGAACACCTTCCAGTGCACAAATTTTGGAATGAAGAACATTGCAGAACATGCAGAACCCCAGACCGAGTAGTTTACTTTTATCAGAAGTAAACTGAAGATCTCCGTTGCAGAAGCACTGAAGGGTGTTCCACACCCCCAGACCCCGGTTTAAATAATTTATTTTTATTAAAAGTGAATTAAATATTTAAGCATATCTCAAGTTTATTAAAATTAGCTATGGCCAAGTAAATGTGTTTAATTCGTAATCTGACAATTAAGGGTTAAAAACGTTTTTTTTTCTCCAATTTTAACTCGCAAAATTTTCAATTATTAAAATTTTTTTCTAATAATTTCTTTTTAAACTTTTCATTATCTCTCTTTTTTTCGATATTATTCTATTGCCACCTTCGAAATTTTTTACAATTTTAGCCATTCCATCTGGGATTCTGCTGGGTTACCTATCAAAATCCCATCCAAGCATACCAACCTACACATTGACATTTTGAGGAACCTGAGCAACCAAAAGCGGTTTCTAAGTAATTTGGGAAGCTGAATCCATTTCTCTTCATTTTTAAGAGTGGTTCATTTTCAAGATTTTCGAGTCAATAAATTAATTTTTATAATTTTGACAATTAAAATTGTATTCCGTTAAAAGTGATAAATCAAAAATGAAAAATAGTGCAACTGAGTTGTTTTTATTATTTGGGATTTGTTTCAGTTTAGAGTTCAATAGTCGTCATGCCTTCATCCGGAAATCTATGATATCGTTTTCCGATGTTGGCAAGATCTTGATATATCAATATGAACGGCTATAGCCGTTCTCCTTGCTCGTCGCAGGTATCGTATTCAGAAAAATCGAGTTGAAATGCAGAAAATGCATCTTGAGAGACATTTGAGCTCCAATCTTATTGCAACACATTGCTGATGATTTGCTCGGCGGTGATGAAGTTGAAGTTTCCAGAGCATTTGCAGCCTGGACAAACTAGCAATGGATTATTTTCCGTACGTGGAACTAGCTTGGACACTGAAAATACATCTGAATATTTATACTGCGCTAGTTGTCTTGCATTTATATCGACAAAATTCATCAGGCAAAAGTAGCAATCACCTACATGATTATTTGGTTTTCTCCATGGCATTGGCAATGAAAAGTACATATTATGTTCACCATGCATTCTGCACGCGTTACAAAACCTGTTTTGTCTAAGACTTTCGAGTAAATGTTTTCAACTAAACTTAAACCGCTCTTAGAGTCACCATCGACCAGGTACACAGAGTTTTTACAAAGATCAGAGAGGATTTGGAACGCAGGAGGTGCTGCTCAGCAGCATTCGTGGACATCTCCCGGGCCTTATCTACAAAACTAGGATCAACTTGCCTCACCCACATTGCCAAATCCTGACGTCATATCTAACAGATAGATTCTTTCTAGTAAAATAATTATAGTAAGAGTTACTCCAAGTTGGCACTCATAAAATCAGGAGTTCCACAGGGTAGCGTGCTTGGTCCACTCCTGTATCTTCTATACACTGCTGATAGTGAAATCTACATATTTGCCAACAACACGGCTGTAATGACCTCTCACGAAGATCTAAGAGAGGCCTCTAGATACTTAAAATAATACCTCAACAAAGCAGAACAATGGTTCAAAAAATGGCGGATAAAAACCAACGGCACAAAATCAGTATACGTCACATTTACACTGAGAAGAGAGACATGTGCAGAGGTAACACTAAATAATAGTACGCTTCCGCAAAAAACTGAGGTCAAATACCTTGGCCTGCACCTGGACAGGCGACTAACATGGGAAAAGCATATTTGGCACAAGCGATTGCAGCTGAGCCTAGATCTATCGAAAAATGTATTAGCTGTTGAATAAAAATTCACACGTTACCTTGCCTTATTAGCCAGATTTATTGATTAGAGGTTTATTAACCTCTAATCAACAAATCTACCATTAAACCGGTATGGACATACGGAGCTCAGTTGTGGGGATCTGCAAGCGAGGCAAATATTATAAAAATACAGCGTTTCCATCAAAAGTCCTACGGGAGGCCTACAACCCTCCTTGGTATGTCCCTAACGAGGTCATACACCGAAACATAAAGATGGCAACTGTCAAGGAGAAAATTGCATCAATAAGCGAACGTTACCAACAGCGTCTCAGTGCTCACCTAAATGACTTGTCTTCTCTTCTCACAGCCCCCAGTCTCGGAAGGCTAAAAAGGCTAACCGACTGGACTTATCCCAAAGAGACCAGAAGTGAAAGAAAGGAAAACAAAACCAAAGTTATTGTAATTGAGGCTTACTACTGAGTCAGCCTCAACAGTACCATGTCCCTTTATAGCAAATGTATGGTGCTTATTGTTACATATAACAGATTGCATCTGATCAAGTAAGTTAAATAAAGAAAAACAATCAAATCCAAATTAATTTTTCAACGATAAAATCCAAATTAAAATTTTACTAACAATTATTCTACTCATAATTCTCCAATTTGATTCAAAACGTTTTTTCCAATTTTAACTAGCAAAATATTCAATTATTAAAATTTTTCTAATAATTTCTTTGTAAATTCATTATCTCTCTTTTTTTCGATATTATTCTATTGCCACCTTCGAAATTTTTTACAATTTTAGCCATTCCATCTGGGATTCTGCTGGGTTACCTATCAAAATCCCATCCAAGCATACCAACCTACACATTGACATTTTGAGGAACCTGAGCAACCAAAAGCGGTTTCTAAGTAATTTGGGAAGCTGAATCCATTTCTCTTCATTTTTAAGAGTGGTTCATTTTCAAGATTTTCGAGTCAATAAATTAATTTTTTTTGACAATTAATAGCTATTGTATTTCATTAAAAGTGATAAATCAAAAATGAAAAATAGTGCAACTGAGTTGTTTTTATTATTTGGGATTTGTTTCAGTTTAGAGTTCAATAGTCGTCATGCCTTCATCCGGAAATCTATGATATCGTTTTCCGATGTTGACAAGATCTTGATATAGCCGTTCTGCTTGCTCGTCGCTCGTATCGTATAAGGAAAAAATCTAGATGGGAATGCAGAAAATGCATCTTGAGAGATATTTGAGCTCCAATCTTATTGCAACACATTGCTGATGATTTGCTCGGTGGTAATGAAGTTAAAGTTTCCAGAGCATTTGCAGCCTGGACAAACTAGCAATGGATTATTTTCCGTACGTGGAACTAGCTTGGACACTGAAAATACATCTGAATATTTATACTGCGCTAGTTGTCTTGCATTTATATCGACAAAATTCATCAGGCAAAAGTAGCAATCACCTACATGATTATTTGGTTTTCTCCATGGCATTGGCAATGAAAAGTACATATGTTCACCATGCATTCTGCACGCGTTACAAAACAATTTCGGCAACCAAAATAATTTCAATACGCATCTTTAAGCGCACCTACCACCATATCTCTCACTCTTTCTTTTTTTTTCTATGCATAAGTATATAATCCAATAAGTATATAAAATAATAAATCTATTAAAAATAAACATAAAGTGTACATATAAGTAGATTATATAAAATCACGGTAAGCCACATATAAAATCGTAGATTACAATACAAATTAGAATTGATATTAAAAGTGCGGCTTATGCCTTAAAAAAATTTGGATTAAAAGAAAATCGCGGATAGAAACCGTGAGTTTGAGCACGTTAATCAATAATATAAACCGCGGATTTATTGAAATCCAATCACATAATACAATAGAAATTATTGTAATTACCACAAAAAACTGATGATTAAACGTGAAAACCGCGGATTAAACATAATCAAATTTTAATTAATCAAAAGTGGTCTAGAGCCCGCTCTATACAACTACTTTGGTTCTGCTTTGTACAAAAATGCAACTGTTTTGTTTAAAAATTCAGCTACTTTGTTTTAGCTCTTGGGTTTAATAATTCAATTTATTTATTCAACAATTCAAATATTTTTGGTTTGATAAATTACTTGATTTTGATTTGTAATTCAACTTTTAACAATTTAAACAATAATTCAACAATTTAACTGTTTTGTTTAATAATTTAACTGCTTTTGTACTTGGGAATGCAAGTAAAGCCGATGATCCAACTATGTTGATAAATTACTATCATTTTCTCGTACAAATTGTCATCATCTTCAACAGGAAGAACTTCCTGTCTATGTAGGGGACACCGGGGGTTCGTTGTGACAATTTTCTCTTATGATTTTGGCACTAGGTGATTTGATCTCCTGGTAATTTCGTCCCCGGTAATTTCACCTCCAGGAATTTTAGCTCTCAGCAATTAAATTAATCCCTGGTAAATTGGTCTCCGGTAATTACATAAAACAGTTAACCTAAGCTCTCTTTAAACGGTCTTAATTATAAAAAGGATCTGTCATAATATTGATACTGCGATTTAAACTTTTCCTATTGACTATTAATTTTAGAGTGGATCCGAGATTTGTCGTGGTTGAGTTTGTCAAAACGGGCAGGAGCATTCGGAACGGGGGTTTGGAGCAAAAGTGCGGAGAGGAAATGCTTTACTTACTAAAAATATCCCCCTAGACCGGTCCTACTCGGCAAGTGTGCTACTAGGAAGAGGATGGATCTCCCTCGATGTGGGAGTTTCTTAACACTGACCTAAGGTCGACCGATAGATCTCTAACAAAATTATGCTATTATTATAAAAAACTTCAGATAGTAATTTTATTAATTGAACTGTAAGGCTTACTGTAAAACTTAATCCCTGAATTTTTGCAATAGGTGCAATTATCGGGGGTTAAATTACCGGGGACCAAATTATCGGGGGTGAAATTACCAGGGATCAAACTACCTGGGGGTGAAATTACCGGGGACAGAATATTTCATGTTTTATTTGAATTTTTATCTGTTTAAAAAATATAAAAACGAACTAATTAGGAAGGATGCAAATATAGTTATTAATAACAAAAGAAGGTCACAATTAGCCGCAACCTGAGGGTCTTGTGAGAAGACCTATTTTGCTATAGTACATCATGATCTGAATCGCAATAAATGCAGAAAAAATACGGACTTGTATCTGTGGATTCTTCGTGGATTCAGTTGGAGCAGTGGGTGCACCGCAGCCATTTTTCTTTTTTGAGAGAGAGGTGAAAAAACATTCGCTACCAACCAAGCAGAAAATTTCTGCTTCATCTTCAGAGCTGCTATTTGCAGTAATGTGTTTAGCTTTACCTTTGCATATGTTTCTATTGACGCCAGATTGTTTTGCTTGTGTCTTTTGTTTTTTCAAATCTTTTTATTTTGCAATTTTTCCTTTTTTGGTGTATCGGTCCAAACGGTTGATAGGTCAGGTTTTTGCTCTTTTCTTCTAGCTACCCGTTTTCCTCCCATTTGGTGTTGGTTATAAACCTTCTGGAGAAAAAAAGGTTCAGGTAAATTTACAAATTCTGTATATACATTGCCTGATACTGGAAGTAAATCTGTTTTAGATTTGTGGATTTGTGGAAAAACTTGGTTCAAAGATACGTCTACTATTAAATAATTTTTTGGATTTGGATAGTCTGTAACAGCTGAAGGAAGAAATTTATCATTAGAAAAGATGCTTTTATTAAAGGAAAAAAATTTCAGAATTTTCAAACCCAGATTGCATATTTTTTGGCGTTGCTGCCAATGGAAGAGCCTCTTCCGCGATTGGAAATATGTCATAAATTGATATTACTTTTTTCTGGAGGATTACGCATCCATAAGTCCCAACCAATATTAATAAACTTTTTAAGAGATCCAAGAGTTTGTGGGAGCAGTTTGGTGGTAGAAAATTACTACAACTCCATTTTCTTCGCAGAAGGTAATACCTTTTAATGATAGGTGCGAGTTATGATTATCTAATATCAACAGAAGAGATTTTTCTCTGGATGACCCAGAATGTTTGCCGAAATGATTTAAAAATAAAAAAGAATCTGCCAATTTGACGGATTAGCGCATCCAATGCAACCCGGGGGGGGGGGTGTTACAATTTATTGTAAAGAATAAATTGAGTAAATTCTTGCCAAACAAAACTGAATCACGAATGTGCACCTAAAGAACCGTTTAAAATTCCAGATTTATTTAAGGTTAACAAAATAAAGTGATTAAGCCTCGACACAATTTTATGACAACTTCCTGAATCCCACCACAATTTCCTTAATTGGTGCATCTAAACTATAAGCAATTATTTATAAGTGTTATTAAATGTAATGAAAATGTGGAAACTATGCACATAAAATGTTATCCGTTAAAATTAGGGAGGTACGCGTACGTTGGAATCTCACATAAATTTTAATTACAATGAGAGACGGTTAAGCAGTTTTATTGCAGGGAGATAGCATTTGAAACTTTTTAATTTTATTAAAGTACCATGATAAGTATTTAACCTGAAAAATTAACTCTTTGGCGCAGAATAGGGGTTGGAAACACGCAAACTTATATGAGCACGTTATATGTATCATAGCAATTTATGATTGTTTTCAAATGTTGAAAAAGAAAGCAAGAAGATGAATTCACTATCTCAAAACTCAAGATTGCAATCCAATCAGAGATGGGGGAAACCAATTCCTTCATAATAAAAAAAAATTATAATTAAAATATAATTCGTTTATAAAAATTAATTTGCTTCTTCCCATAAAATGTATTTATAGACCAAATTATTATCAGTTACTCTTTCGTCGTCTTTTGTGTATGACAATTTTCTAAATTGATATCAAACGTGCCTAACATATAAAATAATTTGTAGAAAATTCAATCACGTATATTTACAGTAGGTACACCATTAAAAATTAATTTTTATTACGAGTTAATTCATATAAATTATCAATAAATGATAAGAACCTTGCAATATTGCGCTTGACATTTTTTTGCTCTTCAGAAGCTGATTTTATATTCATGGGAAATAAGCACATTGTTATTTGAGCAAAAGTTTCCCGTTTGATAGTTAATTATTAAACAATACACTTTCATTCTACTTTAATGAGGAGCGAGAATGAAACTATATTTTAATAATTTAGAATTAAAATAATCGTTTTCAGTTATAAACCCATAGCTTACCAAATGCCAAAAACGCATGAGATTTAATAAATTTACACTAAGAAATACGATCTGGCTAAGATAAAAATAACATTTATCAAGAAATTTAATAATTTCATCATTAAATTATACGATAAACTATTTCCAGTTCTCAGTTTTACAAATTACAACGCCAATGTAAGTTTATAGTAAGTTGGATACGCCCTTTTGTTTATATGAACCAATCGCAAGGCCGCATTTTCCTATAAAATTTTTTTGGAACAAAAATAATTACTTGAATTTCGAGATTTACGGGAAATAAAATGTGTAAGACAGTGTGAGTAAACTGTAATACAAAATTGTAAAACAAGAATCCAAATAAATGAAGAAGGAAAGTTAACTTCATGGATATTTTAAATTGCGAATAAGAACTACAAAGGATTCTGTAGGTTTAGTAAAATGAGAATTTAAGAATGCAGCAATCACCATGAAATAAGTAAAACTGTTTTTCTAAAATTTGTCTTTGAAATACAATATACGAAATTGGTGCTGTATAATTAAGGTGGACCGTCATATATTGAATGCAATTCTCAAGAGAAAGGGATTTGGAATATCACTTTAGATTAGTAGGTTTTTTGTTAACTTAAAAAGGATAACACTTAATGTTAAAATTTGTAACACAAATTTAATCGATTGTGATTATATAAATTAAAAAGGCTATCAGTCGCCTGATAGATAAGTCTAGACAAATACATCCTTCACAATTCTTAACCAAAACAATAGCATTTGTATTCTATGAAGGAGGCGTGGCTTCAGCTAGTGTGTCATGGACTTCTTAAATAAACATGTTTATTTATGTTTATTTTTATTTATTGTTTATTTAACGTCCATTTAGAGAAATTTCCAAATCATTTACGTACTATAAGGTCAGCGCAGTCGATAGGCCGCTTAACGACCTGCTATGCAAATTTAATTCTAAATAAATATTAAAATAAATAAATAAAACTAAAGAAATAAGAATAAATAATAAAATCGATCATAAAATCGTAAGTTTTACAAAAATAAATAATAAACATTTTAACAGTCACTGTTAGCATATTACAAGTTTTTGAAATAAATTCTTTACACACAATTTATTAATTTTATAGCGCTTCTAATATTAAATATTTTGATCTTTTGGTTTTTACTTTGATAAAATTTATTGTTGTCGTCACTTGCGTCTCAAATTAAGTCATTAAAAGTTTTGTTGTAACAACAAAGTTTGAAATTGAACGACTTGCCTATAATACTTTACGGAAAGTAGAAAATCTTCGATCCTATAATATTCTCGATGGCTTTCATTTTAAATTAATTCTTAGCTTACAGTACTTAAAAAGGTATTTGCAAAATTAATATTAAAACTTATAATAATTATATTGGGAAAGCAACGCCATAATTACACTAATTATAGTCGAAATGACATAAGATCAGCTTAACGCAATGTCCATTTGAATGTAGTAACGACAAGTCGATTTTTAAATTAACCAATAAAATAATAAATTTCATTAGTTTGCTATTCGTCGAATATGTTTAGCTGTACCAAATGTGAGGTTAAATCATCTCTAACGAATAGCTAGTAAATCATCATCATCATCATCATCATCTTCTGCACGTTCTGAGCTGCTGCTCGTTACGTCACTCTTTGGTCGCTCCATCTCTTTTTGGGCACCCCATTTCTTCTGCCTCTAGGACTGTATTTAAACATTTGCTAGTAAATTTCAGTAATAATTGCATTCACAAAAAGTGAACAAATAGTGGAGGAGTTTCGCTATTTTTACTATCCCATTTACGTAGTAAGAGAAAGTATTATAATCGAGTAAAAAAAGTTTCGAGTTAGCATTTTCCTCATGGTCTATGAGTCCATAGAAGTCGTTGAAGACAATTTTTGGAATGATGTCCGGATGTGCGTGTATGTGTGTGTGTCCGTCTTTATGGTCCACGATTTCGGACAAACGCATGCATCGATTGACTTGAAATTTGGCGCATAATCTAAAGTGTTTTTATTAAATGTTTAAAAAACGAATAGGAATTTCAAAACTAAATTTGGTATTTTGTATCATTGTATTGAGACTTTGAGCTGATTAGATTTGATGTCAAATTGGTTGATAGAAAATATTTTTCTCATTAAAATTATTTTTAATATTTAATAAAAGTATGATAAGGTCATGGGCATGGCTACATCCAATTTTATTTTTGATTTTTGAGTGTGTTCAGCGTAAGAAAAAATTATTGAAATTTAAAAAAGTGAGTATTAAGATGACGGAGTTGCCATAAAAAAGCGGTGTTTTAAAAACCAATCAAAATTCAAAAAAATTGCATGTTGCCAAACGATTTTTAAATAACTGTTGGTAATACCATGGCGAAGGCAACGGAAACCACCCATAAATTATACTCCTGGTAAATTCATCTTGGCTTCGGCCATCTTGAATCGCCAACGTCCGGGTGACCGGATATGGCACATGAAGAAGAAGAAGTTGGTAATGCCTATAATTTTCATATCAATTTTGTAATGGCTGTCAAATATTTTCAAATAAAATTATTTGGCTATATATGTTATGTATTTTCATTTTTATTTTATTTATTATGTAAAACTCGTGTCATATATGACCGCCACCAACTTAGAAAACATTGTACAACTACGTTTAGTTTTGATTGGTTAATCACCGCGGAAAATTATACATTTTTAAATTAAAATTTTTTTAATTGTATGGAGGCTTTGAAACCAACCAATTGCATCAGTGTTCTGCATTTTTATCCGACTTTCATATTCATATGCTATTTCAAAATTTAAAAATAGGAAACTCCTCCATTACACTGAAAAGTGTGCTCGTCCTATTAACTGATACGTCCCTTTGTTTACATAATTTTGACGTTAGTAATGCACGTTACCCCCTTATTACGACCCATTTCTCTTTAAAAACTTCCATTTCGTTAGTTTAAGAGAAGAATTTTTTGCAAAGAAGAAAAATATCGCCAACAGATGGTACGACAATAAAATAAACAATATAAATAAAAAGTTTTTCAGATGAAAATCTTTTTGTTAAGTTATCATTCATATAAATGGACGGCAGACGTTTCCACCGATATTTGAAAGTTAATCTTCTACCTCAGAATGGTCAACGTAGAGCAGTGAACGATTCCACCAATGAGAGTCAGAGTCAGTTTTATTTGAATCAGCAGTATTAAAACATAGAAATCCTTTTAAAAAAATGTGAAATTAAAGTTCAATGTGTGATTCCACCTATTTGGTATCAACTCAAGAGGGGAGAATGGGGAGATTCTCGGGTGCGGAATTTTTTAAGAGACCCTAAATGTTGGACCTCCTATTTTTATGTTTGTAGTCTAAATAAATAATGAAAATGTATGAATCTTTAAAAAGTCATGATAAGCAGCTCAAAATAGTAGGGGGCCCAAGGTACTCCCCTTAGGCCCGGCTATCCTTTAGCACTATACTGGGTTTATTCAATGATTAGATAGCAACGATGGCTAAACATGTTGCGTCATCATAGCAACGGCCAAGAGAATATGCTAAAATCGGTTTATTTACTTCATGATAAAAATAAACTGCATAGACTGCGAGGGTTTATACCCCCCCCCCCCGGTATCGTAATAAATTGAGTCTTGATTACTGCACTAAATATTTGTGGCGTTTATCATCCAATTTCAATTTTTATACTACATCGATCAGGTGAGAGTTCGAATTTAGGGGTTTGTAAATACACTTTTGAGTTGGGGCCGCTTGGAGGATGTTTTTAGTAAGTAAAGCGCGAGTTAAAACCGCTCGGAGCTCCCGAAGCAACCCGAGGGGTTGCGTAGGGGTGCGGAGAGTAGGTTTTGACAGTGCAATCACATCAGAAACGAATTCACACAAAAAGTGATTTTTTTCAAAAATTTGTTGTTCGATCACAAATTAAATTTTTTTTATTAGTTAATTACAGCATTATCTATCATAATTCATTGTAAAAACTGAGATTCTGGTATATTTACAATTGCCACAACCTATTTCAATTTTGGTGGGCGGGGTTACAGTTCAAAAGATACAATGGGATAATTGCTTTCCAAACTAGTTTTTAAAGCCGTTTTATTTCAAAAATGTGTGAACCGACCGCAAATTTTATTTTTCTTATACGCTAATTAGACCCTCATCTTTCATAATCCACTTCAAAAATGGTAAAAATCGCGATCAGGGAATTCGAACCGTCACCCATCGATCATATCTGCCTGGAGAATATTTCAGACCCACTGGTCTGTATACCTTTTATGATTATATTTTCATTTGGAACTCATTCTAAAAAATTACGGGGAGCCGTAGGTTTCATTTCCACTTTTTGACGCTAACTGAAAAGCTGATAGTTTAAAAACGTCTTGTTACCATAGCAACGGTCAATATGCATCGAAGGGGTGGAGAACATTTTTTTGCTCACTGAAAGATTAAAATATAAAAATACCCAATATATTATTCTATAGTCGATCTATTCTTAAAACAGTTAATTTAGTGCTTTCTTTTAACTACAGAAGATTGTACCAATTATCACACCATACACAAACCTGTTTTTGTGCGGAGGATATGGGCCGTATAAAAGAAATTTTTGAAAAATATTTTATTTTATATTCATTTGACGGAATTTTTTATATATAGCACACAAAAAATCGCATATAAGCAATTCGACATTTAAAAACCGCATAAAAACAGGTTTGACTATATGCTACTAGACAGCGCTCTAATTCAGCAAGTTGTAATAATAATAGTTTTTAAAAGAAAATTATAACAAACATTTATGATACTTTTTTAGTTTTTTTTTAATTATGGCATACTGGGATGTGTTACTAACCCCAGACTCTGCGATCGGTTTCTAAAATTGTTTAAATTTTTTACTTGTTAGCCTAAAAATTATTATTACTGGAGAGCCCAATCTTTGAAGTTCCACCACTGCTGCTACTTACAATCTTCAAATTGCTTCGGATAAAAATAAACTACATAAATTGGTGTGTCTAAGATGTTGACCCTAGCACTTCCCTATTGATCACTTTCACTGTTTTTTCCATTGATTACTTAATACTAAAAGCCATAAGTTTACCAATGTATCCTGGGAATCACAATCAGAGCCGGTTCTAAAATGACTAGTGCTTGGATACTACGTAATTATTCAAATTTATCATAAATAATTTTAAAATAATCACATCCACCTAAGTGAAATTTAGGGAAATTCTTTAGATTTTTCTAATTTTTCTAGATTTTAGCAAAAATTCAAATAAATCTTCTTTTCTCTTTATCAACTAAAATTTTTTAGATTTCGGGAAAGTACCCTACACCTGGCAACCCTGTATCTTTCTCAAGGTTAATCAGGTATCCAATCATATAACAGGAGTTTCTAAGTTTCTTAATGGATTAGCAAGATTCAATAAAACAAAAAAAAAAATTAATTGAGATCAGACAGACCGAGTTATGGACACTTTTTAAATGTTTATGAAATTATTAATAGCAGCGCCAAATTTGAATTTGGAGAAATTTTAAAAATTATCGATAAATTTTTAGAAATTTTAAAATGCAAAAATGACAAACAAGATCGATTTTAATAAGAGTTTTATTGATCGTACACTTTTTTGGAAATGAACAAACTAATCAGAAGTGCAAGAAAGTGAACTTTACGGAACCGGACAACTAGGCGCGGCGGAATAGGCGCGACCATTTAGGCGCCGCCGACTAGCCGCGGACCATACCGGCGTGGAGCTATTTAGGCGCCGAGACATATAGGCCTGATTCGTTTAAACGCCAAATCTTTTATATGCATTTTCTTATTATCTATGTTCTTAGTTTTTATATTTCTGAAAAGAATTGCTCACAATCTTTATGATTGTTGAAGTATTATATAATAATAATAATAATAATTTTTCTTTGTGTTATATTATGCTATTGATATTTATCAATTAATAAAGTCATTATTTGAAGTTTTTTATAATAATACGTAGTATAATTTTTTTAGACATCTACCGGTCGAGTTTACGTCAGTGTTAGGAACCTCCCACATCGAGGGAGATTTACCTCCTTTCTAGTAATACACTTTGCCAAGTAGGACCGGCCTACAGAGATATTTTTAGTGAATAAAATCTGCCGATCCGGTCCTCTCTGCTCCGGACGCTCCGAGTCATTTTGACAAACGCAACCACGCAAAATCTTAGATCAACCATAAAATCTAAAATATATATATAGTAAATAGTACGTTTGTCGTGTCGACATGAAAAACAAATAAAAAATGTAAACAAATATCAATATTCATTTAAATATTAGTACTATCCAGTATCCAATTTACGTATCACCATATTACTAATAATCGAATTTATTACAGAATTAATAATTATCAATGGTGAACATTAAATTTTATTTTGGTTCTTTGCTATACTTGGAACTTTTTACAATCAATCAACAAAACGAATTTTGATCCTCTTACTTTAATTGACCGAAGAGAACTATTCCATATTCTTGTAGTTACCAAAATTCTCTGTCAACTTGACAACAAATCTTATTGGATTTTATTCAAAATAATTACTTCTTTTTTCTGTTATTCTTTGGTAAACACTTTTTATTATTTCACAAATTTATTTATTTATTTGCAATTAAAAATAAATTATCAATTGCAGAGGAAATTCAATCAATCAATTATTTCCGCCATTTTTATAATTATATAATACAAATTTCTGGTATCTAGAAAATTTTCATTTCAAAATTTGAAATAGGGGGAGTAATTTTTTAAACAGCACCAAAACAAAAAATAGATGGGAAAATAAAGAACGCACGATAATAAACGAACTTGGCGTGGAAATTTTTTACAATAAAATTTTCCACTCCTGTTTTAATCCAACAAATAAATTATATATTTTGTTGTAACAATGTCATGCAATGAATCTTGACTGAATGAAATAATGATTTACACTTATCTCAATAAATAAGTATGCAAATTTCAAAAGTTTTCACAGTTGAATATTCATTAAATCAGTTTGCATGTTTATCAGTAATTCGTATTATAATTTAATAAGTAAAAGCTGGAAAAACAAAATATTCTTTTGTAGTTACTTGGCAAAAAAATACCCAGTTAAATTTTTCTTTGTTTTTTTCACTCTCTTAATTAAAATGCATGAGGAGTATAGTTTAATGCGGTAATTTAATTTTCTTGATTACAGCAAAGCGAAGTACGTTATTATTACGTTGTTGACCACACCTACTAAATTATTATCGAACCATCATTACATGCACATTATTTAAGAAAACTAAATAAAATTGAAAACTAAGCGCACAGGATTTCACGATTCATTTCCAAATAATTTGTCAAGGGTTAAAATAAGGTGCGGGAGTCATTTATCAACTATTTTACGCACAACCTTCAGGATTAATAAAATTATCAAATAAACCAACAATTAGTTAAAAACTTTTATTTATATGCGTACATACTTATTGTGTTACCCCCGTAATGTTTTAGCCGGCTACCGAAAACTAAACTAAGCACCGCAACAAAAATAAATTTAACATAAAACACAATATTATAAAATAAATTGTGTACAATAAATACATCATCGGTTCGGCCACTCAAGGAAAATGTTTTTCTTAACAAGTTAGTGTTAACTTTTTAAAACGCAATTATGTGGAAAACTGATATCGATAAAAATGGCCTTTTATTTGTATTGACTGACAGGAGTTTCTTTAGAACTTCCATTCCAATTTATTTACTTTTTATACTTCAAATCAAAAATAAGGGGGCACGAAGAGTTTACGATATTATAATGGAATTTGTGTGTTTGTATATTTGTAATTTGTTGTATAAACATTATCGGTGACGTATTTAGAAACGGCTTAGGGGGATGCAAGCCCCATATAATTTAAAAATAATATTTGAATCAAATATTAATTTCAAAAGTTAATAATAAATATAATTTTAATAATAATAAAAATTCAGTAATTTTATGGTTCAAATAGTATACAATACGTTACGGGAGAAAAACGTAGAATTGTTTTTAGAGAGAGAGAGAGAGAGAGAGAGCAAGAGAGTACCGAGAATAATAGCGTTTTATCGAATCTTTTAATAAATAAGAAAGAATTAAAGTATTATCGGGCATTAGGGCCTGGTCGGCCAATATAGCCCACCGATGTTTAACCATAGTGGAGTCGGCAGAATATTTTTTGCGAATATTGCACAAACAATTATTTGATTTTAATAATTCGCATTTAAATTAGTAAGTTAAACTAATGGATTCATACCTAAAACTAAGTACATTTAGCCCCCCCCCCCCACATCAGAAATTTTTAGTGAAATTGGTATTAAACGTTTGAGCTTCTATTTCCATCGTTTGAATCAGAACTCTCGGAGGTATTTGATGGAGGCAGGAAAAATGATTTTTCCATTTTTCCGTCCCAGTTCGAATTTTTGTGTAATTTGGTATTAATCGATATAGCTTCGTTTGAGTTCTAATGAGCTTCTATTATTATACTTTATCATCAAGCTTTAATAAGCTTCTATTTCCATCGTTTGAACTTTGACGGTAATTGAATTATTCGCGAATATTATAAAACCTCAAGCGAAGCTTCAGTGATTAACAACATCGATTTCACACAGAAATTTGAAATAAAACGATAAATAGAAGAATATCCCCTCCCCCTTCGTTTTTGTATATAATATCTACACGACAATTATGGGAGTAGCAATGCCTAACCGTTTGACACCAATTTCACCTAAACAGTCAGTTTTTGATGATTTTGACGCCAAAAAAATACACAGGGTGACAAAAAAAATAAATTATAACATTTTCTTACTTTCATCCAAAACTTAAAAGCCTTCGATTTTATACGATAAAGGGTTATAATTTAATTTAAAATTAAAAAAATAACTTGGGGCTAATACCACCGAGGCGCGAGGTACAAATTGAAAACCAAAAAATTTCAGTTCATTGTTTTGTATTTTGACCAAGGGTCAACCTAGAGGAAATCGTGTACAATTAACTTCACACTTCACGTACTTCATCATAATTCTCGATACTTCTTTGTCCTTCATATAATTCAGCAGTTCAATAATTCAGCATAATTCACATCGATACTTTCAGTATCAGAGACTTTCAATTTCTGAGACTTACAGAAATACCAAAATTTGAGCACTGGAGGTGTTCCACACCCCAGACCCCATTGAGTAGATTATTTTTATCAAAGTTAACTAAAGATCTCCCGTTGCAGAGGCACTAGAGGGTGTTTCCCCCTCAGCCCCGGATCAAGTAGTTTATTTTTATCAAGTAAACTGAACTCTCCTGTTGCAGAGATTAGGTAGTTTATAATTAATTGTCAGATTACAAATTAAACACATTTACTTCTAGCTAATTTTAATAAACAAGATATGCTTAAATATTTAATTCACTTTTAATAAAAATAAATTATTTAAACCGGGTCTGGTGTGGAACACTCCAGTGCTTCTGCAACGGAGATCTTCAGTTTACTTGAAAAAGTAAACTACTCGGTCTGTGGTTCTGCATGTTCTGCAATGTTCTTCATTCCAAAATTTGTGCACTGGAAGGTGTTCTACACCCCTCCCGGTACTTCATGTACTTCATTAGATGTAAAAAACTTCACCAGCGGTTAACCCTCGATTTTGACCAATCTTACTACGTCTGTTATTACTGGTGTTACTTCTAATATTATTTGATAAAATAGAAATCACATTGAATCGTAGCACCTCCGTAACTTGCTCGGAGTTACCAAAAATTTCAAATACCCATAACTTCGTAATTATTTAAATTAAGGTGGCAAAAAGTATCAATTATTTTCAAATACTACTGGTAGATGACTCTGATATCGATTGATTACTAGATAATGCGAGCAGCAAAATTTATCGACGCCTGTATTAGTTCGTACTTTTTTTCCGCTTACCTATTCAGAAAATAGTTTTGAGCACAAAAAATGTTTATATCGGTAAATCTTTTCGACATAAAATAAGATAATATACTGTGCGCGTGCCATCTATGAAACATTTTCCAAACTGCAAATAGCATAAACAGGATAGGGATTAGAAGAACCACGATTAATTTCGTTACTAATGAGGTTAATAACAGATTTTTAAACTGCAAACTCTCAAATAGATAATTTGTAATAACATACTGTAAATACAGCATGATTACTTTACTATTTTCACTACAATAAATAAAAGAACTGAACCGTTCCGCAGGCATGTTTTGTTTATTTATTTATTCATTAACTATAAATGTTTTTACTTGTAATTATAATATATTATCGACAAATGTTCAAATATATCATGTTGCAAATTTGAGCACGGTACGTTATATATACTCGGTTTTTAATTGTGGTTTGTTCTTATGGCCAAATAACATTGGTATTTGCCACCTTAAAAATATAATATAAAATCTCATTAAAATTCAAATTGAGCTCAATCGTTAAACATCGATTTTACACAAAAATTTAAAATAGAACGGAAGTTTTTGGCGGTTGTGGTTCAAACAATAAGAGTGAACTCTTACTGAAGAATGCACAATGAATTCGACTTTTGATACAGAAAGGGAATACAAAGCAATAATAAATTACAAAATTATTTTTTAACATTTCATTTTTTTTAGATTTTAGACAATAAAAACCTAGTTTGCAGGTCATTTCATGTTTTAAAATGCACATACTCGTACTATCATCAACACTAAAAAAGATTAAATAAGAATGAATTTAATAACTTCAAATTAAGTGAAATTGTAATTAATTGATCTTAATACAAATTAGCAAATTTATTTTCCAGTTATTTTTTTTTATGAAATTTTTTAGTCTATGATATCAATGATCATTTATGTTTCCAAGTCCACATTTTCCAGGGAGGAGTAATATACCTGAATTCCGATTTTGACGATTTTTAAAGTGAATTATGAAAAGTGAGGCATTAATTAAGATATAAAATAAAAATTTGCGGTCAGTCCACAAATTTTAGAAAAAAACGGTTTTAAAAATTAATTGGAATGCATCTTTCTCATTAACTCTTTTAAAATTGTAACCCAGCCCATTAAAATTAAATTTTAGTCGATTTTATATTTACAATGTATTTGTTGAAGGTTGACGCCGCCTTCGGCGTCGCCCATTTGAAAAATCATCTCAGAGACGCAAGAGTACTTATAATTATGGATCCTTGACGCGACGGATGCATAGAAGCGACTGATACCTTGCCGAATGAGCAAGGTTAGCTAACCTTGACTCAAAAAAACTTTTACTATAAACATTGCTTCACCAAACGAAAGAGCAAAAAAATACAAGCTCTTTAAGGTGAGGATGAATTCGTAGGACTTTTATTATTAAGAGCACAATTCAAATTTTAAAATTACAATATTCCTATAAAAATACATGAAAGTGTATTATTACGTAATATTACGTCATAATTGAACATATTCTATCACCAGTCCGTGCGTTGTAAGAGAGGACAGACAATCACAATCGGGAAAAGTTACCAGTCGATATTTGCTATATCTAGGGTCAACATCTACGCTTTGCCGAGTAGGACCAACCTAGGAGGATATTTTAAGTTATTAAAGCGTTTATCAAAGGGCCCGTAACGGCCGGAGCGAAGGGAACTAAAGCAAAAGGTGCGGAGGGTCAGTTCTGACTAACGCAACAACGGCAAATTTCTGATTCAGTCCAAATGTATATTTTTTCCAAAATTTGTGGACCGACCATAAATTTTATTTTTTATCTGTTAATTAGGCTTTCATAATTCGTTTTAAAATCCAGATTCGAGTGTTTTAACTATCGCCAAAACGTATTTTAATTTTGATGGGCGGAGTTACAGTTCAAAAGAGCCAATGAAAAAATTGCATTCCAAATTAATTTTTAAAGCCGTTTTTTTTAAATTTGTGGACCGTTTGCAAATTTTCTCAGTTTTACTAATTAAAATACGTCCTTTTAAATAATAAAAGGGGTAGCTAACTTTTAACGATTTTTGAAAAGAACACGAAAGGTTTGCCTCTGGTGGAGTCAAAACTCCAAAAATTAAAAGTTTGAACCATTTTTTACTGCTTCTAATACATTTCGATGAGAATTGATGGTGAGAGAAAAGATTTATTATATAAAAATTATTTAAAATTATTGAACATCTCATAAAGGTTTGAAGTTATTCGAATCCACTATCGCAAAACTATTCAGTGATCTTTCAGCCATTTTGCAATATTTACGTCAGCTAATCCCAAGTTCATTTTTCCAGCTCTGAAGATCACTATGTCATATTATGTAATAAATCGGGCAGCAAAGTGCTGAATTATTTAAAAAAAAAATTTTTTGATCTCAAAAATTAAAAGTAGGAAAACAATCAGTTTTATTACTGTTTCTATACATTTTAATCAGAAAATTTTTTTCGCGGTATTCACGTAAATGTTGAATCTTGCATTTTATGCAGCTTTAAAGTGAATCCACCGTTAAAAACCTTGTGACATTTTCGCTAGATCCACGTGTGTTTTTCCAGCTCCATTAAGTAATATATTTATTCCAGAAGAGTCCAATATTGTATCAACTCTCATAAATTTTACACATTATTTTCAATTGGAAAGACCAAGGAGTTAATATCTTAAAAATAATCCTCAATGACGAAGAATCAATTATTGCTTGATTGCTTGATTATTAAAAAAGATTTTAGCAGTGGTAAGGTAATATTTACCTCATTGGCGGATAATATGGCCCAGTACCATAATACCAACCATACCTTGATTTTGTTGATTGTTAAATTTTTTATAAAATATAAACTTTAGTTCAAATTGGAATTACTTTTCCCACTACATTTTGATAGCAAATTCATTTCTAGAGTAGAAAAAACTAAAAATACCAATTCCATTAAATGAATTAACATTTAAAATTTATAATAATTTTGACATTGATTTATGTGTCGATTCTAAAACTGAAATGGATCGATATCAATCCAAAATAAAATTCTTGTTTTTATTGGTTAATATGAACTACCCAAATTTGGCAAAATTTCAGTTCTCTAGAAGAAATTAAAAAATTCTAGGCTCCCTAGCAGCTTCTTCCGGTCAAGTCATCAACAAACCTCCTGTTCAAGTTTCGGTCCATTATTTCTTCTGTATTTTGGGTTCAGTATTTTCTATGACGTCAGATGTTGGATGGTCATATTTCACAGGTTAATAATGTAAATAAATATAACTGACTAATCTAATAATAATCGACTATTAGTTTTTGTAGGTAAACTTGTAGATTTACTTTTGTGTGTACACTCTGTATATGGTAGTTAATAAATTCACAATATCGTTAATAATAATTCAACCAATATTTAAAACTTCATTAGTTTTAGATATGAGGAACTAACACAATATTCGATAGTTTAATAATCTTTAAATGCAGGGTAGGGCCGAGAAATATCAATTAAATGTGTTATATTTAGATAATTATTTGTTTATCATGGGGATTAAAAGTATACATCCCATAAATTTCATATTGGGTACGTTTTATTATGATGTGCGATTAAATTGATAACCAAATATTAATTTTCATATAAATTTGACATCTGCTTTTAATAATAAGTTTCAATTGATTATTAAAAATATTGTGCATCTTGTATAAATCAAAAACAAATCAAAATTTTGAAACAATATACCTACATTAAATTGATTCTATTTATCGGAAAAACTAAAAAGTTGTTTTATGCATGATATATTGAACATTTTTTTATAGTCTCTTTTAAAACACCGTTGAAAGAAAACATACACAATAAAAACATTAACTCTTACATCAATAAATAATTCCATTAAAAATGAAACCGCGTAGGAATACTTTTGAATTTTAATTATTTTAAAATAATATTATATAAAAAAAAATCAATAAGCTCTTTTGTTGTAAATGCACTTTGCCATAATCAAATGCAAAGAGGTTATAACTTTGTCATTGTTGTTTTAGATACAGGGTGTGCAAATTGACGTAGTCTAAATTTTAATAAAGTGTGATTATTTTTATTATCAAGTTGTACGTCATGATTATTATTTTGGTAAGATTCTGGTAAACTTTAAAAGTCAAATGTCTTTAAATCGAGAAAACCAATAGGAATCTAGGTTTGTTTGAAATGAATTTATTGATCGTGTATAAAATACTACCATTCTGCAATTAGTTAGTATAATTAACGTTTGGTTAAAGAATTTGACAATTAAGTACGTAGATTTGCATTAAAAGACCAGCATTGTTATTAAAAACAATGAAATCGGCCGTATAGTGTTTGACTAAAATCAATGAATGGTTAGACGCAAACTTGAAATGCGAATTTCTATACATCTTTGACAAGTTTGCGAAACCTTAATGACCTTTTAGTTTGAAATAAAGTTGAAAATAATTTATTGAAACTTTCAAGATGCTTTGTAAGAAAATTGCCTGTCTAAAAATAATAAAAATTCAAGTTTAAAAATAGCAATGCGATATGTCATCATAAATTGAAAATAATAAGTATTTAAAATCAATTTCCTGCTAGTACAGGTAAAAATTTAATTAAAAGTTTTAAAAGAGTTTTCTATATTTACTTTGCAATAATATAAATGTTTTGATTTAAAATAAATTCGTTTGCAAACAAAATCTACATTGCAAATATATCTACCACGTACACATTCCCATGCAAGTTGGAAATTTTCATGTCATGATGTAATTTTATAATAAATAAATTCTTTTTATTAGATTTGGAAAAATAAAATAAATAAACTAGACAAAATAATCAATACAGAAGATATAGCACAGTAAAAAAATATAAATAACTAGCTGGATACCCGGCTTCGCCCGGGGTCTCATTAAAAATAAAATACTTTGCCTTTGTCTGAAGTATTTTGATTTTGCAGGGTTGATTTACCCGAGCTTTTCTTCTCCAGTATTTCCGAACGGTTTCCAGTCTTGCTTCCCGTTGTCCTTTGGTTGCTATAACATGATTTATTTTTACGAAATGAAATCACTTATAATAGTGTAGATACTGAATGCGAATATACCAACGTAAAATTACCATATATCAATTACAGGTATTGGCGATGGGAATCTTGTTCCGTTCATGCGCGTCCGCGCGTCAAAAGAGAGTGCCGCCCCACGTTGGGCGTCGTCGCGTGCGACCGGAAAAGGTTGCGATTGCGAAATAGTCGAGCGTGGCGCGAACACGTGTCGCCCCATTGCTAAATTGACAAATGCACACTTGGGCTAGAGTCGCGTATGGCCGGCAAACTTTACGATTACGAAAGTGACGACACCATACGGCAGTAACCTACAGCCCCGTCTACCTATTTCGCGCAGATTTGATTTAGTAAATTTGATCTATTTGGTATTCAGCTCTAGAAAAAGTAACAAAAACTAACTCTAACCTACAGACCTAGCCACCATTTTCGCGCGACCATTAGGTAAAAAAAGGTTCTACATCACATAGGCTATTTTTTATTGTCGATAATCGATAGCAAATTGGGTTAAATTCCACCTTTTTGGTATTGACTCCAGAAAAAGTAACAAAAACTAACTTTAACCTACCAACCAATCTACCTTTTTCGCGAAAGATGCACTTTTTTAGGTATCCAGATTTAGAAAAAGTAACAAAAACTAACTCTAACCTACCGACGGCTCCACCTTTTTCGCGAAAGATCCACCTTTTTGGTATGCAACTCTAGAAAAAGTAACAATAACGAACTCTAACCTACATACCGAGCCACCATTTTCGCCCAGCGACCATTAAATGAAGAAAAGGTTCTACATCACATAGGCTATTTTTTATTGCCGATAATCGATAGCAAATTGGTTTAAATTCCAAAAAGGTATTGACTCTAGAAAAAATTACAAAAACTAACTCTAACCTACCGATCGATCCACCTTTTTCGCGAAAATTCCACCTTTTTGTCAACAACTTATTTGTTTGTGGTTTTGTGTTACGCCACTGGGAATTCAATCAAGCAGCTCTATTATTATTTTATCTATGGTTCCAACGTGTTCTCAAAATATATTCAAACTAACCTTCTTTCTTTTTTTAATTCAGTGTCATAATTTTAACAAACGTCATTATGACGTAAGGCAAGTTGCACACTTTACATCCAAAATTCGCCCCAGCTCCGCCCCGATCGAATTTACCTCTAAAATGCGAAAAAATGCAAACGTCGTAATAATTAAATTTAATTTGTAAAATTTTTCGAATCGCGAATCGACGGGACGCGTTTTCCGTCTCTCCCGTTCACCGTGCGAGCGAGAGAGATGCGAGAGGGTGCGGGGAAAAATTGTCACGCTAATTCTTAAAAATCGAACAAAATCGGACAAAGAACCAATAGGAGCAACCGTTTTAATCGAGTTTTAATTAATTAATTTGACCTATTTATCGATCATTTATCGGAAAACCACCTAGCCTACCAGATGTAGAACCTTTCCTGCTCTAAAGGTCGCTGCAGTGCCTGCGGCTCGCCTATTCTTCCCCCAACGGTTCGTCGAAAAAAATTTGGTATCTTTTTAGTATATTAGAGCGATTACAGGTATTGGCGATGGGAATCTCGTTCCATTCATGCGCGTCCGCAATTTTTCACTTTTTTTTAAATTAATCTTTTCGGTTCCGGTTTTTAGCGGAAAACCTCTTTAGGGGCCTAGAGAGTAACTGTGCAAAATTTGGTTGAAATCGGTCAAATGGTTCAGGAGAAAATGGAGGACAAACAAACAAACAAACAGACATTGATTTTTATATATATAGATTAAAGCATAGTTAATTTAAATTAGGAATTATTTTCATTTACATGTGGGTATCAACATGACAAAACTATTTGAATTTGCTCGAAAAAAAAATATGTCGGAGGAAATTAAAATAATTTTATCAAAGCAAGAAATGCAATAATTCTTATGTTAAATTTTTATTAATCATATTTCTTTGCTAATGCCACCAACAATGAGTTATACGCGATAATGTAGTGACCCCGTTAATATTTAATATAACCTTTGCTCGTGGAGCAATAAATAAATATTATAAAATTATTAAATTAAAATTTTAAAATTAATAGGATAAATTAAACAATAAAATGATTTCTTTTATAAGCTTTTGGCAACGCTCTTTGTTGCTATCATCAAATTGTAATTATAAAGTCTCCGTTGTAAAGTTTGCTTAAACAATCTTTTTTAATTTGCTCCACAGATTAGATTATGCCGAATAATCTATGAGATATACATACAGAAAATTCAAAATTGTTACTTTATTTAATATTATTTATAGATTCATATGTGGCCTTCTTGCCCACCCGAATCAATAAATTTGAGACGCCCCTGTACTGGTGCTTATACAATCAAATATTGCACAAAATAGTATAGGTAATATTTACTCAACTATAAATATTATTGTCAATTTCAAATATTCCGAACCTTTATAAACTTTTCTTCAATAAACAAAAAATTTATTTAAATAAGTAAAACTCGAATTTTTATAATCACTTCTTCTTAATCTCGTACTTCTTCCATTTATTACTATTTAATTAAGTTTACACACGAAAGTTCTAAATCGTAAACTTTAGTATATAATTAAGAAGGATTTATGGGAAGATGGTGATTTTAATTTTTACTTGCCCTAAATCTTAAACACCGAAAAACTATAAAAAATAAAGCCGCATGCGCCCAAAATATATGTAATTGAATTGATAGAATTAGGAAATAAAAGAAGGAAATTGATTTCATAACGAAATTCTGATTCGAATGAATCCTCCATATTAAAAATTCTATACGGCGAAAAATTACATTTCTAACTTTCAATAATATCATAAAGATCGCATATTTCGCTGTTTTTGAATCTCATCAGACGGAAATTCTCTAAAAAAAATATTATTCCGAACCATGGGTCAGGTGCTTTAGAAAGAATTTTTCGTTGCTTATTTTGGGTCATAGAGTTGTATCCCACTGTACTTTTTAGTATGCCACGTATCAAAATGCGCATTAAGGCATTAAAAATTAATTAAATTTTTGTAAATTTTTAATTACTTAATTTGAAAACGAAATATTTATTTTTCATTATTTAGAATTAAAATTGAAATTAATTTCTTAAATCTGAATGCATTTAACTTTCATTCGAAATTCGCCAAATTATTTTCGTAACGGATTTTTTAAAAATGCGTATCATTGAATAGACGACATGAAGTTGATTTAAAAAGTTATAATTGGAAGAACTGATACCACCGCATTAAACTAAAAATGTACTTTCTGAATTTTACAATATGCAGACAATGGAAATACATTAATTTAAAAATAAAACAATAAATTGATTTTTGGTTTAGACATCACTAAAATTGTACATAAATTAGTAATATTTTCCGTCATAACTAACAACTTTTTGATTCTAATCTCTGTGTTCTCGAAGAGAACACCCATCCAACTGCGAACCGCACTTTGCAGATTTAATGTATGCAGGATAATAATATATTGCCAAAATATTTAAAGTAGTATTAAATTTGTAAATATTATAAGTTATAATACAATTTTAATTAAATTTGATAATAAGTTAGTGCATTTTTTCTACACTTATTAAGGCCATTATCTATGTGTACACTTATATTTCATGCTTTGTCTACTCGTCAGATGAACTTGAATTGATAAATAATAAACTTTTATTATTTATAAATAGTTTGAACTGTACTTGTATACTGGATCTTTCAGAAAATCCTCTTGACATATCAAATTTATCTTATTGAATGTCACTTTTTCGCCATTCAATTTTTTTTAAAGTGTTTAGTTTTTGAGTTATGACGTTGCAACCCTAGATATACAATATGTAGAAACTACTTGGGTGTATAGTACAGATTTAAAACTTTTGTGCGGGTCAATTTAATACTATAATTAATTAAATTTATACAAAATTAGGTGGTTTCATTTTTAATCCGTGGACGGTAATATTTAATTTTATAAAGAGAAATAAAGTTCCTAAGGATACTTTCAAAATAATGAGACTATAAAAATTAAGTAACACAAAACTGACTTTAATAACCCCTATATCGTAACATTATTCTTACATAAAAGAGCTTAAATTTTCCAACTATGACAAACATAAACTTCTCATATATTTATCTTCTCTTGAACGTGAGCTTGTACAGGTAAACACTTAATTAGGTTAATTATCAATTCAAAGAAAAAGTTTATATTAAGACATAATTCATTTTACGATATCAATGGTATTTTACCAAAACAATATCAATTTACATTTTGAAATTCATTGATAATTCATTACAATGATATATTAATTAAATACTATAAAATAAAGGAAAGCACTCGCATTTAAAATCGGCTAAAATATCAAATTAATTGATTTAATTACTCTATACTATCTCGGAATTTATATTTATGAAATAAATAAACATTTGTTCTCGTATGTACTCACAAGAGAGCTTTTTTGTAAAATTTACTTTATTACAACGGAAATCTCATTTTATGTATTGTACAGTAGCGATCTAAAGTAAGTTGGCAAACAGTTTTTTCAAAGTTCAATACAGTAGAATCCGGATATAACGACCTTCAAGGGACCGGCGATACTATGTCGTACTAACCGGATGACGTACAAAACGGATTATTTCTTAAGTACATACCTAACTATGAAACCTAACTTGAGTAAACATTTTCGTCGTTAAAACCGGTTAGTCGTTATAAGCGAAGTCGCTATATATGAACTCTACTGTATTTTGCTTTAATTTTTCAAATATTTATTCCTTAAAAGGCTTTAAATTAAAAATATAAATATAATTTTCTAGAAAATTTATTAACGTGAAAAATTCAAAAACGAAAATTTCGAAATATTTCTATTTATCAAGTTATGACAAAACGCTCTTAAAACAAAAAATAAAGAAATACATATAGTAACAACTATGGATTAAAAACATTTAGTACTTTGTTGCAAACCCTTTTGCAGCGATAACAGCTTTACATCGTGATTGCATCGAGTCAACCAGCTTCTCTAAACGTTCTAATGGTATTTTGACCTTTTCTCTGCAATGCTTCCCATAATTTAGTGGTATTACTATAATTTTCACTTCTTATTCGACGTTCGAGCTCTTCCCACAAATGCTCTATGGGATTCAAATCTGGAGATTGACTGGGCCACTCTAAAAGCCGAATTTTAGCTTTGTCCATGTACTGCTTAACATGCTGTGAAGCATGTTTTGGGTCATTATCCTGCTGAAATATCCAGCCGCGCGGCATTTTCTCTTGCCATGTGGTAGCATATGATCCCTCAGTATGTCGGCATACATAAACCGATCCATAATGCCATCAATTCTGTGTAGAGATCCAATGCCATCACGAGAAAAGCAACCCCACACCATGACGTTCCCTCCACCATGTTTTATAGTAGGAACTTGATATCTAATATCATATCTTTTACCTTCTGGACGTCGAATATACTTAATACCATCCGAGGAAAACAAATTATACTTACTTTCGTCACTCCAAAGAATTTTGGACCAATCTTTTTTCCCAGTGTAAGTGATTTTAGCAAACTTCAGACGGGCTATCCGATTCTTTTTTGATATAAGTGGTTTCTTACAAGGACGTCTGCCAAATAGTTTAGCTGCATATAGTCGACGTTTCACTGTCGAAACATGTATATTTTCTTCGCGATTTTCGTTAAAACTTTGAACAATTTGTGTAGCCGTTACACGAGGATTTTTTATTGCTTCACGAACGATCATTTTATCTTCTCTTTTGGTTGTTTTTCGTGGTCGCCCTGTTCTTGGGCGTGTCTCTACTGATCCATATTTATTATATTTGTGACACCAGAGACTTATTGTTTGATTTGGAATGTCAAATTCGCGTTCTGCTGCTCTCAATGAATTTCCATTTTTAACCATTTAAGAACCGTGTTTTTTAAATCTTCTGAATACTCTTTCCTTCTGGGCATGTCGATGTATTATCAAGAAAGATATATTTCAATCAAATTAACTTTTATGAACGCTTATTATTGTTTTGATATTGTTTGGATGTTATGCCAATTTTCTTTTGAACCCTCCATAAAATTCAATTCGCTTATATACTTCTTTGTTTTATACCAACTGCAAGTTTTATACGTTAAACTACGTATTAATCTACATACTTTTAGAAAATATATGATAGTCCACTAAATGATTTCTTTTCTAATAATTTTTTGTAAAAACTGTTTGCCAACTTACTTTAGATCGCTACTGTATTTGTGTAAGTTTGACTTCTCCGCTAATAAAATATATTATTGATTATTTGGAAATCTGTCGTGGTTTCTAGTAATGAATCCGGAAATGGTCATTGTGGTTATTTGTAGAAACTTATTAATTTTGTTTTAAAACTATACTAATTTAATTAATAATATTCCGCCACTGTCCTGTCATCCTACAGTACAGTAGCTTTCTTTTCTAATACACATGGAGTTGGTCCCTGCTAATACCAAAACAGTTTAGTTTGACCGAATAAACCAGTACAAATCCACAAAACGGAATCCACAATACAAAAATAAGTAAAAATAAGTAATTAGAATGCCAAGTTCTTATGTATGTATTGCTATGATATTTTGGAAAAACGTTTTTTTTTTAAATGCAAATTTTTTACTTTAATTTTTGAAATAAATTTACCATTCGCAAACTATTCTACTAAGTTTCTTTTACGTACTTATGAACATTCTTACAGCTAGCTCAAATTGTTTTAATTTTGAAATAATTCCAATTTCATGGACAGTATAAAAAGTAAATTTTTTCAACATAAAATAGTTCTTTAAACTTACTAAAACATTCCTCAGGAACGGTCCATCTCGGTAAAGTGTGGATGTTGACGCGACGGAGCGACTGGTATCTCCCCACCGATGCATAAATTATTACACAATATTGCGCAATAATACATTTACATGTACTTCTTTTGGGATAATTGTAATTTTCAAAATTAAATTGTGGCCTTATGACAAGTCCGACAACATTGATCCTCGCCTCAAAGAGCTTGTATTGTTCTGTTTGCTCGTTTGGTAAAGCCATTTCTATAGGAAAAAGTGTACTTTCGAGTCAGGGTTAACGGACTCGAGCCAAACTTTTAATTTAGTTTTTGTGTTTTCCATATGTATAGCAAATTTTAATCCTTATTCAATCACATAGGGCCAAGATTAACTGAGGAGATTTCATAAATCGTGACGTAATTGTAAACGATGTTTGAAACTAAAATTGTAAGACTGTAAAATTGTAAAATTGTAATGAAAAATTTGACAATTTAAAAAAATATGTTGACTAAAATTTCACTTAATTTGTAAAAAGAGTTTTAAAACTTTTTAAAAACATAATCTTACAAGTTAATAAACGATTTATAAATAGGAACTAACAATATTACAGTTTTATATTACAAATAATTCAGTGTATTTTTCCAAAATTCAAAACAATGGAAAATTATCCGGTCATTATTAGTCCCACACCCGAGAACATTTTTAAATATTTTGAAGTCAAAGCTGTGCAGCCTCGAAGATTTTTCCTAAACCAGGCAACGTGGCCTCTTCTGTCTTACGTAAGGATTAAGGTTTGCACTCCCCACCCCTGTCGCCTCCAGAACTAGTACCTACAGTAAAGTAGTTCGGTTGGTACAATACCAAATTTAAAATTTTTTAATATTTTCAGTTGGTACGATATGTACATGTTATTAAGTTCCTACTGCACATAAGTTTAAATTTCATCATCATCATCTTCATGTTTTAGATTTTTGTCTGTTGCGTCACTCTTGATCTTCCCACCTTTTTCTGGGTCGGCCCACATTTCTTTTGCCTCTGGGTTTATATTTGCACATTTTTCTGGGTAGGTATACGTTCTACTCCCATCCTTTCCAAATGTTCTCTCCAAGCATTTCGGTATTCTTTAATTTTGTCATTTAGACTAAATATCTTCAATTCGTTTCGGATGTCGGTGTTTCGGTTCCTGTCAATTCTTTTATAGCCTGCAATTTCCCTAATAAACCTCATTTCTGCACTTTGTAGGCGTTTCTCATTTCCTTTCGTTATTGTCCATGATTCGCTGTTTTTTAAATTTTTAAGGTTTAATTCCAAATTATATAAAAGTGTAACTTTACTAAGTTACACTCCGTCGCGTGATATTTTGTAAAATTTACCAATAACCCCCCCCCTCTAAAAGTTTAAGTAAAAATGGCCTCTTATGACGATGACGTTTTCATCACATCCACGTGCATTTTTTCCAGCTCTCTATTATGGCGACCAAAAAATCCATGTGTCTATATACTCGCAGACAAGATCTTAAACATAATTTTAAAAAAACGAAAATATTTCTTCCAGTAGAACATAACGCTAATATTTTTACAATAATCTAATTTTATGAAAATGAAATACAAAAGTTAAAGCAGAACGAAAATGAAATCAAAAAATTTACCACGAAATAATGAAAAATTTAGAAACAAATGAATTTGGTAGAAAAAATAAATCCCAATTTATAAAATACTAAAAGTATGTTTATTTTTTTGTCCCCCCCCATCAAAACCTCCGGAACGAAAAGCTGTAACGAAGTGAAATTTTAACTGGTGATTCTGCTACAAATTCTAAGGCGAACGCCGCCATTCCCTATACATTTCAAAAAAAGTTTATTGCAAATTTTTTTATTTATCGTAAAATCTATAAAAATTTTATAAAAATTTAAATTACGATAAATTGCGATGTCGTCAAATATGTATATTAATAATTTTTAAAACACAAAGTTAGCTTTTTTATAATCTTACTAACAAGGGGAACCTGCAACTTCCCCTCACTGAATTGATTCATTTTCATTGTGCGTGTAGACCTTGTATTGGACTTCAACAGGTGTAAGTATAAGGGCACGCTTCTTTGGAAATTTTGAGAAAATTGAATTTGAATAATTATATATTACTAATGAACTGCATAAAAATTAACACAAATTTGGTAAGTTGTTTTTTTATTTATTTGATTATTAATTCCCCCCAGTAAAATATGTCATCGTTCTCAAAAAAACCAAAGCGCTATAATAAACTCTACTCATAATCAATAAACATTGAATGTTTTACCTTTCAACAGTGAGGCACTGGAGGGTGTTCCACACCCCCCAGACCCCCCGGTTTGTGCAGTTTATTTTTTATTAGTAATAAATAGAAGACATCAGCATAACCGATCTAGAAAAAATCTCTAAAAAAACTAATTAATCTTAACCCTAACAAGTCACATTCAAGTAACTAATATTCCAATTAGTCCGAATTATAGACCAAAGTTGTTGAGACCGGGGGGTCTGGGGGTGTGGAGCACCCCCCAGGAACACTCAAACTGTCATAGATAAATTTGTAAACTTATGGTTATCAGTATTAAGCGATAATGGAGAAAGTTTTAGCACAAATAATATAAACCAGTAACCAAGAATCGGGGAATTCATATAATCCAGTATAATATGTCATTGTTCTCAAGAAAACCCAAGCGCTATAATAAACCCTACTAACAAATCTGTAAACATTAAATTTTTGCCATTCAGCAGTGAGGCACTGGAGGGTGTTCCACACCCCCAGACCCCCGGTTTGTGCAGTTTATTTTTATTAGTAATAAATTAAAGACATCAGCATAACCGATCTAAAAATCTCTAGAAAACTAATTAATCTTAACCCTAACAAGTCACACTCAAGTAACTAATATTCCAATTAGTCCGAATTATAGACCAAAGTTGTAGAGACCGGGGTCTGGGGTGGAGCACCCCAGAAACACTCAAACTGTCATAGATAAATTTGTAAACTTATGGTTATCAGTATTAAGCGATAATGAAGAAAGTTTTTAGCACAAAAAATATAAACCAGTAACCAAGAATCGGGGAATTCATATAATCCAGTATAATATGTCATTGTTCTCAAGAAAACCCAAGCGCTATAATAAACCCTACTAACAAATCTGTAAACATTAAATTTTTGCCATTCAGCAGTGAGGCACTGGAGGGTGTTCCACCCCCAGACCCCCGGTTTGTGAAGTTTATTTTTATTAGTAATAAATAGAAGACATTAGTATAACCGATGTAGAAAAATCTATAAAAACTAATTCATCCTAACTTTAACAAGTGACACTCAAGTAACTGATAGTCCAATAAGCCTAAGTTGTAAAAACCGGGGGTCTGGGGTGTGGAGCACCCCCAGAAACACTCAAACTGTGATAGATAAATTTGTAAACTTATGGTTACCAGTATTAAGCGATAATGGAGAAAGTTTTTAGCACAAATAATATAAACCATTAACCAAGGATTGGGGAGTGATTATGAATTCCCCAGTATAATATGTCATCGTTCTCAAGAAAACCCAAGCGCTATAATAAACCCTACTAACAAATCTGTAAACATTAAATTTTTGCCATTCAGCAGTGAGGCACTGGAGGGTGTTCCACACCCCAGACCCCCGGTTTGTGAAGTTTATTTTTATTAGTAATAAATAGAAGACATTAGCATAACCGATCTAGAAAAATCTATAAAAACTAATTCATCCTAACTTTAACAAGTCACATTCAAGTAACTAATATTCCAATTAGCCTAAGTTGTAAAAACCGGGGGTCTGGGGGGTGTGGAACACCCTCCAGTGCCTCATTGCTAAAAGGTAAAACATGCAATGTTTACAGATTATGAGTAGGGTTTATTATAGCGCTTTGGTTTTCTTGAGAACGATGACATATTATACTGGGGGGAATTAATAATCAAATAAATAAAAAAAATTGACAGGAGCTGGATGCGATCCCAGTACCCTTCGCAAATGTTTTTATTTTTTAGCAATCTTCCGCAATTCCATTAACAACTTAACAAATTTATGTTAATTTTATGCAGTTCATATATAATTATTCAAATTCAAATTTCTCAAAATTGCCAAAGAAGCGTGCCCTTATATTTACACTTGTTGAAGTCCATTACAAGACCTACACGCACAATGAAAATTAATCAATTCAGTGAGGGGAAGTTGCCGGTCTCCCCTTGTAAGACGAACACTGCATTTTGCAATGTCTACAAACATCAAAATCATAATTTCGGAGCCATACTCTTATAGCCTAAGTTTTTTTGGCTAACTTAAAATTATGGGCAATCAATCCAGTACGTCACCAATCGAGTTTCACTGAATTTACTTACTAAGTGGTTATGGCGGCCGATAGGCCACCTGACCTGCTAGTAAAGTAATAAAGAATAGAATAAGTTAATGTTTACACTAAGAAGACGTTCAAGTATTGCGTAAGCAGGCTAGTGGGCAAGGGTGTTTTACTTACCTTTTTTTTCTTACCTTTGCTGACAAAGGAAATAGGGGAATATTATAAAGCTTACGTAAGACAAAAGAATAAAAAATTTTAATTTTTATATTTAATAAAAGTTTTGAAAAAATGCTTACGTCTTATCATTTTGTGCTTATACAGGGAGGGGTCTAAAATAATTGAAAGTTTGCTTATGTAATACTTAAACGCTTTCTAATTAATTTAAAAAAGATGTCATGAAATTAAACATATGAGAAACCGTACACGACTTTTGGTTAAAAACCCGGCCCACCAGGCATTTCCTTCTATTCCCACCGGTCGAGTCCGTGCCTGACCCGATATATCTGGTAGTGAATGAAAATAGGTGATAAATAAATTTCCAAATACTAAATACTCGAAAAGGTATTATTTAAATAATTACTAAGTAAATTGATGTAATTATTAGTGTACATAATAGTATATATTTTTTAAGAAAAGTCAATTAGATATTTTGTTAGTTACCGACTTATGTGTAATATAACTCAAATACAATTTATATGTTCCAAATTGCTAATTACCGCAAGGCCAAAACTCATAATTTAATAAACGATAAGAAATTTAATTTTTTTTAATGCCTAATATTAACAAAATGTGTTAACTTGTGATAATCAACATATTTATGCACAAAAATCAAAATAAGAAATAGCGTTGATCAGCAGCAGCAGTGGTAGAACTTTAAAAATGTTCTCTCCCCCCCCTTTTCGAAAAAGCAAGTTTTAGGCCCCCAGGTGAAACTGTATTGAAGAAAAATTAATTACAAGTCTTTCTAATCTACGAATTGAAATGTGGAATGATTTTGTGTTTTGTTGAAATCGCCATGAGATAAATATTATGGGTAAATAATTTTATTTGAACGTTTTAAGTGAAAAAGATAAGTTCTTGTTGAAAAGACACAACTAAAATTTTTTATAATAACAAGCGAATTAATCTGAAGTAATGAAACACTCATTGGTTCTATTCTTAGCCCATCCTTATTGGATTTTGAGGTTTCTTACGTGAAAGAAGCGATTACTTTTTGGCAGATAATGTGCTCGTCATCGGCTTTACTCTCTGCAACAGGTTCTCAGGCAAATGGGATCTATCTACCTTAAAACTGACGCACTCCTCTGTTTTAAACTAGAAAAGGAATCCGGTGCATGGCCCAAGGTGTATCCTTTTTCTCACCTGGGCACTTTGCTAGATAAAGATTCTTTGCGGATTTGGGTAGGTCTTAGAATTGGATCCCGTTTGTGCCAAGATCATACTTGTGTGTGTGTGGAGCCTTGGTCGATCGGTTCAAGGTTATCAAGGCCTAGTGGTCTAAACGACATTATTAGAAGATCTCTTGCCACTACAAACATTCCCAGCATTCTCAAACCTGTGGGACTTTCACGTGATGATGGAAAGAGACCAAACGGGGTGACCTTGGTACCTTGGCGGCTAGAGAGAGCTTTAGTGTGGGACGCGACGTGCGAAGATACTTTGACCCCCAATCACTTGGATAGTTGGAGTAAAATTGCTAGTTCGGCAGCTACAAAAGCTGAAACTCTAAAGCACGATAAGTATCGAACTGTGAAAGATTATTCCGATTTTTTAGCTCTCTCTGTCGAGACCTTTGGTCCTTGGAGTAACGATGCAAAGGAATTGATCGCTAAGATCGGTCGTATAATTATTGATGTATAATTATTGTGTTTTTTAATGCAGAGAATCAGTTGGTGTATACAACGAGGTAATTCCGCTTCGATGTTAGGGTCGATGCCTACACAAACCGTTACGAACGAATTTCTCCATTTTGCTTGATAGCTATTTAATACTTATTTATTTCTGTTACTGTTATTAATGTTACTGTTGTCCTTAAATAAATATGTTATATCTGAAGGTAAAAATCCGAATTTTTTATTAAATCTTAATTAATTAATAGTAATAAAATGTTAAAAAAATTAATTTAATCGCTTATCAGTCAAAAGTCAAATATAATAAGAAAAAGAGTTTTAATTATCTAAACCATCCATCACATAAGCGGAACAATTTCAAAATTTAATCTTAATTTTTTTTTAATGTAACTACATCCTTGTAATTCTGATATTTAATGGATGGATTAGTTTTATTTGATTAACTAATTACCATGTATGTTTTAAAAAATTTCTATTGTATTACCCGACAATTAAGATTTTAAAATTGAAGAGTGATGACTGATGAGTTAAACTCTAAAATTCAAATTTTTTAAATTAGATTTTTTTTAAATCGATAATTATAGCGACTGTCTAGTTTTGAAATGAGAGCATAGCAATTTTAAATATCTGAAAATTAAAAATCGACTCGATTTTTTATTTGTCCTTTGATTCAATTATATCAAAAATATCTCGCAAAAGATTGAAAACTCGTAAAAACTTATGGAAATTGTTTGCGTCGAAATTGAAATGCTGACACACTGATAGATTTTCTGGTATAAAGTAGCAAACATCCAAACGAGCGAGAAGCTTGATTTTCTCCTTTTTCCATGCAGAGATATTAAATCGAGAACACGATAATATTAGACATACGTAATTTACAATAAAAATCGGATGATTTTACATATCAAACTATTCCAGTAGATGAAACTTGTATTCAAATTTAATTTAAATTTCAGTCGACACATTCGCCAGCAATTAATGGGCTAGTAAATGTAAATTTTAATAATAACTTAACTAAGCGCTAAAATATTGCATTTTAACTGGAAGCATAAGTGGAAATAAATACGTAGAAAATTTATCCAAAAGTCACAGGATAAAACATTAGTTTACCACTTTGTTACAGGGCAGTAACAAAAAAAATATAATTAAATAACAATTGAAAAAAAAATATAGTTGAAGACTATGTTTTTGTCTTTTTTTGCATTTCTAAAAATTTCCAAAATTATTTTAAAATTTTTTAATAATTAATTTTTCTAATTTTTCCAAATTTAAATTTTGGCGCTCCTATCTAGTATAATTAAACAAATTTAAAATGGCGATAATAATTTGGAATCTTTGGTTGCTTTATAATCAAAAAACTACGATATTTAAAATTGTTTTTATATTTCAAAACTAATTTATCGACCATTTTTTCTACGATAATTATATTTACAAATCTTTCCAATATTTTTACATTATGTAGTTCCTCTATTTAAAAAAATTGGGATCAATTATCGCAATTACATGTTGTGATTACATGCAGTTGAAGATTAGAAATAATTTACTTTTATTGTGTAGTTTGCTTTTCTTTGTTATAATATCCATATTATCTACCTGCGTTTGTGATGTATTCCCTATTCAAAACAATTTTAGTGGGCATGTGGGCCTACCTATCGTAATTACATCTTCAAGCATCATGAAAAAAAATAATTACATAATTAACAAATTAACAAAATTTGATGATGAAATAGGATAAGCTAAATATTTAAAATAGAATTTTTACTAGTTCTTCAAATAATATTTTATAAAGGATTAATTTGTCATTTTTGTCGAAATGTAGCAGAATTATAACTTTTTGGTTAAGAAAATCTAAAGACGAAGACAGGATTAATGAGAAGAGAAGAAATTTAAAAAATCACTGCTTTTGGCGAAGAGACATTGTCAGTTAAAGATAGGAGAAAATAACAAAAAAGATAAGAAGAGAATAAAAAGATAACGAAAAAGATAGAAGAAGAAAATAATAAAAAAAGAGAAGAAGGTAAGAAAACGAAAAAATTAAAGATGATAACATAAATAACATAAATAGAGACGGTCATTGGCATGGTTGTTAGCGCGATGAACTGCTAAGGTAGAACTCCCGGTTCGCATCCGGGTGGAGTTCGCTTTGTAATGCCGTCTCTGTGCTTCGGAAGGTACGTAAAGAAGGTGGTCCTCTCACAAGATGCTTGCAACATCTTTGAGATATTAATTGCTGGAGTACCCTCTTGAGGGGACGGGTAAACGACCTTGGTTGTATCCTTACATAAGGAAGCCCAAAATATATATAACATAAATAGTGAAAAGCACTTAAACGAGAAATTCAATCATCTTTGCTATTACTCCTTCAGGGTGTCATTTTTTTTGTTAAAAGAAAACCTCCCGTGATTGGTACCACGAAAACTAAATTTTGAAATGGAAGTATTGCGAGCAACCGCAGAGATAGGAGAAGAGATGGCTTCAAAAAGAATATAGATGAAAAATTATGAAAGTAAAAGACGAAATGGGGGAAGCAAAAAATTAAGAAGAAGGAGAAATCAAAGAAAAAAACAATATAATATATATATTTGAGATAGGGGAAAACCTAGTAAACGAACCAATAACTGTGTAATTCCAAGCCTGAAAAGAAAAATTTACAAGTAATCCAAATGCAAGAATAAACTGAAAGGAAGGAAATTGACGAGGAGTCAACCGCTAGAGGAAATCGTGTACAATTACTTCATCAATAATTCATGGTACTTCATCTAATTCATCGATACTTCATTGTATTTCACGTACTGCATTGGTATTTCAGAGACTACCGATATTCCAAAATTTGAGCACTGGAGGGTGTTCTACACCCCTCGGATCGAGTAGTTTTTTTTTATTAAAAGTAAACTGAAGATTTCCCGTTGCAGAGGCACTGGAAGGTGTTCCACACCCCCAGACCCCCCGGATTAAGTAGTTTATTTTTTATTTTGTTGCAGAGATCTGCCTCCCAGGGGGTACAGAATTTATAATTACGCAGTTTATAAGTAATTGTCAGATCACGAATTAAACACATTTACTTGGCCATAGCTAATTTTAATTAATTTGAGATATGCTTAAATACTTAATTCACTTTTAATAAAAATTAATTATTTAAACCGGGGGGTCTGGGGGGTGTGGAACACCCTCCAGTGCCTTTGGAACGGGAGATCATTAGTTTACTTTTGATAAAAAGTAAACTACTCGGTTTGGGGTTCTGCATGTTCTGCAATGTTCTTCATTCCAAAATTTGTGCACTGGAGGGTGTTCCACACCCCAGACCCCCGGATTGAGTAGTTTAATTTTTATCAAAAGTAAACTGAAGATCTCCTGTTGCAGAGATCTACCTCGCAAGGGGTACGGAATTTATAATTGTGCAGTTTATGATTAATTGTTAGATTATGAATTAAACATATTTACTTGGCCATAGCTAATTTTAAAAACTTGGGATATGCTTAAATATTTAATTCGCTTTTAATAAAATAAATTACTTAAACTGGGGGTCTGGGGGTGTGGAACACCCTCCAGTGCCTCTGGAACGAGAGATCTTCAAACTTCTAATAAAAAAGAAACTACTAAATCCGGAGAATCAATGTAATTAATTAATCACGACAAAATAATGAATTACCAAAGCTTTTTATTGAGCTACCAAACCTCCATGATATTCAAACAAATGAGGTAAAAAAAATTACAAAATTAGCAACAAAATAACTAGCAACTACCAAAACTTTTAATTAGTAAAATAATGACCGCCAAAAGTCTATTTAACGTTTAAGATAACAAAATGTTAAGAAAATCTACTGATGTAAGTTAATTTGCTATCAAATAATTATTATTGATTGCACGTATCTATGATACACATTGACCGTAGCGCATGCGCATAAGCTAGGTTCAACCTTATGTAATTCACCAAAAATGTACTAACTTCATGGTACTTCACTTGTACTTCAATATTCTTAACACGTATTTTACCTACTTTACACGTACTTCATGTATTTTACCAGTACTTCATGTACTTCACAAGTACTTTATGTAATGCACAAGTACTTCATGTACTTCACATGAGATGTCATGTACTTCACGAGATGTGTACAAAAAACTTCACCAGCGGTTAACCCCTCGGAAATTGACGACGATATGAAAGTAAAATTCGTAGAAATCATGTAAAAGAAGCGACAAGAAAATAAATAAACAAAAACGAAAATATGTTAATCTTTGCGTCTCTAAAAATAAATTTTATTTCAAAATTTTTAGGATTATAGCAACAATATTTTGGTTTAATTTTATTTGCTGGAGTAATCACCGTCATAGGTGAGTTGAATTCATAAAATTTAATATTTTAATATGAGAGTTCAAAATAATTATTGTGATTGGTTATCTAACGCAACTTTTCACACCTGCAAGATTTATTACTCAACCCTGTTGAGTAACGATTAATAATTATCTGTACTGTACTTGTAGAATAAACAATTAAATTACTGCACATTTTTTTCTTCAAAAATTGACATAGTAGCAACAAGTCAGCAAGGACTAAATCGATTGCTGTAATACTTTTGGACTGATGATTTAGTAAATAGACAAACAAGATCTATTACACCCTAACCGAATCTCATTATTCGCTTCCTAATATTTATTATACGTTTACATCCCCTTCTGGTTCAGTCAGATTTAATAACTTCTGTGCGAAATGCGCAATTTCATCATCTTGGATAAACAAAAAGCTTGTATAAATAGTTAATATTTTGTTGAATAAATTTAGATTATTAATCAACTATTAAAATAGTTTAAATGAAATTGAGATTATATTTTAATTTCTGTTAAAATTATCTCCAAGGATAAATTATATTTGGTTAGATTGTGAACTTCCTGATTGATCAACTTGCAGATCTCAGGAAAGTAGTTTAAAATGAATTTAATTTCCGGTTGCACCGTTTACTCGATTTCCTGTTTTCCTTGCTTATGCTCGTTGCGTGTTGAAAATGTGTGAAGCACACACAACACCTATTTTCACATTGAAAATTTATTTACCGTCCAATCACAACAGGGATCCACTTAAGCCATGCACGCTGTTACGTGGGGCCAGCAGGTAGACATGTTTACATTTTTTAAATGCATAAGTCCCGTTTGTAGCATTTCATGTTCAAATTAAACAATTTAAGAATAAGCAAAGAAATAAACCAAACTTTTTTAATTTTTTAAGTAGCTTTGAATTAATCATTTTTCGTTTGGCTTGACGTAATCACTGGCCACGATAAACTTCTCCAAACGATTAAACGTGTCCCCCGCAAATATAAAATTAATGCACTTGATATATCGATACCTTGTTAAAGTTGACACTTCCATGATTTATGTTTAAGAAGAAGTTAAAGGCATATAGATAAAATTTAATAGATAAAATTCTTGCCGACGTTTTTTTGGGCAAATATAATCTAACATTCTCGATGTTTAAAATCCACTTTATAAAATATTAAAAAAAGGTATTTTAATCAGATTTTAATAAGTAAAAATATTCAAAAGACATCAGTCTTTCCGAGACTTCATAATTTTAGCTTATTAACTGTTAAAATATTTATTTATATCTTTTATTTCCTTTTAAGTTATATTAATATTTAATAAAAACTGACTAATGGATATTCTATTATATACGGGAAAATAAAAATTTAAACGGACGACGAAAATATTGACAGCATGATAAGAAATATATATTGCTATGTTTCATTTTTTCTAAAGATAAAAATTTAGCGTCAGAAACACAGTCTTAGAGTAGATCCCACCTTTTAACTTCTGTTGTCAATTTTCTTCTAGCTTAGTTTTTGTGCCATAAGCTGTCGATTTAGAATTTTAAAATGTAATTTTGTTGAGAAAAAATTAAATTTTTTTTTGACTAGAGCACAGGTTGTTTTACATCTAAATAAATCGTGTTTTTATTTAACTTGCTGTAAATACTTAGAGATAGCAAACCGAAAAGTACTCGAAAGAACTCAAAAGAGTCAAATAAATCCCAACTTCGAAACTGGAAATATAAGCTAGCCGCTATCTCATCATAGTGCAGTACGAATTAATAGGAAACACAAATAAAAATTATCTTAAGTGTAAAATAGGTTTAGTAATTTCTTAATTTAAAAATTATGCTTATGTACCTTTTAGGATAACAGTTTATCCCATTACTTAATGTAAGTGATACACAATTTAATCTATTATGTCTTTTTATTCAAGTAATAGTCTAATAAGAAATTTCTCTTTTCTCTTCGCGCCGAGAATCGTCAAAGAGATTAACCTCACAACTTGTGCTGTCAGCAACATTATTTTATTATCTTGGTTGTGCTAATATTATTATATTGTGATAGAAACTTTCAAAGATAATTTTGAACTTACCTAATGCTGTCTTAGTGCGAACGTGCCTGGAATATCCCATGGGATGCAAAATAGCCCAATATCGATCAACCGAGACTGCCACCAAACAGAAGATTGATATTGTACACAAAACAACTAATAAAGAAACAGTAAATAAACAAGCGTGCAAATTAGTCGGCAACCCTATGGACGCTAGCAACGCAAATGGAATTCCTAAAAGACCGACTAATAAATCGGCAGCAGCCAAAGACACGATGTAGTAGTTAGTTCGTCTTCTCAAACGTCTCTCTTTCCAAAAAACTGTTATCACTAAAGAATTTCCTACTACCGCAAATATCGCCACTAACACTTCACTAATGGTGTAGAAAATGGTTGGCTCGTAAAGATTACGTTCTGCAGAAGTTGCATTTATTATATTCACTCCCTGAAGTGCATAATCCGAAGTCATTATATTTTTTGTAATAAACGCTCTTAACATTTATTCCTTCTCCTATCCATGCTCAATTGTTTCGAAAAAAATTGAAGTTTTCTTTATCATTTTGACGTAACCTAAAACAGAAACGTTACATTAGAATATTTCTGATAAGCACTCTAGGGAGTAGAACTTGGTTAATTGGTTATTCCCTAGGGAATATGACAATATTTGTCATATATAGAATATGATTTCTACCGCAAAATGTGTGTAAAAAAGTGTAATAATTCTGCTTTTTCTCCCTTGATGTGTAATATACTATTGTTTAGGCTTTCAATGATGATTTAAAAATTTTGTTGTTTGAACTTTTCAGCATTGTATTAATTGTTTCGAAACGGAAAGATTATTTTGAAAATTAGAAATAAAGTAGGTAGCAAAAAATTTAATTCTATTTCAATTTTCTTGCAAAATTGTTAATTCCATACTTTTTATCCAACTTACAAACTTTACATTGTTAAACTTAACTTTTATAATTGAATTGTTAATATTATAAAAGTAATTTTTGAAATTATCAACTTTTATTAAACTTTTTTGAAATTTATTTTGAATCACATCATTTTCAACTTTAATATTTGGCATTAAAATTTATTAGTAAAATTACAGGCTACTTCCATCTGTTTTGCTTTTTTCGATTTTTCTTCAACTTAGACTTACAATTAGACAAAATCTTTTCATTTTCTAAAATTTTCATTAAAATGAAGTTTACCAACTAAAAGTAACAAAGAGGATTTGATCACTTATAATTTAAATTGTCGAAAACAACAAAACAAGATGGAACTCGAATGACCGCAATTGTTTTCTGTTCAGCTACCTTTCTGGTTTACAATTACCTATTTAGAAGTAATTTTTTATTTTAATCTGGAATATTATCAGAGGCGTAACAGTAGTAGTTTGCGAAACTTCGATGTAACTCTTATCCAAAATTCGTAATAACCAGATCCAATGGATAAACAGGTGACGGATAAGTAGATCAACGGTCAAACTGATCAATAGATGAACGACTTAACGGATCAACAGAGCACCGGTTAAATGGATCAACGGATCGACAGATCAGCGGACCATATAAAGGGACTATGCCAAGATATATATGCAACAAAATCGAGAGATTAATTCAGTTTCCGATTGAATTTCTAAGATTATTATTGGAGATTACAGAAGGATCAGTAGATTATACCCAGTATAAACCCAGATTAAACGTTATAAAAAGTATATAAGTAAACTAGTTGCTTTTTTAATCAATTTTAGATTTCCATATTCCGCACTCAACTATGTCTTTAAGCAATTTGCAAAACCTCCGCACTTTACACTCGCCATTGGAACGTTACCATGTGAAGCACACTTTGGGTAGCGGTAGCTTTGGATGCGTGCTAGAATGCCAAAATGAACGCACCGGAACTGTTGTAGCCGTAAAAATTTTAAAATACTACTCCGAAGAAGAATTCAGAAGAGAGAAACATTTTTTACAACTATTGCAACAACACAGCGAAACGTATAACTTTGTTCTTTTGTTGGAATGTTTTGAATACGGCAAAAACTTGTGCATGAGTTTTCAAAAATTAGATATATGTTTAAACGACTTTGTTAAAAGTTACAAAATGAGTCCAGACGACATTAGGTATGTTCTGGCTCAATTGTTGGCAGCTTTAGCCAAACTTAAACAATTGAAAAATAATCCATATGGATTTGAAAATGAACAACATAATGCTGGTGGATCGCGTAAATCAACCATTGAGAGTTAAAATGATAGATTTTGGAAACGCGATGTACCCCGAAGAAACGGTGATTGGGAGCTACGGGCAATTGCTCTGGTTTCGCGCTCCAGAGTTGATGTTGGGTTTACCAATGACCGAAAAAATCGATATGTGGTCGTTGGGCTGCATTATAGGTTATTTAATTTTAAAATGTTGCTTATACCAAGGGTCTTGCGAATACGACCACCTACGAATTATTTCCGAGACTCAAGGTGTACCATCCAGTCAAATGCTGAATAGAGGAATACGCTCGAAACTCTATTTCAATAAGTATAGCGATGGTTGGCGCTTAAAAACACCAGCGCAATACAGCGATGAACAGCCGAAAAAGTACCGGAAGGAAGATTCCAGTCGGCTCGTACTCAAATCTTTGGACGAAGTGGCAGAGGTTGGAACTCCCACTAACTTATCCGGCGATCAATTCTGGGCCGACAAGTTTTCAAGAAAGTTGTTAGTAGATCTGTTAAAGGAAATGCTCCAATGGGATCCAGAGTCTCGCATCACTCCCGAACGAGCATTGATGCATAGAGCCACGTCGCAGTATGTACCATCGCAAGTAACTTTGGATTTGGAAGAATTGGAGAGGTCCAAAAAATTGATTCAACCGAAGTCGCTCGCGGACCGACTCCGGCAACCGAAAAGCCAAACAACTAGCAGTGGTTTAGCAAACCCACACCAGAAGCGAATTCCTAGCGCTTCACAAGAGCAACGTCAAATAAGCTCCAATGGTTTGCGAAGACCAAAATTTGGCGAAAATGTGCGTCGCCATTAAAAAACATTATTTATAACAAATTTTTGTTTGTTCAATTTAATTTTTTAAACATTTTAGCAAAAAAAACACTTCTTACAGTTACATTGTTAAGTGCTAATATGCGCCGTTATTAAAAAGATAAATATTATATAACAAAATTTTTTTGTTTTTCAATTTAATTTTTAAATATTTTTTTTTAAATTACACTTTTTACACTTAAAGTGTTACGTGCTAATAAGAGCCGCTATTGTTAAATAAATATTATAATAACAAATTTTTTTTGTTTTCAATTAAATTTTTCATAAAATATATAAAAAAAATTGAAAAAATTTCAATACTTATCCATTAATCCTTACTATAATATATTTTGTGGATTAACCTAGTAATTCTTATAAAAGGCAAAGAATGCTTAAAAGATTCAGTTAGTTAATTACGCGATATTTTTGATATGACATTTTCAAAATCGATGACCACGATATAGCGATAACTACTGCATCTGTTTGTTTCAAACTTTATGTTCTCTTCCTGAGGTTTTTCATAATCTGCGAGATTAGCAGTTAATTTTAAATTTTTTCATTGCTAACATAAATTTTCTACATAAGAATACTTCGCTCTCTCGCACCTCTGATTGGTTAGCACATTTATTACCAACCCAAAAAACATGTACCACCAATAAATAATCCTAATCATAAAACCGCGTATTTTTTTAATTTTTGTATATTAGCATTTCCGATGAAGGTTTCAATTATAAAAGTTATATAACTTTATTAATTTTTAACCTTTTTTTTAATTTTCAATATTCAAAAAATGGGAAATTTTCATGTGTGAAAATTTTTGCCTCTTATTAAAAACGTATTATTATTTTCTTTTATTACCTAATTGTCAGTTTGAATTAATTACGTCTATAGGAAAATTGTATTAAGCCTCGAATGTGCTAATGAAAATTACAGAGGTTGATTAATTACACCTTCATAAATCTCATTTTATTGTATTCAAGAATACTTACATGAATTTTTGTATATTCAAATTTTAGGGAAAAATCATCATGTTGTAATTAATTCTTTCAAATGTTATTTTATTATTCTTAATTTACATTATTGTGTCGGGCGAAAAACTATTAACTTATTAACATACTGATATATTAAAACAATTAATTATTGCAAAAGTTCAGCTCACGCTCTTTGTAAGGTATAAAAAAATATAAAATAAAAGTAAAAATGTATTTGATTGTGATAATTTTGTTATAATTCAGCTTAGTTACTTTGTGAATTCATTCAGATAGTCAAGTTATTCCGCGTACTATTACCCGAAACGCTGCAAGAACTGTAAGAAATACATCCAAATTTTGACTTTTTAGTTGTTATGTGCAACTATGAATGCTGTCCGTTAAAGATAAAAATATGCCATCCAGAACTGTTTAACATAAAATTTAAATTTATACAAAATTACCTATACAGAATTTCTTATATTACCTACTAATTACACCTAATTTAAAAATTTTCATCATCGTTTTTTATCTGTAGGTAGTCTGGAGCGTACATTTCCCCTATATTTTAGTGAAATTGTTGTTTGTAAAGCACTTCATTATCGAGAAATTTTAGTAGACACTTAAAATATTATGTGTATACAATTATTTCAGTTAAAAAAGTTGTAGTAGGTACTTTGCATGATTAGCTTTTATTATTTATCTGCAGTTATTGTGATTGACTCATAAAGCGATGAATGTATGCGTCTGAGTGAGCTATAGACTGCTGTGAGTTGAAAAACTAATACTAAAAACTCGAAAACGTTATTAATAGTAGTTTATGTCATGTGGGTGAAAAGTCATACTTGCGTTTATCCCTTCGTCAGCAATAACGCACAAAAACGGTCTTTAAATAACATTAAGCAATACGCCCTCTGGAGGAAATGATGACATCTTAGGTTGTAGGGTAAAGTTTATCGACATAGTAGGGAAGACCCTATTTTTGTGACAAATCACTGAACTAAATACAAATACAACGTTTTAATTTAATTTTTTTTTTAATTTAAAAAAACTCACAAAGAAGGGGCCCACCACGAGACACACTTGTTGGGAACCACAGTTCTAGACATAATAGAAATGAAATATAATAGCATAAAGATAAGAAATGTTATGGAGTGCTACACGATTCAGCGAGGCGTAAATTTGCACAAATTTATTGCTTTTACATTTTTATTTTACAATTACAAAACTTTTTATAGCACAGATTGAAAAGTATGAATCTGGATAATATGTAGTTTCAATAGGAGGGCGCTGCTTGAATCAAACTTAGATTAAAACTTAATTTCTTCCCCAAAAGATCGAAGGCCCTTGGGAAGATCTTGTATTCCACATATAATTTTCATGCTAAACTTTATATTGAAGAAAAACAATAGTATATTGTTATACAAAGAGCAAAAGCAGGAATCTTCGGATCGGATAAGCTAACGAGCGAGTAAAGTATTTCTTAAAGTACTTATAAAATTGTTAAATTTAATTAAAATTAAATTTTTACTTTAGTGCCGCCCGTCACTAGGAGTAAGAAATTGATTTTAATTTGTCGATTAAATTCATAAAGTAAAAATTATTTTTGCATTTTATTGCAAAAATAAATCTTGCAACTTTTATGGAAAAACCCCATATTTTATCGATCATATTTTTTTTTCAGTTTACCGAAATTATAATCTTATTAATATAACTTCCTTTTCCTTTGTTAGGTGTTAGACCAACTGATAATAATGAATTAAACATTAAGTTTATATATCTACCACAACTTTAATTTTTTGATTTAAACAAAATCCTTTAATACTTAATTTTTATATTACAGCCGAGAGTTACGCTGGCAAAGTATATAGTATATAATCTATATACTCTTTGCCGCTGGTGAAGTTTTTGTACACATCTAATGAAGTACATGAAGTACTGGGAGGTGTAGAACACCTTCCAGTGCACAAATTTTGGTATTTCTGTAAGTCTCAGAAATTGAAAGTCTCTGATACTGAAAGTATCGATTAATTACTGCTGAATTCTATGAAGAACAAAGAAGTATGGAGAATTATGATGAAGTACGTGAAGTGTGAAGTTAATTGTACACGATTTCTTAGGGTTGACCTTGATTACAACATAATAATAATTACCATGTATTCCATTTAGCTTTTAGTAATTATATAATAACAGTTTTTAGTTAAAGGAAATTCAAAAGTTTAAAGAGAAAAATTGTAGTAACGACCATTGCGTTAGTATAATCTTATCATGTTTCTTATGATTTTTGCAGCGTTTCGAAATGACAACTTCGCTGTGCGATCTGAACGTCTAAATTTTAAACCAACTATTTGCCCTTTCAAAACATAACTTTTACTAGCACTACTATTTTAAATTAAAACAACTTTATTGTACTGCTTCAAAATTAGAGCCGCAGGTGATTTTTATGAATCCGATTTTATATAAAATAAATTCTTGGTGTTATTATCAATTTAACGAGTTAAAATACAAAACAAAAGAAAAATTTTTGCCTGAAATATACTTAATTTCACCTCTGCACAATTAAAATATTCCTTAAAGTGCTGAATCGAACCTCTCTAGCAATGCCGATTTTTTTACAAATAACATTTCTTTATGATGGCGGTTAGAGTGAACTAAATTTAAAATCGATTTTTATCTCTCAAAGTTTTAGTAGAAATTGGCACAGTGGGTTTCTATAAATAATTTAAATTTATCTGTAAAAAGAAAACTTTATATTTGAAATGTAACAGTGAAATGCGCTTAAAAAAACTTGCATTCTAATGCAATAAAAGTTCACTCAATAGAAAAAGAATTTTCTGAAAACTTCTGTGCGAAACCCAACAATAGCTAAATTTCAAGTTTTAAATTTGTATCAACAGTTGGTATTGCCTGTAATAGTCGTATTTTATTCTTTTTGTTTAAACTTGTTTGTTTAATTTAATTTAAAAAACGAGTTTATTATTTTTAATGTATGAAGATAATAAAAAATTGAGAAAACAATAAAAATCAGTTAGAGGAACTTGGAATTTTATTCAAAAAAAATTGTTAATGTAAATTTTTCCAATAAGATAATTTAAATAATAACAATTTTTTTTGTATTCTAATTTTTGAGATTTTAATGGGTCACTCAAAAGATTATCAATGCATTAGAGATAACAACTAACTAGAAAATATTAAGATAAAGAATAATTAATAATAATTTCGTGGTGGCTCGTAATTTATTGTATAGTAACTACAAAATTTACTTTAACTGTTTAAACAATCTACGGTTTTAAATCTTAGATTCATCACTAATTGAAAATTTATTTATGTTATCTTTTTTAATTGAAAAAAAAGTTAAAACGTGCAGATGCAAAATTGCTAGTCTTGATATAGAAATATATAAAAAATTGAAATGCAGTTTATTAAGTCGTAGCGAGCCAAGATTTCTATCCCCCCTCCCAAAACGACTGCAAAGCAAATTGCAGATTATCTAGAGATATTTATTTGTCAGTTTTAGCTGACGATCAAGTTTGCAGATTCGATCTGAATAATGTGTGGCTAAAACAAATAAGTTCTTCAGTTCGAGTTAGCAGTCTGATATCTGCTGATAATCTGAAAAATAAATGTATTTTAAAATTTAATACAAGTATTTTTATTTATATTATGATGAAGGGGAAACAATCAATGCACAGAACAATTCAAAGAATTAATTTTAGATAAAAAGTATTACTAATTATTTGAAATTTTGGCGATAGTCCGTCAACCCTGATTGCGATTTTCACCATTATTTTGTAAATTATGAAAGATAACAACGCCAGATACACATAAAAATAAAATTTGCGGACGCTCCACAAATTTGGTTATAAAACGGCTTTAAAAATTAATTTACCATTGGTTCTTTTAAACTGAAACCCCCGCCGCCCAAAATTGAAATAGGTTGTGGCGACAGTAAAATGCCATAATCTCGTTTTACAACGAATTATGAAGGATCTAATTAACTAATAAAGCAATTAAATTTGTGATCGGACAACAACATTCCGGAAAAATTCACTTTTGTGTGAATCCGATAACTCTTGACGTAGTTGCGTTTATTAAAACTCACTTTCCGCACCCTACGGAAACCGCTCTGTGTCGCTCCGAGCGCTACAAGCGGTTTTAATAAACGTTTTACTTACTAAAACATCCCCAAGTAGCTCCAATTTCTAAAAAGTATGGATGGAGCGACTGGTATCTCACTGTCACAGTCACTGTCAATCCAGGCACAGCACACGTTAACACAATGCATACATTATTACGCAATATTGCGCAATAATACACTTACATGATGTATTTCTTATGGGAAAATTGTAATTTTCAAAATTAAATTGTGGCCTTAGTACAAGTCCGACAAAGTTCATCCTCACCTTAAAGAGCTTGTATTTTCTGTTCTCTCGTTTGGTAAAGCCATTTCTATAGAAAAAGTGTTCTTTCGAGTCAGGGTTAACGAACTCTTGCCCAAATTTTTACGTTTATCTTCGTACTCAAAATCATGATGAGCCAGAGAGTTTCCCATTAACAAAGCTGCTACAACTTCCTGACAACTGCTTTGTGGGTGTAATTATTCTTTGCAGAAGCTTTTCAGCTGGCTGTCACAGTTGGTATCTGGGAAATTTGGTTGGATCAACCAATCCAACTTTAAAATATTACTTGGCGCCCTCAGAGCAAAAAAGGTTACCTGTCTCTAGACAAAAGTAACCAAGAAGTAATTCAAAAATTTTATTTCTACTTGTCTCAAGAGGAAAAGAAAAGTTTATTTCAAAATTATAACTAAATCAAATTTAAATGTTAAAAGAAGTATTTTTTACCGAATTTTTAAAACAAATTCCCCGACTCTTTCAGGTTTTTCCTGATTAAAACTGATAATTGTTTCTGACGTTTCAAAACTTGGTACTAAATAAAAATCAAATATTAATCAATTATTATTATTCCAAAAATAATTGAATTATTTAAAAATAATAAAATTATTGAAGAAATTAACAGAACAAAACAGTTTTATTTTTGGAATAAGTAGTAACTTTTTTGAATAAAACGGTTGAATTGTTAAACAAACCAATTGGATTGTGAGAATCAAACAGCAGAATTATTAAACAAAACAGTTGAATTTATAAAACAAAGCAGATGAATTTATTAAACAAAGCAACTAAATTCTTTAACAAAACAATTGTACTTTTGGAATTTTAATATTAGTTTTTTTCATAAAACAGTTGAATTGTTGAATCAAGAATAATTAGATTTCTTGTAGTATAGAAAATAAATAAATTATTAAATGATAATCAATTAAATTAAAATAAAAATAATTAAAGTGTTGAACAAACCAGTTAAATTATTCAACCACGCAACTGAATTGTTGAACAAAACAGCTAAATTATTTAACAATACAGTTGCATTTTTGAACAAAGTAATAACTTTTTGAATAAAACAAAAAAATTATTAAACAAACCAATTGAATTATTTAAACCAAACAGCAGAATTATTGAACAAAACAGTTGAATTTATTAAACGAAGCAACTAAATTCTTGAAAAAACAATTGCACGTTTAAAATTTTCATATCAGCTTTTTTCATAAGGCAGTTGAATTGTTTAAGAAACAGTTGAATTTTTGAATCAAGGATAATTGAATTTATTGTAGAACAGAAAAGAAATGAATTATTGAATAAAAAACATTAAATTAAACTAAAAATAATTTAATTGTTAAACAAACCAGTTGAATTATTCAACCACACAACTGCATTATTGAACAAAACAGTTGCATTTTTGGACAACTAATAACTTATTTGGATAAAATAAATGAATTGTTAAACAAACCAATTGAATTGTGAGAATCAAACAGCAGAATTATTAAACAAAACAGTTGAATTGTTGAATCAAGAATAATTGAATTTCTTGCAGTACAGAAAATAAATAAATTATTAAATGATAATCAATTAAATTAAAATAAAAATAATTAAAGTGTAGAACTAACCAGTTAAATTATTCAACCACGCAACTGAATTGTTGAACAAAACAGCTAAATTATTAACAATACCGTTGCATTTTTGAACAAAGTAATAACTTTTTTGAATAAAACAAAAGAATTGTTAAACAAACCAATTGAATTATTTAAACCAAACAGCAGAATTATTGACAAAACAGTTGAATTTTATTATTATTCAATGTAAGAAAGTTGAGGACTTGAGGACGTTTCCTCTCTACAAGTTACAAATTACAAGTGAATCACAGCAGAGTGTTTGGCACAGATACAACAACTCTACATGGTATAACTCCGACCCCGGGTCGCTTCGGGCGCTACAAGCGGTTTTGACACGCGATTTACTTACTAAAAACATCCCCAGAGTACCTCCAACTCGAAAAGTGTGGATGTTGAAGCGACGGATCTCAGTGAGCGACTGGTATCTCCCCACCACTAGTCACTGTCAACCCAGGTATACACAATCCATACATTATTACGCAATATTGCGCAATAATACACTTACATGTATTTCTTATGAGAAAATTGTAATTTTCAAAATTAAATTGTCGCCTTATTACAAATCCGACTAAGTTCCTCCTGCTTTTAAAAAGCTTGTATTTTTCTGTTCTTTCGTTTGGTAAAGCCATTTCTATAGGAAAAAGTGTACTTTCGCGTCAGGGTTAACGGACTCTTGCCAAAATGCGTTCACCAAGTGAGCATATCTCTAAATTTGTACTATCATGTATTTGACATGACCAGAAATAGAACGATGGTTACTCTCTCTCTCTCTCTAGCCTGCCGGTGTACTCTTTACGCCACACTACTGATCATTAATTAAACAATGTATAATATTAAACGGTTTATTAAAAGAGAGTTGAATTGTTGAACAAAGCAGTTGCATTATATTACTAATGGAGATAAGAATTTTGCACGATTCGTCTTTTTTACAAATATCTTTTCATTCTAAAATATGTCTTATTAACCCTTAAACACCGTGGTATGGTCACCATGACCGCATTAAATGTTAATTTTGTGTTTTTTTTCGCCAAAATTAGGCATTCAGTGTCTTAGTGCTTTTAAGTTATTCACACTTAGCGATGCGGTCACGGTGACCGCACGACGGTGTTTAAGGGTTAATGCAGATTTTATTAAAAATAATTACGAAAATGATTTAACTTACGAAAACATTGGTTTTGCAAAATGCATTTATTTTATTTTTAGAAATTATTGTAGCAGGAATTTGAAATTGAGCCGTCAAAAATGAAGTATGTACAATGTTTATATAATTAATTCATACAGATTAACAGGTTAACTGAACAATTAAACAATTAATTATTGAATTTAAATGTAACGACAAAATTATTTTCCAATGGATATTAATAGCAGTGTAAGATAAATTTATATCAAGGATTACGAATGAAAACAATTTTTTTTAAATTGTTCATGTAGGTACACCTACGTACACTTGTACATTTATTATTCATTTTGGTTCTACACAGAAAAAACCACATAAAAATTATAAATATTGTAATGAAAAAAGTTAAAATTAACATCGATAACAAAAATCGTGATTACTTAAAGTGGAATGGACACCTAACGCTAAGTTGCACGCTAGAGGGTGAATGTGCCTGTCTTCGGCATAAAAAAAATAAAAAATTAAATAATAGTAAATCCATAAAACAATAGTTTTCAAAAAATCAAAAATATTTTTATTAATTCTGGGTAAAAAGACAATTTTTTTTGTAAAAAATGATAACTTACTTTTATTTTAATTAGTTTATGTAAAAATAATAAGCAAAGTAAACGAAAAACAACCCGTTAAGTACTTCTACTAACCCAAATTATTAAATAAAAGCAATAATCCAATATCAAACGTCACATAAACAGATTTAAAATATTTCGACAATAATAAGTAGAAACATGCGGACCCGAGACTTCCACGTCGTTGCACAATTCTGCAAGTAAATGCATAACGTGTATATCACGTAGCTATGCGTAAAGGGCTTAATAGTTTTAAACATCATTTTTACGTGAACACGATTATTTAAATGTCGTTCAATAGTCACTTGGAATTTTCATTCAATCGGTGAAACCAGGCAAAATGCATAGTTATAGTTTTTTAATTAAATTTAATTATTACTTTGTCTAGTTAACAAAGTATAAACGAATAAATAATGTTTCACTATGACAACCTTACGATATATGTATGCACGTGGTGAAGAATTTTATATAAAAAAGTTAGTGCACTGTGCACTCTTTAAATCGAATTTAAAAATCGCGAAAACGGGCGCGATTTACATTCTATAGACGAATCAACCGTAAGGCGGGGCCAACTAGACTGTTTGAAAGAGGCGAGGAAGGGGTACATATTCAGCAAGCCATCGTACACCTAATAGCGTCATATCTTCAGGACAGGCGTTCAAAGTAAAGCTCGAGAGAACCCGCTCCTCCGAAAGGAGGATCCTAGCAGGCGTCCCCCAAGAATATATTCTTTCCCCTGCCCTCTTCACAGTTTACACTAGAGAACATTAAACTAAACATGGATCGAGGGGTCAAACCGCTAGAGGAAATCGTGTACAATTATTTTCACACTTCACGTACTTCATCATAATTTTGCATACTTCTTCGTACTTTATATAATTCAGCAGTAATTCAGCAGTAATTCATCGGACTTCACGTACTTCGCCAGTAATTTGCCGTACTTCATCAATCATTCACGGTACTTCGCCTAATTCATCGATACTTCATTGTATTGAACCCCGGATCAAGTAGTCTATTTTTTATCAGAAGTAAAATGAAGATTTCCCCGCTGCAGATGCACTGCAAGATGTTCCACACTCCCCAGACCCCCGAGATTAAGTAGTTTATTTTTTATCAAAGGTAAACTGAATATCTCCCGTAGCAGATCTCTGCCTCCCAGGGGGTACAGAATTAATAATTACGCAGTTTATAATTAATTGTCAGATTACAAATTAAACACATTTACTTGGCCATAGCTAATTTTAATAAACTTCAGATATGCTTAAATATTTAATTCACTTTTAATAAAAATGAATTATTTAAACCGGGGGTTTAAGAGATGTGGAACACCCTCCAGTTCCTCTGCAACGGAAGATCTTCAGTTTACTTCTGATAAAAAGTAAACTACTCAGTTTGGGGATTCTGCAATGTTCTTCTTTCCAAAATTTGTGCACTGGAGGGTGTTCCACACCCCCCAGACCCCCCGGATTGAGTAGTTTTTTTAAACAAAAGAAACAGCAGCTCGAGGATAAGAAACCCAAGTTGATCTTGCAACCCCGTGCTGAATTATTAAACAAAACAGTTGAATTTATTAAACAAACCAGTTGAATTATTCAACTACACAACTGAATTATTCAACAAAATAGTTGAATTGTTAATTAAAAAAGATAACTGAATTGTTGAACAAATTTTCAACCAAAAACAATTCAAATATTAAACTAAAAATAATTGAAATTTCGAATTATTTTCGAATATTTCGAATTATTGACAAAACAGTTGAATTTTATTATTATTCAATGTAAGAAAGTTGAGGACTTGAGGACGTTTAAAACTCTTTAAAAGGAGGACTCTTTAAAAGTAACAAATTACAAGTGAATCACGGCAGTGTGTTTGGCACAGATACAACAACTCTACATGGTATAACTCCGACTCCGGGTCGCTTCGGGTGCTACAAGCGGTTTTGACACGCGAGTTACTTACTAAAAACATCCCCCAAGTACCTCCAACTTGAAGAGTTGGCAAAGTTTGCTACACTACTGATCATTAATTAAACAATGTATAATATTAAACAGTTTATTAAAAAGGAGTTGAATTGTTGAACAAAGCAGTTGCATTTTATTACTAATGGAGATAAGAATTTTGCACGATTCGTCTTTTTTTACAAATATCTCTTTATTCTAAAATACGTTTTATTAACCCTTAAACACCGTGGTGTGGTCACCATGACCGCATTGAATGTTAATATTTGTATTTGTTTTTCGCCAAAATTAGGCATTCAAGCGTCTTAGTGCTTTTAAGTTATTCACACTTAGCGATGCGGTCACGGTGACCGCACCACGGTGTTTAAGGGTTAATGAAAATATTATTAAAAATAATTACGAAAATGATTTAACTTACGAAAACATTAATTTTGCAAAATGCATTTATTTTATTTTTAGAAATTATTGTAGCTGGAATTTGAAATTCAGCCGTCAAAATGAAGTACACCAGGTCTCGATTTGCGTCGGGGATACGTTCTGTAAAGTGCTACGCAATTCGAATCGATTCAAATCGAATCACATTTTTCCATAAGATTCCATAGTAATTCACGAGATGCGTTCTACAATCATCAAAAACTTTTTCACAATGGTAATAAAATCACATATTATGCTAACAAAATTTATTTTTAGTAAAATATCGGTAAAAACAAATAAAAAAGATAAATAAAAATTATTTATTACAGAAGAATACTGCTAATTTTAAAGCTTCTCTGACGGTTGCTTTAAACTAAATAATGAAAATGTAATTGCATGTAGAAAACGCATCGTACACAATTATTCATAATATTATGTAGTAGTATGTATACATTACAAGACTTACAAACTTTGCAAGTGGCATGGCGGCGCGATTCATGCAGATATTAATTCTACTTGCAGATAAAAACTATTAAATTACAGTCGTTAGAATTTTACGCATGAAGCAAAAAATTGAATTTGTATTATTTTAAAAGACGCAAATTGAATTATGTGACGCATATAAGATTTTCGGTCCTATATTCGTGTTATTAAGCAAATCGAATCGACGCAAATCGATGCGACGCAAAACGAGACCCTGGTGTATGTACAATATTTATATAATTAATTCATACAGATTAACAGGTTAACTGAACAATTAAGCAATTAATTATTGAATTTAAATGTAACGACAAAATTATTTCCCAATGGATATTAATAGCAGTGTAAGATAAATTTATATCAAGGATTACGAATGAAAACATTTTTTTTAAACTGTTCATGTAGGTACACCTACGTGCACTTGTACATTTATTATTCATTTTGGTTTTACATAGAAAAACTACATAAAAATTATAAATATTGTAATGAAAAAGTTAAAATTAACATCGATAACAAAATCGCGATTACTTAAAGTGGAATGGACACCTAACGCTAAGTTGCACGCTAGAGGTGAATGTGCCGGTCTTCGGCATAAGAAAACTATGCGTTTACTTGCACAATTCTGCATTTTTAATAAAATGAATTATTTAAACCGGGGGTTTAAGAGGCGTGGAACACCTCTAGTTCCTCTGCAACGGAGATCTTCAGTTTACTTCTGATAAAAAGAAAACTACTCAGTTTGGGGATTCTGCAATGTTCTTCTTTCCAAACTTTGTGCACTGGAGGGTGTTCCACACCCCAGACTCCCGGATTGAGTAGTTTTTTTAATCAAAAAACAGCAGCTCGAGGATAAGAAACCCAAGTTGATCTTGCAACCCCCCGCTTAAACCACGACTACATCCAACCACACAGACTTTTCCACCCTCTCGACCTTCACTATTATATTTCAGGCCTACCTCCAAGGACCAGGAAAGAAAAGAATATGGACCACGGCCAGCCACAAAGACGACCAAACCAAAACGAGGAACAAGCGCAAACTTGGATTTTGGATTTTGTGTACTTAGTTGTGTAATTTGTACAAATATTTCATTTTTAAATAAAAAGAAAACCGTCGATAGCGCAGGATGCGCGGTACTGAGAGAACAAGATTCTGGCCCTACTTGCTTGTAAACAACATCCCAAAGTCCAAAGTCATGACTTAAGTCAACAACCAGTCAGATGAAGACGGTGTGGGTCTCAAACCCGATACTCCGCAGAGCCAAGAAAACTAGGCTAGACTAGTCGGGGCCAACTAGAGCAGCGCGAGGAGGAGTCAGTCGCTCCCATCTATTTATCGGGTCAACATCCGCACTTTTTCAAGCAGGACCGCTCTAGGGGGATATTTGTAATGAGAAAAAACAAACGCAAACACGGCAAATCTCGATTTCACCTTAAAAATTATTTTCGTAAAAATAATTAGTGATACTTTGATGTTTTATTTTCGGTATTTTGACTTCGAAGTCAAACTTTGACTTCGAACTTTTTTGACTTTCGAACTTTTGGCGTTTTTTCGGTGTTTTGGCTTGGAGTCGAGACTTTACATTAAATTCTGCATAAAAAATTATTTGCCTTATTTCAAAAAATATGTTCATAATATTTTGCTTTTTTAAGTAATTAAGATCATCATCGTTGACGTAAGTAGCAATTTCATACAGAAAACTAATATTTATTGATTTAATGAGAAACAAGTATGTTATAATATTATATTTTGATGACGTTAATAATATTTTTATCTTTTTCTAAGTTCAAGCATTTTTCGAATTTATAATACACTATTGCATTAAATAAAAGTCGAGAATCGGCCTTTTGTATGTTTTCTGAGTTTTTTGATGAAACATTTAAATGGTAGAATATTTCTAAAAGGCACGGTGGTAAACATTCTAACTTATTTCTGCTATAAATTTTGTAAATATAAAGTATTTGACATGAAAGTTCATTGAGAAGTGAGATTTTATGTTAAATGGCCGAAGATAGGCACATTGACTTTAACTGAAAATCGTTTTCTCTTTATTAACTTACTTAGGTTTAATTGAGAACATGTTGAATAAAATATTTTAAAAATTACAGTTTTAGTAAAATTTGAAAATTTTCCAACTTACATTTTAGTCTAAAATGTCATTACATTACATTTTGCGCAACGGGCAAAAGTAATGTTTTTTAGACATTTTACGTTTTACAAAGCGTAACTTGGAAAATTTTTATATTTTACTAAATTTCTAATTTTTAAAATATTTTATTCAACATATAATATCACAAGTTAATTTACAATTTTATTAATTGAGAATACCTAACCACAATTTTCAAAATTAAATGTAAAACCGTTTCAATATAAAATTACATTTATATGAAAATGCTTTTGATAATGCATGAAAATGATGTTAGTGACAAGTTTGCCAAAATAAAAGTTATTATTATTATAATAATAATAAAAATTAGAACTCCGAGCTAGCTGCGTTTAGGGCTACCAGACGTCCAGAAAAATGCTTACTCTTTTTGTACGGATTGCACAGGGAATTATAAATAAAAAAATGTATGTACTGAATATTTAATACTTTTAAACAATTCAACGTGAGCAATTTCTCACGCGAAGCATTTTATTGGCAAGTGTTGCAAAACAATTAAACGATTAAATAAGTTATCAGTTGCCAAAAATATTACTTTTTTCGCTACATATAGAAGTATTTTCTGTTTTTCATACATTACGTATTTTTTATAATTAAGAATTTGTCGGAACTTTACTAAAATCTTAGGAAGTTAGTTTGTCGGGAATTTTTATTTTTAAGTCTGTTTACGATCATTATAAACAAATAAAATAGTTTTTGCAATAGTTTTTGTGATAAGTTACAAAATAGTAAAACATTTTAACTTTTTTGCCGTCGTCGTAGAAATGAGTTTACCAGATAAATTACTCCGAGCTAGTTGCGTTGGAACAATACGTTGCTAGATCGTAGTTCGGTTCGAAAATACGCTTTTTTATAGAAAATTTACTTTTAATAAGATGACATTAAAATAAGACTTTTAAGATGGGGATGAACTTGATAGGTCTTTTAATAAGCCTAAAATTCAATTTTGAAGTTCACGAAATTACCTATGCAAACATAAATAAGAAATCAGAAACGTATTTTTGGCATTTTAAAGAATTTGTAATTTTTGACTCTGAATCAAAAATTCTGACTTTTCCATGACAAAATTGACACAATTTTAAACTTCTTGACATTTTCCATACGAGTGGAACCCTGAGTAGAGGTATCAAATGACCATTTTTATCGTTTGTTACCAAACACTGTGATTAACAACACTTTTCCGATTAAAATTTAATATTTTGTAAAAATTGCAAAAACCAAACATTCGCTACTCAAAATTTTTGAGTTTTATAAATAGTTATTACCAATATCAAAAAAAAATTTTTAAATGTTTAATTTTAATGAAAAAAAAAAAGAAATTTGCGTTTTTGATCAAAAAATATAAGTTTCCCAAAATTTTACGTTAGCTCCCTGAGGCTTTCAAACTTATTCCATAAACAATCTATGAGATGAATTAGGCGGTAGGACAAGAACCTCCCACTAAGCGAGTTGTTTGCGTTTTTTTGTTTTGTTTTGTCGCGCCACCTGTTGACGACATTATTCCTCTTCGAAAAAAATTCCCCTCTTAATATAAGTAAAAAGAACGCTGGCGTGTAATAAAGCTATCATACGAAAACCATTTAGATTTAAAAAGAAAATATGAAGTTGTAAAAACTAAACATGAGATATTAAAAATAATAAATTAATTTAAGGACCTGCCAAAAGCAGCAATGCTGTTCAGCTTCTAATAAATATGATATAAGAAATTTATGTTTAATGTGTAACAAAATATGATTCATTATCCTATTACATTAAGCTCTTTAGACTACATATTATATGTGTATAATTAGATTTCTCAAATGACCTTTAAAAATTAATTATCTACTGAAATTAACTCCCGCTAAAATTTATTTAAATATTAATTATTGAAACGTTGTGTTCGTGCAATTATTGTGTTTCAAATGAACCTGTTGCAAACTTTAGGCTAGAAGTTTCTCAAGTAGTTATCTTTCAAGTTTTAATTGCATGTTTATTAATTAAAAGGAAAAAGTGTACATTAATTTATTACGTTAGAAGTAATTAATTTACCTTATTAAATTTTAGTACAATTTTTAATTTTTATTTGCACAAATATTTCACAAAACACGCCTAGGCATTTTTTTGTTTATATTATCGACACTTTTGTCACGTTGATTAATTTTTGTTATTGAAAATCTTTCAAAATTGCGAAATTTTCACCAACACTGACTATTTTAATTCAACAATGGTCTGTTACAAACTGAAGCACGCAAGGCGCGAATCATTTTGGACGTACATATTATATGATTTAGCGACTGCGCTGATATTGCGTAAGGTTTTGATAAAAATTATTATTAAAAATTGTATGCTTCAATTTTTATTATTTTTAAAACTTGAAACTTCTATAAAAAGACATGATGGTTTTTATTAATTGGATGACAAATATCAACTTATAACAAATAAGTACCTACCTAATGTACATTATATCTGCATTCAAACTTTGTCTCGTTCGTCTTAACTATTTCCGTTTCCACAAATAATTTAGTATTATAGAATACATTTATGTGCAAATTATGACAACACGTATTTTATAGAGTACATACTAAAGTAATACATTTTTTTACTCAATTAGATTTATAAAATACAAAAACTTTTCAAAGATCTAAAGCAACAGGTATCTACTCGGTCAATTAATACTAGCAATTGTTTTGCATATAATTAAAAAAAGTGTTTTTTTTTTAAATACACCTATGCATAGAGCTGCTAATAGACTACAAAGAAGCCTTATCATATTACTCCGCGTCCGTCAGTTCGTATTTTTCAATTTAGGGCCAATAATATAACAGGAGTTCACACTCGAATCACCCTAGTCCGATGTTTAAATTCGACGATTAATTGATAATTTAATAACCAACTAACACCAACCTTGAATCACGGATCAGCGTGATCCGAGGATGAACTTTGTTATAAAAATTTTGGACGCGTGAATGGATTAACAAGATTCAAAAAAATTAAAAACAAATTAATTAAAATCAGACAGACAGAGTTAAGAACGCTCTTCAGTTGTTTATTAGATTATTTTATTAGGCGTACACTTTTATTGAGGCGGTAACAAAAGAACGAACCCATCTGATATGAGAGATAGTGAACTTAACACGTAAAAACCGCACTTTTACAAAATTACCAATAAAATAATGAAGGATTGTCTGCTAATCTTGCAGTTTATAAAAAATTAAGAAGAAAACATTAAGTTTCAGGCAAACCGATGCAGTAGAACTCGATATATCGTGGTCTTCGATTTTGAAAATGCCATATCAAGAATATCGCGTTTCAACATCTAAGGACCGGTGTACAATTAAATAAAGTATTAATTTGAAACTTATTATTTTAAATTCGTGTCATTTCAGCGGATTAACAAAGAATAAGTCCATTCCCGTTCTGAATGTTTTGTATTTTAAATTAGATTGTCCACGCCTCTGTTATTACTAACAAAAAGTTATAAATAAAAAATTACTACTAAATTTTATTTAATTGTAAACCGGATAGGTAGTCGATAGACACTCGAGTTCCACCTTGTTTAAATTGTACGCCCAAACGTAAGCCTTTTGGCAGTACTCGCATTGATGCATTTTAATTCTAAATTTTTAGTTAGATTATGTGAAAATTTAACTAACTGAATATTTTAATATGGGGAAGGCAACTGGAAATCACCCCATGAATTATACTCCCTAGAAAATTCATCTTGGCTTCGGCCAAGTTCGTGATCACCAAATCCGATAACGGATAGGTACGTGAAGAAGAAGAATAATATTCTAATCATTTTTTGCCCTTTAAAATAATTAATGGATTAATCAACAAAATATGTAGTAGGGATTAAGAGATAAGTATTGAAATACTTTCATTAGAGTACTGCCGAAACAGTACTTGCTATATCTGGTTACTTTCACTTAGTTTAGCCTGCAGGTCAGTGCAGTTGCCCGGGGTGTGGCACATGGAGCCATAAGTGAAAGCTGGGTACCCTATGAGGACCAGTTATCAATATCCACCTCCTGTCATATGACGTTTGGTGTGACCGACATTGATAAAAGTTGCTACCTCTATAGTGTAACCCCATACACCCCAAAAACTATTGATATTGTGGATTGCGAAATAATCTGGTCCATTTTGTATCTCAGGTGTTATTCGTAACCATCGTGTTAGTTGGGAATCTTCCCAATTACTGAAAAAATAGTCACATACAGGAATAATTGGAAGCAACATCTTATAAGAATGGATAACAGCCGTATACCAAAACAAATCCTGGAATACCGACCGACAGGAAAAGATCAGTGGGACGATCGCGAAAGAGATGGAGCGACCAATTCTAAAAGGATGACAAAGTTATCGTATGAGAATCGGAACAGACCGATTGGTTTAATCCATGATAGCTGATGATGATGATGATGATCGTGTTAGTTCGTAAATTTACGTTTACTTCTAATATTACAGATTTTTGAATCGAAACGATACAACACAAATAACACTTGGGATACAGAATAGACCGGAATATTGTGTCAAACTGATTGTATAATAATATGAAGTGTGAAAATTGAAAGAAAGGAAATTGTGGAAAGAGTAGCTGAAAATGGATTAGTAAAAAGTTTAAGATTTAAGTACCACTTAACATTTTAAGTGTAGGAAGTGTAATTTTTTATATATTTTATGAAAATTAATTGAAAAACAAAAAAAATTTGTTATTATAATATTTATTTTAATAGCGGCGCATATTACCACTTAACATTGTAAGTGTAAAAAATGAATTTTTTTTTAATATTTTGAAAAATTAAATTGAACAAACAAAATTTGTTATAAATAATGCTTTTTAATGGCGACGCACATTTTCGCCAAACTTTGGTCTTCGCAAACCATTGGAGCTTATTTGACGTTGCTCTTGTGAAGCGCTGGGAATGTCGGAATTAAGACGTCGTCGTTGCAAAAATTTAATAAACATATCATGCTCGTGTGGGTTTGCTAAACCACTGCAGGTTGTTTGGTTTTTTGGTTGCCGGAGTCGGTCCGCGAGCGACTTTGGTTGAATCAATTTTTTGGACTTTTCCAATTCTTCCAAATCCAAAGTTACCTGCGATGGTACATATTGCGACGTGGCTCTATGCATCAATGCTCGTTCGGGAGTGATGCGAGACTCTGGATCCCATTGTAGCATTTCCTTTAACAGATCTACTAACAACTTTCTTGAAAACTTGTCGGCCCACAATTGATCGCCGGATAACTTAGTAGGAATCCCAACTTCTGCCACTTCGTCCAAAGATTTGAGTACGAGCCGACTGGAATCTTCCTTCCGGTACTTCTTCGGTTGTTCCTCTCTGTATTGCGCTGGTGTTTTCAAGCGCCAACCATCGCTATACTTATTAAAATAGAGTTTCGATCGAGTTCCTCTATTCAGCATTTGAGTGGGTGGTACACCTTGAGTCTCTGAAATAATTCGTAGGTGGTCGTATTCGCAAGATCCTTGGTATAAGCCACATTTTAAAATTAAATTACCTATAATGCAGCCCAACGACCACATATCGATTTTTCGGTCATAGGTAAACCCAACATCAGCTCTGGAGCGGGATACCTGAGCAATTGCCCGTAGCTCCCAACCACCGTTTCTTCGGGGTACATCGCGTTTCTAAAGTCTATCATTTTGATTCTAAACGGTTGATTTACGCGATCCACCAACATTATATTGTTCATTTTTAAATCCATATGGATTATTTTCAATTGTTTAAGTTTGGCTAAAGCTGCCAACAATTGAGCCAGAACATACCTAATGTCGTCTGGACTCATGTCGTAACTTTTAACAAAGTCGTTTAAACATATATCTAATTTTTGAAAACTCATGCACAGGTTTTTGCCGTATGCAAAACATTCCAACAAAAGAACAAAGTTATACGTTTCGCTGTGTTGTTGCAATAGTTGTAAAAAATGTTTCTCTCTTCTGAATTCTTCTTCGGAGAAGTATTTTAAAATTTTTACGGCTACCATAGTTCCGGTGCGTTCATTTTGGCATTCTAGCACGCATCCAAAGCTACCTGCTACCCAAAGTGTGCTTCACATGGTAACGTTCAATGGCGAGTGTAAAGTGCGGAGTTTTGCAAATTGCTTGAAGACATAGTTGAGTGCGGAATTTGGAAATCTAAAATTGAATAAAACAAATAGTTTATACTGGGTATCAAACTACTGATGCTTCTGTAATCTCCAATAATAATCTTTGAAATTCGATCGGAAACTGAATTAATCTCTAAGGAAAAGGAAATCTAAAATTGAATAAAAACAAATAGTTTATACTGGGTATAAACTACTGATACTTCTGTAATCTCCAACAATAATCTTTGAAATTCGATTGAAACTGAATTAATCTTTCTAAAAGGAAAAGGAAATCTAAAATTGAATAAAAACAAATAGTTGATACTGAGTAAAACTACTGATGCTTCTGTAATCTCCAATAAAACTTTGAAATTGATCGGAAACTGAATTAATCTCTCGATCTTCTTGCATATATATCATGAGATGGTCCCTTTATATGGTCCGCCGATCTGTTGATCCGTTGATCTTTTGATCCGTTGAACCGTTCATCTATTGATCTGTCCAACCGTTGGGCGGTTGTTCCGTTTATCTGTTGATCGTTGATCCGTTGATCTCTTTATCCTTTGATCTGTTCATTCCGGATGCCAAATCCTTTGATTTTTCCGGTTTCATGTATTTGTGTATGCATCGGAGCTACGCAAACTACTACTGTTACGTCTCTGTTACTACTAACATTTATGTAGCTATCGGTTTTTATCGGTAGCTTATCGGTTTCATCGATCAGAAATATTTTAGAAAATGAGAAAATGATGTCTAACTGTAAGGCTGATTTGAAGAAAAATTCGACGGCTTGTATGTGTTTACTAAAACCTTAAATAACCATTTGGCTTAATGATCATTAAACTCCCAATATGTTTACCGATATATTAAATTTGATGCCGCACGTTATGATAAGCGTTTCTTATTGTTATTATGTTAGTGCTTATGCATCGGAGCTACGTGCAAACGTCCGTCCGTCCGTCCGTCCGTCCGTCCGTCTCTGTCCGTCCGTCCGATAATTCAAAGTCACTAAATTAGTGACAACGAATACCTTTGTCACTAAATTTTACTTTTAACTTTATGAGTTTGACGTCCCACAAAAGTGGGTTATAATGATAAATATGGTCATATTTAGAGAAATATAGTCAATGGTTAATTTAATAATGTAGGTGGATAGACAAACCGTGAATGGATTAACAAGATTCAAAATAATTAATTGAGATCAAACACAGAGTTGTGGACGCTTTTTCAATTGTTCATGTGATTATTTTATTCATCTTACACTTTTTTTGGGTTGGTAATAAAGGAACTAACCAATTAAAGGTCCGAAAGAGTAAAGTAAAATTACGTAAAACGTAAAATAACACTTACAAAATGCAAATCAATTTCTTATATAGAAAATTTTGTTACCAACTAAAAAATTAAAAATAATCTGATGATCGTGCACGTAAAGAAAAATTATAAATTTAAATTAAAATAATTACAAAATATTATATAATTGTAAACCAAAATGTAGCTGTATAGAAGCTAAGAACTGCGGTCATCCGAGTTCCACCTTGTTTTAGTTTAATTTAATTGGCTCTATATACAGTAAACCCCGATTATCCGTGCGCGGATTATGCGTGAAGCGGTTTATCCGTCGGCCCATTATACATCGATTACCGTCAGATTATTATGCGTGCGGCGGCTTATCCGTGCGGCGCCAGCGGTTTATCCGTGGACATTCGCAACTTTAGTAGTAAACTATGTGAAATCAAATGTATAGAATTTATGCTTACTTCAGAGCTGCATTTGGATTACATACAAAGCTGTTTAGTGTATTTTTTTGTAATAATTTAACAAAAACGTTAATTATTATTATCCGTGTTTTCAATTATCCGTGCCGAGCACGGTCCCGGTCGGCCCTGATAATCGAGGTTCTACTGTATTTATTTCATTCCTTATTTCCATTTGGTATTACTTTATAATAGGTTTGTTTGTTGGACGTGTCTGAACTGGTCTGAATAGTTTCCGATTACGTCACACTGTCAGCTTTTTAGACCTAACATCCGACGACCACTTTTGGAACAACTTATCGTTGATGTAAATAATTTAAGTTTAATAATTTAATAAAATTAATAATTTATAACTTAAATTATTCATATTTGACAATGCAATGACAATGCTATATATCCTTTTGAAAATAGAGAAATCGGAGAACGTTGTAGAACGTTTAAAAGACCGATAGCTACATAAATGTTAGTAGTAACAGAGACGTAACAATAGTAGTTTGCGTAGCTCCGATGCATACACAAATACATGAAACCGGAAAAATCAAAGGATTTGGCATCCGGAATGAACAGATCAAAGGATAAACAGATCAACGGATCAGCAGATAAACATAACAACCGCTCAACGGTTGGACAGATCAATAGATGAACGGATCAACGGATCAAAAGATCAACGGATCGGCAGATTGGGACCATATAAAGGGACCATCTCAAGATATATATGCAAGAAGATCGAGAGATTAATTCAGTTTCCGATCGAATTTCAAAGTTTATTATTGGATATTACAGAAGCATCAGTAGTTTTTACTCAGTATAAACTATTTGTTTTTTATTCAATTTTTAGATTTCCTTTTCCTTTTAGAGAAATTAATTTAGTTTCCGATCGAATTTCAAAGATTATTGTTGGAGATTACAGAAGCATCAGTAGTTTATACCCAGTATAAACTATTTGTTTTTTTATTCAATTTTTAGATTTCCTTTTCCTTTTCGTGAGATTAATTCAGTTTCCGATCGAATTTCAAAGATTATTATTTGAGATTAGAGAAGCATCAGTAGTTTATACCCAGTATAAACTATTTGTTTTATAATTCAATTTTTAGATTTCCAAATTCCGCACTCAACTATGTCTTCAAGCAATTTGCAAAACCTCCGCACTTTACACTCGCCATTGGAACGTTACCATGTGAAGCACACTTTGGGTAGCGGTAGCTTTGGATGCGTGCTAGAATGCCAAAATGAACGCACCGGAACTGTGGTAGCCGTAAAAATTTTAAAATACTTCTCCGAAGAAGAATTCAGAAGAGAGAAACATTTTTTACAACTATTGCAACAACACAGCGAAACGTATAACTTTGTTCTTTTGTTGGAATGTTTTGCATACGGCAAAACCTGTGCATGAGTTTTCAAAAATTAGATATATGTTTAAACGACTTTGTTAAAAGTTACAAAATGAGTCCAGACGACATTAGGTATGTTCTGGCTCAATTGTTGGCAGCTTTAGCCAAACTTAAACAATTGAAAATAATCCATATGGATTTAAAAATGAACAACATAATGCTGGTGGATCGCGTAAATCAACCATTTAGAGTGAAAATGATAGATTTTGGAAACGCGATGTACCCCGAAGAAACGGTGATTGGGAGCTACGGGCAATTGCTCAGGTATCGCGCTCCAGAGCTGATGTTGGGTTTACCTATGACCGAAAAAATCGATATGTGGTCGTTGGGCTGCATTATAGGTAATTTAATTTTAAAATGTGGCTTATACCAAGGATCTTGTGATACGACCACCTACGAATTATCTCAGAAACTCAAGGTGTACCACCCACTCAAATGCTGAATAGAGGAATACGATCAAAACTTTATTTTAATAAGTATAACGATGGTTGGCGCTTGAAAACACCAGCGCAATACAGAGACGAACAACCCAAGAAGTACCGGAAAGAAGATTTCAGTCGGCTCGTACTTAAATCTTGGACGAAGTGGCAGAAGTTGGGACTCCCACATACTTATCCGGCGATCAATTGTGGGCCGACAAGTTTTCAAGAAAGTTGTTAGTAGATCTGTTAAAGGAAATGCTCCAATGGGATCCAGAGTCTCGCATCACTCCCGAACGAGCGTTGCTTCATAGAGCCACGTCGCAGTATGTACCGTCGCAGGTAACTTTGGATTTGGAAGAATTGGAGAGGTCCAAAAAATTGATTCAACCAAAGTCGCTCGCGGACCGACTCCGGCAACCAAAAAACCAAACAACCTGCAGTGGTTTAGCAAACCCACACGAGCATGATATGTTTATTAAATTTTTGCAACGACGACGTCTTAATTCCGACATTCCCAGCGCTTCACAAGAGCAACGTCAAATAAGCTCCAATGGTTTGCGAAGACCAAAGTTTGGCGAAAACGTGCGTCGCCATTAAAAAAAATATTATGTTACATTTTTTGTTGTTATTCAATTTAATTTTTCAAAATATTAAAAAATTCATTTTTTACACTTACAATGTTAAGTGGTAATATGCGCCGCTATTAAAAATAAATATTATAATAACAAATTTGTTTTTGTTTTTCAATTCAATTTTTCATAAAATATATAAAAAAATTACACTTCCTACACTTAAAATGTTAAGTGGTACTTAAATCTTAAACTTTTTACTAATCCATTTTCAGTTACTCTTTCCACAATTTCCTTTCTTTCAATTTCCACACTTCAATCAGTTTGACACAATATTCCGGTCTATTCTGTATCCCAAGTATTATTTGTGTTGTCGTATCGTTTCGATTCAAAAATCTGTAATATTAGAAGTAAACGTAAATTTACGAACTAACACGATGGTTACGAATAACACTTGAGATACAAAATGGACCAGATTATTCCGCAATCCACAATATCAATAGTTTTTTGGGGTGTATGGGGTTACACTATAGAGGTAGCAACTTTTATCAATGTCGGTCACACCAAACGTCATATGACAGGAGGTGGATATTGATAACTGGTCCTCATAGGGTACCCAGCTTTCACTTATGGCTCCACGTGCCACACCCCGGACAACTGCACTGACCTGCAGGCTGAACTAAGTGAAAGTAACCAGATATAGCAAGTACTGTTTCGGCAGTACTCTAATGAAAGTATTTCAATACTTATCTCTTAATCCCTACTACATATTTTGTTGATTAATCAGTTAATCTTTATAAAGGGTGAAATTTGCTTAAAATATTATTCTTCTTTAATGGCCTTCGTTCCATTCAGATTATGGTCCCTTTCTTTAAAAAGTCTTCTCAATTCCCCTATGTGGTAATTTTAGACAAATTTTAAAATGCCATGTTATATTCGAGGTTCACAATTATTTTCCAATTTATTATTTACCTTGAAATCACCGGTGACTATTTACCTTATTTCTTTTGTTTTGAAATATTTAGAGTAAATCAATGTAATGCAGATACAACTGTGGATGTAAAACTCAGGACTCTCCTTTATTTTTAGACACCACATTTTCAATCTGATTATTTTTCGTAAAGTTCCGTATGACGGATCCAAAATAACAGATCAGTTTTCTATAAAAAAATTTTACAGAATAAATTTTTAATTATTATTAGATAATTTTTGGGAAAATCTAAATTGGTGGATCCAAAATGAAGCAAAGGAGGTTGTTTGCCACTGTTTTAATACTAAAACCTTTCGTAGAGTAAAATTAATAAGTCATCTATCATCTCAGCCTTGTTTTCCCACTTCTGAACTTCAGCCTCTTTTTTTAAGGAAAAAAGTGTTTAAGTATTTAGACTACATACGTCATACACATTTTGCAAATTAAAAAAATTTTAAGTATTAATTTAATCTAATGAAACGCTTTTTGGAAACTGCCTCCAAATTTAAAAATTTTTCGAAACAAATGACGCTTTTTACTTGACAAATAAAAACAATTTCAGAAGTGTCAAAAGTTACTTTTTACTAGTTAGCTGAATTTACTGAAATAAAAAAAAATTTGTTTGCTTTTTGTGCTGTAAATTAGTTTTAATTGTTTGTTCATTTGTGTTAAAATATGGAATCATTGGAAGGTGAAGAGACAAAATCATCTTGCGATACGCAAGCAACAAAAATGATCAGTTCTCGTACCCAAATAGAATATATGCTGCATAATGCGGTTTTGATGACGGAAATGGGCATGGAGTTAAAAGAAAAGAGTAATGCTGGTGAAAAATATATCGTCTGCTTACGAAATTTGGCCGTCAGGGCAGGCAGAGCTGTCAATTCTTTGCAGGCTACCGGAAAAAGCGCTTTGCTGCTTGCGCAAACACTGGTAACATCGGTTTTAGCAAGTATTGATGATAACTCTGAGCTTGCCAGTTTAAATTCCAAAGTGGAATATGAAAAACTCTCATCAATCATTGAAAAAGAGTTAAAATATACTGAAGACTACGAAAGTTTGAACATAATTGGTGGAACACCCAACATGTGGAATATCGTGGAAAAAATTAAATACTTAGAAACAAAGCATAAATCTTCCGATAACTCTCTTTTACCTCCAACGAGCAGCACCAAAAGTGTTAAATCAGATGTTGATGAGAAGTATCCGGAAAATTTGTCTCGTGATTCTCTCATCGATTTGGATAATGTGATTAATCTTGCCACAGTTCCGGAAGATATTTTTACTAGCTTTTCGAATAAACCTACCAAAACTTCAAGTTTGTCTTCTCTTAAAAGTATGAGAAAGGTTAAATTGTTTCTCCAAAGGGCGTCAACAAATACTTCGGATGATGAAGATGAGAGTTCGGAGCCTGATGACCATGAGTTTTCAAAACCTTCAGTAAGTCACAACTCATTTACTATTTAGTGCATTTTTCCATCCTTTTATTGCAGTAATTGTTTACGTTCAATTTTGTTGTAGGGCGATAGCGAAGACATGAAGCCTACAAACACGGCACACATGGCAATGAAGAAGTTATGCTTGGGAAATATTACTGAAGAAACACAACAAGATTAAATTTTTAGTTTTATTTTGACAACTGCAGTAATAAAATGTACATAAAAGACCAAATATTTAATAAATAAGTTTATCATTACGTTTATTCGTTAATTGAGTCAGTAGAACTGGAAAAGGCGGACAAGTCATGAACTATAGCATTACAATCTTCGTAGTTACTATCGCAAATAGCTTTGCACAAAATATAAAAACTCCACAGTATAAAACCAAGAATTGGAACTCCAAAATATCCATAACCAAAAAGTTTACTTATAATCATGAAAATTATAAAATACGTTAAAAACCTGTAACTTGCAAAATATCTGAAAGTCACTCGTGCTGGTAAAAATTCTTGTACTCGTCTTGAAGGGCAAGAATCCACATTAAATTTTTCATATCTAAAAATCTTTTGTGGAGGTGATAATAGCTGTCTTGCAAAACGGCCAGAAAAACTTTGTTCACAGTACAACTCATTAAATTTTGGGGAGCACTAAAAATTACTGATTCAATTTCACAAAGTTATTTTCAAAGAAAACTTACTTTTTCGTTGATTTTAACAGCTAATTCGTACGTCAATCTTACCAAAACTCCAACTTCATCTGACCTAACTGGCATTAAATCGGGATTACCTTCATACTTGATGTTTAGCGTTCGTTTTTTAACATTTCTTGAACTCAAATATGAGTAAATATCATCTTGGAGTACAGGTGTCGATGTGTCAGTTTGTTTTAAACTTTGATTGATACCTAAATTGCTCTAAAAAAGAATAAATAAAAACAAGAAAAGGGAACAAAATAGAAAACAAACCTCATCTACGTTGAACATTTCCTTCAAGTTGTCGTAGGAATGTTCAAGGTAAACTGTAACCTTCTTGCGTTCCTCCATTGTGAACTCGTCTATGGATAAATCAGACATATGGAAAACAGTTCTAAAGAACCCCAAAATTCCCGTAGACAAAGATTTATCGTCTTGTATTTTGCGTTCCAAGTTAAATTCAGCCATCGCTATTGAATTTTTAATGTATGTTAACAAATCGTAAATCTCAATAGCTGTCGGTGCATAAAACAAAGGTTTATAAACAAAATTCGGTCCTTCGTATTCCAACATTTTTTGTTTTATAACTTCGGCTAATCTTCCCGAACCGATTTTATTGTAAAACACAGAACCATTTAAATTTACATCAGAGTTTGAATTATTCCCCCCCTTTATGGTACTATTAGGTAAATTTGTCGACCAAGACGACGTCGGGGAAAGAATAGGTAGCGACGACTGATTGTTATACATATGTCCGGCAGAATTTGAAACACATCCCACGCAACTTTCAATTTCACGTAGAAAATTAACCAAATTGGTTTGAGAAAACACCTAAAACTTTAATTTTAGAACCAAGTTACAGCTTTGAAAAATAGTTTTACTTTGGTCAGCCTGTAAAGAATCAGTGCCATTTTAGGACTTGACAGATCCACCCGGTTAAACCTAGGTAGCAACTGTTGAAACAAAACTGTGTAACAAAACAAATTTTCAGCCATAAATCGGATGTAACAAGCGTCGATTTCTTTGCCCTGTGGGAAATTAACATCTTGGAGTTCAGCGAGGTTTTCTTCTAAAGTACTAAACAAAAAATTAAAGTGTGCGAGAAAACTAAATTTATGACTTACTGGGGTTTCTTCAATGCATCACCTGGATATCTCCAAGGCTGAATAAAACTGAGCCACAGTTCTAGCACAAGCCTAAAAGAGCTGTCCAGAGGCCAGTGATGTATTAAGTACCTCAAAAATATATACATTTTTCCTTGTAGGTATGGAATGACTATTTTTTTTAGTTCACTCATTGGAGTCTCATCTGTTTTCGAACTATTTGCAAATGCGTGTAGCTGTTTTACCAAGACACGTACTATACGTATGTATTCGCCTGTCGGAATTTCATTAATTTTGATTTTTTGCTAAAATTAAAATATTTTAAGGTAAGAAATTTCAATCAACTAATTCAATTTTGAAAAAAACATTTCGTTAGATGATTTATTCACCTTATGCATTAATAGAGTATAGTCCTGTTGGAAACTGTGTTCTGCCGATAAAACTTGATCATTAGTTAACCATAAATCGATAAAAACTGTGACAATTGTTTCGCTTCTCCAAATTTTATTTCTGGGATGATACTCCGCTATTGGAGTTTTGTTTAAATTTAAAACTTCCGTTCGTAATAACTTTGACGTATTCAATGTTCTGTCGAAAGAAAACCAATTAAAAATACTTTTCATAAAACTACGCAATACTTACTGATTAAAAGAAGGCAAACTGTAGTAAGGATTTTTTCCGTTGTAAAATTCTAAAAGTGGTAAAACTGGTGTGCCAAAATCGATAGGTAAAAAGTGCACAATGTAATCACAGCACAATGTGTAATAAACAGTGTTCCAAACTTCACCGGTAGGCTGACAATAAGGATTAATTAAATGATAAGCAAAGTGGAACATATAATAATCAAAGGGATCTAAAAATGCAAAACAGTTAACCGCTTCTCACTCGTAATGTTAACAGAAACTTACTCAACATTAAATAAAGTACTTGATTGGTATTAGGATCAAGTTTGACTAAATCAGCATAAAATGGATGTCTATTAGGTCCAGACACACTGTTAAAAACTTTCGTCTAGAAACAAAAATCAAACATAGTAAATTTAAATTAAATTCGACGGTAAGCACGTACCGGTAAATAGCTAACACTAAAAGGATACTTAATTGCAGGATCGTTTATCAGATTATAAATAAGCTTAAATATAGGTCCAGCAGTAGATAAAAAATGTTGTAGCACTTGGAAATCTTGATAGTTATTTGTGTTTGACACCTTCCGCAATGGCCAGCAATTAATGCCATTATTAGGTTTGAAAATTTCGTCAATTAGCAAAGGAAAAATGGAATGTAAATCGGCTATCGTGGCACGATCCAGCAAAACCGCCAATTCTGCACAACGATTTTGAATCGGTCGATTTATGGCCTGGATAAAACGGCTCTAAAATTAAAATCAATCACGAACTTGCAAAATAATTCAGTTGTAATCTTACCCGAAATGTTTCCAATTGGTTCAAAAACATTTTATCTATATTTATGCAATTAAAAGTAAAACTAATTTTAAAATCATAAACGAGAAAACAATACCGGAATTTGAGGTTATGCGTGTAACGTTTGAATTTTTTGACAATGTTGTCAATTTTAATTAAATTCTGCAAATGTAACGAACGAGAATATCCGACCTGGCAAAATACAAACACATTTTAACTCAAAATCGGCATATTACCAGTAAGCCAAATCGCAATTCAGATAGAAATATCTTGTAACTTAAATCAAATAGTATAGATGATCATCTATAGTATTCGCTTGAATTATTCTTCTTTAAATGTTGCTCCAAATAACTGTCAGTGTGACGGAATTAAAAACTGTTCAGAGCAATTTCAAACACAACAAATTTTATATTTAAAAAAAACGGCGATTCTTACGCCTTTGACGCACTCTGTATGCGAATATTGCAAAATATTTCAAGTTTCAACTAGATGTCGCTTGAAAAAGTTTGACATTTAATTTTTATTCCCGTTTGGCAACGTCGATTAGTTTATTCGCTATATAAAAATGGAAGCTGTAGATTTTAATCCTGTGAAAGAGCCCGAAAGATTAAAAATACAAATAGAAATTCAAAATAACATAATGGAGCCTATGGAAATTGACGAAGATTTAGAAGAAGGTCAATTAAGCGATCCGAACGAATCCATGGAACAACAGACGGAATTAAGCACCGCTAAATTTACCTCCACTACAAATAGGGTACTAAATTATATTATACATCAACGTTTTTACTATAACTTAATTTTGTGAGTGTTTTAGGTTTGGAATAACTTGGATAGTGGTTTTGCAACCGGCGTAAACATTTTTGATAAAGATGAACAAGAGAAGTTACAAGAACGTGCAAGTCGTTTCGGTTTGAAACCGAACGAAATTACCAATTTCACTGACGAAGATTTGATGAAGTTGCACGAAAGTTTGGGTGTTAGTGCAGATAATGAAAAGAATGTTAGATTTGAAGCACTTCATATGAGAGGTACAGATGAAATGAGTACAGAGGATGTGTTTCGTTATTTTGAAAAATATGGACCAGCTGGTATTGAATGGATTAATGATGAAAGTTGTAATGTTGTTTGGTTAGATAAAGTTTCTGCTGCAAGGGCTTTACATTTTATGACGAAAGCTATTAAAGGTATGCCAAGTGAAGGACCTTGTGATCCGTTTGTTGAAAAAGAAAAGCAAGATAATCGTAGTATTCTGTTAATTAATAAGGAAAGAGAAGTTGAATTGGAAAAAGAAGAAGAGGTTGAAATGAAAAGTCAAGATTATGTCAACATTTCGGATATAAATACTGCGATACCCCCAGGTTACTGGCGTTTAGGTGAAGCACATCCTAAAGGAAAATATATCTTGTTAAGATTTGCTCTCAAAATTGACAAGAAGCCGATGAGGGCTGAACGTTTCAGTGAATATTACAAGAAGTATGGAAATCCAAATTACGGTGGAATGAGAGGCATCATTACTGATTCGAGGCGTAAAAAATTTAAGGGAATTTTTGAAAGAAATAAGGATATAGTTACTGTTGCCGATGCTAAAAATCCATGGGGTGAGCTGGCGGAAAATTGGGATGCGGATGAAAGGTTTTGCGAAAAAATTGAGCCCAACGTTGTGGTTCAACGTGAGGTTGTCACAAAAGGCAATCCTGATATTTTAAAACGTTTGGGTGTTAAAAGAACTCAAGAAAGTGATGAAGAATCTACAAGTAGTGAAGAAAAAGTAGAAACAAAAAAAAGTAAAGTGCCAAGAATGCGGATGTATGCAGACGAAGAAGAAGAAAAACTTAAACGAAAGAAGCAATTATTAGAAATTAAATTAAACCATGGTGATCGTCAAGAAAAGCCAAGGGGCGTTCAAGACTTACGAGCAGTTATAGGTAGGTTCGCAATTTTTTACTAGGTCATGATAGCACAATAATATTTATTTCAGCATGCAATTTGGTGCACATGTTATTAACAACCAAATTTTATTAAACATTAATTGATTTGTAAATTTATTTTAGGCGTTTCGACCAAGAAAGTAGTTCAAGAGGTTCGTGATGTGAATATCGACGAAGAGGAAGATTTGGGTGCAAGATTAAAAAATCGAACAAGAGTGAAAGTTCAAGAATCTGTTCAGCGTGGTAGATTGGATTATAATAAAACTAAGGAAGTGCCAGTAGTAAAACTACAAAAACCAATTGAAGAAAGAGAACGTGAACGCGTAGACATAATTCCCCACCTCCACGTAAACGAAACGACCACTCTAATTATGATAAGTCAATGTATAGAAATAAACTTCACTCTGATCGCTATAAAAGCAGAAGGAAATCGTCGTCTGAAGAAGATTTTGATCGCAGTAAACCAAAAAGCAAAGTGGCCGTTGTTATTAAAACGCAAAGAAAGCCAACCGTAGCTTCAACTATTTGGTCTCGAATAACACCTAAAAAGGAAAGATTGAAAACTGCATCAGAGAGACAAGGTGTACAAGAATCAAGTTCGAGTAGTGATAGTTCAAGTGATAGTGACTCAAGTAGCGAGAGCTCTGACGAGTCTGAGGAAGAATCAAAAGAAAATGCTAAAGCAACTACGAGTTTAAAATCTATTGAAAGACCAGGTTTTAATAGTACTAATGGGCAAAGATCCACCGGTATTACTAGAAAGAAGAGTCCTTTGCGTATAGAAATAAATAATGATCGCTTTAAAGAGGAATGATCCACCTATGCTACAAGAACCTCCTCACTGATGGGAATAGAAAAGAATGAATAATCTTTTCTTATATTATGATTAACCATTCTTAAATAATTTTGATTTAAATCAAGACTTTCCTTACTTTGAGGAACAACGAGAGGAAGGTTGATAATAACAATAAAGTCAATAATAACCTTTGTTCTCGAGAAATATGAGTGAGTTATAAGTGTTAAATAAAATATTATTGTATTGCTAAATGTAAATATCAGTGAAATGCATCGAAAATATGAATGCAGGTATTATAAAAATGATTTTTAAAATTGTGGTCAAGTTGGACTTACATTTTATATAAGTTTTATAAAATCAATGTTACGGGTGCAAAATTTAGTAAACTAAACGGGTGTTCCCTACAGTAATAATAAATCCAAGTTTATAAACCAATGGTGACACTATTGTTTATTAAAAGTTTTTTTAGATTTTCTACACAGTTAATGATTTTAATTCCACAAATCCTTAATATCTAAACATTTTCATCACTTAATTGTTGCGATTTCTTAAAAATTTGCAAAGAAAGAAGTCAACAGTTTTATTTTAACCTCATTAATAGAGCTGTTGATTTTCATTGATTACTTTATTTAAATGTAAAGGTTCAGTTTTGGAGGTGATGATCAGAATCAAGCATTATGTTGAGTTTTATTAAATGAAATATTTTGCTTATTTTCTGACTCAATGGTTATTATAGAACTGTGTTTATCTAGGGGTAGTCTGTGGATAGATGAATGCAGTCTACCACTCTACTGCTTTCTGGAAAAACAAAATCGGCAAAGCATAGAATCAATGTTTGATCCCGTTCTAAAAGAAACGCCAACATTGTTTTTAATCTACGATAGGGAGTATGGGGATTACTTGTTTGCAAAACTGCATCTCTTGCTCTTAAAATAAGAACAATATTTTGTCCTATGCATGAGCTGAAACTGCTCTGTGATTTAAATTCCACGCTAAACTGTTTGTTTCAATATGTGATGAAAATACGTTCAGTAGGCCGATGGTTTTACGATAAAAATGAAAAAGTTTCCAATTTTTTGTGTGCATCATTCCTGATATTGTTTTTATTGATTTATCTATATGTAATCAAAAAATGGTGGAAACAAAATGACTAACCAAAATCGAAATTTGTTATTGATTAATTACATTGCATTCTGATTATAAAATGTATACAATATTTTTTGTAATATTTGCGAAGATAAATGAAATTACCTATATTATTTTTATATAAAAAAAGTATTTATAAGCTATAAAAGATCATTTTTTTAAATGACCTTAATCTGAAGCAGACCACCCATATCAGGCATTTTTTTCAAAAACAATTGGTCATAGAGGGTTGGAAATTTTTGTACCCAATGGCTCTACATAAGTAATTGAATGGGTACTATATGCCTACAACCCCCCCCTCAACATTCCTAATTTTTAATTAAAAAAGTCTAAATCGATTGTGCATCCATTCTTTTCGTTAGTACCTCTTTAGTTCTTGAAATATTTAAAAAAATTAGTTCAGATTGTTCACAAATGAACTATTATATCCAGAAATTGATTATCTGTATATCAAAAGATTTAAATATTTCATTATTCGCTTTAAATAAACATAATTGCAATCTCGTTGTCCCTTCTGCGCATCAATTTAATTCTTGTATTTCTTAAAAATCTTAGGACAAGAAGAGGTACAAACGAAGAACAAATGATCTAAATTATTTTGAATTCAACAAAAATAAAGGATGCACAATCGATTTAGACTTTTTTGAATTAAAAATTCAAAATAGGAGAGGTAGGCATATGCCTCTGAATCGAATGGTGACATTCTGAAAAGTTTGCTTCAAAATATCGAAAACCCCAAATTTTCAAATAGCACGGGATTCGAAAATGATGTTGTCAAGGTCTCTTAAATACTTTCTTTTACTACGTAAATGGGAAAGTAATAAGGAAGTTTTGTTATGTGCGTGAAGTTAGCCTGCTATTTTTGAAAATTAAAAATCTAAAAGTTGTGCTGCTTTGTGCCTCAAAATTTTTATTTTATTTAATTCTGATATTACGAAGAATGCATTTTTGGAGGTTTAGCCATTTTTAAAATTAATTTTCAAAATAAAATAAATAATTATTTTGAAAAATATAATTTTTGTAGACAAAAATTTATTTTATAGATGGAAGTTAACCCTGTCATTTTTGAAAATTAAAATTACGCTAGATTTGTGCTTAAGCAAAATAAAATTATTTTGAAAAATTAAATTTTTCTGAGCAAAATTTCATTTTATCGATGAACACTTTGTGTTTTTGTGCTAGAAAGCATTTTCTTCGTAATTCAGATGGAAGACAAACTTCTTCCGATTAATGGATTAAGTAAAGATTTCTACCAGGTAGATGAAAAAATTAATCTCTTTTAGATCTTATGGATTTATTTGGATTAAAGTGTTTAAGTTTATACTAACTTAAATTTATCACTATAATAATCAAATAAGTAAAATTAAACAATTAATAATTAATTGTTACAATTTTAATCGAAATTATAAGAGGAAAGAATAAAAAATTTGAAAAATATAAAAATTGCTGCCGTGCTATTGGTAAAAAAACTTGCAACAGTTAATCAGAAATAAAATTTGACGCGTATTGCTCAGAGCAAACAGAAAAAGTATTTGCAAATTTACCTTATGGTGGGGGCAAACATGAGTATTTTTCGGAATCTCGTTAATCCAATCGTGCGCGTCACCGGTAAAGAGCACCAACAAATTTCAAAAATAAAATAAATTTAAAAAATAAGAACATTAAACATATACAAACAAAGTATTGATAAATATATTACATATAAATATCAATACCGAGATTATCCGAATCATCCTTGGGTGGAGGGGGGAAAGGACAATTGCCCCCTTGCTCACCCCTAAATATGCCACTGCACTCGATATTGTTCAAAGCATATTTCCTGGACATCCAGTTCAAGTCCTGCATAGATATAGACTTATCGATGATCAAAATATTTTTCAAAATAAAATTTTTTTATTTGCGATACAAAGGAGCACAAATCAAGAATTATTCAGCACAATTTTCATTTTTTTAATTTATTAAAATAAATTTTCGTCCAGAAAAATTTTATTTTTCAGATTTTTTTTTTAATTTTCAAAAATGACTAGGCCAACTTCACGCACATAGTTTTGGAGGACAAAAGTTTTATTACCCTACCCTTTTTCCACCGATTTTCACCATTTTTTTGTAAATTATGAAAGATAACGATGCCATACAGCATAAAAAAGTAAAATTTGCGGACGGTCTATAAATTTGGTTAAAAGCGGCTTTAAAAATTAATTTAGAATGCAATTTTGTCATTGGCGTTTTGAACTGTAACCCCGCTTATCGAAATTAAAATAGGTTGTGGTAACAGTTAAGATACTCGAATCTCGATTTTTACAATGAATTATTAAAGATGAGGGTCTAATTAACAAATAAAAGAATAAAATTTGAAATTCCGAGTCTTGCGGTAGTTGCATTTGTCAAAACCGATTTTCCGCACCCTTCGCTCCGCTACGATCGCTTCAAGCCGTTTTGACAATCACTTTACTCGTTAAAAATATCCCCCAAGAACGGTCCAACTCGGCCAAGTGTGGATGTTGGCCCGACAGATCTCGGAGAGCGACTGGTATCTCCCCACCGCTTGTAACTTTAAATGCCAAAAATACAAAAAATTTTATTTAGCTAATCTTATATGGCTATCTAAGCTACGCAACTAGCAAATGGAACCTGGGGGTCAATAAGAGTAGAAAAGCGATAAGCGATGTTATCCTTCCTTGATCCCGTGCAAAGTTGTAGATAACAGACTGGCCTATGACATTACTCTTCTTATCTGTGACTGCAGACGATATGGTAATATACCTGATGTGTGGTGTGGTTTCAGATTAGATTTTAGCCGTCATCTTTTCATCAAGATTTTGACCTGACACAGTTTAGTTTAAACAAATGACGAGCAAAATTCAAAAATACAACATGTAATTATCATGTCATCTAACTTAGCATTTAAGATCATACAAGGGTGGTTAATAAAAAAATATAAATAAACTTTCGTTGGGTGGAATTTAAAATTTTTCTTCAGCTATTGGCGGCGTCACCAGCAACGTCAAAATACGTATTTGAATAATTTAAAATTTTGTCACATGGTGTCACTTTGCTTAATGTAAATCAACCAATTGGGATTTAAGTTTAAGACGTACTCCCTCCTAATGGGAATGCTACCATCTTAGGTGGTAGGGTCAAGTTTTGAAAAAAGCTAGCGTCAAAGTGGCAGTGTTAGTTTCAAATGTAATACTCACCTTATACCCAACGTTGCCTCAGTTATGGCTGTGAATTTGATATGCGTTAAAGAGTTTGGGATAAGGATCCAGTGGCAAATCTATAATTAACTCAAGGTGGGATTTAACAAAATTATAATTGTTAAAATTTGAAAACTTGAATTTTTTTTTTTGAAAATGTAAAATCATAACATTTTAGAATTTCACTGTTCAAGTGAATTTAATATGCTGCATTTCTGATCCTATTTTAAAATGATGTTTTTATGTATACAGTTACTAACAAAGGTGCGAAGTTTACCTCGTGAAAGATAAATAAATCAAAATGAGAAAAAAGTATTGTCGTTATCGATATAATAGATGTGATACGCACTATTTGGTGTATAATAATGGAAATTTACTGAAGTGTCATAAATTTAAACACAGCAGCTTTTAAAAAATGGGTAATATCTTGCAGCGTTATTGCAAAGGTGCAAAAATTGCCATTGAGAAAATTAGAAGTCGCCTATGGTGAAGCTTTAAGTTATTACGTACGATACTTGATAATTTTCTCGTGAAATGTTTAATATTAGCACAAATTGTGGTCTCAAAAGAGACTCGAACAATAATAATTAATTGATATCTACCGAAGATAAAATTATATTTTGAACATCAGGTTTATTTTGACCAAAAATTACATAATATGCCTGAATCGCAAAAAATTTTTGCTACTTATTTTCAAGAGAGAAATGTTATCCACTACAAACAACTTTTTCAGGTGAAAATCTATTTTCTACGATAGTATTAAATATATGTATTCAAATAAAAAAGGGAACTACATAGTTTTAGTAAAACATTGCCTCTCTCGAAATAAGTCGCCCTATTAACATTATTTTTTTAAGTCTTGTAAATACAAAATTGTAGTGCTTTATTTTTGTAAATTTTAAAATGTGCTTTACTGTAAGCAATGTCCTAAACTTTGTATTTCCTATCGAAATAATTCAAAAATATACCTACCCAATTTATTAAATTTTAAATATGCAATTTGTTTTAATTTTAAAACCATGGGTTACCGGGGGAAAATTAGGCAAATGAAAAACAACAATTACTGATTTATTTTTATTTTGACGTTATAAGAGCTACAATATTTGACCATGAAGATTAATAACTGTAACATACTACTAACAATAGTTGATAACAACACTTAAATGAACAACCATATTTATTTATTTATTCGTAGACAAATTATTTATCAATAATTCACAAACGTTTTATATAGGCCGAGTTTTTTAATTTTAGCTTCTAAGGCTACAGTCAAGTTTGCCTAAACACAAAGCTTGTCGGTAACCTATAAATCACAGGAATGAAACTGAGAAAAAACGACGTTATTTTTCTGTAAATTAAGTAACATTTTAACAGCTAATTTGTACTTATTGCGTGATTTAAAAGCAATCGAATAGATTTTTTGTGATGAATATTAAGAAAATAAAATACTGAGCTTAATAATTAACACTATTAAACTGTGTTGCACTGGAATAAGTTCATAACTGAACTGTTTTTGGTTCACATTTGATTATTACAAAAAATCGTGGGTATCTTGTAGCTAATTATAATAAAATGTGCTAAAAAGCAACTTAATTCCGTTTATTTTGTCAAGTAAATCGCGACCTTTCACTCAACCGCTGTAAAAACCATAAGACGTACAAAATTGATGTTTTTTGTAAGATAAGAGAGGTTCATTCCTGATTAAAACGGAGGGTTTTTGATTCAATTAAAAGAAATAAAATGGTTCGAGATTGATACGGAAGATAGCTTTATAACAAATGACGCCCAACGTGGGGCAGATGTGAATTTATCAATAAAAACATGTATGACACGTTGAGATTTTAAAAAACATAAAAACAGAAGACTTAGCCAGTGCAAAAATAATTAAAGTTGGAAAATAAAATTTAAAAGGAACGTCAAAGATCTGTTCCTATACATGAAAGAGAGATAGAAAATGGTAGATAAGAAACGAAATAAGTAAGAAATATTAGAGGAAACACAATAGTTGAAGGAAGAAAATTTAAAAAACCAAAAGAGCAAGGTTTACAAACCTTAGAAAGCGAACCATTCAACCAAAGTTTATTTTTTGCATTATTAAAAATGTCAAAATTGGTTGCATTACGGCAAGTTTCAGTTACATTTTTGCAGACACATTTTTGCGTTTGTTATAGTAATTTTTTGAGAATAAAATTTCTAAGATTCATATATTTATTTGCAAAGTTAAACGAATGGAAGACATTCAAAGTTGAGAATATTAAATTTTACAATTTAAAAATCTAAATCCGCGACTTGAAATGCTTCCCGCACCGTAACTATTGAATATGCTGTTACAGACTTTTTAACTATTTCAGTTCCTAAATTTCCTGCAGTTGCAAAACTTTGTCCCACTATTTTTCTTTTTGTTTCTTATGGTTTTTGCGACGTTTCGAGCAAAAGGTCGTCGCGTACTGTTTTTATTTCGATTCTTGACTTGGCCCTTATTCCTGTGCAGCACAAAAATATGCAGGGTGAGTTAATTATTTTCTAATATCTCATTTAATTGACAATTGTTTCATACTTTCTGTTTATTCAACCGGAGGTGCTTTTTCTCTCAATATGAGAGTTTTAGTGTTTGGAAAGGGATTATGAAAACAACGTGTCTTATTCAAATAACCGCATCACCCTGCAATTTTCTCCTATCACAATAATAACCTATGTACAATAAATGAGTTTTCATTTAAATATCTAAGATAATCCACTTTTAACAACTGGTATAATTATTATGTTTAATGTTACTGAGAACACCACTACACTTAGAATTTTTTAATACGTACGAAGACATCGTAAAAGTATACAACATTTAATCGATAACATTTCAAATTGCTACTGCATAAATAGGTATACATTTATCAATTAGACAATGTGGCAATCACAGATAAAAATGTACGCTTATGATTAAAATAGAAACAAATATTACTTACATATATAATAGGTATATGTTTTACTATTAGAATTATGATAAAGATTTGTAAGCTATTCTTGATATTTCAAAAATGTGCGTGATTTACAAACACACAAATTTGACCGACGCAATTATTTTGAATACGCATGACCATTTACAGTTAATATTTAAAAAATAATCTGTGCATTTCAATTTGAATTTCCAAAAACCGGAAAAACATTGCAATATACGCAAAATACAAATTTCTAAATACTAGGTATATAATCATTCAAAATGCAATTTTAAATTTCGTATATTGCAATTTAAAAATAAAACAAAATCGTTACATTAAATTTTTTAATTTTATTTTGCTTTATATGCTACAAAAGTTGAAAAATAGGTACTTAAGTTTCACTGAAAAAGAAAATCGTACATAATATACACATAGTTTTTTACATCTACAATTTATTACAGAAAAATAAAATTGAGCACCGTTAAATTTAAAAATATAAGTTAAAATGACAAAGATTACGCATCTTAATAAATTTTTAACGCCAGTGCTTTTAGAAGAATTACTACATCAAAATTTATTACGGATATAATTAATCTTCCACGATGTAAAGTCATAATTTGTTTAAAAGAAACTGTAAGAAGTGGCGACGACGTTGAAGTAAAGTTCAATTTTCCAATGGAATAAATTTACCCACCCAAGTAGCAACCATTATTATTTTTATTATTACAAAAACTATTTTCAAAAATAGATCATTTTTACTATGCTTATCGGGTAAAATACTTTGAATTTTTTTTTACTGATTTTAAATAAAATGTTACTCTTGTTTAGAAACCAACTAAAAATGTAAACTAAATCTATACAGTTTTTTTACACATTTATCTCAAAGAACTATGTCGCCATTGCGTTGGCATTGTTTGAATTGGTCGAATGATCCAGACAATGTCTTTGCTTGTATAATATTGTTTCTTCAAAGATTAATCTCTTCAGCGTTTCTTTCGGAAGATCGTCCAGTTCGCAATCAAAACGGAATGGTTTCTCAGCAATAGGCTAAAAGTTTCGTTTTAAATCTGAATTTGAGATGAAAGTAAAAAAACCTACCTCATCTGCAGGATCGTAATACTGTTCCAAATAAGGGTGCGCAAGTGCTTCTTCGACGCCAATTCTCTTATGGGGATTAAAAGTTAACATTTTGTCCAATAAATCTAACGATTTTGAGTCCGCGTTTGGAAATAGTTTTCCCCATGGTACTTTTGGTTTATTTGGTAAAGATTGAAGGTAACTTCTAGCCTAATTACATTAAATCGTGGTGAGAGAAGGAACTTTTTGATTGGCAAACAAATAAACTAACCTTTTCATTAATTATGCAATCTAAATCTTCCTGCGATGGCGATCCCAAGACCCCAAGAATGTGATTTAGTTGATCCAGGTAATGTTTTCCGGGAAAAAGTGGACGATTTGAAAGCATTTCCGCTAAAATGCAACCAACTGACCAGATGTCTATTGATTTTGTGTAACCCTAATATATAAAAAGTTAATTAATATTTGTCGGACAAGGTCTGACAATGAATCGGAACATCACCCACCTTAGAATTAAGCATAATTTCTGGTGCTCTATACCATCTAGTAGCTACATACTCTGTAAGAAACCCTGTATGGTCGTGGTCGGGATCAGCCACCCGTGCTAATCCAAAATCACAAATCTAAAATGCATAGAATTAAAAAAACAATTTAAATTTATGGAAATAATAACACGAACCTTAAGATCGCATGTCGTATTTAACAATAAATTGCTTGGTTTAAGATCCCGATGTAATACGTTGGCAGAATGAATGTATTTTAATCCTCGCAGTATTTGATACAAAAAGTAACATATGTGGTCATTACTTAATCTCTGTAATAAAATAATCCCATCAAAAATAAATCAATTAATAAGGTTTTACAAAAATATTACTACAAAAATGTATTTAAAAATCAGTTAAAAAGAAATGGTGACTATACGGGGTGTTCCCGAGAAATACTATGACAGCTTAGAAAATTACTAGTCTACTCAAATTTTAATTGTAGGATCAAACTCACAAGCTGAATTTTTACTTTATCAACTCTTTAAAGATAACAAGTAAAAGATTTGTAGTAGAAATTTACTAAGGAAAATTCTTAGTTCAAATTTTCATTGGTTAGCTTAATTAAAATTAAAGTAGTATAAAGGCATTTAAGTTTTACAAGTGGCGTTTACTGAAATCGCCTTATAAAATAAATAATTTGTAATAGTTTTACATGGCAGTGGCGCATTTAAAAAATGCCTATAGGGGAGAGGGGACCAAACCAGAGTATTTTTCAGAATCTCGTTAATCCATTCATGCGCGTCAATGGTAAACAATGACAAATTCCAAAAATAAAAAATATAAAACAAAGTCAAAACTTATTTCATACTCATTTTATTTAAATTTTAAAACTGCGTAGCAAACATTATTTTTATCGCGGGGGGTTTCAGGGATACAATTCGAGTCATCCGCCCTTTGACTACCCCTAAATACGCCACTGCGTAAAAAGTGAAAATTACGTTTTGATTTACTTCTTAAAATTTGTATTAAGCTGTTTTATAATTTGTAATAGTTATTATAATTCGTCCGCCATGCCATGACCTTCTAGTGAGTGAATACAGTGGAAGTCGATCGACTGCTCATAATTTTAAGTTAGGCAAAAGAACTTAACCAATAAAAGAGTAGTTTCAGATTTTCAATTTTGATATTCGCAAACATCAAAAAAATAACGTCGTTGAGCGTTGTAAATAGCGGCGTTCGCCTTAGTAACATTGTAAATAAACAAACTTTGTGTTTTATAAATTATTAACATATTTGACGACATCGCATTTTATCGTAATTTAAATTTTTTGGAAATTTTATCGATTTAGATAAAACATTTTGCGATAATTTTACGATAAAAGTTTTTATTAATGATTTTTTTAGAAATTTATTGGGAATAGCAGCGTTCGCCTTTGAATTTGTAGCAGAATCACCGTTAAGATTTCACATCGTTAGAGTTTTTCGTACCGGAGATTTTAATAGGACGAACAAATATATGTAAACTTTGTGTTTTATAATAAAGATTAGGATTTATTTCGTTTAATCAATCTCTAATTTATTTTTAAAATTTATCAAACATCGAAAAGTTAGAAAGTTATCAATTAAATGTGGAGGTCAGAGAATTTGTTTTCAGAAGTTCAATGAGTATCCTGTTCAATTTGTTATTTTTAATTTAATAATTTAATTGTTTGTTTGTTTTGGTCAAAAGTGAAACTCGTTAGTTAAATAATTCAACTGTTTTGTTTACTAATTTCAACTGACTTATTCAACAATCCAAATATTATTGGTTTGATAATTTAATTGGTTTTGGTTTAATAATAATTCAGTAGTTTTTTGTTTTTCGACAATGCAATTGTTTTGTTCAAAAATGCAACTGTTTTGTCAAAAAATGCAACTGTTTTGTTCAATAATTCAACTGATTTGTTTAATAAATTCCGCTGTTTGGTTCAATGATTCAACTGCAGGGTTCAACATTATAATTATATTTAGTTTAATAATGCAATTGTTTTGGTACAACAATTCAATTATCTCTGATGCAACATTTCAATTTTCCCTGATTCAACAAATTTTCCAACAATTTTACTGTTTGTTCAATAATACATACAATAACAATTTAATTGTTTTGTACAACTTTTTAATTTAATAATTCAATTGTTTTTTTGTCGAATAATAATTAAAGATAATTTATCGTTGATTCAACAATTATTCAACCGTTTCTTCAACAATTTTAACAGATTTTTCAAAAATTCTAATTTTTTCAACAATAAATTTATTGTTGTATTCAAGAAAGCTACTAGTTTGTTCAAAAAATGCATATACATATTTTGTTAATTAAATCAACTTTTTTGTTCAATTATTCTGATATTGTGTTCAATAATTTAACTGATTTGTACAATAATTCAACTAATTTTATTTAATAAATTCAACTGTTTGGTTTAACAATTCAACTGCTTGGTTCAACATTTTATTCATTTCTAATTTAATAATAAATTAGTTTTGGCGCAGCAAAATATCTTTGATTCAACAATTCAATTTTTCGTTATTCAACAATTGTACCGATTTTTCAACAATTTTACCGTTTTTTTTCAATAATTTGACTGTCTTATGCAAAAAGGTTTTGTCCAAAAATACAACTGTTTTGGGCAATTGTTCAGTTGATTTGTTCAATAATTTAGCTGCTTTGTACAATCATTTTAATTGTTCTTGATTTAACAATTCAACCGTTTCTTCAAAAATTTAACAGATTTTTCATAATTTTCTACAATTTTTAAACAATTTTACTGTTTTCTGCAAAAAAATTACATACTAATTTGTTCAAAAAATGCTATTTTGTTAATTAAATCAACTCTTTTGTTCAGTCATTCTGCTGCTGTGTTTAATAATTTAACTGGTTAATCAATAATTCAACCGATTTGTTTCATAAATTCAGCTGTTTGGTTTAATAATTCAACGGCTTAGTTCAACATTTTAATTATCCGTGATTTAACAACAGTGGCGCATTTAAAAAATGCCTATGGCGAGGCAAACCAGATTATTTTTCAGAATCTCGTTAATCCAATCATGCGCGTCAGTGATAAAGTGATAACCGAGGGGTCAACCGCTAGAGGAAATCGTGTACAATTAACTTTACGTAATTCATGATAATTCTCCATACTTCTTTGTACTTCATCAATAATTCACCTAATTCGTCGATACTTCATTGTATTTCACGTACATCATTGGTATTTCAGGGACTCACCGATATTCCAAAATTTAAGTAATGAAGGGTGTTCCACACCGCCCGGATCGAGTAATTTATTTTTTATCAGAAGTAAACTGAAAATTTCCCGTTGCAGAGGCACTGGAAGGTGTTTCACACCCCCCAGACCTCCCGGATTAAGTAGTTTATTTTTTATTATACTAATTTTAATAAACTTGAGATACGCTAAAATATTTAATTTACTTTTAATAAAAATAAATTATTTAAACCGGGGAGTCTGGGGGGTGTGGAACACCCTCCAGTGCCTCTGCAACGGGAGATCTTTAGTTTACTTCTGATAAAAAGTAAACTACTTGGTCTGGGGATTCTGCATGTTCTGCAATGTTCTTCATTCCAAAATTTGTGCACTGGAGGGTGTTCCACACCCCCCAGACCCCCCGGATTGAATAGTTTATTTTTATCAGAAGTAAAATGAAGATCTCCCGTTGCAGAGGTACTGAAGGATGTTCCACGTGAAGTACTTCATGAGATGTGTACAAAAAACTTCACCAGCGGTTAACCCCTCGGTGATAACTAACAAATTGCAAAAATCAAAAAATTAAAAAAAATTTAAAAAAACGAACTATAAGTATTATCAAACAAAACAGTGATAAATATATTATATAAGTATTAATGCCAATTACCGAAATTATCGAGTCATTCGTGAAGATGAGGAGCAATTGCCCTCTCGGCCACCCTTAAATACGCCACTGTACATGATTATTTCACTAATTTAAATGTAATTGTTATTACACTTTTGAATTATTAATAATATTTGTTGCTTGATTTTACAACCTTTAAATTCTTAAGCAAAACAGAATCTCAAGCGTTCACCTCGACTATTTGAAACCGTACTTACCATTGGTAAATCTAGTTTCAAGCCTCAAGCCGTGACTATTAGTACAAATAATCTCAAATTAATCCCTAGGGCAAACCGACAATTAGGCTGCGCATAGAGTATTTAATAAATGCTTGGGCGGGAGGGGGGAAACCAGATTATTTTTCAGAATCTCGTTAATCCGTTCATGCGCGTCAGTGGTAAAGAGATAAATTCTAAAAACTGAAAAAAAAGAGAAATTCAAAACTTATTTAAATTTTAAAACCGCGTAGTAAATTTAATTTTTATCAGGAAGGGGTTCAGAGATTCAATCCGAGTCATTCTTGGAAACGCCACTGTTCAACAATTCAACAGATTTTTCAACAATTTCACTGTTTTTTCAATAATATTAATTTAACTGTTTTATGCAAAAAGCTTTTGTCCAAAAATTCAACTGTTTTGTTCAAATTATTCAGCTGTTTTGTTCAATAATTTAACTCCTTTGTACAACATTTTAATGATTTTTAATTTAATAATTCAATAAATTTTGTTTAATAATTCAATTATCCTTAATTCAATAATTCAACTGTTTTTTGTCAATTCAACAGATTTTTAAAAATGTTACTGTTTTTTTTCCAAAAATTCTCTAGTTTTTTCAACAATTCTATTGTTTTCTGCGAAAAAAGTACTAATTTGTCCAAAAAATGCTATTTTGATTAAATATCTATAATAAATGTATATTAACTTGTAAATACCAGCACCACGTGTTAAGCTTTGGATATGTACATTGTGAAATATGTATTTATATTTGAATAAACTATTTTACTTATTTTATTCAGAATATTTAAATTTTGTCTTTATATATTCTTTAGTTTTTTCTGATTTCCCCGCGAGCCGTTTTAGACGAAGATGAAAACGCAAGTTTATAAGTTCCAACTATTTGAAAGTTATAGCAATCAGATCTTATTTGCTCACCATGTATTACATTCCATTTAATTAATTAATAAATGTTTTTGCGTTTAAATTAATTTAGTTCATTTCCATTTAATTTAAATTCAATTATTAATTCATTTATTGAAATGTTATCTATATGAAATACCGAAATTACAAATATTATACATTACATGAATTATACAATAATAGACGTAAAAAGTTTAACAAAATCCTCGGCTGAGCGAAATTGGAATACCACCAAAAGTACATCACGCAGAAGTTTCATAACGATTACTTTCATCACATGAAATCCTTAAATCCAGATCTATCCAGTAGTCAAACCTCATCAAAGACCATAAATCGTTTTTTAATTTAATTTGGTGATCTGTGAACTTCAAGAGGGCCTTCGTGATTAATTTTAACGATAATTTAATTTTTTTTCATCCAGAAGCACGCATCAAAATCCTTTAAAATTCCAGACTTAAGGGTAATGTTATATTTTACGAATAAATAAAACGATTGAAATTGAGGCGAAACGTTCCACGCAAAATATCAATCAGTTCTCTTGGGAAAGCACCTGGGGTATTTATCCATTTCCTTCCTCATAATCCGCAGATTGAGATTGATATTTTATACTAAAAGGGATGTAAAACCTGAGGAGTTCAGAACCAGAATTTCCTATAACAATAATTTTGAAAAGCTAAATTCAATATCTGGAACAACGACGACTGATGAGCCAGAAAGACGCGCTCGCCGATATCATGGACTTTAAAGTGCAAACTCTTATAAAGAATAATCAGATTGGATATGGAATTTCTCTTTTTGATTTGAAAAAGTACTAACCATATTTTAATTAAGCTGACTTCTTTAATTTAAATTTATTTATCCCATAATTTTCAACTTCGTAATATATTCTAATAATTTCGTAGCGTAAACAATAAATTATAATACAACAGAAAAGTAATAAAAGCAATTGTGAAACCAATTTGAACATACTGCGTCATTGTATTCCAGCTCCGTGCTTAGAGCTCGGCAATCGATATATATAACACTATGATTTTTAATAAAACACATTTAGATACTTTGAATACCCTTGGGTCTGTAAAAACTTTTGTAATATGTAGACATCCCGTTCGTAAATTTGTAACGAAATGTCAACATGCAAGATTAATCGAGTCTTCGAATCTGCTCGAAAACAACGAACAAATAACCAGAAGACTTAAAAGCTTCACTACTCATTCCCAACAGTCAGTAACTGAATAATGAAAGTGTATAAACGGATTTTCTTTTCCAAGATAATACCCGAATATATTATTTACATATTAATCCCAATCAAGTAGGATTTTCTATAGAATAAAAAGACAAGCATTGTCACGTTCGAAAATAAGGAAAAAAATGTTATACGGTAAATTTCCAACAATATTGTTGGCGAACTACATAATTTTTGTCAGTAGATATCTTTTCACAGCATATTACCAACACAAACATTCAAAATAGCAGGGGGCCGCATTCAGCAACATCGTCGAATGAAAAAAATTTTAAACAAAAATTATAATTTCTACAAATTACTGGATGACTTAGGTTTCGATCTGATCCACAACGTGGAATTGATCTCCTCAGACCCAGATCGATAAAGTAAATATAAAATCTACTCACCACTTTTTGCAACCGACTTCGAATGTTTGCTGCAAATTTTTGTTTGTTAGTTTTTCATTCGACGATGTTGCTGAATGCGGGCCTGCTATTTTGAATGTTTGCGTTGATGTGTTGTGAAAAGATATCTACTTTGGCCTATCACCTCAACTACATTTTCTTTTCAATTTATAATTATTCAAGTCGACTATATTTTTTGTCTTTTTTGGGATTTCTAAAAATTTCCAAAATTATTAAAATTTTTTTTTTAATTTCTCCAAATTCAAATTTTGGCGCTGTTAATTAATTCCTTCCCTATCATATATTTTTACTCATTGCTAAGGTTGAGTATGGGGAGCCTACTGTTTTAGGTCGATTTCAAATGCCCAATTGTGGAGAAAGAATTAGTCCAAACCGGGGGTCAACCGCTAGAGGAAATCGTGTACAATTAACTTCACACTTCACGTACTTCTTAATAATTCTCCATACTTCTTCTTACTTCATATAATTCAGCAGTAATTCACGTTTTTCACCAGTAATTCACCGTACTCCATCAATAATTCACGGTACATCACCTACTTCATCGATCTTCTTCTTCATGTGCCATATCCGGTCACCCGGACGTTGGCGATTCAACATGGCCGAAGCCAAGATGAATTTACTAGGGAGTATAATTCATGGGGTGGTTTCCCGTTGCCTTCCCCATAATCCACAGATCGATATTGGACTTTTTGATCACAGCAGTGTATCTAACACGAGCAGGATTTGAACCGCGACTTACCGCGTCGTAGTCAATCCGTGTATGCTTCGCGCTATACTGCTTACTTCATCGATACTTCATTGTATTTCACGTACTTCATCAGTATTTCAGAGACTTACCGAGATTCCAAAATTTGTGCGCTGGAGGGTGTTCCCCGCAGACCCCCCCGGATCTAGTAGTATATTTTTTATCATAAGTAAACTGAAGATTTCCCGTTGCAGAGGCACTGGAAGGTGTTCCACATCCCCAGACCCTCCGGATTAAGTAGTTTATTTTTTATCAGAGATAAACTGAAGACCTCCCGTTGCAGACGTTACTTGGCCATAGCTAATTTTAATAAACTTGAGATATGCTTAAATATTTAATTCACTTTTAATAAAAATAAATTATTTAAACCGGGGGGTCTGGGGAGTGTGGATCACTCTCCAGTGCCTCTGCAACGGGAGATCTTGAGTTTACTTCTGATATAAAATAAACTACTTAATCCGGGAGGGCTAAACACCCTCCAGTGCCTTTGCAACGGAGATCTTCAGTTTACTTCTGCTAAAAAAATAAACTACTTGATCCGGGAGTCCAGGGGGGTTCTGCATGTTCTGCAATGTTTTTATTCCAAAATGTGTGCACTGGAGGGTGTTCCACACCCCCCGGATTGAGTAGTTTATTTTTATCAAAAGTAAACTAAAGATCTCCCGTTGCAGAGGCCTTGGAGAACGTTCCACACTCCCCAGACCCCCCGGATTGAGTAGTTTATTTTCAATCAGAAGTAAACTGAGGATGTCCCATTGACGAGGCATTGGAGGGTGTTCCACATCCCCAGACCCCCGGATTGAGTAGTTTATTTTTTATCAAAAGTAAACTGAAGATCTCCCGTTACAGAGATATAACTAATTTTAAAAAACTTGGAATATGCTTATATATTTAATTCACTTTTAATAAAAATAAATTATTTAAACCGGGGGTCTGGGGGGTGTGGAACACCCTCCAGTGCCTTTGGAACGGGAGATCATTAGTTTACTTCTGATATAAAATAAACTACTTATTCCGGGGGGTGTAGGACACCCTCCAGTGTCTTTGCAACGGGAGATCTTCAGTTTACTTCTGATAAAATATAAACTACTTGGTCCGGAGGTCCAGGGGGGTTCTGCATGTTCTGCAATGTTCTTTATTCCAAAATTTGTGCACTGGAGGGTGTTCGACACTCCCCAGACCCCCAAATCGAGTAGTTTATTTTTTATCAGAAATAAACTAAGGATCTCCTGTTGACGAGGCACTGGAGGGTGTTCTACACTCTCCAGACCCCCCGGTTTGAGTAGTTTATTTTTTATCAGAAGTAAACTGAAGATCTCCCGTTGCAGAGATCTACTCCCCAGAGGGTACAAAATTCATAATTATGCAGTTTATGATTAATTGCCAGATTATGAATTAAACACATCCCACCCTCCACCCCGGCACCCTCCAGTGCCTCTGCAACGAGAGATCTTCAGTTTACTTCTGATAAAAAATTAATTAATTTATCCGGGGAGTCTGGGAGGTGTGGAACACCCTCCAGTGCCTTTGCAACGGAGATCTTCAGTTTACTTCTGATAAAAAATAAATTACTCGATCCGGGGGGTGTGAAACACCCTTCAGTAGCTAAATATTACAATGCAGGAAAACATATTAAAAGTTGGAAAATTTAGTAGAAATTCTCAGCTACTGTTTTAGTTTTTAAAAAATTATGAGATATTCTTAGGGAGGGGAAAAAGGATAAAGCAAAAATAAAGTTATGTACAATCAAGCACCAACGAATATTAAGATTATTTTCAAAATTGGGAGTGGGAGCTAACAGGTCTCCCCACCCCAGCTAATTTTTTAAATAATTCAAAAGCAAAAAAGGTCCAACCCAAAATAAAGAATGCACAATAGATTTAGACTTTTTTGAATTAAAAATTCGGAATGGAAGGGATTGATGTTTATTAATTGGTGCTGTGATTGATGCTGTTTCTTTTCAGAATTTTCCGAAAAAATAAAGATTTAAAAAATGTTTAACTTAAAACACTTCTTGTAATTGATTGTCTTGAATTTCTTTTTGGTTGCGTAGCCATTTTTTAATTTGATTTGTCTTGAATCCTATTTTACCTACTTTACACGTACTTCATGTATTTTACCATTACTTTATGTAGTTCACATGAGATTTCATGGACTTCATGAGATGTGTACAAAAAACTTCACCAGCGGTTAACCCCTCGGTCCAAACCCTACCACTTTGGCCAAGTGCGGGTTGATAAGAGCAAGAATAATCGCTAGCAAAAATAAATTACAATTTTCGTTATTAGGTGATCGAAGATTCATAATGTAATCCTTCCATTCGGTGCAAAAGCACAAAAGAATCTGCATTAAGTGAACGAAAGCAGCAAAAACATGACTGCAGATTTGCCTTTGCAATGAAAAGTTTACAATGACTAAATACTCAATTAAGTAATGATGAATATTAATTCATTAGCACGGTTACAATTTGAATTTTAAATTCAAGTTTAACATTACATTCAAATTTATTTGAAGTGACTTCTTGTCAGAATATCAGTGATTGTACAGTGATGTACATCGTCGTGGGGTACGAAATCCGTAGGAAATACAAAAAAAATATGGAAAAAATTGCATTTTCCACAGGAAAAGTTTGTGGTAAGCATTTAATTTCCTACAAAATTGCTCTTATTAATTCCTATGGTTTTTGCAGCGTTTCGAGTTCTACCTGCTATCCTCCAAAAGTAGACCGATTACCACCATATTATTATCGAAGTGTAAACGAAACCCTAATTTGATATTAAATTTGCGTAAATTATTCCTTGGCAGAATTAATAAACCGGAAAATTAAATAATTTTACTCGACATATCAGTCCAATTAATGTTGTCGACTCTTAATTAGAAATACTACAGTGTTGCATTATTAATAAACGTTTCTCTGGCCACATTTTATAATTAAAGCATTCGTTTTTGTAATTAATCGACTAAAAGTTACACAATGTAAACCCAAATATTCCACAGTTATTGTGCTGGAAAAAAGTTTGTTTCGGCATAATAAATGAAAAACGTCGGTTGGTAATTAGAAAAATAATGTAAGCTCTATTGAGCGAGGCAGACATGGGTTGGTTAGCTCAAGTTTAGTTTTGAAGAGGTGCCCGAGTGGATGATTGTTAATATTTTATAGCAATATTAAATAACTTTATTAATATACATATTATCCGGGAAACTAATTACGGTTTGGTTCGATATTAAAACTTGGTTGTTGCTTGGAGCTTAAGTGTTGGTCCGTGGAGATGCGTTGTGGAATATTAATTGTTAATAATGAGATTGACATAATATACAGAACCGACCTTCTATTTTCGCTAAAAGATTCGTTGCGACATAATTAAATTTAAAAAATAAGTCCACGACATAATTGTTACTGAAAACAATTCATCAACACAGGGGGACCGCCGTCTATACGTGCCCTCCGAAGCCGGGAGATGGTCATATTATGAAAGTTTTAATATAATGTAATTATTTTAAACAAACCACACTGTATAATTTTATAATATGAAAAATCTTTCAATCGCTAGAAGTGGACCACCCTATATTTTCATTAGAATCGATTGTTAATAATTGTTATGTCTAATAAGTGAGGAAAATCTGTCAACAAATATTTTTTTAATAAAGTCAATTTCAGTTTTCATGAAAGTGTGTGTGGATACATCAAATCATGGTTAAGAAAATATTTGTTTTTAATTACAACATGTAAGACAAACCTGTCGTTTCGCTAACCGGGTAATAAAGAGCTTTTATATTTTTTTACATTATATCAAATACAGTTTTTGTTAATAATGTTAATGGCAGTCCTCCATAATACTTGCAGGTCGCAGCATTAAAATAAACATAATAATAATAAAAGATATCAAAAAAATATAGATCACATATAAAATGGAGGAAAACGGATAACTCGAAAGATAAAACTGTGCCGAAGGGATTACTATCCACACAAATATCTCGTAAAAGAGAATTGCAAAAAAAATTTCAGCGATATATTTTGAAAATTATTCCCCGATAGTGACATTACGAAATATTAAAGAACTAATTAATTAAAAAATATTTTCGACAGTATCGTTTATCAATATTACGTTTCTATATGACGGAAATTGGACTTTTCACATTGCGAAAACCTGTCACTTTCAATGCCTATGATAAAAAATAAAATATAAATAACCAATTTAAAAAAATTCCTGAACGGCAGTTTTTCTATTTTCACTATTATTTGAATAATATCGAGTGGTACTGCTGAGTTCTATTCGAAAACTTGAATATATTTTCTAGTAGTGCAAGAAGTTCCTCGGACGTACGGAAAATTCTCCTCTTATTCAAATATTGAGGTAATAATAAAATCTCTCGACGACGCTATCCTGAAAATTTGTTTAATGACAATTCGTGCTTATTACAGCAATGAAAAAAATTTAATTTAAATGTCAGCATGTTTAAATTTAATAATTTTCTACTTGAAGTAGGTACATAATTTTATCCAAATGAGTATTAGAAAGTACTACATCAAAACATTTTAAAATAAATTGGATTATAAATTAACATTTAACATTTTTCAATATGTATTTTGTCATATTCGTCAAGTTTGAAACAAATTCAATAGTAACTTTTTTTCTGAAGAATTTTCACAGAAAATCGCCCGAAAGAAAATGCTTTACAGGAGTTTTTGTTACGGATGGGATATTATTAAGTAAACATTCAATGTGATTTTTGCTTTACAACATTTTTTGTGAAAAACCCCAATAATTGTTTTCATTTATTGAGTTCAATGATTAAATGTATGTGATTTTTCTCCTCAAAGTCATAGTTTTTTTATACATTTTCATACTTAGAAAATGATCTGTCTCTCTATCCAAATTAGTAACAAATAATAAGGGTTGCCATTTAAAAAAATTTACAACAAAATTATGGCGACAAGATTAACGGTAATACGTATCTATCACACAGCCACAAGTGGTGGGGAGATACTAGTCGCTCTCCGAGATCCGTCGTGTCAACATCCATACTTTTTCGAGTTGGAGCTACTTAGGGGATGTTTTTAGTAAGTAAAGCGCTTTTGGGGCTACAAGCGGTTTTGATAAACGCAACTACGTCAGTAGTCGGATTCACACAAAAAGTGATTTTTTTATGAAATTTGTTGTCCGATCACAAATTTAATTTTATTATTAGTTTATTAGACCCTCATCATTCGTTGTAAAAACGAGATTCTGGAATCTTTACTGTCCCCACAACAGTGGGAGTTACAGTTCAAAAGAGCCACTGAGAAAATTGCATTCCAAATTAATTTTTAAAGCCGTTTTTTTTCCAAATTTGTAAACCGACCGCAAATTTTATTTATTTTAAGCGCTAATTAGACCCTCATCTTTCATAATCCTCTTTAAAAATGGTAAAAATCCCAATCCGAGAATTCGAACCGTCACCGGAATTTGTTTGTATGCGTCGCTGCAAAGGTAAACAAAACCCAGGGCGTAACTTGCAGCAATAAAACAAGGTAGCAATTTATTGTTAACTTTAAAGACAGGAAAATGGTAACCTCCAAGGAAATACCAAACGTTAGATACTAAATGAGCAACAAGAAAATTAAGAAAAGAAATAGGGAAAGTGATTCACCAACGGAAGATAACGGTGCATTTCAGAAAAGTAGACTAGTGGTAAGATCCCCAGTTAGAAGCTACAAAATCAAAAAGAAGAACATACCAACAGTGAAATGGACAAGATCTTGGAGGAAATGAAGAGAATGACATATAATATAAAGGTGAAGATCAGGACTGGAAATGAAAACATGTTAGAAAACTGGAAGATACAGTTCCCCAAAGAAATCTATTATATAAAATTGAATGTTTGTTTGTTTGTTTGTTTGTTCGTCTTTAATAACTCCTAAACCGTTTGACCGATCCCAACCAAATTTTGCACAGTTACTCTCTAGGACCCTAAAGAGGTTTTCCGCTAAAACCGGGACCGAAAAGCTTAATTTAAAAAAGTGAAAAATTGCGGACGCGCATGAATGGAACGAGATTCCATCGCCAATATATAAAAATGGATGTATGTATGTATGTGTATGTATGTACAGCCTTGCTCATTAGAAGTTGGCCACCCCACGTTTTCACCATAGTAAGTTGGCCCGGTCTGATTTTTTTAACATATTTTACCTGAACATATACCTGTCACCTTTTAAAAAGATTACAATGCAAATTGGACTAAATCACAATTACAGCAACTAATCTTTTCAAATAATGTCAATTTAAACCTTTTATCATTTACTACCTGTCGATAACAATATTTTTATTTTGTGTACAAAATAAAAATTTCTGCCACCAAGCTTTTAGTTAAGTGTTCCAAAGTCGTATTAACAACATCACGCCTAAAAAACCTCATTTAAGTGTCCTTCAATGGAGCCATATCGTCTTTTTGGATTCGCAGGGTATGTCGCATCAAAAAATTGCAAAACGAATAAAGTGTTCGAAGTATACTGTGACAACCACTTTAAACCGATACGCCGAACTGGCTCGGTGAAAAATAGATCAAAAATTGGACGAAAACGTTTGACAACCGCCAGGGAGGATCGGATTTTGGAGAGAATGTTGCTGAAAAATCGCAAAAAAACATCAAAAGACTTAAGAAGGGACTTAGCAATGCACTGTGGGGCACAAATTTTGTCACAAACTGTTAGAGGACCCTTGAAGGACAGTGGATTGCATAGATAAGAGATTGCATACTATCTCTTATCTATGGTGGATTGCATGGCAAAGGACGTAAGAAGCCCTTTTAAATCAAAATCAAATTAAAAAACGATTAGAATTTGCGAGAAAGTACAAAAATTGGAAAGTTGCCGATTGGTCAAAGATAATTTGGTCAGACGAAAGCAACATAGAGGTACGTATTTTAGGCATATTTTAACAAAATAATTTTATAATTACAACTAAAAAATACGAGGAAAAATACTTATTTTCATTTTTTTTTTAAATTAAACGAAATTTAAACTAATTTTCCAGCTTTTCGGTCAACCTGGAGCAACATCCGTGAGAAAAAGGGTGGGGGAGGAGTTTAATCCTGATTGTATTGTGCCTACCGTTAAATTTGGCGGCAGTATTATGGTTTGGGGCTCAATGTCGGCCAGTGACGTGGGAAAAATTAAAATATGCGAAGGAAGAATGAACTCAAGCACCTATATCGCAACTTTACAAGACCATTTAGAGGCTACTATTGTAAAACTTTTTCAAGAAGAGAGCCCTGAAAATGTTTTTTAACAGGACAATGCTCCATCCCATTGTTAAAAAAAACAAAGCGATGGTTTACGGAAAACAAGATTCCCCTTTTGGAGTGGCTGCCACAGAGTCCTGACCTGTCGCCCATAAAAAAATTTATGGGCAATATTTAAAAAAAAGGTAGCACTTTGTAAAACCAATTCAAAAAAGGCATTAAAACAGGTAATTTTTAAAAAATGGGAGAAAATCAATAAAGATGTTTGTTATAAATAAGTTGCTACCATGCCTGATCGGCTTAAAAGCGTCATTAGGGCAAAGGTGGTGCCACAAAATATTAAATTTTGTTAATAAACACATAGTTTCAATCTATATTTGTAATTTCTTTTATTGAAAACCCTTCAAATTGCCTAAAAATCCATAAATCATAAATATCTACAGGTGGCCAACTTCTTTTGAGCAAGGCTGTATGTTCCTTATAGACTCCTAGACCATTCGACCGATCCCAACCAAATTTTGCACAGTTACTCTCTAGGACCCTAAAGAGGTTTTCCGCTAAAAACCGGAACCGAAAAGCTTAATTTAAAAAAGTGAAAAATTGCGGACGCGCATGAATAGAACGAGATTACCATCGTTAATACCTGTAATTGATATATGGTAATTTTACATTGGTATATTCACATTCAGTACCTACACTATTATAAGTGATTTCATTTCGTAAAATAAATCAAGTTATAGCAACCAAAGAACAATGGGAAGCAAGACTGGAAACCGTTCTGAAATACTGAGAAGAAAAGCTCGGGTAAAGCAACCCTGCAAAATCAAAATACTTCAGACAAAGGCAAAGTATTTTATTTTTAATGAGACCCCGGGCGAAGCCGGGTATCCAGCTAGTCTATTATATAAAATTGAATGTTTGTTTGTTTGTTCGTCTTTTAATAACTCCTAAACCGTTCGACCGATCCCAACCAAATTTTGCACAGTTACTCTCTAGGACCCTAAAGAGGTTTTCCGCTAAAAACCGGGACCGAAAAGCTTAATTTAAAAAAAAAGTGAAAAATTGCGGACGAGCATGAATGGATTAACGAGATTCCCATCGCCAATACCTGTAATTGATATATGGTAATTTTACGTTGGTATATTCACATTCAGTACCTACACTATTATAAGTGATTTGAAATACTGGAGAAGAAAAGCTGTAGAGAAAATTGTAGAGTACAATATAAACCGTTCTGAAACACTCGACAACGGGAACACTAAAAATCATTCTGAAACGCTCTAGCAACGGGAAGCAAGATTTCGTCGAGAAGAAAACCTTAAGCGAAGCAGGATACTGGAAAATCTAAATACTTCACACAAAGGCAAAGTATTTTAATTATAGGAGAAGGGAGCCGGGTATCCAGCTATTCAATCATTCAGACAAAGGCAGAGTTCCACCTTTTAATGAGACCCCGGGCGAAGCCGGGTATCCAGCTAGTAAACAATATAAAGAGGAGCTTAAGTTACACGAGCAAATGTAACTACAACGGGAAAACTACCAACGTGAAAAGAGAGAATGGGAAGTTGAAAAGAAAAAGATGGAAGTTCGCCTAAATATAATTGAAAAATGATTGGAGGGCATGCAGAAGAAGTCGAGAAGGAATAACGTGATGTTAACGGAAGTGGACGACTTTATGATAGATAAAGAGGATACGAAAAAGCAAATCGTGAAATTCATGAAAGAAAAACTTGGAAGCGAAAAACTCGTGGAAGCGAACATCCAAAAGGCGCATAGAGTGGACCGGAATAGGTGTAGAAGTAGATAGTACTCGTAGAATAAGTAGAAGACGGTATAGTAGAAATGGGAAATATTGAAGACAAGGTTACAATTGTGAAGAACAAAAATAGATTGAAGGGTAGCCGAATCTTCATTAACGATGATTTCACGGTGCAAGAGAGAAGGATTCAGGCAATAATAAGAAAAGTTGAAAAGAGGAGAGAGAAAAGAAAAAAGGGCGGAGTGGATATATGAAATTAACCGTGAATGATAAGCAGTACCGCTGGAATTCTGAGTTGAATGAGCTGCAGGAGGTCCGGGAAAAGCCTGAAAGACCTAAATACTGAATAGAGAAGACAAAGGAAAAAACTAAGACGACCAGGCACGAAAAGGATAAAGAAAACGGTTTAAACAGCGAAAGGGGAATATTGGAGATATAATGTTTCTTGCAACTTGGAATGCTAGGAGAACTTTTAAGGGGGAGCATTAAAACAGTTAATAAAAGTATTAAAAAAGTACAAAGTAGATATTTTAGCGTTACAAGAAACAAAATAAAGAGAAAATGACTTAATGGACATAGAAAACTACACCTGTTCTAAAAGTGGTGGAAGGGACAGAAGGATGGGAACTGGCTTTATGGTGAGTAAAGAGAGGAGGGATATGGTAATCGGTTTCAGACGAGGGGTTAACCGCTGGTGAAATTTTTTGTACACATCGCATGAAATACATGACGTCTCATGTGAAGTATGTGAAGTACTTGTCTTCTTCCTCTTCTTCTCTGCAACGGGAGATCTTCAGTTTACATCTTATAAAAAATAAACTGCTTGATCCGGGTGGTCTGGGAGGCATAGAACACCCTCCAATGCCTCTGTACCGGGAGATCTCAGTTTACTTCTGTTAAAAATAAACTACTCAATCCGGGGGGTGTGGAACACCCTCCAGTGCACAAATTTGGAATGAAGAACATTTTAGAACATGCAAAACTCCCAGACCAAGTAGTTTACTTTTTAGCAGAAGTAAACTGAAGATCTACCGTTGAAGAGGCACTGGAGGGTGTTCCACACCCCTCGATTTAAATAATTTATTTTTACTAAAAGTGAATGAAATATTTAAGCATATCCCAAGTTTTTTAAAATTAGTTATGGTCAAGTAAATGTGTTTAATTCATAATCTGACAATTAATCATAAATTGCATAATTTTAAATTCCGTACCCTCTGGTAGATAGATCTCTGTAACGGTAGATCTTTAGTTTACATCTGATAAAAATAAACTACTCGATCCGGGGGTCTGGGGGTGTGGAACACCCTCCAGTGCACAAATTTTGGAATGAAGAACATTGCAGAACCCCAGACCGAGTAGTTTTTTTTATCAGAAGTAAACTGAAGATCTACCGTTGAAGAGGCACTGGAGGGTGTTCCACACCCCCCAGACCCCCGGTTTAAATAATTTATTTTTATTAAAAGTGAATTAAATATTTAAGCATATCCCAAGTTTTTTAAAATTAGCTATGGCCAAGTAAATGTGTTTAATTCATAATCTGACAATTAATCATAATCTGCATAATTATAACTTCCGTACACCCTGGGAGGTAGATCTCTGCAACGGGAGATCTTCAGTTTACATCTGATAAAAAATAAACTACTCGATCCGGGAGGTCTGGGGAGGACACCATCCAGTGCCTCTTCAACGGTAGATCAAAATACTGATGAAGTGCGTGAAATACAACGAAGCATCGATGAATTAGGTGAAGTACCGTGAATTACTGGTGAAGTACGTAAAGTCCCGTGAGTTACTGCTGAATTATATGAAATACGAAGAAGTATAGAGAATTATCATGAAGTACGTGAAATGTGAAGTTAATTGTACACGATTTCCTTTAGCGGTTGACCCCTCGGTTTCAGACCAGTAACGGATAGAATGTACGTACTACGAATAAAAGGACGTAATAGAAAAATCACGCGCTAACGGAAGAAAACGAAATAGAAGTTAAAGTACAATTTTATGAACTATTAGATCAAGAGTATGAGAAAATATCAAAATATGACATTACAGTAGTGGTGGGTGACTGGAATGCAAAGGTTGGACAAGATGAGTCATAATGGCCCACGATTGGTACTTTTAGCCTGCACAATGAGAGCAATGAAAATAGAAGACTTTTTTATTGACTTTGCAATGGAAAAAGAAAAATGAATAGAGAGTACACACTACAAACATAAAGACATTTATAAAACAACGTGGGTGAGCCCAGATGGTATAAAGAATGTAGAAGTGAAAATATCATAAAAGACGTTAAAACATATAGAGGAGCAGATTTCGATTCAGATCATTATAAATGTTGGGTGTGAAAATGTCAACAGTGATTCCAAATAGAATGAATACAGAAATACATGGAAATAGGATAAAAAAAATAGATTACAACTCAAAATGGATAAACAAAAAGGAAAATATCGAGAAGTAATGGAAAAGATATTAGAAAAGACGGAAGTACTTACAACAAAATGTACATCACATGCTAACAATAGAAAAAAGTATAATTAAAAGTATAAAAAAAAGAAAGATAAGGAGTGGTATCGCGAGCAGTGTAAAAGAGAAGTAAATAAAAGAGAAAAAGTAAGACAAATGTTACTGGCCAATCGAACGAAAGAAACAAAAAAGAAGTACGAAAGGCAGAGAAGAGAGTGCAAAAAGATAATAAGAGAAAAGAAAAGAAAACATCAACTGAAGAAACTAGAGGAGATAGAAGAGAACTACAACAATAGAGAAGTAAGAAACTTCTACCAAAGAAGAAAAAAGTAAAGCAAGGATTTCGAACACGTACCGTGTAAAAGTAAACATGGTAAACTAGTGGGATCAAATGAAGGAGTAAGAGAAAGATGGGCAAAATACTCTCGAGAGCTACTAAATAAAACAGAACACCAAAAGAAAGAGAGAGAACACATAGTTACATTAGAAAAAGAGGAGAAAAGTGGTATCAAAGTGGAGGTACCAATGGAAGAGGAGATAAGAGATGTGATATGGAAATTGAAAAACAATAGAAACAATAGCAGGTGAAGATGGTATACAGGCGGAAATGTTAAAATATGGAGAAGAAAAAATGCATAAAATGGTCATCGGTATGATACAAAAGATATGGAAACAAGAAAGGATGCCCAGATCCTGGAAATTAGCCCCGATTTGTCCTATCCACAAAAATGAGATAAAACGGAGTGTGGAAATTATAGAGGGATTGCGTTACTGGATGTCTGCTATATTGTGTTGGAAAATGCAATACGAAAAGCAGGTTTATACAGACGAGGAAACCACGCAAAGGTTATTAGAAGAGGCAAAGAGCATTGGACTGGAAGTGAATGAAAACAGACGAAATACATGACATGGAATGATAAGAAGTATGAAGAGAAAAAATAATAGAGAAAAAGCAGTCAGAAACAAAATGGTCCAGTTTGAAGAAGTGGCAACCTTTACGTACTTGGGAACGGTAATGACAAGGAAACCAGGGTATGAGGAGGAAATTAAGGCAAAGATGGCTGCGGGCACAAGAAGTTCATTCACACTGAAATCGATCCTCAGTAATAAGGTGTTTGATAGTTAAAACGAGAGTGTATAGAACAATCAGAAGACCATCGGTAATGTATGGAGCTGAAGTGTGGACAATGAGAAAACGCGACCAAGTGATGTTGGAAATATGGAAGAGAAAGATATTGAGAAAAATATATGGTGGAAAATATGAAAATGGACAATGAAAAACAAGGTAAAACCGGGAGTTAGCCGAGTTATATGGACAACCGAGCATAGTTGGATGTGTGAAGGCGCAGAGGTTGAGATGGTTGGAGCACCTGGTGAGGATGAGCGAGGATAGAACACCGAATGACTTATGGAAATTTAAATTCGAAGGCATAAAAAGAAGAGGCAGACCAAGAAGCTGTTGGAAAGATGAGGTGCAAGAAATAATACGCTCGCGATAGAAAAAAATGGAGTACGGCGACAAAGAAAGCCATGAGCCTGCTAGGCCTTCATTCATTCCTTTAAAAAAATTTACGATGACGTGAGAGCTCAAAAACAAAACACGATAAAAAATGATAATGACAGAAAAGTGACATAACTTGACGATCTCTCTGTATATAAAGAACTTACAATATGAATAAATAATCTTACTGAATATACAGGGTAAAAACTTGTAAGGTCAAAGTTGCAGTTGTTGAGTGGAAAAAAGTATCTCATAACGTGGGAAGTTTTCCCGGGAAGGATCAAAGTTATCCCTTTTTTAAATATAAAGAAGTTTTTGACATCCTTAATAAAATGCAGATATAAAGCGTTCGACTTGAGATCTGCACGGGAAACCAATTGGAAAAAACTAGCAAACTACAAACAAAATGAGATACAATTTTCTCTTTAACATTGTATCAAACAAATTTTCAAATAAAATTCAAAATGGTCGCAAAATAAACATCGACGGCAAAAAGAACTAAAAATGACCATTGCTTTGTAAGAAAGACACAAGAGAATTTTTCATTCATCGATGTTATCTACAAAGACGGAAAATACAGCACGGAAAACAGTTTTTCAACAAAAATTAAAAGTTGAACAAAACCTGGCTTGATTTGACATTTGTCAGTCAAAGTAAAGGGAATTTTGAAAATGGCAAGATACCAACTTAATTTCGAGTTTCTAATACCGAGTGCAACAAATTAATAGAAATTTGTCATTTTTTTTGCACATGCATATCTAAGAACATCCTGTATAGACATTATTGATTGCAGTTATATAAATAAAACCCAAGATATAAATAGGTGGTAACACAACCCAATAGATTCGTGTTTCATATTTTATGCTAAATAATTTTCCACATTATTTCCATAACCAATATGTTTCGATATTTGATATTTGTTTACTGAAACGTTAAGTTTCTACAAGAAAGCTCAATTTTAAACTTTTTTTAAGTTTGCATAACTTCTCGACTTCTTTCATTTGCGTACGATAAGCCTACCCAATATTAACTAAAAATTGCAATTTTGCATAAATTTTTTACAAAGCTATACTTTTCTATCAATTTTTTTATTTATCATTCCTGTCATTCGGCTTTAGTTACGTGTCGGAAAATTCTTTCTCGAGACTTATCATTTTTCCTTTAATAAACTCATCCCTAATTTGTGGCAGATATTGCCACGCTAGTTTAAAATTTAAATTTTATTAATAAATTCCTCATTCCACCCATCTGCCAATACCTTTCATAAAGTAATTACAAAATAAAAATGTTATTTTAAAATGTAGTTATTCGCTTAAACGCGAGAAATTCCAAAATGAAAATTTTTTATTAAATAAATTTAACTTAACTATAAATGAGAATAACTACGCAAATAAGATGGGAAATACCTGAAGATTTAATTATCGATAAAAATAATTATATTGAAAATAGGTAGGTATACGAAAATTAGTATCATGATGAATTAAATTATACAGTGTAGAACACAATAACTGACGACCATTCGAATCCAGAAGAGAAAAAAGTTGCAGTCATATGATTGACGTTAAACTTACAAGGGGTAAATGGTCGTTGGTGGTCTTCCGGATATTAACACTCAGTGGTCTAGTCATGGCAAAAAGTGGAGGGAGCTAAAGCCTTAAAACACTTTTGGCACTTCTTCCGTCCAATTCTTACTATAGCTCATTTGAAACAAGAATCCAGTAAAAACAGGAAGGAAGATTCGCACAGGAAACGTTCAACAATTAAGGCGAACGCCCACTTGAAAATTTTACTAAACATATTATGAGAAACCAAAAGAGAACTTAAATTTTAGTATTTAACTTTAAAAAAACCTACAAAATACATGATTTACAATAAAATCGGAACAATTGAAATTTTAATTTCGTTAATATTCGGTTTGTGAAATGACAATCGCAAATGAAATTTTGACAGTGTAAACTTGCATAAATTTTAACTAAGCACTTTGCAAAGTCATAGTACAAATTTTTACTGCATTCTTATTTCAAATGGATTATAGATCTAGATTAGAAGTAACCAATGTGGAAATCAGTGCCGCCAAAACCACCTCCGTTCTGTAGATTACCCAACGTCAGTGGTTTAGTGAAGTTGATCACAGTTTTTATTTCTCTTTTGGGTGATTGATGTATTACTGGTCGTTACGTGTATGTTTTAAATAAATATAACATCAGAAATATGACTGACATGTTTCGGTGAGGCATTATCCGAATATTCACAATCTTATTTTGATCAGTTCTGCAGAAGATATCGCTGTCAAGTTGAACAGACGTGCGGGAATACGTTAAGCTCAATGATCAAAGAAGAAAGTTACTAGTTTTCTGAAAATTGCGTGCCAGTAATTTGTTGTTAGCTTAGCCTGTATCATGTAAATCCACTGCAAAGGAATTTTTGAAATAAATTATTCTAGTAAATTTGTGCCTGTCTAATTATCAACCAATTTTTTTGATCAGGCTTAATAAAATAATATAAAAATAAAATTGAAAAATCTCGATGGTGATGATAGAGCACGATTTCTATTGCAATAAAAACAAGCAACACTGAATTTTGTTTGTTTGCTCTGACGGTTTCCATTAAAAATAAATTAGCTTTGTAATTTAAAACTTTAGCAACTATGACAAAAAGTGTTATATGTTTACAGAGTTTTTGTTGTAATTTATTTTAAAAGCAAAAATATTATTTAACTATAAAATTTTAATGAAATGTTTTTAGAATGAAGAATAATGAATTTTTAAATATGTACATTCTCAAACCTTTGACGAATAACACAAAGTAAATAAGAAAAAGCCGAACGAATCTACGAGTTGAGCAAATTTCATTACTGAAAATTGTGTTACTTGTAACAAGTATTTCACTTGTAGCTGCAGCTTAAGTGTAAAACAATTTTATGCTATGGCAACCACCAACAAAAATTCAACAATTTCGATTGGTTCAAATAATAAATCAACCACTCCCACTGGTTCAATTTTAGTTGGTGGTTGGCGCTGATCGCAGTAACACTGTGACCACTTTATACATCACCAAATTGAGAAAAATTGACAGTTTATAATGTAAAGCCTGGTCTAGACGCAACGATATCGTTGCGTGTGGACGAGAGATTTGCGCAAATCTGAGAATTGTGCAAAGCTTGTACAGATTTTTTGTTAACAGTTAAGCGGACAAATCGAAACACACACGAGAAGAATATGACTAATATACCCCCGATTATACCGCATATTTCTACTTCTTCCTCTTCGTAGGTGAGGTCTACGACCTGTGTTTTCCAGCAGCAAGTCACTGCTAGTACTGTAAGCAGATTATTTGTTTTACATCTGAAGTAGCTTGCTAGGCTGTTAGCCGATTTTATATTGTTAATGATAGCAATTCATTAACATAGGAGAACAACCGTCTTTACGTGCCTTCCGAAGCACGGAGATGGCATTGCAAAGTGAGCTCTACCCGGACGCGAACCGGGGCAACTTACATTAGCAGTTCATCGCGCTAACATCCAGGCCAATGACCGTCTCTTTCTACTAATGTATCATATTCAGAACTGAACGACAAAATCGGTGCTGAAATGCGAGCGTGTGGACGCTCCTAAACTGCAACGATATCGTTGTGTCTAGACCAGGCTTTAGTTGAAATCTCGGCAGGTAACGATGTAATTTGGTTGTCCGGATGAATAAAATGAGATGTACACCAACTGGGAATATACAATAAAATTACCTGGATGATGTATGACCGATAAAAAACCAGTAGAAATTAAAGTAAATTAAAACTTTTAAGATTAAATCAGGAGAAAATAAAAAGTTTTCCACTTTAATGTAGCCCAAAAAGTAATATTCTTTAGTACTCTATTTTATTTAAAACATTTTTCTTTCAAGTGTATCAAGCGAAGGTAAATATCAAATTCAATTCCGAAAGTTGTCACAATTTTTGATAATCTCTAAATTTAAAATTATCGTTTGCTTAAGATATCGCAAGGCTGACTGTTGTTTGCATTTGCTGATAATAACCAGTAGATACGAATTTTTAAATATATTTTTTGTATGTACAAGATTACAAAAAAGTAAATTATCTAAATAAGTAAATTGCAGTTTGCGAACAATAATGAAAACCTTTTATTTACTTAAGTTCTGTGTTAGTGACGCGATCGAGAAAGAGCAGAAAGTGTCCACTCCGAGCAACAAGCGTCCTTGCACCCGTTCTCGCTTCCGAAGCGATATTTTCATTTAAAATTATAAACAAACAAATAAATACATTGAATTTTTATTTCGTTAATCGTGAAACCATTTTTCAGAATTTTGAATTTTGTCGAGCAGGCACTCAATATAAAAATTTCCTCCGCATGTAATTTTTCAAAATTTTAATTAATTTTCTTCATTCATTCATTCATTCTTCAATTTAATACACAAATATAAGATTTAATGTTTTTCAATCCATACACTACGCTGAAACGAATAATTTTAAAATGAAAAGCTTTCATTGTATGAAAAGGTACCCACATACCACGTATGTACATATTTTATGCTTTGTTTGAATTTAGCAGCCCAAAAAACGCACATTCCATTTGTTCAAAGATGTTGTAGTTTGTGGTAAGCGATGTTTGTCGCCTTTGAGCTAAAGCTATGCAGTTTTATACTTTAATATTAAACATCTCTCAACATGATAGCTCATCAACATAAAGTGCGTAGACAAAAAGTGTTGCTTAAATTCCGTTGGAATAAAATTAACAAATTCTTTTCAATGAAAAATAAATTTTGTTTATTGTGAGTTAATGAAAACCATAACTAAAAATAGCCCTAACCTTTCATTGTGCATTAGTATTTATGTGTTTATCCAAAATTACAAGAATACATAATTACGATACGGCAGCAATACTCTACTATTTTTGTTAATGTTAACACTGCAAGCAATTAGAAATTGCTAAGGTTGTGCGGCCTAAAGGCCGCGCTTACAAGCATGATTTGAAATATTCTAAATATACGTTAAATACATAGGTGACGGTTCGAATTCCACGATCGAAATTTTTACCATTTTTGAAGTGGATTATGAAAGATGAGGTCTAATTAGCGTATAAAAAAAAAAATTTGGTCGGTTCCACATTTTGAAAAATGCGGCTTTAAAATTAATTTGGAATGCAATTTTCATTGGCACGTTTGAACTGTAACTCAGCTCCACCGAAATTAAATACGTTGTGACACAGTAAAGATCCAAATCTCGTTTTTACAACAAATTAGAAGGATGAGGGTCTAATGTAATAAAAATTAAATTTGGTCGGACAAAAATCGCTTTAAAAAATTGAATCCACTTTTATGTTGGTTTTCAAAACTTTCGCACTGAATTGAAAAGCGTTGTGACAGTGCCTACTTCACTAAAAACATCCCCAAGTAGCTCCAACTCGAAAAAGTATGAATGTTGACGCGACTCGATCTCAGGAGCTACCGGTATCTCCACCCAGTGCCTCGACCCAGGCATAGCACACGTCCCGTCTACAATGCATAATTATTACGCAATAATATCACTTGCATGTATTTCTTATGAGAAAATTGCAATTTTCAAAATTAAATTGTGGCCTTATTACAAGTCCCGACAACTTTCATCCTCACCTTAAAGAGCTGGCATTTTCTGTTCTTTCGTTTGGTAAAGCTATTTCTATAGAAAAAGTGTATTTTCGAACCCGGAAACTTCGAACTCTCACCAATACATATTAAATGAACATACAGTCACCCTTATAAATATCCCTGTCCCATGTACCAGTGGCGTATTTAAAAAATTCCTATGGGGAAAACTAGTTTGTTTTTCAAAATCTCGTTAATCCATTCATGCGCGCTTAACATGTATTCATTCACTCAACATGATACGCGACGTTACGGCTTTTTATAAATAATTTTTGTTTTATTGTTTTTTATTTGTTTTGTTAAACAACGTTGTCTGTTCACACATTGCAGTCGTTGACAAGACATCGCCCGAGGAGCTGGTGTTGCTTTCAGTTGCAATATTTATAATTTCATCTTTAAATTTTGGGTACTTCCAATATTTTTGACATGAAATCCCATGCGTCACGTTACGAGACAGAATTTGATGCGTAAGTACATGTTGACAGCTGGTTGACAGATACAAGCAACAAGACGCGCGGCATCTGGCAATGTCCCACGCTGTCATGCAACGTTGCTCAACATGTTGCACGTCAATTGTTGCCTAGTGAATACATAGCTTAACTGACAAATACTAAAAATCAAAAAACCAAAAGAAATTCAAAACTTATTTAATTATTTATTTAAAATTAAAACCACGTGATAAACATTATTTTTATGACGGAAGGCTTCAGAGATATAATCTGAGTAATCCTGGGTGGATGAGGGGAGTGGGGCAATTTCCCCCTTGCCCACCACTAAATACGCCACTGCCATGTACCCAATGAAATTCAATTTTATAAATGAAGGGGGGGCCTTGATTTGTGACCATTGGACGTTCCGGAGAGGGGAGATAAAATATTGTGACCAAAGGGGGTCAAAAATTTGGAAAAAATTGCGGACGTCCTTTATGGACGGTCCCTTAGTAATGCGAACAAAACTGTCTCTTTCCCATTCGCAATGATCTCTCGCACCTTTGATTGATTCGTTCATGTCATTCAATTCAATAAAATAATCCCATAAACAATAATTTCGATAAATGAACGCCGCAAACAATTTTTTAGTGTTAATTAAAAAGGGCTTAATTTCAAAAATTAAGAAATCCATTTTGACAATTCTTTTCGTTACAAAGGAAAAAATGCACTTACGTTCTTAGTCTAGAAAGTCTCTTTTCCAATATTTTATTTAAACCCTTCTTACTTAACACTGGAGAATTATGCTGAAGCCAATGGAATTTAGAAAGAAAACACCAAGCGGAAATGGAATTGTTCGTAGGAAATGTAAACAAAACAGTCAGAAGAAGCTAAGGATCTGATAGAATCTCTGTATACACGGCACCAAGCCATTAATGACAATGAAAATTTTATCATATTCCATTAAGAATTATTTTTGTTTTTTAAAAATAAAAAACAAATTGTTTAATTTTTGGTTTTTTTAGAATCTTGTTAATCCATTCGTGCGTCCGTTCACATTATTCAAGTAAGGGCCAGTTGTCTAACAGAAGTTCGTCCTTGGATCCGGTTGATTAGTAATTTAAGTTTGGCGATTACTGATTAGTTGGCTATTAAATTATCAACCAATCGCCGAATTTGAACCTCGGACTAAGATTGAGAGTGAATTTCTGTTATATAATTGACCTTTAATTGAATTATTCGGACGGACACGGATGTAGATCATAAGACTTGATCGTATATTGCATAGGATAGATGCCTAAAAGGCATTCGCTTTGATGCAATCGCATTTAGAGTCTGACTCTGAAAATGATCAGATTAATATTATTATTAATTTAAAACAGCGGTTCCCACTTTTTGAGGCTATTACCTCCTCCCTCCGTCTCCAGATAAGCTAATCTGCTATAACATTTCGGTATCATTTCCGAACTCAAAAGCACCTTTTTCTATAGAAATTTCTTTACCAAACGAAAAGGACATTAATACAAGACTTTTAAAATAAGGTAGAATTTGATAGGGTCTATGGGTTATAATGGGAAAATTATTGCATTCCAATTAATTTTAAAGTCGTTTCTGAAAATTAGTGGTCCAGCCGCAATTTTTTCATGTGTAATGTTAAAATTCATTTAAAAATCATTAAAATCGCAGTTTGGAATTGATGACCGTTCCCGACATTTCCTTTATTTAAATAACGAAAATAAATAATATTTATCGTTCAAACAAAGAAAACGCCTGTTTTTTAGCAATTTTTATTAAATCAAGAAGTAATGAAGTTAATTTCGTGGACGTCTTTACCCTCAGAAAATCACATGTTACCTCGGGGTAATTACCTCAGGTTAGGAACCGCTAATTTTAGCCAATTAAAAATATAGTAAAACCTCGATTAATATCCGGTCTCAGATTTTTTTGCTTTTGATTTCAATTTTTCAAATTTTTGAAATTTTCAATTTTAGTAGATTCTAATCCATATTCAATCATTTAGAACTGAGTTTAATTAAGGAGATTTTAAAAATCGAAACCACGCTGTACAACGGTGTCTTAAACTAAAATGTAACTTGAATAATTTAACAATTTCACGAAGCTTGTAAAAATTTAAAAACCTTCTTAAAAACATATAACTTCACAAATTAATAAACGATTTATAAATAAAAATATTTATTACAAAATATAATTTTTAAATTAAAAAAAATAGAAGATAATCTGCCCACTTCGTTTTTGGTGAATATACGTGGGTTGATTTCATGGATTTCGCACAATAAATTTCATAAATTTAAAACTGTCAGAATTGATGTTTTCTAAAATTTAAAACGTCAATTTTATCGGTTAAAAAGCGATAAAAATTCAGACTTCAAATTATCCCAAAAATTCCTTAAACAAATCCAAAATTTCAATATTACAAGTTGCATAATAATTAACCAAGTTCTTCTCGTGAATATATCAGCGATAAACGTTTTTTCAACGTTAGTTTTGACAATACCAATTAAGGGTTGTCCATAAAGTACGTCCTTGCCTTGGGGAAAAGGTTACAAATGTGACAAAAGAGGTGAGGAGAGAGGTTAGCCAAATACGACGTCCTTTTCTGTAGACGGTACGTGTGCTGTGCCTGGGTTGACAGTGACTAGTGGTGGGGAGATACCAGTCGCTCTCTGAGATCTGTCGCGTCAACTTCCAAACTTTTCGAGTTGGGGCTACTTGGAGGATGTTTTAGTAAGTAAACGCGACCCTCCGGGTTGCTTCGCGCTGAGCGGTTTTGACATCGCAACAACATCAAGAGTCGAAATCACACAAAAGTGATTTTTTCTGAAATTTGTTGTCCGATCACAAATTTTATTTTTTTATTAGCTAATTACCCATTATCTTTCAGAATTCGTTGTAAAACCTAGATTTTGATATATATTTACTGTCCTCACAACCTATTTTAATTTCGGGAGGGTTACAGTTCAAAAGCCAATAAGTAAATTGCATTGTTAATAAATTTTTAAAGCTGTTTTTTTCAAAATTGTGTGAATAATCCGCAAATATATATTTTTATACGCTAATTAGACCTTCATCTTTCAGAATCCACTTTCAAAATCGGATGACGGGTTTCTTACCCGTCCCCAAAATATGATCCTCTTAAACTATTTGAAAATTTATTAATATAAATAATTATAAGTAAAATGTAAAAGCTAAAAATTTTAGTGTTTTTCTAAAATGAACTTTTACAAATGAGGGGGTCCTAGATTTGTGACCATTGGACGGTCCGGAGAGGGGGGATAAAAGATTGTGTCCAACTGTGACAAAGGGGGGGAGAGCAAAAATTTGGAAAAAATTGCCGACGCTAAGCGATTAGTGTTTGTCTTATATTCTGGAATTTACACATTTACACTGAAATGTAGTTAGTAGATATTTTTTTATTCTGGCAAGGTCTCGTGAGAGAACCCCCAACCCCGCATACCCTCGAGAGGATACTTCTTGGTTAACATTTTTCTTAGTTCACAAGAAAGGAAGAAACGTTACAATACTTCGTTATATAAAACACCCCTACCACCCTCCCTTCTGAGAATCTCGTTAATCCATTCCAACGACGCGCACGGTTGGAGTATAAATTCCTCGTTCCCTAAAATAAGGCGATTGCACATTTTAAAATGCCTATATCATGTCCAAGATGCAAATGCAATTTTTAGCGTTAAAATCTCCCGAGTCAGGTACCTCTGACGATCGTAATGCTTTAACGCACATACTAATCGGAATAAAATTATCAATTTTTTCTATGGAAACATAAAATTAAATCATGTTAGAAAAAAACTTGTGTTACAAACAATGTAGGAAGTTTTAAAGCGTTAATTTTCAAGCGTAAGTTATGTTTGTGTACTTGAATTCGTTATGATGGCTTATGGCTTAATCGCTTCAAATAAATCTCTTTTCCTGAAGCGGATTTCATTCAATATGCAGCTCCAGAAATTTAAAATAATTGCTCTTTTCAAAGAAAATCAATAGTTATTTCTAAAAGCAGGTAGGAACTTATAGATTACAAATTGTTTTAACAATTTATTATTTTTGGCGGCCCGTGAGGAACTAGAAAATTAAGAAAAGGATGATTTTCGAGTGAGTTCGAATGTAAAAGTTGGCTTCTTTAAAAAAACAATCAGTTTCAATTTGGTTCGATAATAATGAACTTTCATAAAGAAAACTCGAGGAATATTATTCAAATAATTATTTCCCTCCCTTTGTTAAGTATTGAGGATGTTTGATAACAAAAAATTGAATATTACCTTTATATTGCTGTGTAGTATTAAATAATTTAAGGAAACGAACAAAGTCAAAGAACTCGACAAAATAATATTTGATACTTAAATTAAGCTGTAGAACAAAATATAAAATTTAAAGGCAGTATTTCACGATAATAATGTATAATTTGACAAAAAAATTAAACAATAAGTTGTTAGTTAATTAACTTACCTGTGTTTTGAGCAGTTTGTAAAGATCCGTTTCCATTAAGCATTGAACTATATAAACGTCTTTCATTTGGTCAATGGTTACCGCTCTTAAAATATCTCGAATATCGATTATCTAAAAAAAAAAAAAAAAATATTTACAAGAGAAACAACAGAAATTACGAAAATAGAAAATTAGGTGCTGACGATAAACAGATTTGTGCCCAAAATTTTTCAAAATACTCTGCTAATCGAAATAGTAGAATCGCTCTCTTAAAAAATTTTGAAATTGCAACCCTTAAAAGTTTTCGATAACCTTGATGTTAAACGCAGCTGGTAAATTTACTTTATAGGCAGGTAGATTTTGTATGAAATCGATTTTGAAGGGATCGTAATATGTATTTTGAAGACAAAATTTTGAAACAGAATTTTCCACCTAAAATAAATTTATAATCCTCAATTTTACACTTCTATTGTGCAAACTTAATAAGACTGTGTAATAAAATTTTGTGATTTTAATAAATTACCCGTAAAACCTAACGTAAATTGGTAAACTTTTAAATTATTAATGTAGCATAATTATTTTTTGGATCGAAAATAAATTTGTAGTTATTGTCAAATAATACGGAAATAAAATATAGGTATGCTATCTTTAAATGTAAATTTCCTGATTTCAAATACATAATCGTTTATGAATATTTTGTACATTCGAATTACAATTTACTGTTTCCATTAAACAAATTTATTGAAAAAATTGTTTTCGACCTAAATTTATGTATTTGACGCGATATATCACCATCAAACAAATCAATGTATTTATTTAACCTACACACAGTAGGCCCCATTTCAGCGAACTTTTGCACAAAGAAGCTTAATGAAAATACTTACATTTTCGTGCCTGAACCTCGTAAGAATTTTGATTTCCCTCAACGTTCTTTGACAATACGTTTGATGTTCGAATGGTGAAATTTTCTTTATTGCTACTTTCGTTTTAGTTACTGTATCCAATGCAGATCTGTAATTGAAAATACGCTAATATAATAACACAATAAAACCCAATTAAAATCAGAATGTTTGTATCATTTCGTGCATTCCACCTTATGCCGTAGGTATTTTTAATCATTATTATATTTTGAATTTCGAAACAGAAAATTATACTCCTGTAATAACAAAAAATATTTTTTTTGCATAGAAATTCACATCAAACAATTTTGCTCTTCAATTTGCATGTTAAAACAACCAGGTTAAATTGTCACATTTTCGATTTTAGAAAGTCGTCTTCGGATTGCTTGAAAGCCTTTTACCAATAAATATAAATAAATTTTTGAAAAGAACCAGTTAAAAGAGCATTCGGGCTGGTAAGTCACACAAAGGGTGCGTATTTATTTTATGTCAATTTGAAGCTGGTAGAATAATTTGATTTTAAATTGGTTCGATTGTAAGCACGATCTATTTACAAACCTTAAAAAAATATTATTTAAATAAAATAATTCAATTAGTAGTCCGACAAATCCGATTCCAGCTCACTGCTAAAAATTTCCAAGTCCGAAGATTTAATTTTAACAAAACACAGATTTTAATGTTGAAGGATCTGTTATTTTACAAATTTAATCATAAATCATTAAATTTCCTAATTAATTTTGAAAAAGGTGACCTGTAATCGGCTCTGTCTAACTACTTAAATTCTATTTGTTGAAATATTCATGAAATTAATTTGCATTCCTTCAGGTGGGTGGTTTTGAGTTTGACAAAGCTTCGGAAGGATATTGTAAAGCAGTAAAGCTGGAGGCTTATTATATGTTAAAAGTATATAACAGACAAAACCCATTTAAACCAAGTAATTGTCACGTCGATTAGTAATTTGTTTAGTAATTATTTTATAAATTAGTTTCATAAATATTTGATTCAAATTTTTATAAATTATAAGGTTAAATGAACAATAAAACGAAACATTATTTGTAAGCTTTCAGCAATGGTTACTGCTGTCATCAGACGTTTAATAATAATATTAATTTATTTATTGTTTTATTGTTCATTTAACCTTATAATTAAAAAAAATATATTAATTTTAAAGGTTAATAATATATAATTTCAATAAAGTAATTATAATTTTGGATTTGGAATTTTTGTTTTATTAACAATGTTTTTAAAAAAGGTATTTTTTTTGCAGATTATAATAAAAATGTTGGTGGAATCATCAATCAACAACATAAGCCAAATTTGACACGAATTTGTACATCCAATTAGTAACATAAACGAAAAGGAAAATAAGGCTCAGTTGGGTTATAAACAACAGATTTGCGCTCTCATGCAAAAGGAGTGAGTGGAAAGTTGCCTGGAAGAGGTTTCATCCTATCTAATTTAAAGACAGCGGGTACAAATAATATGTTTCTGTTAATAACTTGCAACCCTAATTTCAAATTAAGTACGAGTGAAATTTCCCACAATTTCACTTATTTGACGTTATTGCTATACGCAAATAATATTATTGCTTAGAATGGAACTACATTTAAAAAGTTTCTAATGGCCTCCCTGGAATATAAGTTAGTGTTAGTTTAAAGTTATAAATTGGAAAGTTATGGAGAGGAGAAGATTCAATAAAAGCGAGTTTCATTGAAAGAAAACTTTAATTAAGTGAAAAAAGATTGATTTTTCTATTGTTACCAACTTGCTTTGAGAAAAATGAGTTTTCGATTCCATCAGCGATGTACACACAGGGTGTCCGTTTAAAATTAGTATTATAAAAATTTTATTTGTTTTTAACAATTTAGTGGAAGCCTAGCCGCTTATAAATAATTATCGTGCATCGAAAATATTAAATTTTTTTATATCCCTAAAATACATATATGTTGTATATAAAATAACCCCTAATATATTATTTTAAAAAATAAATTAGATTCCTATATAGTACTAGTTTGAGAACCAATCCCGGTATGTAAATATTATTTTATTCCGCTCTTTTTTTTTTATTTACATTCAAACAATTTTCCATAAAAATTTTAAATATTAATTTAGTATGAAATAAATTTAAATAAGTTTCCTTTTTTGTTGTTGTTGTTTTTTTTTTAAATATAAAATCACTAAGTATCGCTGTAACAGCATGTAAATCACTACAAAGTACTTGGCTAAATTATTTTATTTGCCAAATAAAAAGTTTCGTGTTTGAAATATCATGGCAATCGATACTTGGGAACCAATTTAATTTTTTAAATGTAAATTTATTTGTTGATACACAAATACAAATAGCAGCCATTTACATAAATGTAATTAGAATTGCATTAATGTGTTTTATCGATACAAATTGACGTGGTTCAATTAGGCCTAATCAACTCAATTAGAGTAATATATTTGTAAATGTAGCATTTAGTGCGGTGGGGAAATGGAACTTGGTTATGAATTCCGGTTATCCGGTTTCAAATTTTCTGGGCGTCAAATTTATCTTGTAATCAGAATGCGGGCTCCTTGCTTGCAAGTTCTATCGGAAAATTTAAATTTTAACGCAATATGTTGTAAGATATAATATATTATTTGACATTTACTCGAACCAACATGTAAGCCGAAACGGAGATCATATATTATTTCGTGGTGTACATAAGCTTGGCTTAAGGGAGTTAAATCTCAACGCGGTTAATCAAAATCTTCTGTTAGCGTAGAATTTTAGTGCGGTTAGTTTGCTGTAATTTAAGCACTACATATTACTGATAATTAAATTTAATTCAGGTTAAAACGAAAAAAAAAGCCGATAATGTTCTGCTCAAAGTATAATTTGAGTTTTATATTGCAGCTTACGAAATTGAAATCGCAGCGGAGTGCAGGAAATTTAAACGCTTTCATGTTAGAATTGCGTGCACCGAACTAGAAAATTCACGCCAGTCCAACACGATGTATTGGCACATGTATTTATGGACGTGGAAAACAAATTTCTCCAATCCTTCAATATCGAATCTCATGATCTCTTTGCAAATTTAAAGTTTTTAAATTAAAAGCCGATAGTAGTTGCATTTACATGATACACATATAGTCTGCTCGTAAAGTTTAAAAAAAATTTTAGAGGGTTTTTCGGCCCATTCAGAGAGCATTACCGAACTCTATCCCGAGGGAAGTTCTGAGTATGTTCATCTCGTAAATGGTAAGGTTTTCGTACGATTTTAAGTAATTACGTTGAGTAGGCACGCCCGCAGTAAACGGGGACATTTGCGGGCAAACTCGAGAGTTATTAAATAAAATCTGCAAGCGTCGAGGCGGCAGGAATCTCGTTAATCCATTCATGCGCGTCAATAATTGTCCTGTTGGGTTGTGCGCGTTGTGCGCTGGTGAAGTACATGAAGTACTGGCAAAATACATGAAGTACGTGTAAAGTAGGTAAAATACGTGTTAAGAATATTGAAGTACAAGTGAAGTATCAAGAAGTTAGTAAATTTTTGGCGAATTACATGATGTTGAACCTAGCTTATCCGCTACGGTCAATGTGTATCATAGATAAGACACGTGTATTCAATAATAATTATTTGATAGCAAATTAACTTACATCAGTAGATTTTCTTAACATTTTTTTATCTTAAACGTTGATTAGACCTTTGGAGGTAATTATTTTACTAATTAAAAATGTTGGTAGTTGCTAGTTTAATAGTAATCAATTCATTAATTTAAACTTAGATTTCTTTAGTTAATTTTGTAATTTTTTTTAGCTCATTTGTTTGAATATCATGGAGGTTTGGTAGCTCAATAAAAAGCTTTGGTAATTCATTATTTAGACCTGCTAGCTCCCACCCTACCGATTTTGAAAATAATCTTAATAATCGTTTGTGCATGATTGTACATAATTTATTTTCGCTTTACCTTTTTGTTGCTCCCAAGAATATGTCATAATTTTTTTACAAAACTAAAACGGTAGCGGAGAGTTTCTACTAAATTTTCAAACCTTTAATATGTTAATGTTTTCCTGCATTGTAATATTTGGGTACTAAAGGGTGTTTCACACCCCCAGACCCACGGTTTAAGTAATTTATTTTTATTAAAAGTGAATTAAATATTTAAGCATATCCCAAGTTTATTAAAATTATCTATGGCCAAGTAAATGTGTTTAATTCATAATTTGACAATTAATCATAAACTGCATAATTATAAATTTCGTGCCCCCCGAGAGGTAGATCTCTGCAACGAGAAACTTCAGTTTACTTCTGATAAAAAATAAACTACTCAACCCGAGGGGTCTGGGGGGTAGAATACCCTCCAGTGCCTGTAAAACGGAAGATTTTTAGTTTACTGCTGATAAGAAATAAAATACTTGATCCGGGGGGTTGGGCGAGAAGGGGGCGTGGAACACCCTCCAGTGCCTCTACAACGGGAAATTTTCAGTTTACTTCCAGTAAAAATAAACTACTCAATCCGGGGGGTCTGGGGTGTGGAACACCTCCAGTGCACAAATTTTGGAATGAAGAACATTGCAGAACATGCAGAACCCCAGACCAAGTAATTTACTTTTTGTACTGCTTTCAGTTTAAATAATTTATTTTTATTAAAAGTGAATTAAATATTTAAGCATATCCCAAGTTTTTTAAAATTATCTATGGCCAAGTAAATGTGTTTAATTCGTAATCTGACAATTAATTATAAATTGCGTAGTTATAAATTCCGTAACCCCTGGGAGGCAGATCTTTGCAACAAAATAAAACATAAACTAATTAATCCTGGGGGTCTGGGGGAGTGGAACACCTTCCATTGTCTCTGCAACGAGAAATCTTCAGTTTACTTCTGCTAAAAAATAAAATACTCGATCCGGGAGGTGTGGTGGGTGTGGAACACCCTCCTGTCCTCAAATTTTGGTATCTCAGTAAGTCTCTGAAATTGAAAGTCTCGATAAATTACTGCTGAATTATATGAAGTACGAAGAAGTATGGAAAATTATGAAGAAGTACGTGAAGTGTGAAGTTAATTGTACACGATTTCTTCTAGCGGTTGACCCCTCGGGGTTAACCGCTGGTGAAGTTTTTTGTACACATCTCATGAAGTACATGAAGTACTTCACGTGGAACATCCTCCAGTGCCTCTGCAACGGAAGATCTTCAATTTACTTCTGATAAAAATAAACTACTCGATCCGGGGGTCTGGGGTGTGGAACACCCTCCAGTGCACAAATTTTTGGGAATGAAAACATTCCAGAACATGCAGAACCCCAGACCAAGTAGTTTACTTTCTATCAGAAGTAAACCGAAGATCTCCGTTGCAGAGGCACTGAGGGTGTTCCACACCCAGACTCCCCGGTTTAGATGATTTATTATTATTAAAAGTGAATTAAATATTTAAACATATCTCAAGTTTATTAAAATTAGCTATGGTTAAGTAAATGTGTTTAATTCTTAATTTGACAATTAATTATAAATTCCGTACCCTTGGAAGGCAAATCTCTGCAACAAAATAAAAATAAACTACTTAATCCCGGAGGGGTCTAGAAGGTGTGAAACACCTTCCAGTGCCTCTGTAACGGGAAATTTTCAGTTTACTAATGATAAAAAATAAACTACTTGATCCGGGGGGTGTGGACCCTCCATTGCTCAAATTTTGGAATCCCGTGAATTACTGCTGAATTATATGAAGTACGAAGAAGTATGCAGAATTATCATGAATTACGTTAAGTGTGAAGTCAATTGTACACGATTTCCTCTAGCGGTTGACCCCTCGACAATAAATTACACTTTAGGTTAGTTATTATATTATAACAGTTTATAAACAAAATACAATCCGTGCGTAATCTGCATGTTGCTAACTTCAGCTCGTGAGTAAAACGATCGAACCACGTCTTGTCAAGGTGTTATTAAACGATTACTTAACGCCATGGAAACCAAATCCTTACGTAAGGACAGAGGGGAGGTCTATCAAAACTTTACGAACCTTTACATGGAGAGAATGCGAGAAGTAAAAAATTTCAAAAATCACTTCCTAATCGTTATAACAAACGTCACGTAGGTGATTAATTCAGTAGTTGCTCGGAGCACGCTCATCTCGTACAATTTTAAGCAACGAGGTGGAAGCTTTAAGCGTTCGAAAGACAAAACCGCCGTAAACGAGAATATCTATCGGCAAATTAGAGAAGTATCGAATAAAAACAAAGATTTATGCCTGTTTTTAACACCGAGAAAAAGTTCCCGTCGAGCGGATTTATCACGAAAACAGTATTTTAAATAATCATGGAAGAGTTTTGAGCATTCAAGTAAGTGAGAATATTAATCCGCGAATTCGAAAGTTGTTAAATAACTCATGAATGTCGTTAATCTATTCATGCGCATCGGTGATCTGCAATTAGTAAATCGTCGCACACGTTAACCTTTCTTTTAGCTACCCCTTTTTTCTGTATTTTATTATCATGTTTTGTTTTTGAGCTGGAACGGCAGTATAAATTTTTTTTAAATAGTAACCCTTGTTTTTCTTACGAATTTGAATAAAGCAGAATTTTTGTCAAAATTATTGAATTATTTCAAAATAACGTTTCTCTTAAGATCAAAGGTGCTTTTTTACATTTTCATACTCAGAAAATTGTGCGCTATACAAATCCGTAACGTAAATTTAAACTGTAATGGTTGTCATTTAAAATTTATATCATAAAAATTTACGAAGACGTCACAGCTGAAAAACAAAACACGGCGACAGTTAAGATACCCGAATCTGGATTTTTACGATTTTAAAGCGTATTATGAAAGATGAGGATCTAATTAACAGATAAAAAATAAAATCTGCGGTCCTTCTACAAATTTTGGAAAAAACAGCTTTAAAGTGCATATGTAAACCGTAATCCCGCCCATCGACATTTATTCGTATAAGGTGAATCCAATATTTGGCGTGGTTGCGTTAGTCAAAAATAACCTTCCGCACCAAGCCGTTTTGACAAACACTTTACTAGCTAAAAATATCCCCCTAGAACGGTCCTACTCGGTAAAGTGTAGATGTTGACCCGACAGGTTGCACCTCCCTGGTTGTGACTGTTCACCCAGGTTTAACGCACGGACTGATGATAGAATGCATTCCATATATGGCATAATAATACGCAATAATGCTCTTACATGTTGTGTTTGTTATGGGAAATTAGTGATTTTCAATTTTAAATTGTAGGCTTATTAAAGGTCCCACAAAATAACAATAATAGAAAAATATTATTGAATGGTTTTGCTTTCGATTAGTCAGCTTAATTAGTACAGGAAGAAAAAATTTAAATTTTCAAACTTTAATTTTTTAAATTTTGAAAATTTTAAAATGCGATCTAAATTTTAAATTTTAGATAAATGAATTTCATGTGGTAATTACTATAAGATCTCATTATGGTCAACTAGAAAGCTGTAGTCCAATGAAATATCAGTGGGCGTGACTACGTTAACCGTAGGTTAACCCAAATTTTTAAGATTAAACTAAAAATCTTTCAAATAATTTTTATTGTGCGTTTCATTTTTTTGTGTTATAATTAAAAAAACATAACTTCTGCAATCTCTCCTTTTGACGTTTCTATGTATTTATAAAAAAAATTAACAATAATTAATAAAAACGTGGGTGTGGTTTATTTTACGATTATTGGAATTAATTATATTATTAACCTCTGAAATTAATATTAGATTAAAATTTTAAATTTTAAATTTTAAAAATTTAAAACCGCTTAATTTTAAAAATTTTAATCTAATATTTTACGCTTAAACTAAAAATCACTAAACCTCTTTCGTTAATTAAAATTTAAACTTCAACTGAACAACTGAATCTTAGCGTAACATTTCCCTGTAACGTATGCGACGGGTGGTAAAAATAGGTTCTCCCTCTGAACCTAAACAAGCACTTGCTTTGTTGTAAAATTAATTTACATATTATTAATGTATGTTTTCTTCTCGAAGTTCTAATTAATACAATGTTAGCGAATACCGTTAATAATGTTCCTGATTTAAATTACTTGTGAAACTTACAATTAGGCAAGAGTAGAATTCAATTAGTATTTTTGTATGCAAATATCAAACTCCATATAGGGGATGCGATAATCTATATCGGTCACCCATCCAAGTACGAGTCCTTAGTAAACTTGCTCGACGTCCATAATCCAAAAAACCAGGTACGTCGCTGCTCTGAAATTTTGCACTAAAGAACTATGAAATCAGCTTGAGAGGTTAACCTCTCAAATAAAATTGTGTTCAAGATGCAGACTTACTGCCAGCTTCGTCTTAATAAATTCGGCAGGTTTGACAAACTCTTAGTTCCTTATTTTCGATTAGATTGGTAACAAAAAGTGGCGCTGTTCTTGACTCGCATTCTAGCAACTTTTTTTTTTAACAAAAATTGGCAACCTTTTTGTTTCAGAATTGTAATAAACGAATTTCAGGTGAGTAACTAAAATGGTTAAACACACGCATAATTTGAAAATTAAACAAGTTAAATAAACATAAAACGAAACATTTGGAGTTTATTTAGCGTATTTGATTGGTCTGTTTGTTTGACCTTACAAGTGAGTATTTACTCCAAAGCTACCCAGAGCAATCTGTTCTAAAAACAAACCTTGCAGCTAAACCGATTTTACACCTGTCAATGTTGGAAGTATGTAATTTTTACACGATAATGGTCAAAATGTTGTCTGTAATTTTCTTCGGTGAAAATGACGTGATAACATTCTCGCGAGATTTTTCTTTTTTGTCAATTGAACAGACTTACATGAATATGTAAGTCCATACACCAACTTTTAAATCCACAGCGTGTCAATTTCCACCAGAGAGGCGAATTAAGAAACATTAGCAAGTCTGTAAGTCAAATTGGGAATTTAAACCAACGCTCGTACCAAGTGACTGATGTGGTGTGTTTAATATTGAACTTCAAAACCGAATAATAAACACACAACTTAAATCTTAGAATTTCCTACTACTACATATAACCAGAGGCTGTCTTTACAATATTACTGATAAATCATGTCGAATAGTATGCAAACAAAAGTAAATTTCGACCTGGTAAGATTATATTAAACTTAAGTTTGAAATTTAAATAAATATTTTAACATTTCAGTTAATTTTAAAAATTTTACCCTAAATGGATTTAAGACAGGCAAACGCGGTTGGAAAACTAACGCCTTTGACTAGATTAAGCTGTTGGTTATACCAGCTTTTTCATCAGAAGTTAAATTCAAGCGCTCGTTGTTCTCGAGTTAGAGAGAAGTGGTACCAGAACTTCGACTAGCGCTTTTCTCCGATGAGAAAGCTCTTAAAACTGTTTGTCAACAGCAACAGCCTGACCCAGTGAAGGGCGTTGAGTTTAGAACTGCGTTTGTCTATCTGGAGACCGCTTTAGAAAACAAATTCACCGATCTGAATAGTAAACACCAACAAAAATAAACATCAATTACGATTGAATCGATGAAAAACGTATAAACATAAAAAAAATTATTCAATTTATTGAACTAACCTGCTTTAGCAGGTTTATTCAAACATTTAAAAATATATTGAAAAATGTTATTACCTATTTAAACAAAATTGTAAAATATAACCACCACATTACCTTTTCTCTTTTATCCAAATTAATGATTTTATTCTGGTTTATTCCAATTTAATAAATTTTTAAAAACACGTGATTTTGGGTCTATTTTACACTACTACACAATTTTTTAAACAAAAATTGTACAATATCTTTTTTACTTTGTTCAATTAATTAATTGGGTAATCTAAAACGGATTTTATTAAGTTGTGTTTTAAACCGTACGGTAACTGATCCGATTCTCCAGTTGCTACTAACAAGGGAAAACCGGCAACTTCCCCTCACCGAATTGCTTCAATTTCATTGTGCGTGTAGGTCTTATATTGGACTTCAACAGGTGCAAGTATAAGGGCACGCTTCTTTGCCAATTTCGAGAAAATTGAATTTGAATAATTATATATTACTGATGAACTGCATAAAAATTAACATAAATTTGGTAAATTGTTAATGGAATTGCGTAAGATTGCAAAAAATTAAAAACATATGCGAAGGGTACTAGAATAGCATCCAGCTCCTGCCAATTTGTTTTTATTTATTTGATTATTAATCCCAGTATAATATGTCATCGTTCTCAAGAAAACCAAAGCGCTATAATAAACCCTACTCATAATCTGTAATCATTGCATGTTTTACCTTTCAGCAGTGAGGCACTGGAGGGTGTTCCACACCCCCCAGACCCCCCGGTTTGTGCAGTTTATTTTTATTAGTAATAAATTGAAAACATCAGCATAACCGATCTAGAAAAATCTCTAAAAAACTAATTAATCCTAACTTTAACAAGTCACACTCAAGTAACTAATATCCCAATTAGTCCAAATTATAAACCAAAGTTGTAGAGACCGGGGGGTCTGGGGGGTGTGGAGCACCCCAGGAACACTCAAACTGTGATAGATAAATTTGCAAACTTATGGTTACCAGTATTACGCGATGACGGTGAAAGTTTTAGCACAAAAATATAAAGCAGTGACCAAGAATCCAGGGGAGAGGATTATGAATTCCCCAAGATGATATGTCATTATTCTCAAGAAAACCAAAGCGCTATAATAAACCCTACTCCTAATCTGTAATCATTGAATGCTTTACCTTTCAGCAGTGAGACACTGGAGGTGCTCCACACCCCAGACCCCCGGTTTGTGCAGTTTATTTTTTATTAATAATAAATTAAAGATATCAGCATAACCGATCTAGAAAAAATCTCTAGAAAAACTAATTAATCCTAACTTTAACAAGTCACACTCAAGTAACTAATATCCCAATTAGCCCAAATTATAAACCAAAGTTGTTGAGACCGGGGTCTGGGGGTGTGAGCACCCCCAGGAACACTCAAACTGTGATAGATAAATTTGCAAACTTATGGTTATCAGTATTAAGCGATAATGGTGAAAGTTTTAGCACAAAAAATATAAAGCAGTGACCAAGAATCGAGGGGAGAGAGGATTATGAATTCCCCACAGGATAATATGTCATTGTTCTCAAGAAAACCAAAGCGCTATAATAAACCCTACTCATAATCTGTAATCATTGAATGTTTTACCTTTCAGCAGTGAGGCACTGGAGGGTGTTCCACACCCCCCAGACCCCCCGGTTTGTGCAGTTTATTTTTTATTAATAATAAATTAAAGATATCAGCATAACCGATCTAGAAAAAATCTCTAGAAATACTAATTAAGTCTAATTTTAACAAGTCACGTCAAGTAACTAATATCTCAATAAGCCAAAGTTGTAGAAACCGGGGGTCTGGGGTGTGGAACACCCTCCAGTGCCTCACTGCTGAAAGGTAAAACATGCAATGTTTACAGATTATGAGTAGGTTTTATTATAGCGCTCTGGTTTTCTGGAGAACGATGACATATTATATTGGGGGAATTAATAATCAAATAAATAAAAAACAAATTGGCAGGAGCTGGATGCTATCCTAGTACGCTTCGCATATGTTTTTATTTTTTTGCAATTTTACGTAATTCCATTAAAATTTTACCAAATTTATGTTAATTTTTATGCAGTTAATCAGTAATATATAATTATTCAAATTAAATTTTCTCAAAATTGGCAACGAAGCGTGCCCTTGTACTTGCACCTGTTCAATTCCAATATAAGACCTATACGCACAATGAAAATGAATCAATTTAGTGAGGGAAGTTATTGGTTAAGCTGTTTATACCGTGGTCCTGATTCCACGTTTAGTTGTAGCTCTTTGTCTACGTTTAGTCAGAAAATAACAGCTACAGACTTGTAATTCAGATTGTAAAATAATTTTTTTGTAAATTGAATTGAACGTATAAACGCACTCTGGTAGTTTGATTACGTTTATTGCAACACCCTGTAGACACTATTCCAACAGCAGCTATAATTATGTTAGCCCTGTGAAAAGTGCATGTATGTAGAAAGATAACTCAAAATTATAGAATATATAAGTAAATCTAAGCATGATATATTTTCGTTCTGTTATAAAAAAGCATGCGTTAATGCATTAACACAACATAATGTACAGAGCCTTTTACATGTTAAGTTCAAGCTCGATAAAAAATTCATTTCCTTAGGGGCAAAACTCATTGAGTGTATTTACATTTATAGTCCCTTGATAAACAATTTTAATTAAAAGCGGCAAAATTAGCAATTACCCTAAATAATTTTGTTCTACAAAATTACATTTTATAATAATAAAAAAATTTAATTTGGCGAAATTGACTAAACCAATTCCCAAAGCGATAATATTAGCAAAATCTCTTTCCATGTATTCATATTAATACCGAAAGTTTCAGAACAAAACACTCATAATGCATATTTAAAAATGTATGCACGATAAAAAGTTTAAATAGTTTATTGTATACCAAGAGATTAAACTGGGCGATTTTACATCACTCTCTCTCCTCCCCATTTGAAATCAAAATTGGTATGCGTGAATATAACTAGGAGTCATCTGAAGGTGTCATCTCAATTTCAACCAATTTTTCTGGTTGAATAATATAGGAAGTTTCCTTCCTTGATATACTTTTATCAATTTCATTTGACGCACACCAGCATATTTTTATAGTCTGTCGAACAAAAAGCACTCTGAATTAAAGAATTCATGAGATTTTGATTTTTAGTCGGTAAGATTGGTCGTCTAGTTATTGATGTATCGGGAGATAAACGTGCTAAAAGTTTTTTAATCCAGAGAATCGGTTTGTGTATCCACCGAGATAATTCCGCTTCGGTGATAGGGTCGATGCCTACGCAAACTGTTATGGACGAATCTTTTCCATCTCACTGGATAGCTATTTAATACTTATTTATTTCTGTTACTGTTGTTAATGTTATTGTTGTCTTTAAATAAATACGTTCATTTTTTTGTGGTGACGACGTCGATGAACAATAATTATTGAACTTTAAATTTCCTTTCCTCCGCAAAATGGAAAATTTGTATATGCAGCAAAGCAAAGTATTTGAGGTTTCTTGGTTGAAAAATAGGTCATAACATTTGATGTCATTAGATGTGTTGTAAGTTAATTCCGCCAATAAGAGTTAAGTAATTAGAAAAAGTAATATTTAATGGGTTTGTCGCATCAAAGGACATTATGACGTGCTCTGTTGGTGGGAGGCGCCATAAGGATTGCTAAAAAGGTATATAAAGTGAGTTATGTGGCCCAGTTTTTTTCTCCAACAATTCTACATAGATATGACGTCACAGAGGCATTGCGAATATGTGGAAAACGAGGCGCCGCGGCGACCCCATTTGCGTGCACTTTATAGTGTCCACACGAGACTTATTGTTAGTTTAAAGGAATTGAAAAAGTATAGCACGAGATAATATTTTCACTTAGCAGTCATTGTGCGTTTCCAATTAGAGTAATGAAAAAGAAAATCACGAGATTTTCCATTTCAATTTACAAAGAGCAATTTATGCGGGATAAGTTAATCGTTTATTAAACCCAGCAGTTTTCTGGATATATATTTTGGTGTAAGAAAAAGAACGTGGAAATGTTTCAAATACATTACGGTACTTATTAATTTAATTAGCGGAAAAGTTTCGTGGTGCTATAATCTTTTAGGTTAAAATACAATGCGGGTGTTTTGTTTCAAAAATGTGCTAAAATAATTGAAATTTATTCTCGAGCTGGGAAAATCGACTTTCTGTGGGGTTGCTGCAAACAACTTGCTTAGGGCAAAATCCAGCGATATACAGGTATAAAATCCGAAAATAAAATTAAATCGGGATTGCACAAAAATAACAAAGATCCGTGGTAAAAACAATGGCCAGTCCTATATTGAATAATTCGTTTTTGTTATTTATGAACAGAATGTTCCAAAAATTTAAATAATCGCAAGTTACAGTCATCTCGATACACTTTTTTATGAATACACAAGATTAATAACGAAAAACGAGATTGGGGGATTCCCCAACAATCAATTTCTTTTCTGTGTTTGATTAGATAAAATTTCAATTTTGAAAGCAAATGGCGCATAAAACATGAGTTACTCAAAATAGTAAGTATTCGACAGTGCTACAGTAACTTAAAGGTTAATTATGTGATTCTGGGCATACATCTAGTTTGAGAGGGCGCCAGTTGTTCGGTGTCACCCAGGGTGAAATGGTCATGTGGAATAACCTGTTATTTGGCCTTCGGCTTCACGTAAGAGTCCTCCTCTATCCTTTCCTCTCGAAAGAGTATGGTGACCTTATACAGACGCGTCGTTTACTGTTAAGGACCATGTCCTTCGGTCCTACGCCCTATGTGATACTTCCGCCAATCCGCCATCTTTTTCACCTGGTCCGACCACCGAGTTGGTCATCTTCCTCTGGGTCTTCGCCCTCCACCTTTCCCTCTACCTCAAATCTTTCCATCGAGTCGCCGCTTCTCGCCACATGTCCAAAATACCGCAGTATTGACTGTTTGATTGTTATTGACAGTCTTTTTGTAATTTGTAGCTCTTCCATAACGGAGACATTTATTCTGTGAGCTGTCCATGATATTCTCAAGAGCCTTCTGTACACCCACATTTCAAAAGCGTCGACTCTTTTAACATTTGCTTTTTGAGTGTCCACTTCTCTGCTAGTTACGTAGCAATGGAAAAATCAGGGCGCTCGCCAGTTGAAGCTGGGTCTTTTTGCTATAGAAGAATCCTTTCAGATTTTTACTAATCTTGTTGTTGCTGATCTCGCTATTATTAGGCGTCTCCTAATCTCACTTTCGCATCCTCCATTTCCTTCGATGAGCGAGCCCAGATAAACAAAACTGTCCACCACCTCATACCCTGTTATTTCAGTTTCTGGTACGTTGATTCTGGTATCGTCCAGAGGTGCATCCAGCTGATGGAATCAAAAGCCTTAGAGTAGTCAACAAAGCACAAGTGCATTTTGATGTTAAATTCTGTAGCCTTTTCGATGATCTGTCGAACATTCAATATTTGCTCGCGGGTACCTCTACCTTACTCCAAACCCCGCCTGCTCATTCGGAATCTGTGGCAAGAGGAAAGGCTTCAGGCTTTCATTGATATGGAACATGACTTTGCTTGCATGAGCTATGAGCGCAATGTTCGGTAATTCTTGCACTCTGTTGAGAAAGCTTTCTTGTGTATAGTTACAAATATCGATTTGCACCAATCCTCGAATCACTTTCCTGTATCCCACACTTCTTCGCAGATTATGTACATCACATCAGTCCCAACATTCGCCATCCTCTTTAGGATCTCTGCCGTTATCTCGTCGCATCCGGGGTTTTGTCGTTCCAGAGTCTTTTCGGATCTTAGGATTCCTGGATCCTTCCGCGGTGGGCTCTCTGTCTTTTCTTTAGGTCTTTGATCACTCCATTTGTTTTTGTCGAGTTTTTCACAATATTACTTCCAGACTTCGGCAATTCCTTCTACGTCCGTTATGATTTTTCCGTTTTCATTTTTTATTATTTGTATTTGTGGCCTGAATTCTTAGGCTAAGTATCAACGAGGGTCAACCGCTAGAAGAAATCGTGTACAATTAACTTCACGTACTTCATCTTCATCAATAATTCACGGTACTTGACCTAATTCATCGATACTTCATTGTATTTCACGTACTTCATTGGTATTTCAGAGACTTACCGAGATTCCAAAATTTAACCGCTAGAGAACCCACACCCCCCGTATCAAGTAGTTTATTTTTATCAGAAGTAAACTGAAGATTTTCCGTTACAGAGGCACTGGACGGTATTCACACCACCAGACCCCCGGATTGAGTAGTTTATTTTTATTAAAGTAAACTGAAGATCTCCCGTTGCAGAGATCTACCTCCCAGAGGGTACGGAATAATTAAATAATTCAGATTACGAATTAAACACATTTACTTGGCCTAGCTAATTTTAATAAACTTGAGATATGCTTAAATATTTAATTCACTTTTAATAAAAATAAATTATTTAAACCGGGGGGTCTGGGGGTGTGGAACACCCTCCAGTGCCTCTCCAACGGGAGATCGTCAGTTTACTTTTGACAAAAAATAAACTACACGGTCTGAAGGGTTCTGCATGTTCTGCAATGTTCTTCGTTCCGAAATTTGTGCACTGGAGGTGTTCCACACCCCAGACCCCCGGATTGAGTAGTTTATTTTTATTATATTGCAGAGATCTGCCCCCCAGGGGTACAGAATATATAATTGCGCAGTTTATAATTAATTGTCAGATTACGAATTAAACACATTTACTTGGCCATAGCTAATTTTAATAAACTTGAGATATGCTTAAATATTTAATTCACTTTTAATAAAAATAAGTTTTTTAAAACCCGGGGGGTCTGGGGTGTGGAACACCCTCCAGTGTCTCTGCAACGGATATCTTCAGTTTACTTTTGATAAAAATAAACTACTCAATCCACCGGATTGGAACACCCTCCAGTGCCCAAGTATGGAGAGATCTACAGTTTACTTCTATAAAAATAAACTAATTAATCTGGGGATTTGGGGATGTGAAACACCTTCAGTACCCAAATATTACAATGCAGGCAAACATATTAAAGGTTTGAAAATTTAGTAGAAACTCTCCGCTACCGTTTTAGTTTTCTAAAAAAAATTATGACATATTCTTGGAGGGGGTAACAAAAAACAGTAAAGTAAAAATAAATTATATACAATCATGCACAAACGATTATTAAGATTATTTTCAAAATCGAGAGGGTGGAGCTAGCAGGTCTCCGCCTCCCCCTAGCTAGTTTTCTAAATAATTCAAAAACAAAAAGGCCCAAACCCCGAAAATAGAGAATGCACAATAGACTTTTGAATTAAAAATTCGCAATGGAAGGGGGCTGATGATACGCACCTTATCCTTATAAAAAAATGTTACGAAAATCTACTGATGTAAGATAATTTGCTATCAAATAATTGTTATTGAATACACGTGTCTTATCTATGATACACATTGACCGTAGCGCATGCGCATAAGCTAGTTTCAACTTCATGTAATTCCCCAAAACTTCATGATATTTTACTTGTACTTCAATATACTTAACACGTATTTTACCCGTACTTCATGTATTTTACCAGTACTTCATGTACTTCACAAGTACTTTATGTATTTCACAAGTACTTCATGTACTTTACATGAGATGTCATGTACTTCATGAGATGTGTACAAAAAACTTCACCAGCGGTTAACCCCCTCGTATCTCACTTTATACTTACTTCCAATTTCTGTTATAAAAGGTATGCTTAGTGTACCTTTCATATTGTTCCCCTTGGCTTAGAAGTCACGTGACTGATAAGGAAGAATTGCGCGACAGTACGCTGAAAGAGGAGTGATCAACAAGCCTTGAATGCAAGTGATTGTGGATGCGATCAATTTTTTCTTTTGGTTTATCTACCAAGTCAGTGTAAATTATTTAATCGTTTTGGTTAATAATTTAGTGCATCTGTCGCCGGTTGCGCTTGTTGTACAAGCGGATTTATCGCATATCAATCGAAAGAACGAATTTTAGTATTTTCTTGAAACAACATCTGGTTTCAAAATTTTTCATCGACTCCATTTTTGAAAATTTTTTGAGTTTATGCGCAGACCACGCTATTGTGTTCTTGCGGGATTTATTATTACTTGCGCCGTCAGAATGGAAAATATTCCTGACGAAAAAATCAACATTCAGCTTTTTTATTATTTTTAACGGCCTTCATATGTCAAAAAGTGCAATAACTTCGAGACTGCAAGCATTAGTTTCAAATTCAAGCGCTCTGCTTTGATTATTTTGAAACGCAATAAGAACGATACAGTTCGATACATCTGTCTCTTGTAGAGTGTTTTCACCGCAACAATCTTCATCTGGGCTGTTCTGTCAATCGTCTCGAGTATCATCTCCCGTTCTGGAACCGCAACGTCTTTCAAAGGCATCAATCTAGTGGCGACGATAATCCAGTGTAGTTTGTGTTTGTTCAATTTCAAAGTTCATCAAGTGGATGACAGCAACTGTTCCTCAAGTACAACCCTCTGTCATTGTATTTCGTTTGTAAGACCTCATCCAACTGGTGAGTCCATATTTTTGTTACTTAAGGTGCCAGTTGGGTTGGTTTGTTTTAAACATCTAGTCAATAAATCACACATTTGTGATCGATACGCACTGGGTTGATTATTTTGTTTCATTCAAGTTGTTGCCTGTAGTATTTTTTTATGCACCTGCAGAGCTCCTACACTTTCAATTTTGTTAAATAAACGTCATTATTATATTCTCAGATCAGAATTTCAGGATCAGAATTATATTTTCTTATTACTTTTAGTAAAGCGAAAGAACGAAATAAGTTATTCGAATTCACGACTCTTGCTTCCGCTACCAGGAAAAGCTAGTTTAAACGAACATCAGGGTAAAACACGTCGTTATAAATTTGTGTTTTTGGGAATCGCGGCAATCTCAAATTACCGAATATTCCCATTTCAACTTTAGCAAAGAGTTCTCGAGACTCGAGTCGGAGCGCATGTTGTTCCAGTTGTACACATGTGTCATTGATTTGTTTGGTCTTGTCCTTCCTTACACTTTTTGGATTTTTTTGTTTTTGTTTCTTATTTCTAACGCTTTATGGCCAGCGTCATCGTGGGTAAGTTTTATTCGTCGTCTTTCTTCTATCAATTGATATGTGTCGTCACTCATCCAATGCTTTCTTCTTTTTGGTGTTGCTTTAGTCGTTGTTGCGTCTATGGTTTGCTTTATCACGGCCTTTGTCTTCGTCCATGTCTGATTTGGGTCTCTATTGGTTTTGGATATTGAATCCTGCATTAATATTCGCCCGAACGTCTCTAAGTCTTCTACTACTCTCCTCTTACTGTACGTCACTTTCACATTTCCCTGGAGTTTGATCACAATATCCGCCTTGAACAATTTGTGGTTACAATGGATACACCTAGTAGTATCCACACACAAAATATTTCCTAATGACCAGCAAAAATACCAAACAGTTTTTCAGTTTGTGGTTTCGCTCAATGGAAATGATCCTTACTTTCGGGGTGCATTATCAAATCCATTCCACCTTCTTTGACATCAGTTTTGCGATTAGCTATCACATTTTCCGTAATAAGCCTGGTATAAAACCCTGATCACAGACAGATCTAAAGTCAGTCTACCAAGCTACCTCAGATGTCAAATAGCTGCCGTACTATAACGCCATCTACCTTCAATAATTGAATTAGTTTAGAAAAGCAAAAATATATTTGCATGACCGTCAGTTGTTTTCGAACAAGCAATACATTTTCAGGTGAACAAATGGGTATTATGCCAAACTACTACATTTTAATTATTAAATAAATTATGTATATTATGTATGTATAACGAGTAAATAAACATTATCCGCTAAAATAATATTTATGCAGATAATATAATGAAATTTTATGTTACGTTCCGAACAGAAAATGAATTTTTAATTTCCAATATCAAGTAGTTTATTTCCGCTAATAACAGAGGTCACACTTCCTCATCCCGATTATCCCACGTGATATCACATTATTTTATCGTTTTTATGTGAAATGTTTTTCAGCGTTATCGAATGTAAAACATTTTTTTTACATTTGCAGGTAACGTAATCACGACTGTAGTTCGATTGAATTTACGGGAAATACAATTTCGTTTTCTCATTTTCCAGGCTTGTTTCAAACTTGCAATTGGGAATGTCTGTTATTTAATTGTAAAACAAATGAAGCATTCCATGTTAAGTCGACCTATCACTCAACTCGACCCTCTTCCCATCTTAATGATGTTTTGGTTCCTTGTTATAAGAGGACAAGAGAATAAACATTCTGAAAGTTGTATGCCAAATATTTCAGAAGATCTTGATAGATAAATGTTTGGAAAATTTGTTTCAAAATTAACGATGTAAAAACTTATCCAATGCTTTTATCAGGATCTACTTGACGTACGAAATTTTCAACCGACTTTATAAATTTATTTTCCACATTGTTAACGTAAAACTCATTTTTAATAAAAAAAGAGATTTGTGTAACAAAATTTCGTAACTTTTCGTCACTTTTAATTATTAAATGGAAAACAAGAATTAATGCTGCCTGACATTCTTCTTATTGCAATAAGACGATATCTCACAATTCCTCTTTGTGCTTCGTGCCATGTCCTTAAAAAATCTTAAAAAAATGTCATTAAAAAATCAGAACCTGATTTCGGAAAGGTCCAACAAGTTTTGAATCGGGCCATCTATTTCGTTCTACCATTGATTTAACAATGTGTTGTGGTCTAGGCGGCGAGGAGGTCCTGCCTCACCGCATTATTGTAAAAGCCGAAAGCAGAATATTCTGAAATCCACAAAAAGCCATTACCCTCATTGCTTACCACTTAATTACGATTTTATTTGAATTTTTGAGAACGACCAGAGAAAACAAAATGTGAATTTTAAGATTTTCGAAAGCAATTACAAAAGATAATAAAAAAAAAGCCCACAAATTTTGGAAAAAAAAAATGACTATATAAATTATTTTGGAATGCGATTTTTGCATTGGCTCTTTTAAACCGTAACCCCGCCCATCAAAAATTAAATTTTAGAGAGAAATTTTTCAAAATTAACAAGTTAATTGAACAATAACATGAAATTATTCCCGAGCTTTCAGCAATGGTTACTGCTGTCATCAGAATCACAGCAGTAACCAAAGCGCACGAATAATTTCGTTTTATTGTTGAGTTAATTTTGAAAATTTTACTTTAATATCAATTTCACAGTTTAATAATATAATATAGAAGACGGTCATTGGCCTGGTTGTTAACGCGATCAACTGCTAATGTAAGGCGCCCGGTTCAAATCCGGGTAGGGGCTCACTTTGTAAAGCCGTCTCTGTGCTTCGGAAGACACGTAAAGACAGTGGTCCTCTCACAAGGTGCTGGCAACATCTTTGAAGTATTAATTACTCAAGTGCCCTCTTGAGGGAAGGGGTAAACGACGTAAGTTATATCCTTGCAAAAGCCCGAAATATATATAATTTCGGTATTTATCATAAATCTTCTCTTTTTCTTCAGCGTGCATTGGCATATTCGCAAGCTTCTATTTCATCACATTTTCCATCATCCACTGTGCCTTTGGCCCGAGGGGTCAACCGCTAGAGGAAATCGTGTACAATTAACTTCACACTTCACATACTTCATAATAGTTCTCCATACTTCTTCTTACTTCATATAATTTAGCAGTAATTTACGGGAATTCACGTACTTCACCAGTAATTCATCGTGCTTCATCAATAATTCACGGTACTTCACCTACTTCATCAATGCTTCATTGTATTTCACGTACTTCGTCAGTATTTCAGAGACTTAACAAGGTTCCAAAATTTGTGCGCTGGAAGGTGTTCCCCCCAGACCCTCCGGATTAAGTAGTTTATTTTTTATCAGAGATAAACTGAAGACCTCCCGTTGCAGAGATCCTCACTACCCCCCAGAAGTGATTATGAATTAATCACATTTACTTGGCTATAACTAATTTTAAAAAACTTGGGATATTCTTATATATTTAATTCACTTTCAATAAAAATAAATTAGTTAAACCGGGGAGTCTGAGGGTGGGGGCACCCTCCAGTGCATTAAGAACGGAAGATCTTTAGTTTACTTTTGATATAAAATAAACTACTTAATCCGGGGAGGGGGGGTATAAACCTCTCTAGTGCCTTTGCAACGGGAGATCTTCAGTATACTTCTGATAAAAAATAAACTACTTATAATTTATCCATAGTTCTGCATATTCTGCAATGTTCTTTATTTCAAAATTTGTGCACTGGAGGGTGTTCCACACCCCCCAGCCCCCCGGATCAAGTAGTTTATTTTTAATTAGAAGTAAACTGAGAATCTTCCTTTGTCGAAGCAATGGAGGGTGTTCCACACCCCCCGGATTGAGTAGTTTATATTTATTAAAAGTAAACTGAAGATCTCCGGTTGCAGATATATAATTAATTTTAAAAAACTTGGGATATTCTTATATATTAAATTCACTTTTAATAAAAATAAATTATTTAAACCGGGGGGTCTGGGGGGTGTGGAACACCCTCCAGTGCCTTTGGAACGGGAGATCATTAGTTTACTTCTGATATAAAATGAACTGCTTATTTCCGGGGGTGTAGAACACCTTCTAGTGCGTACCCAAATATTACAATGCAGGCAAACATATTAAAAGTTTGAAAATTTAGTAGAAACTTTCAGCTACCGTTTTAGTTTAAAAAAAATTATGAAATATTCTTGGGGGGTGGAGGTAAAAAAGGATAAAGCAAAAATAAATTATGTACAATCAAGCACCAACGAATGTTAACATTATTTTAAAAATTGGGGGGGGGGGGGGGGAAAGATCTGTTAGCTAATTTTCTATCTAATGGAAGGGGATTGATGTTTATTAATTGATGCAGTGATCGATGCTGTTTCGTTTTAGAATTTTCTGAAAAAATAAAGATTTAAAAAATGTTTTATTTAAAACACTTCTTGATTGTTTTAAATTTCTTATTTGTTATGTAGCCATTTTTTAATTTGATTTGTCTTGAATCCTGCCTGGTTCACCAAAAATTTATTAACTTCATGATATTTCGCTTGTACTTTAATATACTTATTGAATATATTTTACCTACTTTACACGTACTTCATGTATTTTACCAGTACTTTATGTACTTCACAAGTACTCCATGTATTTCACAAGTACTTCATGTATTTCACAAGTATTTCATGTATTTCGCAAGTAATTCGTGTATTTTACCAGTACTTTATGTACTTCACATGAGATTTCATGTACTTCATGAGATGTGTACAAAAAACTTCACCAGCGGTTAAACCCTCGCTTTGGCCTTTTAATCTCAGTTTTAATGATTTTCGAGATCTCTTTGTTTTTCTTTGTCATCTGGTAATAATTTTTCGTAGTAGAACTCATTAAAAATATCCCCAAGCCAAACTATTCTAGAATAAAGCATCCCTAGGCCATAACTCGAAACTTTGGATCCTTGAGCCGCGGGATCCGAGAATCGACTGGTCAAGTGGTAAGTTGACTTAAATTAGACGCACGTATTGTCAACAAAATGAACAGAATTATGACGTTCCCATATGTAATTTCGTGAACTTCAAAATTGAATTGCAAACCTATCAAATTCTACCTCCCCTTAAAAGTCGTGTTTCTCCTCTTTCGTTTGGCGAAACAGTTTATATAGGAAAAAGGGGACGTTTGAATTCGGGTTTTCTAAATTTTTTGCGTTCATATTAATTACGAATAAGCACTTAACCAACATTTAACTGTTATTACAAAACTAACCAAACAAATATGCAAATATTACAAATAAAAAGTAGATGGGCAATGAAAATATTGACGGAACGAATCATTTTATCAAATTTAAAATTTTGTAATATAAAATGGGAAATATTCAGTAGGTAGGTATATTATAATGCAGTCGATATTTTCTTATACCTGTAAGGTCGACTTATAAAATATTTATTGAAAAAACAAGAGAGATTGTTTCTTCGAGTACTATATTTTGTTTCGAGAGATCACTTAGGAAAAATTGGAAAATAGCTCTTGGCGTTTTCGTTACTTATAAATACCGCATTAGGTTTTCATATTACTTAGTATGCAATTTTCGTCGTTATATTATCGATCTTGGTGGTAATGAACAAAGGGTGCAAACTGAGGTCAAGGGGTAGCGTATCAGACGAGGGTGTGGTTAAGGGTAACGTCCTTACCGAGCTTCTAGAAACACTTTTCATGTACAACTTGAAGAAAAAACACTGTTATTTGATTAATTTATTAACTTAACTTGTTGCAACAGCATTCAGGATCTTCATGGATAATTAAAATCCTTGTTTATTTTGAGAAAATACTCGAGATGATTTTCGAATATTCAACAGCGTTTAAATAAATTTTAAAGTTTTTCTCAAATTTCGAATAACGAACAAGCTTTGCTGACTGGCAGAACAAATATTCTTTAGAATTTCATTACAATGAGGTATATTTAAAATTTTACTACAGCTTTTATCAACCAGTGTAATCCTTTTTAAATAAGCGTCTTAACTATCTTCATTAAAAGTACTCCGATCAATTATGCAAACTTGATTACTTAATGTAACTTCATTAAAATGAAAAGCACTGTGAAAACAAGAAAAATGTATAATTGAATTTAAAAACACGGAGAATATAAATTTATTGTTTTAAAAATTAAATTGATAGTATGAAGTTTACAGTTTTTAACGCTACGAATAATAAAGCATTACTCCATAGTACTGAGCAAGAAACAATGTTTCATTTTTCATAGAAAAATTATAGTATTCAAGCTGTTACGCCGTCGGAAGTGTAACTTGTGCTGCCATCGATTATATGGGTCAATGTCATACATTAAACTAAATTGTGACAGCACCTGCTCGTGTAGCTGATATTATTATAAGACGGCGACAGTTTAATTTTCCCTTTTTTAACTAATAAATGCAAGAATTTCTGTGTTACCACCGCGTTGATACGGTGCTAGTGATAAGAGTTCATTGTTCCGTGTTTTGCGGTTTAACGTCGATTACATTTTAAAATGTAATCAAACGGAAAAACAAGCATTCGACTTAATTTGTTCAAAAATACCAACATGCTTATTTCGGTAAAACTAACAACTTGGGGTGAATTGATTAGCCAAATTAGTATAAACTCAGCTATTCGCTGTATTATTTCACTACTAATTAGTTTGAATGCCTCAATTCATACTTGGAAACTAATAAGTTAATATAGATTATTGTTGTTGTTTAGTATTTTGATATATTACGTAGTATATCGTATGTGCCATGACTTCGAAATTATGGAATGACTGACACGTCTTTCTGGCAATCAAATTAAAACCGAAAAGGTAAGATTAAGAGGTATACTTTAAATGTTTATAATTAATTATACATTGCCCTTAACATATTGCCGAAGAAGTGATCACCGATGTTGTGAAATCGTTCACATTCGTGCTGTAATGAAGTCCTTTCCGCACTAGGGTTACAATATACTATTAGATCGAAATAATTTTGAATTGCACTAAACTCGACGCACTACATCAAATATCAAAGGTCAGTGATTATTTTCAAATTGGTAAAACAATTTTTTACAAATACATTGCTAGAAAAATTTCTACTGCCAATTTTAATGTTTCAAAATGTATTCCCCTAGCTTGTAGTCGACAAAAAATTGCGGTTTATGTAAGCAAAAAATTGCTTTCACAAACAAGAGCATAGTTTGCACGAGCAATTTTGAAAACTGTTTGTAGAGTAAACCTGACGTCAAAACAAGAATTTATTCTTGTTACTTTTATTATAATTCTAAATTTATATTATATTATGTAAGTATATACATATAAAAGTTAGATAATAGAAGTATAACAGTAAAGTACCTAAATAATAAAAATAACAAGGAAAGTACTATAATAATAAAAACTGGAGTGTGAAAAAATTGTCGTTAAATAATAGTAATAATCATTATATTTTATTGTAAACAGTTTTCCCAGCAATATTTGAACTGAAGTAGAACAAAAATTGTCTAATCAAGTTTTATGGGAGTAGAACGAAGAATACCTTTAAGCACAATTTTTACGAGAAATTCAATACTTTATTTTTTATTGTTTTCAAAAATAAGCTATTGAGAGGTCTGATCCGGCATAATTATTAATGTACTGAAATGAAAATAACTTCTTTTTCCATTATCAGTAAAGCGGAATCGAAAAACAATGCGATATAGTGAATTTCTAACAACATTATTAGAAAAAATATCATAGACCAACTAGTTTTTATTGTTTAAATCCGAAATAATTTTTATTAAAAAAAAAATTAATTTTTCGCCGATTTTTCTTTGAAACGAAAAAACACCGGAGAACCAAACTGAAAACTTGGAGAAATCCGATATTCAAACTTGGAATTTTCGCTCTAACTTGACCAACAAAAAGCCGTGGTTATCTTGCAAATTTAATTAAAATTAAAAATCGCACTCGATAAAACCCTAGAGAACAAAACGAGGAAGTTTGGATGGCTGAAAAATAATTTATCTAATTTAGATGACAAACGTCGCTTTTGTGTGTACATATTTGGAAAAATTACATTTTCAGTTGTAATTTATCGATTTTCACAAAATCTTGCAGCGTAACAAATTCATTTTGTAAAAAAGAGGTTTTCCTATAAATTAAGCTCAATAATGTGTCAAATTATTTCTTTTAAGAGAATTCTTATGATGATATACGAGCGCCAAAAGGCTTTGTCAAAAACCTAGTATAAAAATAATCTGAGATGTCATATTATTTCAGACATTGAAAATAAAAAGCAGAAGGATATTTTTACCTCGATTCGTTTATTTTTATCAAAACTTTCAAATCCTTATTTTTCTTTCGAAACATTCAATCGGAAAAATTGTTGTAAAATTTCCATAACTTTACATTGATTATCCCAATCTCCACTTGAAAAAAATTGTTTTTCTAATAATTACAGTGCAGTTATTGAGAACTACAGAACATACTTTTAAATAATCGCGATTGTTACCGATTACTTGCGATACTTTACGCTTAATGGTCATTAAACTCTCCGAGTATCTAAAATCTTTAGCCCATCAAGTGACTTTTAGCACAACTCCTTTATAAGTTACTTAATCAAATTTATATTAAAAAGAGTTTCTTTCATTTTCGTTAATTTCACATATTATCCTAAACAACTGAACTTGCACCAGTGCAAGTACAATACAAACTGTAAACGATTAAAGATATGACACGAACTTAAATTCTGCAAAAAGTTCGGTATTAAATTTTCTCTCAAAACAAAATTTAAAATTCAAACCAATCAAGAGGGATTTAAAATGATGCACCAATTAAAACGTTCAGTTGCTAGAACATTGTTTTCAGCGTTTCTCTTATTTTTTCCATTAAAGCTTGCAATTCAATAATGTAATTCAGTCGGGAAACACATCATTCGGGGCTTAGTCTTTAGTCCTAAACTACATATTTAATGTATTGTAGGCGCTGGTCTCACAAAATTTGTCTTCCTGTGTACTATAAAACGAATTATTTTGGTATCATTTAATTAGTTCGCTTCTGAAGTCCTTAAAGTTCATACATAATTAATATATTATCGTACTGATGTCCTCCAAAGGGACTAATTTTTGGTTGTGGGTACTATTTCATTTTAGAAAGTTAATTATAAAACAGTAAACCTTACTCGAATCCTTAGTAAGAAAATGTACTTGAGTGCAAGTTATCCGATACCACCACTAACAGAGAACAGATGCAATGCTGGAAAAATATTGAAAAACAATACAATACGACCAGTGGTAAGTGTTTCCACAATGATAAGGTGTTAAAACAATATGACAATATAAAAATTGTGCCATGAAAAATCGTTCATTTTTACAATTGGTGGTGGTCCTGCAAAAGAAATAAAAATAAATGATTTGCAGATTAAAGAATTTTAAGGACACCAATGGAAGGATCTAGCAGCCACTTTGTACATAATATTGAATTTTTCGGGAATACTGAGAATACTCCAAACCAGCTGCTGCTTATCAAGTTACATTTTAGCTTCGTAAAAATTACAACAGAGATGACATTCAAAATAAGGGGAGTGGGATAAAAGCGACAGAAGAGAACGACAGAAGTAGCAATAATGAGCAACCATCAGTTTCTCGCGGTGAGTTTACTAATTCTTGTTTTGTTTCACTGCGTCGTGTAATTAATAGAAATTTAGATTGGTTAAAATGTAATCCGAAAATGTTCAAGACTAAAACATCAAAAGTTCTAATTCTATAGAATGATGAACAGCCTAAGAGTAATTTTAAATAAGGTAAAGAGATTTAATATAAGTGCCATCATTTAAATATTGCTATTTCAAGCTGAATTAACCAGTGGGCAAAAGTTAACCAAGCCTGCGAGTTAGACTAAAGCGAATTCATCAAGCTCTAGAAAGAATTCAAATTGCAGGCGATGATATTAGCTGAGAGGTTGTGGTGCCCGGCACCTCCACCATGTCGCGTTATTAATTATCTTGGAAGGTTGGTGGTGTATCTTATGATTAAAACTCGTTTTAGGTAAAAATTAACTCCGCCTGCGAAGACTACTGGGTGGATTGAGTGCCCTAGCAGTTGACGCTGCCGGTTCCAAACTTGGATAAAAGAGGAGGGTTTACAGGCAAGGTTAGCAGCCTACCTGTAATAAAACAATAGATCGCTCAAAGAATCATGGTAAATGCCTCGGATAACAGACGGATAAACTATATAAAGAACACTGCAAGAAAAAGGAATAAACGAACATGGAAATGGAATCTAATTAGATTTGGCAGCTGGAATATATCATAGTGGAATAACAAAGATCGAGAAGTACCATTAGAACTTACAAGACATAAAATAGACATGGTTCATCTCAGAAAGCAAAAAGAAGGGGAAGGAGAATAGTAGGTACTAAAACTATATGTTCATCTACAGTGGAAAAAACAAAAACCAGATAGGTTAACTACAGAGACGTAAGACTGCTGCATGTCACATTATCCCTGGATAACGCCAAAATCCATCTTATAAGCGTTTACTCGGCAAATATAGGTGGTACCGACCATAGTCTGATGCTATGCAAGTTCCGTCTTAAACACCTACCCCAAAAACGCAGAAATTCGCCAGTGTACACAACAAAATTTAACATAGAATCCCTCGAGAACGACAGCAATGAAAGAAAAGACAGCAAAAAATGAAGTGACACAACAACATAGCGTGGAGCAAGCATGGTTCAAATTAAAAGCAACATCACGAAAAGCGGCAAGGAAGCGATAGGAACTGGAAAAGTTAACATCAAAAAGAGAAAAACATCAAACCATGGTTTACAAGAGATGTGAAAGATCTGACAAACGTATACGGTATAGTACGGAAAGGTCAACCGAGGAATACATAAGATACAAAGCCGTCCGAAACACAATAAACAACCAAATAACAATGCTGAAACGAGAATACTGGGCGAAATTCTCAGCAGGCATGGAACACGACTTATTGGCGGCCAAAAGAGTCTAGCAAATGATCCCTGTAACGGAATGTACGCTGCTCACAAACATCTCGAAAGACGAATGGATCAACCATTTCCAAATGCTCTACGAGATAACTGATAGCACACCAACAGACAACGTAGAGACACCGAATGTGGAGGGAGAGGTAACGACGTACTAACAACCCTGGGTAATTACAACATCAGTAGAAAAATAATTAACAAAATCAAAGAATTGAACACGAATACGAGAAACAGAATCAAAATCGAGCGGGAGTCCGTCAACCCTGATTGCGATTTTTTTGTGAATTATGAAAGATAATGTCATAAACATAAAAAAATAAAATTTGCGGACATTCCACAAATTTGGTTATAAAACGGTTTTAAAAATTAAGTTGGAATGCAATTTTCTCGTTGGCTCTTTTGAACTGTAACCTCCCATCAAAATTGGTTCAAGATACCAGAATCTCGGCTTTTACAACGAATTATGAAAGACGGGAGTCTAATTTACAAATAAAAAAATTATAATTATGGTCGGTAAACAAATTTCGGAAAAAAATACACTTTTGGGGTAAATCCGAGTCTTGACGTAGTTCGTCAAAACCCACTTTCCGCAGCCTTCGCTCAGCTCTAGCCGCTACAAGCTGTTTTGACAAGCGCTTTACTCATTAAAAGAAGAACTCAAGAAAGAAGAAATAAACATCATTAAAATATATTAAACACAATTCTTCTAATATTTAAATTACAAAATTATTTTGTTACTTACATTCACACTAAGCAGCCTTAAGGGCTGCATGATCGTGACGTAATGGAAATCACATCACGATCCGTTCATTCTCAAAAACGGCTTCTGTACTACTCTCTCACTTTTTGCATCATGTATTCGTTCTAGCAACCATCTTGATTACCATACATTTTCTCATGGAAATTTTCCATTTCATTATATTATTTTATGTAATCTTGAAAAAACTTTAATTTATTTTATATACAGGGTGGACATATGTGACAATATATTGATATTTGTCGCGAAAACAAGCGTCAAACAACCAAAATTCTGTTGACTAAAATTGGAGCTTCCGAAGCACAAGGGTTCAGGTCGACTTCAAGCTGAGCTTGGCTCAAGTACGAAGCAGCCATTGTAAAACCCCATTTTCTAAAGGTGGGCTCAAAGTTAAACTCAGTTTTAAAAAATCGGATGTGGCCATACCTCTTTATCATATGCCACTTTATCATATTTTTATTAAAAATTAAAAAAATTATTTTTAATAATAAAGACAAAAATATTTTTATATCAACCAATTTGAGCCAAAATCTAATCAGCTCACACTCTCAAAATACCAAATTTAGTTTTGAAATTCTTATTTGTTTTTGAAATATTTAATAAAAACTAATATTAAATAAATAGATTAAAAAAAATTGTTTCCATGAACCAATTTCAACCAAAATTTAATCAGCTCTAATTCCTACCATAAAGATACGAAATATCAAATTTGGTTTTGAAACTCTTATTCGTTTTTAAAATATTAAATAAAGACTAATATTAAATAATAAGATTAAAAAATAGTTCCCGTGAACCAATTTTAACCATAATCTAATCAGCTCTAAGTCTCAATCGAGAGGTTAACCGCTGGTGAAGCTTTTGTACACATCTCATGAAGTACATTAAATCTCATGCGAAGTACATGAAGTACTTGTGAAGTATATGAAAAACTGATAAAATACATAATGATACATTTTTTAGCTCATTTGTTTAAATATCATGGAGGTTTGGTAGCTCAATAAAAAGCTTTGGTAACTCATTGTTTCGTCATGATTAATTAATTACATTAAAGCGAAAATAACGGGCTTGTCCCGATTTTACAAAGACGGCTCCAGAATGTGATAATACAATTTAAACTATCTTCTTATACTTCTATCTTTCTTCAATTATAGTTGTTATCTATCAGTTAAAATACATTAAAGTGAAATTGTCGAAATAACCAATCAGGTGTTTGATTTGTTTTTGTTTTGTTGTGTGTTTTGTTATTTCGTTGTGGTTTGATTGGATGAGTTTGAATAAGGTGCATCTCCTCAGTCCACTCCATTGCGAATTTTTAATTTAAAAAAGTCTAAATCTATTGTTATTTTTTCAAGGGGTCAACCGCTAGAGGAAATCGTGTACAATTAACTTCACACTTCACCATAATTCTCCATACTTCTTTGTCCTTCATATAATTCAGCAGTAATTCATCGATACTTTCAATTTCTGAGACTTACAGAAATACCAAAATTTGAGCACTGGAGGGTGTTCCACACCCCCCAGACCCCCCGGATTGAGTAGATTATTTTTATCAGAAATAAACTAAAGATCTCCCGTTGCAGAGCCACTAGAAGGTGTTTCACTCCCCAGCCCCCGGATCAAGTAGTTTATTTTTTATCAGAAGTAAACTGAACTCTCCTGTTGCAGAGATCTACCTCCCAGGTCGTACGGAATTTATAATTAGGTAGTTTATAATTAATTATCAGATTACGAATTAAACACATTTACTTGGCCATAGCTAATTTTAATAAACTTGAGATATGCTTAAATATTTAATTCACTTTTAATAAAAAATAAATTATTTAAACCGGGGGGTCTGGGGGGTGTGGAACACCCTCCAGTGCTTCTGCAACGGGAGATCTTCAGTTTACTTCTGATAAAAAGTAAACTACTCGGTCTGGGGTTCTGCATGTTCTGCAATGTTCTTCATTCCAAAATTTGTGCACTGGAAGATGTTCTACACCCCCCCTCGCCAGTACTTCATTAGATGTGTACAAAAAACTTCACCAGCGGTTAACCCCTCGTATTTTTTCTTTATTTTCGGTTGAAACTTTTTGGTTTTTGAATTATTTAGAAAATCGTTAGGGGCTGGGGGGACTGGAGACCTGCTATCTCCCCCCTCCCAATTTTGAAAATAATCTTAATAATCGTTTGTGTATGATTGTACAGAATTTATTTTTGCTTTACGCTTTTAATTAATAAAAATAAATTAGTTAAACCGGGTTCTGAAGAAGTAAACTGAAGATTTCCCGTTGCAGAGGCACTGAAAGGCATTCCACACCCCCCCATAACCCCGGATTAAATAGTTTATTGTATATCAGAAGTAAACTGAAGATCTCCCGTTGCAGAGGCATTGGAAAGGGTTCCATACTTCTCAGACCCCCGGATTGAATAGTTTATTTTTTATCAGAATTAAACTAAAGATCTCCCGTTGCAGAGGCACTGGAGGGTGCACCCTCCAGTGCACAAATTTTGGAATGAAGAACATTGCAGAACCCCTAGACCGAGTAGTTTTTTTTTTATCAGAAGTAAACTGAAGATCTACCGTTGAAGAGGCACTGGAGGGTGTTCCACACCCCCCAGACCCCACGGTTTAAATAATTTATTTTTATTGAAAGTGAATTAAATATTTAAGCATATCTCAAGTTTATTAAAATCAGATATGGACAAGTAAATGTGTTTAATTTGTAATCTGACAATTAATTATAAACTGCGTAATTATAAATTCCGTACCCCCTGAGGGGGATAAATCTCTGCATCGGGAGATCTTCAGTGTACCTCTGATAAAAAATAAATTACTTGATCCGGGGGGCTTGGGGGTGTGAAACACCCTTCAGTGCACAAATTTTGGAATCTCGGCAAGTCTCTGAAATACCGATGAAGTACGTGAAATACAATGAAGTATCGCCGAAGTAGGTGAAGTACAGTGAATTATTAATAAAATGCAGTGAATTACTGGTGAAGTACGTGAAGTCCCGTGAATTACTGATGAATTATATGAAGTACGAAGAAGTATGGAGAATTATGATGAAGTACGTGAAGTGTGAAGTTAATTGTACACGATTTCCTCTAGCGGTTGACCCCTCGGTCTCAATAAAAGGATACAAAATCCAAAATTTTGTTTGAAAATTCCAATTAGTTTTTGCTGTCGGTTCCATACAAAATTTGACCACAGACAGACATTTTTTGGAAATCGTCTTATTTTACTTAGGGGAACTCAAAAAGTGTAAATCCATCAAAATTTCAATTTTTTTTTCTGCACGAAAACATTACTTTCTCATATTACATATACGATAAAGTAAAAATTGGCAATATCGTTGCCGAATTGATGAACATGAGCAGAATGTAAAAATGATAGAAGTTTGAATTGCGTAAAATTAAAAAGAATCAAACAAAATTAATAATTCCAAGGAACTAATCAAATCATAAATAAAGTTGGGTTAATTAAAGTCGTTATTACTGCAGAAACGAATCGACACATGGGAAACAATTTTTTGTCACATCAACGAGATGAGCTTTCGAAGCAATCAATAAAAGTTTAATTAAACGTAATCATTGTATGTATAATTACGAATAATTTCAAAATGAAAGCATCGTAACAATTAAGTTATTTTTAAAATTTCAACAATACAGTAAGCAGGTAGGCAGGTAATTAAAATGATGAAAAAAAAACTATTTCGAATATGGATTGAAATAGAATATAAATTAAATTATTGACGAACAATGTCGACGTTACAATATTTGAAATTGTACAAATTATTTCTTAAAATATCTAACCATTTCCGTGAGAATTTGAAGATTTGTTAATTACTACACTATGCATTACATTGAAATGCGGTTTTACCGAGGATCTATCTAACCGAAACTTGAAAGCCGATGGTTTCAGTCCTTAAACCCTTAGAACCAACAATTAACACAACATTTTTGGGTTTTCAGACGCAATAGAAAGGAAATTAATGTGAAACAGTTATACAATAAACAATGTTAGAATCTCTCGAAAATGCTCTTGTAAATAATTAAGTTCGGTAATGGAAATGCTACCATGTGGGAATATTCCGGACATAAAATCACATAAGGGAGTTTTATTAAATTCTCAACGTGAAATTTAACGTTTTTTTGGCAATAATAGTTATTGATGATGAGAATGACTAATACCTACTGGAAAAATTCCAAATAATTTGTACCGTAATCTGTAACATTTGGCGCCCGCGCAGGGACTGACTCAAAACTTTACCTCCAAGGCGTAGTCAATAAGTAAAACTTACCGATTTACAATTAGTTCGTGAGAGTTTTTTTTTAATAAGATCTTTCGAACGGTGCCGCAGTAGTCCAGAACATAAACAAAACGAATAATAGTTTCCGTCGGGGCGCCACCACGTCTGAACGAAGAAAAGAATTTCGATTTTGTTGTAAATTAAAATGTTATCAAATTATCCCTTATTGCTTCATAAAGCCACAAAACAAATTAAGTTAATTGTCTCTTTATATGTTACACAGTCAATCGATATGAAATGCCAATTAACTAAACTGGATTCTCGTTTAAACAATAGAAACAAATTATCATTGGCAAACGCAATTTGAGTAAAATCATTAAATACCTGCCTATTGGATGTTTTGGAATACAGAATTGAAAAAATGTAAAGAAACGTGCGTTTACATAAATAGAGCTTATCGTCAACATCAAATAAAGCATCTTTATGAAAGACTACAAACGAGAGAAAGACTACAAAGGTTATGAAATTAAAACATTTAAGAACATAGAAATGACTCTGAAATGATAAACGCTTTGATTCGCCAGGAGCTATTTAAAATAAACAAGAAGACAATTATGATAAAACAAAATACCTACATAAAATTTTTTTAAATTCACCAACAGTCGTAATAGCAGCACAATAAATTATTCGTCCATTTCAAAAAATCGATTTTGTAAATAATGCACATTGAAACAAACCCTCGATTGTATACCGAAAGCTTTTCTCTACTTATTTGGATTTCCCAAATGTCCTTGACCCCGTCGCAATGCGGTTAATATCATAGAAAACTAAATTCTATTTTGTACAGTGTGCAGTGCAATTATTTAAAAACGCTACAGGTTGAATGGAAAATATACATCAAATTTTTGTTGAAAGCACGCACTTAACGCCTTTTGACGCGTTGCTCAATAATGTAATTCACAAATAATTTTACATTGCCAATAGATATTAATACAAAAGCCTAACCGTTCAGGCATAACAACATAGAAAACTATTTGACTAGAAATATCGCTCGTTGACATGTCCTTAAGGATAACAATAAATATTGGTAAAAAAATATGCAAATTATTAGCTTCAAAGCATAATTAATAACGAATTGCTAATTTGTTGTTTGCATTAAAATTTTGTAATAATTGTCTCGGTTGAAACTTCGTTATTGATTTTAAATACTCAGCTTTTAGGTGAACCTAAAAATGCTTTGATCGTAATTTTTACGTTAAATGTCACGTATAGAAATATTTCCATATGCATAAATATTCATACGTGATTGATTTTTAAGTAACATTAAGCCCACTATTGTATAGTTTCACTGGTAAATATAATAATAATAAAATTTTTTAGCATTACGCCCTTGCTTAAATTTGCATTTTTACATTTAAAGTTCATGGACGACGCTTACTTTAAGTCTTATGCAGCCCATAAGTCTGTACACTACTGAAAATGTATCTATTGCCTGCTGGAAGGACAACGGTAATCTTTTAATCATCACAACCGTCCTTCCCCAAGGATCTTCCATAATAATATAGTAAATTGAAGAGGTAAAGCTACGGTTTGTTAGAACAGTGCGCGACGCATAACTCACAGTCAGTTGAACGCTGCGCACGTCTGCTGTATTTCAGCAGACGTGCTTTATATTTTAAATCAAGTTAATGAGGGAAGTGGTTTGATAAGTTTGCTCAAGTGTGCGTACTGTAGACTGATAACAGAGTACGTCAAAACTAATTCGATTTTGATTTCGACGCAGTCGTTCAACTGAACTCACAGCGTTCATGGTGACGAACATACTAAATACTGCATGTGTCGGCAGAATAATTAGAACTGATTTCGTTATCACAAACCACTTCTGTCAAAACTGATGTAAGTCAAGCTCGACAGATTCTGCCGTACGTCTACGTCATGCGTCACGCACTATTCCAACAAACCGTAGCTTAACAGACGTTAAAAACACGTTTAAAAATATTATAAGAAAGTGTCCTTAGAAGAACCTGAGAACGTGGTTTGGAACGACAACAACAGGACTTTTCAGAGCAGCAGTCAACAAAGTCATTATAGCCAATATGATCGCTAACATCCGGTAAAGGATAGGCACGTGAAGAATAAGATCCTTAGAATAAAGTAACGCAGTGTTAAATGTATACAACAACTTTCACATTAAGAAAACGAAACTGACGTAAAAAGAAAGTTTAAAAGAATTAAAAAAGGAAGAAGCAGCCATTTCAAGTACCAACGTTTGACTAAAGCAAAACTTGCGAAAGATATTTATCATAGAAATGCAATTTAAAAGGTGTACTAGCGAAACAAGTAAAAACATGCCTGATACAAACTGTCGCTGTCGGAGTTCAGAAACAAATTTATTAAATGATTCAGAAGTAGACAGCAATAATTTCAACTTGAAATTGTAGACCGTGACAAAAATAACGATCAAGAGATAAATTTCTTTCAAAGTCAATTGCCCAACATTACCAGGAAGAGCCGTTTCCCGATCGTGGAATAGATATAATTTCAGTTTTCTCCAGGTATCATGAGAATGAAGCACTTCGTGGGTCCCACAATAATGAATTGAACGTGTCACGAGCAGCACACACTATAATATATGAAGTGACAGTGCTGTTAAGATTCCAAGCCACCTGAAATGACTGCGGCAGTTTTTCCTATAACCCAGACGAAGATTACTTCTCTGGAATGCAACAACCCTTGCCAAACCAGGAAAGCGCCGTCACATATGCCAAATGAGAATAAAACAAAGCTTTGATTGGCCAGCAATTACTCCCAATCTAAATTATAATCGAGTATGTTCGGGCGTGGCCATTACGAAAAATTTACGCAAAAGAAAAACAGTTTGATAATAAAAACGAACGAATTAAAACCATCGAGAATGTTTTTTGGAAATTTTTAATTTTCTATTTGATGTAATAACGCGACATGGCGGAGGTGCCGGCCACCACAACTTCTCGGAAATTCAATCAAATGTTATTTAGTATAAAATTAGGTTGCCTTCTTCTGACATCTTGATGACACGATAACTCTAAGAACAAAATGGCGGATGAGCAATTTGAGCATTTCAGCAAAAATTTATTTTTCACTTTAATGAATTTTATTCAGCATTTCGCGACCTCAGTAAATAATATTTGCTTTTTTCTGAATATTACAAGTTATCTGTTAAAAAAACTATTTTCAATATTTTTAGTTATTAAAATTTTGAATAATATATATTTAAGACTTGTAAATATTTAATTTGTTAAATTTTCATATGAATGTATTCTTTTTTTTATACGTTATAAAAATTTGTAGTTGGCGTGTTTTCCGTTCAATAACATTAAAATTAATGTAAGTACATAATATTATATGTTGAAAAATTTCTATATTACTGAAATTCTGAAGTGAAAATAAGTGTAGGTACGACATAATTTCAATTTTTTTGGTTTCGTTTGGTTCTCTTCATCTTTTTCTTTACATGTAATGAAAAAAAATTATTACATATTTAAGAAAAAGAAATTGGGTAATTGACGAAATGATTATGCAGATATTTCAAGTTGATGTAATTTTGGCACAAAAAAGCTCAACAACTAATTTTGGTTGTTTTTCAAATATGATAAAATATTGAAAATCATTATTGAAGTGTTGTGGTTTTAGAAATTTTAATTGTTTTGACATTTTTAGGCAAAAGATTGCTTTAGAATTCTTAGGTACTCTTCCAAATTGCCAGTGGAATCAAAGAAATGCACATTTTTAAAGTCTCCAAAAAAAATTGAAATTAAAATAGTTTTTTTAATTTGTTTTGAATATTGCGGTTTTCCTTTTCAAGATACGAAAAATTAAACTTTTACTAAATTTATGAAGTGTCTGGAAACGCATTCGTAGCCGTTCTAATATTAAAAATGGGTTGATAAACAAGAACTCAGAATATTCCAATTATCGACCCAGATACTGGTCCGACATGAATATTATAATCTAATCTAGGTTGCGAATAGGGGTTTTAGTTGTCTATCTCTTCGGATTCTTCAATTTTTTTTGAAAAGCTTCAACTGAAGTCAAAATTTTGAAAATCGCAAATTTTCTAAGATCTCTAATTGAAATGAAGCAACAGGCCGAGCTGCCTCGCAGAGTTAGCCAGAAAATCGTCCTTTACGCCGATTTCATATAATTACATACACTCAAATCTGTTATTGTACAAGGATAGAATCCGCATAAAAGAAATCCGTTCAAAAAAATATTTTTTATTCCTACCATGCATGCATTTGATAGAATTTTATCATAAGTATATCGCACACAAAAAATAGCACAAAAACAATTCGTGCGGAGTTCGCTAAGCGCCACTCGTAAATACAAGTTTACTACAAATACATAAAAATAAGTAAATACAAGTTTACCTATAGAAATGAAAGCAAATTATGAAAGAACACTAAATTTGAAGAATTATAGAGGATTAATCGAAAATTTTGACGATTAGGCATTAAAAAATCAAAAATTGTAATACGTTTCTATGATAGGCTAAATTCGAACCTCAAGTTCCGCCCATTTAAAATTTTTTGTAATTTTACTTAAAATCATGTATTTTATCACTTTTTGGATGCAATTTGAATAAAATGTTATTTACTGTTATTTGAATAAAACATTGAACAGCGACGATTTAAGAAATATTTTTACGAAAATAATTTTTAGGGTGAAATCGAGATTTACCGTGGTTGCGTTAGTGAAAACCGACTTTCCGCAGCCTCCGCTTCGCTCCGGCCGCTTTAACGAACGCTTTGCTCATTAAAAATGCTACAAAAAGTGTGGATATTTATCGGAGAGATAGCAGGGAGCGACTGATTCACTCCATACGATGCACTTGTTGGCTCCGCCTACCAGTTAATTCGTGTATATCGGAATGCACGTCCCGCCAACAAAAGCCCGTTTTCATGATGTTTAAAATCGATCTTTAGTTTTATTATTGGAAATATCGAGTTCATCCTCACCGTAATAAACTCAATTTTACACCCTCTAACTGTAAAGAAATTTTGTAAAATCCCCACAGACAAAGAGTGGCACTTACTGATTCCTAGCCAACAATTCTACATAATTATAAAATCGTACAAAAAACATCGCATAAAAACAGGCTTGACTATATCGATTATGAATTTTTGCAATTTTAATTTTGAAATTTACTAATATTCTAAAAATTTGTTAACAGAAACCGTGCATTTGAAATCCGTTCTCTTATTCGTGCCCGTTTGCACCGTTTTTTATTTAACATAAGTAAAAACCATGGAATTAGAAGGTAAAAACTGGTAACTGGACTAAAATTCGCGTGCGATTTACCGTATCAAATTGAACTAAACCACCAGATGACGCGGCTTTACTGGAGTCATACAAGAATATTACCATACATTTTTATTTAATTGCAATAATAAAAGAAAAAAATTAAAGTTAACACAACCCAGTTAGAGCTGACAGATAATAAAGACTTCAGATACAATTTTAAACTTTCTTTCATTTTAAATTAAATAAAAATGTATGGTTATGTTCTTTTATTTTGTATCACTCCAGTAAAACTGCGCCACCTGACGGTTTAGTTCAATTTGATACGGTTAAGCACACGCCATTTTTGGTATTTTAACAAAAGAGTTACCAGTTCTTACCTTCTAAGCCCATGGTAAAAACTTAAGTGTTGCTAAATTTAAATTTGTAGAAATTTAAAAACTATTAATTAATGCGCACTATTTAAGAAAAACTAAAGTTTAAGAAAGTCGCACCCGGCTAATTATAGAATATAAAAAAAGCAAAAAATTAATTATTCTTAAAAATAATTTTATTATGCTTACGTCAAAGTATACTCGTACTCGTTCGTAAAACGAACAAAATATGAGTATTAAAAAAAATCTTAAAAATTAAGCAAAAACTTAAGTTACCTGCGGAGGAAACTTAAGTTTTTGTTTTAAAAACTATAAATCGAAACATAATAATTGTACAACGACGTCTTAAACGAAAATTGTAAGAGGTAAAATTGTTAACTAAAATTTCATGGTGATGGTTCGAATTCCCTGATCGCGATTTTTACCATTTTTGAAGTGGATTATGAAAGATGAGGGTCTAATTAGCGTATAAAAAAAATAAAATTTGGGGATTATTCACACAATTTTGAAAAAAACGGCTTTAAAGTTAATTTGGAATGCAATTTTATTATTGGCTCTTTTGAAGTGTAACCCCGCCCTCAAAATTGAAATAGGTTGTGGCGACTGTAAATATACCAGAATCTCGGTTTTTACAACAAATTATGATAGAAAATAATGTAATTAGCTAATAAAAAGAATTAAATTTGCGATCGGACAACAAATTTTCGAAAAAAAGTCACTTTTTGTGTGAATTCGTTTCTGATATGGTTGCGCTGTCAAACCTACTCGCCTCCCCTCCGCGAACCTCCGGGGCGCGGAGGGGCTTCAAGTGGTTTCGACACGCGCTAAACTTATTAAAAACATCCCCAAAGCGGCCCCAACTCGAAAAGTTTGCAAGTTGACGCGACGGATCTCAGGGAGCGACTGACTCCTTCCTAACGCTGCTCTAGTTAGCCCCGCCTTAAGGTAGATTCGCTAGTATGAAAATACACGGACTGTTACCAAAATGCATAAAATTATTGCGTAATATTACGGAATAATACACTTACATGTATTTCTTATGAGAAAATTGCAAATTTTAAAATTAAATTGTGGCCTTATTACAACTCCGACGAGATTGATTCTCACCTTAAAGAGCTTGTATTTTTGTGTTCTTTCGTTTGGTATAACCATTTCTATAGGGAAAAGTGTATTTACAAACCTCTAAATTCGAACTCTCACCAAATTTCACTTAGCTTGTAAAAATTTAAAAACTTTTTTAAATACATACTATATTATCATTTTACAAGTTAATAAACAATTTATAAATTAAAATTTTAAATGTTTAACAGGTCTTTATAAACAAAATCTTAATTTAATAATAATTTCTCAGAGTAATATACATAATACCGGGTGTTGAATGGCTTACTTATACATAGGGAAATTGCATGTAAAAACACATTTATGCAAATTCCTGCTTCCCTAATTAATTTAGAGAAAAAATGAAAGGGATGAAAATTATGAAGAAATATTAACTACAAAGGATAACCATTTCATCTAGCGTTTACTAAATGCGCAAAAAAGATCTTTAAAAATTTCATTTATCAAGATAGCCATGCAAATATTGTTCTACGTGAATTACTTCTAAACGATTACTTGCTTGTTAGTTTTGCACATATTTTATTTTGAACATCATAAAATGACAGAAAATTGTACAATTATTGGTGAAAAAACTCAATTTTTAAAGTTTTATTGCTCGGGAAACAGTATACGTAAGGGACGAGACCTCTTTACTGGCTTATATCCAGAAAGACCAATCCCTGCTCTGTCGATAATTCAGAGAATAATTGATAATCAAAATTAATATGAATCACTATTTTAACCCTGCAATATCTGCACAAATAAAAGTTTGAATTTAGAAGAAAACCGCATTATTGGTGAAGTTCCAAGTAATGTTACCGAAGCAAACGTAATTTCTGCCATCCTCAAATCGGTGCAAGAGAAATTGAATCTCAGTTAAATATTCATCATACTACGGCCATTAAAATTATAAAAAGGCATAGGTAAGCAAGTAATCGTTTATCAATTAATAGTTACCATAGAAACAATTACATGTCTGACTTGATAAACGAAAATCTCAAGAATTTTAAAGATCTTTTTTCTCATTGAGTAAAAGCTAGATGAAATTTAATACTCTCATCAATCGCAGTTAGTATTTCTTCGTAATTTTCATCCCTTTCATTTTTTTCTAAATTAATTAATTGCTTTTACATGCAATTTCCTATGTATGGTAAGCCATTCAACACCCGGTATAATTCGAAAACTAAAATAATATACAATAAATAGATACCTAAAAAGGTTAGGAGCAAATGTGCATAAATTGGAAAATTCACTTCACTTTATTACTACAAGAAAAGTTTTAAATTTCACCTGATTAAACTAAAAACACACGGTTGGTACATTATTCAATATTCAATCATGTATTAAGGCGGAACCATTAACAAAATTCATTACCAAACCTTTTTGAGAACCAAAATTAATTTTAATTTGGTTTTACAGAATCTTGATTTTAAATAATGCCATACATAGGTACTAAGGAATTTTGTGCTTAAAAATTTTTGAAAACAACTTCCCTTAAAAATTTCACGGTACAATAAATTTAATTATAAAGTTATAAACAAAGTAATATACAAAGTAAAAAAGTTTACAATTGTATCTACAAGACACAGCAAATGATACCTGAGGGAACTAGTGCAAACAGATTACTGAATTATAAGCAACGAAGCTTGAAGTTGTAGACGAAGAGTATTTTCGAAAATTAAATTTCAACTGTAATTGCAGTAAAATTGTAAACTTCTCGTAATGTAATAGCAACTCGATGCGTATACTTTAAATGATGCAGTTTCTTGTAGGAAATTTCATTATCATAATATCCTATGGCAAGGAAGATTTTCTCTTCCGAGTTGAAAAAAAACAATAATAAATGAGCTTTGCAAAAATATTTCCAAATATTCCAAAAAATGTTTAAAATATACAAAAGCGGATACATCTTCTGTGTATTTGTGCGATTTGGTTCTCTGACGTGTTGTGAAGTCAGATGTCATATAGTCACAGTTTTAGTATCTTTTACTTTTCTCACAAAGAAAAAAAACTTTCTATTATTATTAATTTATTTTCTTGGTATCAACACATTTTATATTATTATTAATTGTTATAATATATTTTTTAAATTTTATTTTAGACGATATTAATAAAGAACTATAAATTTATATATTGTAGGTCGTAAATCTTGCAGATATAATCTGCACTAGACAATATAATTTAGTCACTAAAATTACGTGCGAAATGAAAAGCACCAAATTTTGCGTTCGAAATAATCTATCGTCGTTACAATTAATGTTGAAAATGAATATTGTGTGTCGTTAAAAAAGGTCATTTCTGAAATCGTTCGAGTTGATTTCCTCGGGGATTTCTCATCTGTATGATAACTTGTATTTATCTCATTTAAAATCCCGTATAACAAAGTGAATAAATAAGGGAGGAAAAGGCATTTGGTGCAAGTTAAATCGATTTAATTTTCGTAACAAAAAATATTTAAGGAGAATTAAGTAGAGATGAAGTTCAATTTTTATTTGAACACCAATATTTACTTATCACGACAATAAATTAAGAACAATTAACGGCATGAAAAATTCACGAGAACAAATCTCCAGCGATTTTACCAAATACCCCTTGATTGCGGAATAATTACTATCAGTGTAGCGATTAAGTTAATGGCAATTGGCAACGAAGCAATCTATAAGATTGGGTTTAAAGTAAGAGTGCTTTAAGCGTTATCGATTTAAAAAAAAATGCAATATCTAATTTAAATATAAATTTCATTACTTTACTGAAACCTCGACTGAAACTTAATGGAAACAGCAGCGTAGATCGGGTTAAAATGTATAAATAAGAAAAATAAAATATTTCTTCGTTAATAAACTGCCCGGAGGTTGGAGTTCCTTTATACCTTACAAATTCCTTTTCACGATTTTTTATGCTTGAAAAATATTTTAAATGGCTCATCTGCACAAAGTAAAATATTTGATATGAAATTTGGTAGCAATAAATTCCTGTTTAACTTTTTGAAGTAATGTACACAAATGAAAAAAATTTTCTCGATCTGGATTGAAACCCCGGAGCACTAGCTGTGAAGCCAACCACGCTATAGTTCCTTTATAAGCTTATTATAAAACAAACAGCTAATTTGTAAGAACAACTTGACGCTTTTTTAATTCTAAATTAAATTTTTTTATTTATTTGACGCTTTCTGTGTGAAAGTTACTTGGTATTCAGTACGCGCTCTCTTCAGTAGACTCAACCCAGGTGGGATATATTAGGGATCGAGAAAAGTTGTAGGTCGAGTAGGACCGGTTTGGAAGAATAATTTTAGTAAGTAAAGCGTTTGTCAAAACGGCCCGGAGTGTCCGGATCGAAGGAAAGAAGAGTCGGTTTTGACAAACGCAATCACGACAAATCTCTAAAATCAATACTCAATAGGAAAAAGTTTAAAGCATGGTATCAATATTGTGACAGATCCCTTTTGATGAGCCCATTTTGATGATCCCAATTACCTTTGGGATCCAAGTCTTCAACTTGGGTTTCTATTTTATTTCAAGACAACATGTTATTCATTTGATATTTATGTAATTTCACATTCTGGAATTTGCATTACACGCCAAACTTTTTACTTATTAGTGTATTTTTTTATTAATTCCAGCACGACATCCTCAGTCGGGAGTAGAAGAAAGATACATATTATATATCTCTCCATCTATCATGTCGGTTGAGAGAAGTAGTTGTGCTGACTTAGTTAGCCGTTAATAATTGAAAGGAAGAAGTTTAAGCGTGGTATTTCCTAAAAATTAGATTTTCTATTTGGAAATTCTGGATATTTTATTGGGGTCACCAATTTAGCAATGTTGAAAAAATGTTACTTGATCTGCATTGGTCGCTTACAGCCGATTAGTCTTGCGTGATCTATGCACGCAACAAAATTAACCTAAATTAATTAATTTAAGAAAAAATTTTTTTAATTGATTCGATGAGAGACAGTTGTGATAGGAACAACAAGAGGGTGCTTTGCCGTTTGGAATAATTGGCACTTTAAATTTACATCATAAGGCTTTCAATAACTTATTGAAGGAGGTATTAATGGAAAGGCAATAAAAACTTATTTCGGATTAAAACGTAGATAAATAATATTATGTAATTGAAAATTTAAGCAATCCCAACTTTACAAACACTAATTCTTTGAGAAAGAGAACATTATTATTTTATAATTAAATTTACCCAACTCCCTTAATAAATAATTAATAAAGCCAAGTTGGATATATTTACTTAATGTTGAGAATATTATAAACATTGCTTTTGTCGGTTTTACTTTTAGGTTTGCACACATCAACAAAATTTGCCTTTGCCAAAACTTTTCAAATTTCCCTTGAAATACTCAGAAAAATTTGTTATGCTGATGCTGGATCAATAATACATATTATTATAATCATCGCCAGCTTTAAGCGAGAGTTACTCAACCCCTTTTGGAATATTCAAAATTTTCTAAAGCAATTATGAAGGACAATAATCTAAATTAAAACAGAAAAACATTAAAAAATAAATTTGCGGTCGGTTAACAAATTTTGAAAATGCAATTTTCTTATTTTCAAACCGTAACCAGGACCATCAAAAATTAAAAGCTATACTCCATTTGAAATAAGAATGCAGTAAAAATTAGTACTAGAAAATCCTGCAATGTGATTGGCTACAATGTATGCAAGTTTACACTGCTGAAATTTCATTTGCGATTGTCATTTCACAAATTGTATATTAACAAAATAAAAATTTAGATTTATTCGATTTTATTACAAATCATGCATTTTGAAGGTTTTTTAAAAGTTAAATGCGAAAATTTAAGTTCTCTTATGGTTTTTAAGAAAAAATTTCTCATATTATGTTTACTAAAATTTTTAAGTTGACATTCACCTTAATGTTTTAACGTTTCCCTGTGTGAATCTTTCTTCGCGTCAGAAGCGCCTCTAGAAATTTTTACTGCGTTCTTATTTCAAATGGACTATAGGTTTCAAGGCTAAAAATAATTTTGCTTACAGTATTTTATGTATTTGCAAATCAAGCAACAATAAAAAAAAACATCCCAGGACCAAAACAAAACTCGAAGAGGTGAATGTTCACCACCGTGGAACCTACAAAGTTCTAACTCACCTTAAAAGTCTTATTTTAATATCATCTAATTAAGTTTGATCTCTGGTAACTGACCTTCGAACAAATCGGAAACAAAGCAAATTACCCCTTTTTGCCACCGGACACTTGCCCAATTTCCGATCCTCGGATTTGGGCCCAATTTTGGCGGGAAACTGTTTCATTTCCGCGGGAAACTGTTTCCACTTCCGCGGGAAACTGTTATCACTTATAGGCTGTTGACCGGGGCAAAATGTTGGGGGAAGTAGCATTCGGAGAAGATTCGACCGGGGATTTTTACGTCCGAACGGGTCGAGAAACCTCCCGAATGTTGCCCGGAGCAAAAGTGTTGGAGGAAGTAACACCCGGAGAAGATTCGACCGGGGATTTTCACGTCCTCTCAGGCCTAAGTCTAAACCGTGGCGTTAGTCCTTGCCCTGCATCACGTAAATCGCGCATTTTATCTCACGCCCACAGGGGATAACTATTGCGTCCAATTTACGGTACTGCTTTAGGAGCCGCCGAAAAACCAATCTGCGTATTGATCCTCACGGGTAAGCTCGGACTGGGGATTTTTACGTCCGCACGGGTCGAGAAACCTTCCGGATCCTATCGCGCATTTTATCTCACGCCCGCGGGGGATAACTATCGCGTACAATACACAGAGGGGTTTTGCCAAGGATTTCCTGACAGGTAATTACGACCGGGGATTTTTACGTCCGCACGGGTCGAGAAACCTTCCGAACCCTATCGCGCATTTTATCTCACGCCCGCGGGGATAACTATCACGTACAATACACAGAGGGTTTTGCCAAGGATTTCCTGACAGGTAATTACGACCGGGATTTTACGTCCGCACGGGTCGAGAAACCTTCCGAACCCTATCGCGCATTTTATCTCACGCCCGCGGGGATAAATATTGCGCTTTAGGAATCGGCGTAAATCACGTGTGTGTAATTGCGCGCCGCAGGCGCGGTATTTAATCCTCTCGGGTAAGCTCAGACAGGGAATTTTTACGTCCGCACGGGTCGAGAAACCTTCCGAATCCTATCGCGCATTTCATCTCACGCCCGCGGGGGTAAATATTGCGCTTTAGGAATCAGCATAAATCACGTGTTGTGTAATACCGCGCCTGCGGCGCGGAATTTAATCCTCTCGGGTAAGCTCAGACTGGGGATTTTTACGTCCGCATGGGTCGAGAAACCTCTCGGATTCTATCACGCATTTTATCTCACGCCCGCGGGGAGTAACTATCGCGCACAATACATTGACCGGTTTTGCCTAGGATTTCCTGACAGGTAAGTTACGACCGGGGATTTTTACGTCCTCTCGGGTCGAATCTCCCCCGATAGGTATAAAACCGCGCCGTTCGTCAACCGACCGAGGACTTTAACGTCCTCTCGGCGCTGGAATGCGACCGACCTTGCGGCCAGGCTTCCGGGAGGGTTGACCGACGAGCGTCATCCAGTCGCTATTTCTGGGCTTCCATCGAGACGCGACGGAACTCTGCCGCGCCTTCGGAAGGATTTCTCGTCTGTCAGTTACCGCTCAAACCAACCTCCTTCGAGTTCTCGTGAATATTCGTTCGCACAGTTTACGGGGAATCATCTCGATAAATGTCTACGAGACATTTTGAGAGCGGATTTACCGGTTACAGCCCAACAAGAAAGCCTTTCAGAAGGCGCGACAGCGTCCGTCGCGCCAGGAGGGATGGGCTGAACCCTGGCTCTGTGATAGCGTATATTAAAAATTAAAGTCGAATCTGCAGGCATTCGGTTTCCGTGCGTCGTGGCGGAACGTCGTCTTAGGTTACCTCGCCGTTGCGGCGCTCTGCGCGTCCTCCGATCTGAGACGCATGCGGAGTAGACTTATAAACTTACAAATCCGACATTTGGTTTCCGCGCGTCGCGTGGGGTCGTCGTCTTAGGTTACCACGCCGTGTCGACAATCCGCGCGTCCTCCGATCCGAGATGTCCGAGATTTGCCGGGTTAGTCCTACCCGAGATGATTAAAGACGCGCCAGGGGCGCGTCTAATATTTTCGATTTGAACGCTTGAAAGTTCTGCCGGCGCTAGATTTATCCCTTTAGGCGTGAGATAAACGACGTCGAGTAGGACTACTTTACTACTTTCGAACGCTTGAAAGTTCTGCCGGCGCTAGATTTATCCCTTTAGGCGTGAGATAAACGACGTCGAGTAGGACTACTTTAGTATTACCTGAGAGAATATGCAGCCGCGCCTCGAGTGCGGCACGTACTTCCTCGTCGAACGCTTGAAAGTTCCGCCGACGCTAGATTTATCCCCTTTTAGGCGTGAGATAAACGGCGTCGAAGCGGGACTATTTTTTTTGCTCTAAATTTTTGCCTGCCAACTTTTCCATAAGAGCCGAGAGCAGATTCCCGGCTTTTGGAAGCAGATTTCCGGATTTCATCGTTTGTAGGCGATCCGAGATGGTTTGGCGGGCTGTAACCGCGCTCGTCGCCCTCGGACTTCGTCGTCGGGCGGTTTTCCCCAGTAATTTCACTCCCGGTAATTTGATCCTCTGACAATTTCACCCCCGGTAATTTGGTCACCAGGTGATTTTATCTCCAGGTAATTTGACCCCGAATAATTTCACAGTTCAATTAATAAAATTATTATCTGAAGTTTTTATTATAATTTTAATGTACGCGTGCTATGCCTGGGTTGACAGTGACTAGTGGTGGGGAAATACCAGTCGCTCTTTGAGATCCGTCGCGTCAACATCCATACTTTTTCGAGTTGGAGGTACTTGGGGGATGTTTTTGTAAGAAAAGCTCCGAGCGCTACAAGCGGTTTTGATAAACGTAACTACGTCAAGACTCGAATTCGCTCTAAAAAATTATTTTCTTCAAAATACTTCTTAATTCAACGCAATTCAATGTTTTATTCAAATAACAGTACATCATCATAACAGGCTGCATCAAAAATGTGATAAAATACGTGAAATTAAGTTGATACTTCGCCTGCAGTGGATATAACAGGTACGTACTTAACCGCTAACCCAATGTCATCTAAACTTGTTGATATAATTAAAAATATGCTGCCACTTTCGCGGTTCGATAAAACGTAATGACAATTAATTTGTCTTGAGTGAGTATAGCAACCTCAAATGGTAGTTGGCGTACTAAAAAGCACAAAGTTTGACAAATAATTGATTCATTAATTGATAAATAATTGAATCCGTTGATTACATAATGAGGAAGGCTTGCAAAATTAAATTAAAACACTAGAAATAATTGTCAATTAAATTGTTTCTAAAATACGCAGGTTCATTACCTCTGAACTATAAATATTTGATTAGCTTCAGACGCTGTAACTCGAAGACCGACATACAAAGGGAAACAATCACGTTGCCAATTCCTTTTGAATACATAATTAATCAAACTTATAATTCATCAGTTCGGTGGCGCGCATGAATGGATTAAAAATTATAGAGCATTGTCTAATATATCGCGATTTTTCCAACAGATACAATAATTGTTTCTTGAACAAATTTTGGTTAATCTGAAGATTTTATCCTAAGGATTGTTGAAATTACGGGAATATCAGATAAATATGCATATTTGGAAGATAGTTGATGTGAATATCACAAATAACCGCGTAAATCACATCGAAGAAAATTATGATAATGATCAAATTAGTCCCACAAAATTACATTAAGTATAACAACGTTAGTTGCTATAGAAAATTCAAGATATAGATTTTCTGATGCAGTGTCTAACTGAAAATTGATTAATTACCCATTATTTGAGAAAGATTCCATTTATTTCATCATTGAATTGGTATCGTCGCCATGCTGAAATCGCTAGTGCCATATTTAGTAGGTTAACTGTTTTCGATCCTCCTACTAATTTAAAATACATTTAAATAGCATTATGCAAATTAAATTTAGTTTTCAAACTACAAATTGAACTTTAAGTCGGGGAGCTTAAACAAGTAGGCACTGCTCAAAATCTTCTAACAAATTAGGTTTTTGCATCTACCATGTCGACGACAACTTGACAAAGACATCAAGACGAACATTAATGAAGTAACAACAAACATCCGTACGTGATGAATGCATCCCCCTTTCCTTTCTTTTTCAACCCTTAAATGTAGTAGTTTAAGCGTTGGAAGAATATCATCCATCTTGTGTAACCTTATCGCTTAAACGTTTTAATCGATTTCCAAATTCGTTCAAATTGAGTTTAAGCTAGATTAATGTGACTACACAGTAGACTTAAGGGGTAAACAGATGCAAATGAGTAAAGAACAGCACGTCTGCTTGGGTACCTACGTAAATTTCGAGCAATTAATATTTCAAAAGCAATTTTCTACCTCATAATTTCACGGATGTTTGTGAATTTCACTTTATCCGATCAAAAATTTTGTTGCTCTATTATTGCCACTTACGTCTTTTTGTCAAGTTGTAGTTTACCATAATTCATGCATAACAAAGACATAGGTTGCTATTTACAGTTCCGTAATTTCTCACAATCACCTTAAATCGCTAATGCCATCTTTGTCTCGGAACATGAATTAGGGTTGGTTTCTCTTTGTAAACTTGATACTAAAGCTCACTTCTTCGGTTTCCATCAAAAGGATAGAAATTGCTTAATTATAAGAATACGAAAATATTTTAATAAATTTTGCAATTTTTGAAAATTAATTTTGTAATCCCGACTATTTCCTTATTCACTTTTGTTCTAAAACAATCGGGGAGCAGTAAATTGCATGTGTGTTTTACGGATTAAGGTGGCGATTCTGACAATTCCTTCAAATGTCAAAGATTTAACTAACCAATAGAAATAAACAGTTTTGTTTTGGCCCCGCCTTTAAATTTAAACCGTAGATTTTCATTGGTTAGTTGAAGCTTTAAGATTAAACAGTAACAGTTACCCCGTATCAGTTCAGGTATGTCCGCAAACTGCATACATACATGTATTACTGGTTGCAGAATAATAAACTTGACGTGGATTTCGAACCACATTTAAAAGATCGACAGTAGTTCTATGTTACTGAACTCGTTTATACTTCTTTCAAGTAATCGTTTTAGATTGGGTGGGATTGGTGAAGTGTAACGTTGGAAAATTAATTAACTGCCCATTAAATAGAAAAACTAACCGAATAAGATGAGCACTGAAGAGTTCAAGTATAGCATTTCAAGATTATCGAACAAAATGTCACCACTTAAATAAAGCACACAAAGTTATCAATGTTGCTATGCTATTCAGTCGAGCTACATGGTATATATTTTCCTAAAATCCTGCGATTCTCTTTCACAGTTTCTCATTCTTATTAGCTTTAAACGTGGTTCATTCCTAATGGTATAATCGTGTTCAAGCTGAGAGCACACTAACTTGTGGAAATCCGATGGAACTTTAATTAACAATATCTTGGTAATTACTATTAAAAATATTAAGATTAAATGGATTGTTAGCATCCGCATTTTCTAAAATCATTCGGCTGTGCAATCCATAGTATAGCAAAATATACGCATTCCGAAAAATTAATGTAGTGGAAAGACAATTAAATTGTTTTTCCAGATTTGGTAGCTATATCATAAATATTTCATCGAGAAGTTAATCATTACAAATACAAGTCACTCGCACCGTTATAAAATAAAATTGAAAAAAGAATCTGAGATACTCAAAAACCAATAAGAAAGGAATACCGAAAGGTAAATAAATTAGAGCTTAGAGCTATCAATAAGACTCGAAATCTAAATAGAATATATTTTTTTTTATTAAAGAACAAATTTAATTAAAAATCTCATTTAAAAGTATTCTTTAAGCATATTGACCAAGACAGGACGGAAGCTGTGGTGAACTGGTGGTTATTTTTTGTATTGCAAACCAAAAAAGTGTCTGATATGCGATATATTGCATAACCTACTATTTAAACGGCTTTTTACCATAATTAAAGCAATTTAGTTCTGTAAGCGTGCACCTGAATACGCCCCTGCTCTATTTCCCTTCCGCTATTCCCTCATGGATAACCAATAGGTTAAACTTTATATTTATTGCATTTTCATAATCGTATGAATTCTAATTACACCTACTTGTTCATTATTTTCGGTTTTTCAAAATTCTCGGGAATTCGTTTTTCAAAAAGGTTTACTAGACTACAGCTGTAGCCCGTTAAATTTGCTCCAGAATAGAACGTCTATTTTTTCGTGCAGAAAAAAAAAGTTGAAATTTTGATGGATTTATACTTTTCGAGGTCCCACAGCTAAATAAGACCATTTCCATAAAATGACTGAGTGTGTGAGTATGTTCACACATACTCAAACTTTGTGCGTTCTACCTCAAAAACTAAAAGAAACTTCGAAACCAGATTTGTTATTCTTATATTGAGACTTAGAGCTCAACATAATGTTGAAATGTTCATCCTTGAAAATTTTGGTTCAAATTGGTTAATGGAAAATATTTTTTCTATTATTTTCCGTTTGTTATTATGGGAATTTGGTGAATTTCAAATTTGAATTGTGGGCTTAATATAGGACCTACCAAATTCTACCTCACCTTACAAGTCTTGTAAAAATGTACTATTTCCTTTGACGAAGCTATTTTTATAACAAAAAGTGTACTTTTGAGTTGTGGTTTCTGACTACCCAGATTTCACAAAACAACAAAACTTTTAATTTCTTAATATTGCATTACCTAATTTATTGCATAACTCGAGAGCTTTTGATTTAACAAGGGGAGACCGGGAAACTTCCACTCACTGAATTGATTCATTTACATTGTGCGTGTAGGTCTTGTATTGGACTTCAACAGATGCAAGTATAAGGGCACGCTTCTTTGCCAATTTTGAGAAAATTGAATTTGAATAATTATATATTACTGATAAACTGCATAAAAATTAACATAAATTTGGTAAGTTGTTAATGGAATTGAGTAAGATTGCAAAAGTATAAAAACATATGCAAAGGGTACTGGGATCGCATCCAGCTCTTGCCAAATTTTTTATTTCTTAATTCCCCCAGTATAATATTTCATCGTTCTCAAGAAAACCAAAGCGCTATAATAAACCCTACGCATAATCTGTAAACATTTAATGTTTTACCTTTTAGCAGTGAGGCACTGGAGGGTGTTCCACACCCCAGACCCCCCGGTCTCTACAACTTTGGCTTATTAAGATATTAGTTACTTGAGTGTGACTTGTTAAAGTTAGGATTAATTAGTTTTTCTAGAGATTTTTTCTAGATCGGTTATGCTGATGTCTTCAATTTATTACTAATAAAAATAAACTGCACAAACCGGGGTGTGGAATATATATAATTATTCAAATTCAATTTTCTCGAAATTGGCAAAGAAGCGTACCATTATACTTTCACCTGTTGAAGTCACATACAAAACCTACATGCACAATGAAAATGAATCAAGTCAGTGAGGGGGAAGTTGCCGGTCTCCCCTTGTAAGACAATGGCTTATAATCCAGTTTGTAGATAATTTCCAAACTGAAATTTATTAGTAATTTATTAGAAATGTGTCGAGTAAACTCTACGACGCGACGCATAGTCGCAGGCTCTCCAATGTCAGAAAATTGGGCAAGTACCAACTCGACGACTATCTAAGATTTTCGTGGTGGTTAGAAGGAAGACAACACATCGGCAATTCCTAAACAATCAGAATACATGTCAAATCGGGCGAGCCAAAGTGGTCGACCAGTGTTATACTGGTTGAGATAAAAGAAAACCAGCATCGCCTGGAATCGCCATTCTCCCAAATCTTTCGCTCAACTTGCCGGTCAGATCATTTTCAAAAATACACGACGTTCATTTCTTATTCCTATCTACGCCTCGTCACTTTTCCTTGCCCTCCGACAATCTCAAGCTGCGACTTTCTAGTTCGAGGTTCTTCTCAGATCACACTCAACAAGAGGATAGCGAATTTGGTGTGTCCGGTAAGGCCGTTTAAGTGTACGAAACAAGGACGCTGTCCCATAAGACGCGATTCCCAAGTAAGGTGCCCAAGATGAGCCAAGATCCCAAAGCTGAAGTAATGCGCAAACGCTTGGCACGTCAAGCGTGGATTCCATCAAAAACACCATAACAGAAGTCACACAGCTCAAGGGGCCAAAACGAGATTGCTGGCTCAGCAAATACCTGAACAACCAGGTAAATGGCAAAGCGCAGCAATCAGGTAAAAGTAAATAAATTAAATTAAATTGAAAAGATCAAAATCGGATACGATTCCTTTTTAAAAAACGCCAACAAGATCTTTAGAGAGTATGGGCACAGTACGGGTATTTCAGAACAATTTGAGAACGACTTACGTATAAAATCGACCAATCAAAATAGTCCATTTCGTACTTGAGATTCAAGCACTGCTTGAGATAAACATCGATTATATATACAGGCGAAGACAGTCGTGGCTTGGCGCTTAAGTACGTCAACTACTAAGCCGTGCGTCCCGGTTCGAATCCGGGATGAGAATGTATTCCGTCTTTCCTGGACAGGCAACGGCAAACCACCGAGGTTTGAATGCCAAGAGAACCCTTCTAAAAAATAAAGCGATCATTATACAATTTCGTAGAGCGATGGACTCTGAGGCTCGATAAAAGAAAAATAACAAAATATGTACAAATAAACCAAAATATTGTTGCTGTAATCCCGAAATTCTAGAATTAAACATTGTATTTAATAAAACAGGGAATGGCATAGTTTGGTTAGAACCTGTTAAATTATTTTTATCAGACAATTGCAGACTTAGATCCTCGTATTTTGGAAAATATTCATCATTGAAAGCTTCTATGAATTCTATCTTGGCAGCAAGATTTTCAACTGTGAAACTTATTTGTAGTCCAGTCAAAATAGATATTTAACTTTGCAAAAATTCGCATAGAGCTGCAAATTGGTATAGGTTTTAAATGCACTATTCTTCTTCTTCTTCTTTGTCAGCCCTTTCCGCCCACTCCTGAGCATCAGCCTCTTTCTCTAAGAGAAAGGTGAACAGCATTAAGACTCCACGGCTGCTTAAGTCCGGGTTGGGGAATTTGCCTGTAACCCTTTATTATTGTTGATGTTGGCAGTCATCAACTCAGGGGGACCGCCGGTTTTACGTGCCCTCCGAAGCACGGGAGACGGTCACGGATAGAAAGAATCAGAAAAAAAATTTTCCTTACTAGACTCCTCCCGGGATCGAACCGGATGCCTTTGCATCAGTAGTTGATCGCTCTAACTACTAGGCCAAGACCATCTCATGCACTATTGCAGTATGCACTATTACAAATAAAATATTAAAAGTCCCTACCGATTCCACTTCTGCCAAAAATTTCATTCCAAGTCCAAGGTCATAAATATCGGTTTTTCTCATTTTTCTCGTAAACTCGAAGTGTTATCGTAAAAATAGGTCAGATAAAAGTTGTAGATCATGCAATTCTCTACAAAATTATTTTTATACATTTTTCCTACGAAAAATTTCCTGAGATATCGCGATTTCAAATATTGAAAATACTAATACGCACTCTAAGGATGTGTGTACAGTGGAACCGTTTTCTCACTCGCATCTATGAGCCTACGTCAGACGTTCTGTGGTACCAAAGTTTGCAGCTGTAAATGTTTCTTAACATCCTCCATATTTTTACTTATATTTAACGTCCGATGACGTATACGTTTTCGGACGAATTGTGACGAACAGAAATTCTGACGGAGATTCATAGATGCAAGCGATCGGTAATAGTGAAGGATAGCGTTGTCGTTTGTCAAAATTCGTCCGAAAACGGATCCACTGTACGCGCAGCCTTGGAGTGCATAGAACTATTTTCGATGTTAGAAATCGCGATATCTCAGAAATGGCGAATCATAGAAAAAATATATATAAACAAAATTTGTAGATAATTGCGTGATCTACAACTTTTGTCTGACCTATTTTTACAATAACACTTACCGTTTACGAGAAAAATGCAAAAAACCGATATTTAGAGCCTTTGAACTTCGAATAAAGTTTTTAGCAGAAGTAGGATTGTTGGGTACTTTTTATATTCCATTTGTAATCGTGTATTTAAGACCAATTTTCAGCTCTATGCAAAGTTACCACTTTTTTTGACTATTTTGAATGGACTATTGTTTTATTTTGTTAGTTTTCTATTGCCTAGGCGATCTGTTGAAATTTTTTCTCCTTGAAAAAATCCCCTGCTTAATCCCAATGAGTGTGTAGTCATGATTATTACCCGATTTGACACTGACAGCTATAATCGACATCCAACGCGACTATAGTCCATTATTTTGTCCAAGAATACAGTAAATTTTTTTTCGAATTAGTTGGATAACGTTAAAATGAGACTATTGCGGTAATGAGGAAAATATTGATTAATTATTGAGAAAATCGCTTTTAAAGTTGACGACTTTCCTATACAAACATATGGAGTATTGCGTGGCGGGTTGTCGCATTCTGTTGACAGTTCGTACACCCAGCCTGGGTCGTGACATGTTCCACTCAACAAACTCCCAGTTGAGTCTCGGATCCGGCGGCTCAAATATCTAAATTTTTGAGTGCTATTGTGACCCAGGAATATTATTAATGAGTGGCGGCGATGCCAGAGGCACCGCAACTATTCGCAATTATATGTATTACAAAATTTACTAATTTTAAATTTTTAGCACATTAATTTCCGATACAGATACGAATAAGCCTATCCAACAATCGGATCACAATTTTTGGATTTTTGGCCGTTAGAGCCTAATTTTTGTGAATAATCCGTAGTTTAAAATCCTGCTAGTTGAATCCTCTTTCATAACACATTTTCCATAGAAACTAATGTATTTAGGTTTACATGTGGTCCATGGTAAGCCTCAGTTTGGAAAAATTTAGGGGATGGCGACGGTAGTCGAGATTTAGATATTCAGACAGCAATAATTTTCATCACTTCGGACCGTATGTATTATACCATGTATGGGCACGGGAATAAAAGAGTGGGAAAAACTCCAAAATACTCAAAAGTAGCCAGAAACAAAAAACCAAGTTCATTTTAACAATTTTTTTCTCAAAAAAATGACTTTGGTCCAGGAGTAAAGTTTGATGTTAAAATGTTAAGAAAATTTTGAATTACAAAGTCCTTATTACTACACTCTTCTCAATTCACTTCACTACAAAATTTTACAAAAAATGATTTGTGACATGACAATCGCAAATTGTCAATTCACGCATTATTTTTTGTAAAATTTTATTCGGATCAAGTGGACTATAGGGGAGCCTCTTTCTCTAGAGGTAGATAGATCTAAAACCCACAACCTCCTGCCAAAAACGCTCTTCCGCAATTTTACAAAAATATCCCTCTAAGGTAACGAATCAAGTTAAATCAGGAAACTACCCAATTGGGAAATTAAGAAGGAACTATTTGTATAAAATTTCTCTCAAATATGTTTTTATAAATCTACACGTACCGACAATAAAATATCATATTCTTCTGTCTACTTTAAACAAAAAGTATCACGAAACCCAATATCGCTTTTTTTAAATCAAAATCCTATCAAAATATCAAGCATAGGGGACCTACTGTTGAACATTCAACTCAAACTAGTACTATTTAGAATACAAGAATTTTGGCATTTGCTGGCACTGGAATAGGGAATCATGTTCAGGGAATAGTTTGAGTTTTGCCTATGGATTTACTAGAAGTCGAATTTGATACTTGCATCTCGAACAGGCACCCGCCTACGTAAATGAGGTAACCGCAAATTTAAAATAAATTACTAAAACTCCAATTACTTATTAGTACAGTAAAAATAGATAATTTAGGAGAAATAATTAGGGATCCTAATTAGAAGAATTAGAAAAACTGTTAGTGGAATCGGAAGGAGAACATGATGCAGACGAGTTAATGGTATTAATACAGAATGGGATTGATGAGGTAGTAAAGAATAGGTTTAACAAAGGAACAAATACAAGAAACGGATGGTACGATGAACAATGTAGAGAGGAAGTGAGGAAAAGAGAAAAATTAAGAGAATTAATGTTAAAAAGTTGCTCTGAAGAAGCCAAACTTAAGTACCAGAAACAGAGTAAGGCATGTAAAAGATAATAAGAGAGAAGAAACGAAAGCATAATGCCCAAAAACTAGATGAGATGGGAGAAAAATACACAAGAAACGAAATAAGAAACTTCTATCAGGGGGTAAAGAAAGTTAAAACAGGATACCAGCCAAAGACAACTTTTGTTACAAACAAGGATGGAACGTTAGTAGGCAGTGCGGAAGGAGTAATAGAAAGATGGAGGGAATACTTTCAGAACCTGTTGAATAAAGATCAATTTAAAGATGAAAGAGACAACAAAGATTATGACAATGAAGTGAGTAATATAGAAAATGAAATGCCCTGTGAAGAAGAGATATTGGAAGTAATCGCTAAACTTAAAAACAATAGAGGAGCGGGAATTGACGGAATTCAGTCCGAGATGATAAAGTATGGTGGCGAACAACTGTCTAAGATGATTGTGGCAATGATACAGAAAGTTTGGTCCAGTGAAGTAATGCCGAAAACATGGAAAATGGCCATCATCTGTCCGATACATAAGAAAGGAGCGAAGACTGAATGCGAAAATTACCGAGGAATAGCATTACTAAATGTCACATATAAAATATTGGCAACTTGTTTAAAGAATAAGATAAGAACGTACATGGAAAACGCATTAGGAGAGTACCAATGCGGATTCAGAAAGGATAGATCGGTGACAGATCAGATTTTTGTATTGAAGGAGATCCAAGCAACAAGCCATGAATTTAAATTGAAAACGCACGCACTCTTTCTAGATTTCAAACAAGCATACGACTGCATAAGAAGAGACGAGTTGTATAAGGCGATGTACGACCTAAATATTCCAGAAAAGTTGATTAGGCTGACGAGGATGACGTTGAATAATACCCAAAGTAAAGTAAGAGCAAATGGTCAAATGTCGCAAGAATTTAAAGTAAGAGTAGGTTTGAGACAAGGAGACCCACTATCGCCAGTATTGTTTAACATAGCTCTTGAAAAGGTATTAAGAGAAGCAAAACTGAACGGAAGAGGAACAATATATGGACAAAGACATCAGTGCCTTGCTTTTGCTGATGACTTCACTATTCTCACAAGATCAAAGGAAGAAATGAAAGAGACCACTAAGAGATTTGTATTGGCTGCAAGTAAAATAGGACTGGAAGTTAATGAACAAAAGTCAAAGTATATGGTATGGGAAAGCGAATCAATCCGACCGAGTGGGATGCTGGACGTCTGGATAAGTGAAGGCGTAATGATGAAATTTGCAGAAGTAGAAACGGTGGTATACCTAGGAACCGTCATCTCAAAGAAACCTGGAAATGAAATGGAGATAAAAGCAAGATTGGCGGCAGGATCAAGATGTGCGTACGCGATGAAACCAATTTTGAACAGTAAAGTCCTCTCCCGATCACTGAAGGTAAAAATTTATAAGACGATAATAAGGCCAACAGTAACATATGGATGCGAGATCTGGTCAATGAAAAAACAGGAGCAGTTGATGTTGGAAATATGGGAGAGGAAGATATTGCGGAGAATTTACGGTGGAAAATGGGTGGAAGGGTGGTGGCTTAGAAGAACAAACAAGGAAATCTACGAACTTTATGAAGATCAAAACATCGTGAGCGTAATAAAGACCCAGAGGGTGAAATGGCTGGGACATCTAGTGAGAATGTGTGGAACGAGAACTCAGAAAATGATATGGAAATCGGAGCTGGGGGGTACTAGGAGAAGAGGAAGGCCAATGAATAGATGGAGTAGCCAGGTGCAGCAAGATTTAGACGAAATGGGTGTAAGAGATTGGGAGTCTATGGCAAGAGATAGGAGACAATGGAATATAGTGATAAATCAAGCCAAGGGCCTACTAGGCCTATAGTGCTAAATATAGATAGAATTAGGGATCCTCTTTCAGAAATCGATGAGTTTACCGCGGATTTAAGAGCACTTATCGCTTTAGGGGTTGTTAATAGGGTGAAAAATTACTCTTTTGTGTATAATTACAAAACGCATAATTTTATCGAAAAATTACGAGAGATCTTTTTTGTAGATAAATAAATTATCTTTAAATTTGATTTATTTATTTTTTTGTACGACAAAAATTTACCGACTTATGATTTTTTAAGAGTTTGCGCTTTTTTACCCCATAGAAAAGTCAATTTTAACGTATTTTTCGCGATTCGCTCGAAAGAAAGTGGTCCTACAAAAAAATATTAAATAGAAAATCGAAAGGCCTTTTAATTTCCTGTTTTTCATGTTTTGTTTCTTTACCGTTATTTGATGTTAAGAATGAGTGTTTTTATTGAAATCAAAATTTTTAATTTTGTCCTACAACAAAAATATCTAGTCATTTTTCGATAAAATTGGGTATTTTGCACAAAAATGTGATTTTTAACCTTTTTAATAATCCCTAAAACGATAAGTGCCCTTAAATCCGAAGTACTTATCGGTTCCTGAAAGAGTAAGAATTTGACCACATCCGTAGCCGGTAATTTGATCTCCTGGTAATTTCGTCCTCGGTAATTTCACCCCCAGGTAGTTTGATCCCCTGGCAATTTGATAATTTCTTCCCTGGTAATTTGGTCACCAGATGATTTCATCTCCAGGTATTTTATAATAGTATAATTTTGTTAGAAATCCACCGGGCGACTTTAGATTAGTGTTAAGAAACTCCCTCATTGAGGAAGATCTACCCCTTCCTAGTAGCACACTTTGCCGAGTAGGACCCATCTAGAGAGATATTGTAAAGCTAAAAAAAAAGTAAAGGAAATCACGGCAAATCTCGGATCTACCCTAAAATCTAAAATTAATAGTCAGACGAATAGGCGAAGAGACGGTCATTGGTCTGTTTGTTAGCGCGATCAATTGCTAACGTAAGACGCCCCGGTTCGAATCCGAGTAGAAGCTCTCACTTTTTATGAGCGTCTCCGTGCTTCGGAAAGCACGTAAAGATTATGGCCCTCCTATGTTAATGAATTTCCATCATTAACAATATAAAATAGAGTAACGGGCACATCTGAGGCCAGCATAGCAAGGTACTTCAGATGAAAAACAAATAATTTTTTATAAATAAGACCGTTTAAAGAAAGATTCGCCGGTTGAGCTTAGGTTAACTGTTAAGTGAAATTACCGCAGACCAATTTGCCAGGGGATTTAATTACCGAGGATAGAAATTACTGGGGGTAAAATTACTGGGGGCATAATTGCCAGGGGGTCAAATTACTGGGGATCAAATCACCTAGTGCCGACTACATCTATGCCGATTTTCGTTGATCCCTAAATTTTTCTCTTAAATGGCCAAAATCGAACTATTTTTACTGTACTACAATATAACATTACACCTTACTTTTAACAGAATAAATAATAATTTACCACAATTCAAATTAATGTTTTAAATTTCAAGCTTATTTTTATACATTCCAAAATTCAGGCCCTGAAACTGAAACAAAATTGTAATATGATAATTAATCTACAATAACAGGTTTATTTAATATTACAAATAATATGAGAATGTTTATTTAAAATTATACAATGCGTTTTGCTTGGAGCGTTTTAGCGGGAGCACAACATAGGCATTGCTTTCATTTTCTGCTCCTTCCCTCATTGCTTTATGTTATAATTTCCCATTTTTTCATAAAAACGGTTCTGTACAACAACCGAGAACGGCTCGCATGGTGGTAGTCTCAGGATGACCCTACATCGCAACAATTGCAAATATCGACTTTGCGAGGCCGCCGTACGAGGAGAGAGCTTTAAAATTTCAATTCTGCGGAATACTACGATTCGTCTCAAATCCCAATACACCAGCTAGCTTTTGCATTAAATTATTTAGGCACAATATTTTTCAAGTTGCGTATCTTTGCCAAATATATAATCAATGGAAAAGGTCAGGTCAAGGTCAGATATTTCATATTGATAATGCAGCTAGCAAGTCGGAACCTGACAAATAACCTGGTTTGTTAAACGCAAATCTAAACGAGTAGAAATTGAAAATTTTGCATACAGGCATAAAACTTTTTTTCCAAAAGTAAATTATAAAAATACACCATCTCCTAATAAAAGTGTCCACTTTTGGTTTTTTTAAGGTTTCATCAAACTGTTATTAATCCTAAAAAAACTACACACAGGGTAGCTATTTCGGTCCATAAACCACCCCTGCACAGTGAAGCAACAAGTTCAAACGTAAAATTATACCGCATAGCAAATTTAAAACCAAGACTAAAATGTGTCAATTTTTAATATCTGCACTCCACTGGGAAAGCTTACTTTGAAACATAAAAATTTTGAAAATTTAAATTATTTTGACAGCAGCATACGTGCAAAAAATTACAATTCGCGTACGATGAATTTTTAAGTGTAGTAGCAAAAAAAGAACACGAAATGTAATTTTTTAAATTAATGCACCGTTAAAAATGAAGTTTGTAATCAAATTTACTTTCATATGCACCGAACATAACCTCAAAGGGATACTTATCAATGTAGGGAATATCTGAGAACAACGTAGTAGTAGGCGTAGTAAACAAATTAAAATAGTTTGTTTGTAGTTGTAACAGTACAGTTGATATTATATAATCACAATAAACATTAACACAAGGGGCGTGTAACAAGTGGAATGCAACATGAAAGTAAGAGAGTGTACTTACACGACCATACCATAGGCCCCCTCGCCGATGTAAGATAAATTGGTATATCGTGGACCGACTTCGAACATTTGTCCTCTTACTATTTCCACATTTGGATTAGCACTTGATGTGCCAGTAGCTTCCGCCATTTTCAGGGAGTTTGCTAATGCGACTATCACTCACAACTAACTCGCGCAAACTGAAATGTTCATCCCTGTACGAGTGTACCTCGTAAATCTTCAACTCAAAAAAATCGAACCAAAATGAGACGCGGAAGTTCAACACCGCTTAAAATTGTTTAACGATTTATAAATACGCATTAATCATTAACGTAATCAGTGTAATCATACTTAAAACAACTTTTAAAATAATTATTTTTGTTAACATGAAAATTGAATTTTAGGTAAATTTACCGTGAAATTTCAAAGCGACATCTTACGTATAATACCAAAACTATTAATTATTATTTACGATCTCAAATTAAAAACACAATCAACAATCAATTAATTCGTTTTTATATTGTACTAACTTGATTGTTTTAAATTAAACTTTTCATTAAATTTACCGCTTTACAGTAAATGTCTGCATTCTTTAGCAGAGGGCGGTGCTAAATAAGCGATACCTGTAATTATAAGTTATCATAACCTAAAAGTTCGTTTAAATTGTTTCTTTGATTAAACATTATTTTAATATAAAAGTTAAATTAAGTATTTAAAATGAATGCACCTCCCACGTTCGAGTCTTTCCTGCTGTACGAAGGAGAAAAAAAGTAAGATGTTTGTTTTATAATTTGCCGCATATTAAAACCACCCCTTTGCAGAATCATAAGAGAACAAGACACAAAAGTTCCAAATGCTGCAATTTTTACTATCAATAAAGAAGATCACACGCTAGGAAACATGATTAGGAATCAATTATTGAAAGATCCAAATGTATTGTTTGCAGGCTACAAAGTGCCGCATCCACTTGAACATAAGTTTGTCTTACGTATTCAAACGACAGCGGATTATTCACCTCAGGAGGCTTTTATGCATGCAATTACTGATTTAATATCTGAATTGTCATTATTTGAAGAACGCTTCAAGGTAAATTCACTTTTAATTTCAATTTATGTTTAGTTCGTCTAAAGGTTTGCTATGATTTTTACAAACGGCATTTTTTTTTTAGGAAGCAATTAAGGAGAAAAAGAAGGCCTGGATTAATTTGGTGTCACGTAAGTGGAGGAATCAGCAGATTTATTTTTATCATAAAATTTTCCATTAGTTTTTATTATTTTTTTTGACAACTTAAAACCGAGATGTTACATATTTATTATGATTAAATTTTTACACACAAATCTTGCTGCTGATTTTACTTCATTCTATCTTGTTTTGTGGAATCTAAAATTCAAAATTGATTGAGGCCCGATAAAGGAGAATAACTTTATTTAGATGACTGGGTTGCGTCTTAGGAAAGCAGTTGCCTCTGTTATTACTGGTCTGGAAAATAACATTTCTGTAATATTGTCGGTCAAAAGCGTAGGGGAAATACTGGCAATATTTAAAGTAACCAAAATATTTGTTTGTACTTGATCATAATATGTATTGTTTTCGTGCAGAAAAAAAATTGGATTTTGATGGATTTATACTTTTTGAGGTCCCATGAGCTAAACAAGACCATTTCCAAAAAATTTCTGTGTGTACAGTCAAATTTTGTGTGTACTCTACCCCAAAAACTAATAAGACTTTGTAAACCAAATTTGGAATTATTGAAACTTAGAGCTGATTAGATTTTGGTTAAAATTGGTTCATGAGAACTATTCTTTTTAATTTTATTATTTAATATTTTAAAAATTAATCAGAATTTTAAAACAAAATTTGGTATACTTCGTAGTACCTTTATAGTATGACTTAGATCTGATTAGATTTTGGTTTAAATTGGTTCTTGAAAATCATTTTATTGAATATTTCAAAAATTAATAGGAATTTCAAAACCAAATTTAGTACTTTGTGTTTTTATATTGAGACTTAGAACTGATTAGAAATTGATTTGATTGAATTGATTTTTGACAAATAATGTCACTTACATAAGGTAGAATGCACCATATTATATATTATTTAAAGCACCAAAGATGGTGCATCTCAAGTTATTATTAAAAGTTCTCTATTAGAACTGTAGTTTTAATAAATTTAAAAAAAAATTAGCAAATTGAAAGGAAATTGATCCACGGGAGTAATCTAATACATCTATGATTGGTCTTTTAAATTATTGTGATTATGAAATGTACGCTGGCGGCTTTCTATGTGTGCTAGGTTGACCAATTACGCACCAGTGGAAATGTAAAGCTGAATAAATTATTACAAAATCGAAAATAAGAGAACTGGTTGAAATGTGTTTTGCTATCCTAAATTATAGCAAGTCAAATTTAAGTAACAAAAACCCAAACTAGAAAACATATTTCAGGAAACCGGTGGGTCTGAAGGATATTTCGTACTTTCTGGACACACTCAAATTGTACATATTATATACATTTGTGAGCTTATGGCCTTCAGAATGAACTGATTAGTATAGAAACTTTTTAAAACAACGTGAAATGCAAGATAGAGATTGAAGGGGGGGGGGAGGTATATTCAGTATATTTTGTCATCGTTTTCGAGAAAACTAAAGGAAGAAGACAGTAAGTTCATTCTTTTTTTAATTCAGTTTTTTGTATTTTTAGATGTAGTTTTTTCCGCCGATTTCAAAAATACAAAAAACCCAATTTGCAAGAAAAATGTACTTACTGCCTTTTCTTTCTTATGACGGCAGTAAGGTGGTATCATAAAGCTTCTGCCTTCGGCACTGCATCTATGCAATTTATTTTGATCAGGTGAATTTCAAATTTCACCATAATCTTATTTTCCTATAGAAACCTATGGAATCATTCTAATGGAAGAAATTGCTCCCTTTCTATCGGCAGTCGTAATAATACCCGTATGAATTAAGACTTGAAAATCTAGTCAAATTTCCATCTTATTCATATTATTTGTTATCCCCACTATAAAATTTTCTGTTTACATCAAGACCTTGTTCGACTTGGACTAATATCATATTCATTTCAAAGCATATTTCATTTCGGTAGGGCAGCGTAAGCGCGGCGCTGTGGTGGTAAAAATTGATTTTAATTTTTAAATTTTAAACTCGAAAAGTTACGGTTACCAACTTTATAAAAATAATAAATGAGTATAACTATAGTTATATTATGAGTATAAATGAGCCGTAACTTTAACCACTTCCTAAAAGTTACGTTTGCCGTAACTCTAGCCTCTCTTTTCAAATAGAAGTTAACCTATAATATAGGATAAACTGTTCTCTGTGTATTATTACTTTAGTTGTTATTATTTTGTAACAACTTGTTGTTCGTTTTACTATTAAGATTATTATTATAAAAATAATGAATAATAAAACTGTAATGGAACTAACTCATCCAGAAACGGGCGTTGTGTGACGGTAGAGCTGACGTCTGAAGAGGTGATCAGAGCAAAAAATGGTACGTACTTTTTATTTTAATTCTTCAAAAAAAAAATTGTTTTACTTTAAATTGGAATTTATTTTTGGAATCAGAATGTTTTATAAAATAGTTAACTTATTTTTACAGATATGATATTCGCTGCTATAAAATTTAATGAAGCCTGCGAAAGAGGTATGTATTTATTTTATTGCGTGGAAAATTGAATAGTTATTATCTACCTACCTATTTATAAATGTTTGAAATTTTATATTTTTGTAGAATATAATCGAATAGCAGAGCAAAACAGCAGCTTTGTACACTCTGTACGGCATCAAGATGAAGATCCGACAGATGAAAACATTCATAATAACGCACGTAAGTCTAATCAATTATCCTTATTTTGTTTTAATTTTTCTACAAAGCTATTTTACTTATTTCTACCAGATCTTCAACAGTATCTTCAACAACATCAACGCAGTCACCAAGAGTGAGTTCAACGCAGTTGTCTGCCTTTTCACGGGAGGAAGCAAGACAGCAACGCCATAATGAAAAAATGGAATGCATGGATAGATTATTAAATGTTTTAGAGGACCTGGTTTCGGTTCTTAAATCCAATAAAAAAAAGGATTAATTATTAGCTTTGTTTCATCAAGCATACTTTGAACAGTTCTAGAACTACCGAGTTTTAATTCAGAATTTTTCAAAGCGCACGCGTGAGCAATAACTGTTTAGAACTAGTAGTCAAAAATAATCGTGATGAAACGCTTTTCGAGTTCGAATTTTCGAGATTGCTCGGACTCATTCGTGATTTAACGAATTATTTTATTAAAACCAAGGTAAATATGGGTATGATCTAATGGTGAACTAAATCTCGTCATGTACTGCGCATTCAAATATGGCCGTCGCTCTGAGACCCATATGAGAACTGTCAGGTGATAACCAATGTAAACAGAATACAGTTTTAAGGAAATCAATTACAATTTGTTATATTTTATGCACTGGTTTGAGTTTGTGTTGCTCCATTATCATTAGGTAAGTAAAATAGGAACTATATCTGCCTTAAATAGGTGTATTTACTTCTTAAAGCAGTCTCTGAATAATAAACATTAATTATTAGACAGGGTTTACTAAAATATTCTTTAATACTAACACCAACCTAAATAAACAATTTGTTGTTATAATAATATCTACTGCAGGTCTTTAAAAACCAAAAAAAATAAAGAAGTAATTGAAAAAATTGAAGCAACGGAATATCCAAAACAAAAAGCAATATTTACGTTGAAAAATGAGCGATTCAGATTTTAGTGATTTTAATGAAGAGTTTGACACTGCCTCTAGTGATGATGAAAGTGAAGAAATCATACTTGCACAATTTAATACAAAAGTTCGCAACGAAAATTTTTTATGTAAGTATTTTGTATTCTGTTTAAAAATAATATTTCTTGCGAATAATTTTTAGATGAAACTGTCTTACAATACGACGAAAAGACCTTTTTTGAGCACTTTCGGGTGACAAGACAACTGGCCACAGATATCGCAGAAAGATATCAATCTAGTGATTATTATAATAAACAATCGGGAGATTTGGAAAGATTGCAGCAGTTCATCAGGTGATGTTATTCATATTATTTGTATAATAAAAACGTTATTTATAATTTTTTACTTTTATTATAGATGTTGGTGTTTTTGTGGTTTATCGGACATGAAAGTGTTGGTTTTCGTGATGTTTCAGATCGATTTAATATTGCAGAAGCTTCATTGCACCGGATAATAAAAAGAATTTCAGTTTTTTTAAGTAATTTGTCACCCGAGATTATTACGTGGCCAAACAATGTAGAAAAAAGGGAAATCGAAAGTTATTTTCGAAATAAAGGATTTTTGAACATCATAGGTGCAATTGATGGCTGCCATTGTAGATTAGATAAGCCACAATTAGATGCCGATTCCTATATAAATAGGAAAGGATATTATTCGGTTCAAGTAAGGATTTTGAATTAAAAATTTAATGAGATGTAAAAAATTTCTTTCTATTTCCAGATGCAAGTTGTAAGTGACCACACAAGGAAAATTAGAGATGTATTTATTGGTTTTCCAGGATCGGTGCACGATAGTCGTGTTTTTAGAAATTCGCCATTATATAATAGCCTGGAGGAAAAATGCGGTCCATATTTTTTACTCGGAGACAGTGGTTATCCTTTAACAACAAAATTATTGACACCTTTTAAAGATAGAGGTCAACTTAATCACCATCAAATTAATTATAACCTACTGCTTGCTAAAAATCGTTATGTAGTTGAACATTGCTTTGGGATTTTAAAGCAAAATTTCGACAACTTTACCATGTGAAACTACGTAACATGGAATATATTGTACACTTTATAAGAGCAGCTTGTGTTCTTCATAATTTAGCGATAAATGATAATTTTGAATTAAATGAAGATGAATTCAATGAAAATGAATTAAACGTCGATGCAAATATGGGCCCTATTCAAGGTAATCAAGAAGACGGTGGGAGTGATGAAGAAGTTGAGAATCCAAATGCTGTAAACATTAGGAATGAAATAGCTTATAATCTACCAATACTCAATGATGTACAGTAAAATTAAAAACTTAAAAAAAAATTTTATATTTTATTTTTAAACTAAAAAAAATATCTTGAAAAAACATAGATCGATTACTATTTTTACTCTATTTTTCACTAACACATTTTGTTTTAACTTCTGCTCGAGAAGTGAATTCCTCTTCTTCATCAGTTCAATTTTCTCCTCTTCTTGCTGTAAGCGCCTTACTTGATAATCTTTACGATCTTCTCGTATTTGTTCTAAAACGGATTTTTTTCTTGAAATATTTTTTTTTCTGATTGCGGTGCCTTTTACGTCTTTTGACAATGTTGTCCTTTCAGCGGTTGACTGATCCGGTTGCTCTTTTTCAGAATCTTCATTAATGTCGGTAGGAATGGAAAGAGTATGGGAAGCTAATAAAATAACTGGATTAATAGATTTTTTTTTTCCTAAAACTCTTTCCATTTCCTCCGAATATTCAAATATTTTGCGCCCGCGACCTGTGGAAGTATTATTTTCAATGTATTTTTTATAATTCCGTTCTAAAACCTTCCATTTATTTTCACAGGCTTCTTTAGAATACGGACTACTTAGGGTTTCAGATAATTCGATGGCAATAAAATGCCACATTGCCTTAAAATTTCTCATTTTCAGAGTGCCCACTTGGCACCTGTATTTTTCATATAAATCTATTAATATTTTCGTGGCATTTACACTCCAAAAGGTTTGCGGTTTAACACAACCTTCTGAATTCTTAACAACTGAAAGTAAATACCTAATTTATACCACACACTTAAAGAAAGTACTAAACTTACCTTCAACTTGGTTCATTTTTTAAAAATGAACTTAGTAATTTAGTATAAAAACCGTAATATACTTATTAAAAGGTCTTCCAAAAAACCACGTAACTTAAAATAAAACACTGTTTGCTAAGCAAGAACACTGTAGGTAGTAAATTATAAAAAAAAACAGTTATTTTTATAACTGTAATTTTTATTGACTTAATACTTTGAGACCACTCTATATCTCATTAATGACAGGAATTACACTTAAGTGCTTAGTACAAATCGAAAGAACATACAAAATGTACTTAATTTCAATAGCTAACAAAATTTTCCAATTTTTGGCTTAAGCCCTTCTTACTAATCACCGGAGAATTTCTTCTTGTGCATTTTTTGAAAAATTTACTTATTCAAATACGATGCTAAAATTCGTACGAGTTCGTCTTCAGTCGAGATATTATGGGCGGTCACCTTTTCAAGAACTTAGTAGTTCTTGCTCACGAGCAAGTACTGATTTGAACCGTTCAGAACGACTCTAGAACTCCCAAGAAGGGTGATGAAACAACGGACTAGTAGTTCATAGAATTAGTAGTTCTTCTTTTAACGTTTGATGAAACAGATTTTAGTTAAAGCGCATGCGTATAGCACTAGAACTAACGAGAACTGCTTGATGAAACAAACCTATTATTGTATTTATTAGATTATAAAAATAATTCTTTAATTCGCCATTCTTAGCTCCTCGGAAATTATATTCCTTTAATTGTCTATTAGAAACCATATGCTGCCCCAGTTCATATATTACTTGTGGTGGTTCTGGTGGTTGTAAAACATCTTTGTCGTCCAGTTAGTTATTTTGCATTATACATATTGTGTAATACACAGCATGCCATAATGAAATGGGGTATTTTTTGAATTTTCCCCAAATCAAGTACCGTTAAAAGACTTCTAAATCTTCCTTTCAACAATCCGAATGCTCTTTTGATGGCCTTTCGAGTTGCAGAATGACAGAAGTTGTAATTTTTCTGCCTTTCTGTTAAATGGCCGTTGTCTCTGTAAGGGACTAACAAATCGACTTTAAAAATTAAATTGGCATGCAATTAGCTCGTTGGGTCTTTTGAAACTGTAACCCCGCCCTTTGATAATTAAAATTAATTTTTAGCGCTGAACGTAATTTAAAATAAGTACAGTAGAACCTCGATTATCCGGGCCGACCGGGACCGTGCTCGGCACGGATAATTGAAAACACAGATAATAATAATTGACATTTTTGTTAAATTATTACAAAAATCGGATGTGGCCATGCCCATGACTTTATCATACTTTTATTAAATATTAAAAAAATAAGTTTTAATAATAAAAAGGAAAAAAATATTTTCCATTAACCAATGTGACCCAAAATCTAATCAGCTCTAAGTGTAAATATAAAAATACAAAATACCAACTTTAGTTTTTAAATTCTCATTATTTTTTGAAATATTTAATAAAAACTAATATTAAATAAACAGATTTAAAAAAAATTGCTTCCATGAACCAATTTTATCCAAAATTTAATCAGCTCTAATTCTTGCCATAAACATAACAAATCTCAACTTTAGTTTTAAAAATCCTTTTAGTTTTTAAAATATTAAATAAAGGCTAATATTAAATAATAAAATTTAAAATAATAAAAAACAATAGTTTTTATAAACAAATTTTAACTAAAACTTAATCAGTTCTAAGTATTGATTAAAATATGCGAAAACCGAAATTTAGTTTAGAAATTCGTATTACTTTTCGAAATATTAATTAAAAACTAATATTAAATAATAAGATTTAAAAAAATTAAAAAATAGTTTTCGTCAACCAATTTTAACCAAAATTTAAATAACTTTACCTACTGCTATAAAGATAAGAAATATCAAATTTCGTTTGGAAAATTTTGTTAGTTTTTAAAATATTAAATAAAGACTAATATTAAATAATAAAACTTAAAAAAACAAAAAAATAATAGTTTTCATAAAACAATTTTAACTAAAATTTAATCAGTTCTAAATATCGACATAAGTATGCTAAATCTTAAATTTTGTTTTGAAATTCCTATTAGTTTTTGAAATATTAATTAAAAACTAATAATAAATAATAAAATTTAAAAATATAAAAAAAAATAGTTTCTGTGAATAAATTTTAGCCAAAATCTAATCAGTTCTAAGTCTCAATATAAGGATACAAAATCCAAAATTTTGTTTGAAAATTCCTATTAGTTTTGCTGTAGGTCGCACACAAAATTTGACCACACACACACATACACACACACACACACACAGACATTTTTGAAATGGTCTTATTTTACTCAGGGACCTCAAAAGTGTAAATCCATCAAAATCTCAAATTTTTTTCTGCACGAAAACAATACTTTCTCATATTACATATGATAAAGTAAAAAATACACTAAACAGCTTTGTATGTAACCCAATTGCAGCTCTGAAGTAAGCAAAAATTCTATACATTTGATTTCACATAGTATACTACTAAAGTTGCAAATGTTCACGAATAAACCGCTGGCGCCGCACGGATAAGCCATCGCACGCATAATAATGTCACGATAATCGATGTATAATGGGCCCACGGATAAACCGCTTCCCGGATAATCGGGGTTCTACTGTATTTCTATACTATAATTGAGAAAAATATTACATACAGGGTGTCCCTGTGACCATGGTAAACCTTTGACGTGGTGATAGAAGACACTTTGCTAAGATATACATGTTTAAATAACATTTTTGGCTTAGTTCAAACCCTACCTCTCTTTAAAGCAATTTTTTCATTTCATCTTGGTATTGAATATAATAAGGTCGGTCGCGTACTTATACGAGATTTGTTTTTGACATCGGACACGTGAGAGACATGTCATTCCATTTAAAACACAGTGATGATTGCGACGATTCATACATCAAGCAGACGAGCTGCAGATATGGCAAGTTTTGTTTTAATACATTTGAATAAGTGACTTGTCTGATACATGCCAAAAACAAATGTCGTATAAGTATGCGACTGACCTAATGAAATATCGAATGCAGCATTGAGACATAAATAGATGATACAATTATAATTGGTAGAATATGTCCAAACGTGATATTACTGAAGATATTGATTGACTTTAAAGTGATGTAGTTATTATTTTACACGTTGTAATGAAAGTCTGCATTTAATTAATTGAATTTTGATTTCTATCGAAAACATTTGATACGCAGTTTTTCCACGGATTAATTACATATTTGAAATTTTGATCTTAAAAATAATAATTCAAATTGAGTTTTATTGATGTTATAGTAATTATAATATTATCTTTTAATTAAAATTAACTTAAGTTGTGATAATTCATAATCGAAGACGGCAGGAAATTTAGTAATTTTTATGTGGGGATGCCGTCTTAGATTTCCAAAGTAACTTGATCGGAAAGGTGGTCACTATTTTATTATGCAGAACATTAAATTAAAGTGATTGTATTTTTGCCGTGCGTGATAAATTGTAAGGTAGGATAAAAGGCTGGTGGTTGAGTCAGCCCAGAGGAGGTTATAATTCTCCCGAGTCTGACAACACTCTTTTTTGGCTTCGATCTCTACTTAAACGGCAGTCTGACCCAAATCAATCAGCTGTACTATCCTCCGTCAGAGAACAGAGGTGGGACGAATTCTATATCCTGATATTTGGCGGTAATGTTTTTGGAGTTATTTAAAATGCCCTTGCCCTTACACATCCAAAACGTTTGTAAAAAAATTGAAACATAACATATCTCTAGGGTTTGACTGTTAAAAATTAATATTTATCCTAAAACTTGAAAAACATTTATTTAAGGGAGGGGCAAGGATATCTGATGTAATATTGAGGAATCTACATTTGCAGAAAAAAAAGTAAGACTAGCACTTTCAAAACAAAGGAAATAATTTTATTCCGTGTGAAATAGCAGAACTTCTTATTTCAATGAATTGTAAACCCGAGTTCTACTTCCCGACTAGTGCTATCTTGTCTCGTGTTAGAAGAGAGGGGGTCTATATTTGACGTTAGAGAGAGGATCTACGGTTTCGTGATAATGGGGGAAAGCGTTAAGAAAGCATTTTAAATTGCCCGATTAATTTGTGGATAATCTCTTGAATTAAAATAAAAAATCTAAAATGCAAAAAAGCACAAAAATAATAATAATTCATGAAATTTAAATATTTGAAAAGGATATAACATGCAGAGTAAAGCCAAAATAAAATTTGCATAGGAAGTTGTATTCGAAATAATGTTTTACTTATAACAGTCTTGCATAATATATTATTACAATTTCAGATAATATTTTCTTTTAGTTGAACAATTTTGTTCAAAACGTCATACAATTATATGGCCTTAAATTTAAGAAGATAATAAATGTAACAATTAACAAAATTATACATTTTAAATTGACAAAAAAAAGCAAATTAAATTTTCCTAACTACTTACCTAACTTTTATACAATATCACGTTATATTTATGTCTACAATTAATAAAAATTATCTATCGTTTAAAAATAAATACTAGTAATCTTTTCACACTGCTTTATTTATTATTTACACTATTAAAATGTTTGATCGTCTTGACAATCTTCTGTGCAATGCCCAAAAACTAGAACAAAAAAAAGTGTTACAATTTTTCTTTTATAAACACAGTACTTTGCATATTTAGGGTTTGGTCAGCTTGGAAGGCAATATTTAAATAATATTCTCTTATAATGGGCATGCAATCCTATTACAATATGGTTTACTATCGGCACTTGAAAAATAGTGAAAACCTTCACATAGCACAGTTGTTTCAGAAAAATTTCGGTGACGCGCTTAAATGGAGTAACGAGCTTCAAGTATCGCCCAATTTTTATTAACAGGATCGTGACTTAATTTTAAAAGATATTTTTATTCTGCCCTCCAAGTGGCTGTTTGTAATCACCCAAAATAATCTTCGAGTGCCATACACTTGTACAGTGCGTAGACGATCAACTTAGCCAAGCCAAGCTGACCTTACCAAGGAATATAATTAACGGGGTGGTTTCTCATTGCCTTCCCTACAGTTCACAGACCTTTGATCACAGCAGTGTATATTAGTGTACATACGACGCGACCAGGACTTGAACCGCAGTCTCCCGCTTTCTAGTTGGTCGGTGTATACTTTACGCTACACTGCTGGTACCCAAAATAATAATATAAAAAATTACTTACTTTCACATATCTCACAATAGGACCTTGGCGGTGGAATTTCTTTTTTTATCCTATTATGACTGCAAGCAGGATCTAATTCGCTAGATTGTAACGGGCATTCTTCTGTTTCGTGTTTGTCAAACTCCTCACATATGTCGCAATAGACTCTTGGGGGAATTTTACGATCTGGCAGGCCATATCTATAGATTTCATAAAGATTATTATAGAAAAAACCAAATTGGATCAAAACTTACAATTTCAATTCGTCAGCCGCTGCGGGGCTATATCCGGATTCCAATATTTCTATTCTGGCTTGCTGTTCTTCATTTTTGCGTCGCATATCCACAATAATAGAATTGAGGAATTGTATTTGGCCTTCGGCTAACTGCTTGTCCTCAATAAGTTGTTGATGATCACATGATGGATTATTGTTTATCTGTGACTGAGTAGAAGCCAATTGTTGCATTAAAACAGCATTCATACATTGTGTTAAAGCTTGTTGTGTGTGACTGAAGACCTCATGCAACGTCTTCACGTATTGTAATTGTGATCCTCGAGATGGTGTAATGTTGGGTGTGAAAATTGGTTTCATTATTGGAATCGAAATGGAAGGAGCTACGGTTTTCAAAACATGCATCATAGGAAGTGGTATAGCGGATTGAGAATGGGACATTAAAGGTCTTATTGAAGATAATCGTTGTTGATAATATTTTGGACGCGAACAACGCCAAGATTGTCTGATTCGCGCTTTTAATTTTTCAATCAATATTTTTTGTTTTTGAGATTGTGCCGAGCATGCATGATCTGTAGGTAGCAATAAACTCGCATCAGGCTGCGTAATGGGACCATTTCCATTAGTAAACAAGTTAGTAGGACGCAATGAATAATGTGAGCTTTCTAAAGATTTATGACAACCATTGAGTTTTATCAACAAATTTTGTACTTGTTTTTCTAATTTAAATATTTCCGTTCTTTGATAATTGATTAAATTCTTTTGGACATTTACATTCTGATCTGACGGAACTTCTGCAAAACCACTTGTTTCTAGAGGAGAAGAAGTGGTTAATGTGGGTAATCCGGTATTTATCAAATTCAATTTTAGTTCGTTAATTTCCTGTTTTTGTAATTCTATTGTTTGCAAATTATTTTTATGAAGTGCAAGTGGTACACACGATTGGATATTGTTATGCGATAAAGATGATAAACCAATTGGTTCAGAAGGACGCTGTACCAGGACTTCTTTAATTATTGTTCTTGGAGGTTGCAAAATAGGAACCTTTTGTATCATAACCGTGGGACTGGGACAAACTTGACCGTTCATTACGGGAACCGGAACATGTTTCGTTATTATTTGAGGATGAAAAACTGGTACTTCTTTTATCACCACGTGCGGTGGTTGAGGTACCTCTTTAATAACCGTTTTTGGTGGACTGATAATAGGGATGAATTTTATAATCGCCTTTGGTTTTATATATTGTTCACCATAAGGTACCCGAACAACCTTAATAACGGTACGAGGTGGGAGATAAACTGGGACTTCCTTGACAACGACTTTAGGAGCTGCACCTACCGGTACGGTGTGAACAACAACTTTTGGAGCAGGACATGCCTGATTATTATTTAAATAAACAGGAACCTCTTTAATTATAGTTTTATCGGAAAGTGGTGAGCCATTTTGAGAAAGCATTTTCAAAAGTTGGTATTTAAATGCGGAAATTTGAGACGAACTGAAGCCGAGCATTGGCAAATTTGTAATGTAATCGGAAGGAGAAACGCCCTCTGGAACAATTAAACTTGGTAGTTCGGAAGATTTGGGTACTTCCTTGATTATTATTCGAGGTGGTTGTGGTACCAGAACCTCTTTTATGATAGTTCTGGGTGTTTGAGAAATCGGAACTTTTTGGATTATCACTTGAGGAGCGGAACATTTAACGCCAGATACCGTGGGAACTTCTACTTGTTTAATAATTACCCGTGGAGGTTGATTAACCTTCACTTCTTTTATAATAATTTGAGGAGGTTGTGGTACCGAAATTTCTCTTACAATAATTCGTGGAGGCTGTATAATCGGAACTTGTCGAACTATTATTTTAGGACTTGGACATTTAGTGCCTTGTACGCTTGGAACCAACACTTCTTTAACAACTATTTTTGGTGGTAAAACAACCGGAACGTTTTTAACAATTACATTGGGTGGTGTGGGAACGGGTACACGATGTATAATAACTTTCGGAACCGTGCAGCGTTGATTGTTGCCAATTGGAACCGGAACTTCTTTAATTATTACTTTCGTCATCGGCAAAGTTTGTTGTGGAGGCCATTCCTTACAAGAAGTGGGTATAGGTACTTCCTTTTCTATTATTCTAACAGGTTGTTTTACTGGAACTTCTTTAATAATAATGCGAGGTGGTTGTTCAACGGGAACTTCTTTAATTATCGTTCTAGCTGGTAATTCTACCAATACTTTTTTAATGATAACACGTGGTGCGGGGCATTGTACGCCTTCGGAGACTGGAACGGGCACCGTTTTAATAATTACACGAGGAGGTTGCGGTACTGGCACTTCCTTTATAACAATACGAGGAGGTTGAGGAACTGGAACTTCCTTTGTAACTGTTTTGGTTGGTAAAATCACTGGAACTTTTTAACAATTACTTGAGGAGTAGGACACATCTTGCCTTCCATTACTGGAACAGGAATATATTTTATAACAACCTTGGGTGGTAATGGAACTCCAATATGTTTAATAATGATTTTAGGTAATTGAGGTACAGGAATTCGTTGCAAAATAACTTTTGGAATATTTAAATTTGGATAACCCGTTGAGGGCACTGGAACTTCCTTTATAATTATTTTAGGTGGTCCGCAATCTTGATGAGGTAGTTTCTGATTACCTGAGTAATGAGACGATTCCCCTTCTTCGTTTGGTTTGTCTTTGTTTAAATCCGAAAGTAAATTAGAACCGGAACATACCTTTTCGCTTTGTACAGGTACCTCTTTAACGATAATTCTTGGAGGTTGTGGTACCCGAACTTCTTTTATGATAGTTTGTTGTGGTTGAACCACCGGAATTCTCTGTATAATTACACGCGGAGGTGGACATTTCAATCCATTCACTAACGGTACTGGAACATGTTTGATGATAACTTTTGGAGGTGCCGGTACTTCTTTCACAATAATTTTTGGTGTTTGTGCAACTTGCTGTATTATGGTTTTAGGTGGTTGAAGTATTGGTACTTTTTGAATTACTACTTGAGGAGGTGGACACTTCACATCGTTTTTAATGAAAACAGGAATTTCTTTGATTTCCACCTTTGGAGGAAGTTGTATGGGTACTTGTTTTATAATTATTTTTGGAGCTTGTGGAACCTCCACGTACTTAATTAATATTTTAGGAATACCACTTGCGCCTTGATTTATGATAGGAGTATTTTCATTTTTCAATTTCGAGGAATACAATTCTTGTTTCATCGATTCCATGGTTTCCAAAACATTGGCATATAAAGAGCGAGGAACACAATCATTGTTACCCACCAAATCTGGTGTTTGCAGTGCATTATATTGTTGACCTTGAGTTTCCTTCAGAGTGTTATCGACAGTCGTTTGACTTGATTGAGAACCATCGGCATACTTCACAATAACCTTTGGTGGTAAAACAACTTCCTTAATAATCACTTTTGGTGGTTGAAGTACAGGTACTTTTTGTATAATTATGCGAGGAGGCATAACTACAGTGCGCACAGGACCTTCTTTAACTATAATTCGGGGTGGTTGTGGTACTAGTACTTCCTTGATTACAGTTTTTGGTCCCTGTAATATTGGAACTTCTTTGACTACAACTTTAGGTGGTTGACTTACTTTTACCTCTTTAATAATTATTCTGGGTGGTTGTGGTACTGGTATTCGTTGAATAATAACACGTGGAGGTGTAAACGTATCACAAGCAGCTCCTTCCTTGATTAAATTTAGGGGTACTTGTGGCGATTGTATTTGTTCAGAAGATTGGAATACAGGAACTTTTTGTACAACAACACGAACAGGTCCTTCTTTATATATAATTCGAGGTGGTTGCGGTACAGGCACTTCTTTAATAACAATTCTCGGAGGAGACGTGACAGGTACCTTCTGTACAAGATTACTTTCAGGTTGAACGACAGGTATTCTCTGAATAACTACACGAGGTGGCGAAGTTATAATTCGAACTGGTCCTTCTTTGTAAATAATGCGAGGTGGTTGCAGTACTGGAATCTTTTGAATGACGGTTTGTGGACCTTGTAATATAGGTACTTGCTTTATCACAATTCTGGGTGGTTGCGGAATTTTTACTTCTTTAATAATTACTCTGGGAGGTTGAATAACGGGTACTCTTTGAATAACAACACGTGTTGGTCCTTCCTTAAATACAATCTTTGGTGGTTGAGGAACAAATACTTCTTTAGTGATTATTTTAGGTGGCTGTGCAACTGGTACTTCCTTGACAATAATCCTAGGAGGTTGAACAAATGGTACCCTTTGAATTATAACCCTAGAGGGTCCTTCCTTGAATATTATCCTAGGTGGTTGCTGTACAAATTCTGTTTTGACTTCCGGTGCTTGTGGTATTGGTACTTCTTTTACTATAATTCTAGGTGGTTGAGGTACTTTCACTTCCTTAATAACAATTCTCGGAGGTTGTACAATAACACGGGGTACAACCACTTCCTTGATAACAGTCCTTACAGGTTGAGGGATCGGCACCTTTTGGACAACTATTCTGACTGGACCTTCCTTCACTATAATCTTAGCAGGTTGCGGTACAGGTACTTCTTTTATAATAGTTTTTGGACCTTGGAATATCGGAACTTCTTTAACTACAATTCTTGGTGGTTGATATACTTTCACTTCTTTAATAATTGTTTTCGGAGGTTGTACAATAATACGAGGCGGAGAGACTACGGTAGGGCCAGGTACTTCCTTGATCACGATTTTAGGTGGTTGTGGCACCGCTACCGTTTTAATAATAGTTCTTGGAGGTAAGTGAATAGGCACTCTCTGAATTATTGTCCTAACTGGGCCTTCTTTGTAAATAACGCGAGGAGGTTGTGGTACCGGCACTTCCTTGATTATAGTTCTTGGTGCTTGCAATATTGGTATTTCCTTTACCACAACTCGAGGTGGTTGAACAACTTTCACTTCTTTAATAATCGTACGTGGAGGTCCTTCTTTGATTATAATTCTAGGTACTTCCTTAATTACAGTTTGAGGTTGTTGTAGTACGGGTATTCTTTGTATTACTATGCGAGGTGGAGATGCAATACTTGGTCCTGGTACTTCCTTTATAACAATTCTTGGAGGTTGAACAACCGGTACTCTTTGAATAATAATTCGGGGAGGTGAAACTATATTGCGCACCGGTCCTTCTTTGTATATAATACGAGGTGGTTGTGGTACTGGTACTTCCTTAATGATCGTCTTTGGCCCTTGGAATATTGGAACTTCCTTCACTACAATCCTTGGTGCTTGAGCAACTTTTACTTCTTTAATAATTACTCTCGGCGCTTGAGGAACGGGTACTCTTTGAATAATAATACGTGGAGTTCCTTCCTTGATTATAATTCTCGGTGGTTGTGGAACAGGCACTTCCTTGGTAATAATTTGCGGTGGTTGGAAGACGGGCACCCTTTGAATCACTATCTTAGGCGATTGTGGAACCGATATTTCTTTCACAACAGGTACTTTTTGAACAACTATTTTAGTTCTAACTGGTCCTTCTTGATATATAATTCGAGGTGGTTGTGGTACCGGTACTTCCTTAATGATCGTCTTTGGTCCTTGGAATATTGGAACTTCCTTCACTATAATTCTTGGTGGTTGAGCAACCTTCACTTCCTTAACAATTATTCTCGGTGCCTGAGGAACGGGTACTCTTTGAACGATGACACGAGGTTGAGAATATATAGGTTGGTACCTAATTAAAATCTTTGGTGGTTGTGCAACAGGTACCTCTTTCGTAATAATTTGTGGAGCTTGTAAGACAGGTACCCTTTGAACCACAATCCTTGGGGGTTGTGGAACAGGTACTTCCTTTGTAATAATTTGTGGAGGTTGAGCAATAGGAACTCTCTGTATAATTATCCGAGGAGGAGATACTATTATTCTACCTGGTCCTTCCTTAATTACAACGCGAGGTACTTCCTTAATTACAATCTTTGGTGGTTGTAAAACTGGAACCTGCTTCAACACAATTCTAGGTGGTTGTTGTACTGGTACTTCTTTGATAACAGTTCGTGGAGGTTGAACAATAGGTACATGTTTAATAATGACCTGTGGAGGCGAACGAATCATAGAAACCACTGGAACCTTCTTTATTATAATTTGAGGTGGTTGGAACACCGGAACTTGTTTTATTAATATTTTAGGTGGTTGAGAAACGGAGACTGGTTTTTGCACCACAACTATTCGAGGTTTCTGAGTTTGTAATTGAAGGTTGCTTATTTCCTGTTTTAATATTTCGATCATTTGAAGACTCTTCGCGTACAATGATTGTGGCACATTGCCTTGGTTGATGTTCATAGGTACGGCTACGGTTTTAATCACAATTTTGGGTGGTTGAACTACCGGTACTCTTTGTAGAATAACACGTGTCGGCCCTTCTTTCATTACAATTCTTGGTGGTTGCGGAATTGGAACTTCTTTAATTGTGACCTTAGGTGGTTGATATACTGGCACCCTTTGAATCACAATTCGAGGCGGAGAAACTATTCTAGGTCCAGGCACATGTTTAATTATAACTCGAGGTGGTTGTTGGACAAGTACCGTTTTGATAACCGTTCTTGGAGGTTGAACTATCGGCACTTTTTGAATAATTACTTTAGGAGGAGCAACAACCGTCGGTCCCGGTATTTTCTGTACAATTATTCGTGGTGGTTGTAAAATCGGTACTTGTTTAACAATAACTCGTGGCACTTCTTTCACCACTATCTTAGGTGGTACTCGAACGAGTACTTCTTTAATTATTTGTTTTGGTGCTTGATAAACGGGTATTTTCTGCGTTACAATTCGTGTAATTGGTACTTGAACTGTCTTGACGATAACTCGAGGAGTTTGTTGTCTTAAAGACGAAAGTGTCTGTTGTAGCGTTTCAATTCTCTTTAAGCTTGCAAGATATGCAGCTAAAGGTACAATTTGGCTTTGGCTAGGTGCAGTTGGAACCTGTTCAATGGAACTGCTAAGCGCTGGTATACGAACGAATTTAACTATCACGCGAGGTGGTTGAGCTACAGGAACTTCCTTAATTATTACACGTGCCGGTTGTGCAACTGCTACTTTTTGAATAACGACACGTGGTGGAGTTGTTATTACAGGACCTGGTATTTGTTTCACTATAATTCGAGGTGGTTGCGGTATAGGAACTTCCTTAATGATGGTTCTCGGAGCTTGTACTACCGGAACTTTTTGAATGATTACTCGAGGAGCTTGAGTGTTGAAAACTGGAACTTGTTTGATCAATATTTTTGGTGGCTGTGGTATTGGAACTTCTTTCACAATAATTCTTGGAGGTTGAGGCACAGGCACTTTTTGTACAACTACGCGTGTTATAAATTTCGGTACGGATACGGTTTTTACCACAATTCGTGGAGGTTGCGGTACAGGAATTTCTTTTATCATTATCTTAGGTGGTTGAGGTACAAATATTGTTTTAACTACAATCTTAGGCACCTCCTTTATTTGTACCACCGGAACTTTAATGTGAATTGGTACTTGTTTCACTTGTATCTTAGGAGGTAGAAGAACTTCTTTAATTATAACTCTAGGTGGTTGTAAGATGGGTACTTCCTTTACAACAACTCGAGGTTTTTGTGGTAAGAATTCTTTGGTTACTATGATTCTGGGTGGCTGTACTACCGGTATTTTTTGTACGACAATGCGCGGAGCAGGACATTTCAAATTATTTTGAATTGGAACCGGAATATGTTTAATAATAACGCGTGGAGGTTGTTGAACCGGAACTTGCTTAATAATCACTTGAGGAGGTAGTACAATTGGCACTTCTTTTAGAATGGTTCGCGGTGGTTGTAATATGGGAATCTTTTGAATTACGACTTTAGGAGGTGGACAAGATACTTGATTTGCTACCTGTACAGGAATTTGTTTGACTATAATTTTAGGAGGTAGTCGAATCGGTACATTTTTAATTATAACTTGTGGCGATGAAGCAACAGGCAATTGTTGAACAATTACTTTTGGAACAGGACATTTTGCATTATTGCTTATGGGTATGGGTACTTCTTTGATTATAACCTTGACAGGTTGCGGTAAACTTGGTGCACAAGGTGCCGGTACAAAGACTTTCTGTATAACGATCTTGGGTTGTTGAGGACTTATAGATATCGGAAGTTTAGTTTGATATAAATTATCGCTAACAGGAGAAACTACGTTTGATTCAGAACAAGGAAGGTACACAACTTTGGGTGGTGATGGAATTGTTTTAACGATGATTCGAGGAGGTTGTTGTATGGGTACTTCTTTTATGATTTTGGGTGACTGTTCGAAAGAAACTTCATGTCCAACGGCGTTTGTTGAAGGACACCTTGCATTACCCGAAATATAAATTGGAATTTCTTTTGTGATTATTTGTGGACGCTGAGGAACCGAAACCTCTCTGATAATCGGCGCGGAAGGTAGCGGAACCGGTATGTTATGAACAATCACCCTGGGTGGTGGACATGTAACACCCCCAACTACTGAAACCGGAACTTGTTTTATAACAACACGCGGTGGTTGAGGCACAGCCACTTGTCTAATGATAATTCTAGGTGGTTGTATAATTGGAACTTCCTTGATGATGGTTCTAGATGGTTGTGGTATAGGTACTTGTTGTATTAAAACTTTGGGTGTACATTTAGAATTGCTTGAAACTGGCACGGGAATTTGTTTGATAATAATTTTTGGTGGGGAACTAACCGTAATGGTTTTTATAATAACTTTTGGTTGAGAAAGCACGGGAACTTTTTGTAAAAGAACTTGAGATGCAGGACACGGTTGTCCTTGGCGCAATGGTACGGGAACCTCTTTGATAATTATTTTTGGAATTGGTGGCGTAACTCCAGAATTCAATTGAGAACCAATGCAATTGTTAGGTGTGCCCGGTGGTACCTCTTTATTTATAGTGGGAGTCTCCTGTCCAGTTAAACAAGGCTGTTTGACTGGCACTTCTTTTATGATCACTCGTGGTGGAGTTGGAATAAATTTAGTAATTATTCTAGGAGGTTGACCTATGGGAACTTTTTGAATGATTACATGTGGTGCTGAACAATTGAGGCTTGGAGAAGAAGTCATGGGTACTTCATTTATATTTATTTTAGCAGGTTGGGGTACTTCTTTGATAATAAATCTAGGTGGTTGAAGAATAGGTACGGGTTGTCTGATTATTTGAGGAGATGGGCATTTGATACCACTTATTACAGGAACTGGAATTTCTTTAACGATAATTTTAGGAGGTAAAACAATTGGAATATTTTTAATAATAATTCTAGGATGTTGGGTAATAGGAATATTTGCAGAATAATTATCACCTAAATTACCGTTTTGATTGGTTGATTGTGCTGAGGAAACTGGAATTTCTTTAATGATAACACGCGGAACTTCTTTGACAATGATGCGAGGTGGCTGTACTATGGGAACTTGTTTTATAATTACTCGTGGAGGTTGTGGTGCAGTAACCTCTTTAATTATAATTCTAGGTGGTTGAGGTACAGGTATTCTTTGTATTAATGTTTGAGGAGGTGGACACGATCTTCCTTGAATTATCGGAACGGGCACTTCTTTGACGACAACTCGGGGTGGTAACTGAATAGGCACTTGTTTAATAACAATTCTGGCAGGCTGTGGTATAGGAACTTCTTTCAATATAGTTTTGGGAGGTTGCAGTACTGGCACACGCTGTATTATCAACTTAGGAGGCGAACACTTAACGCCTGATACAGTTGGTATTGGAATTTGCTTTATGATAATCTTTGGAGGCAATGCAAATGGAACGTTTTTAATGATAACTCGAGGTGTTTGAGGAACTGAAATCTTTTGAAGAATAACTTTCGGTGGAGGGCACCGTTTTTCAACGTCAACTTGAACTGGAACTTCCTTTATTACAATTTTGGGAGGTTGCAAAACCGGTACTTGTTTCACTACTATTCGTGGAGTTTGATTTATTGTGGAAATATAATTGGTCAGAGTGTTTAATTTTTGCTGCAAAATTTGATTAATGGATAACGCATTCTCACATTTATTCGCACTACACAACCTTTGCTGCAATAATATATTGTACAAATCTCTTTTGAAATTGGACACATCCAAAGAAGAATATCCACTGATGTTAACACCCCTTACGACATCTGCAGGAAGTAAGCATTCGTAAGGTTTTACAAGGTTGGGTATAGATGGACAAGGAATAGGAACCTCTTTAATTTGAACGTTGGGCCGTTGAATGATGTATGTTGGAGAAGGTTTTTCCGATAGAACAGAAGGACGTCCCGGAATGAAATTTGCTATTTGTTGCTTGTAATTATTAATTTGTGCTTCCAATTGTTCCACTATGTGGATTAAATTAACAGAATTGGGTGAACTACTCAATTTTTGTTTTAGGAAAATAATTTCTTGTTGTAATGCATTGACAAGATTAGATTGTAAAGCAGAAGTTTGATTATTCGCAGGTTTATTTTCCAATTGTTGTTTTAAATTCGTGATTATTATTCGTTGACGTTGTAAAATATTTAAAAGATTTGTTTGCCATGGGGATATATTGTTTGGTTGGGTGACAGGCGCCGGCACTGGAACCTCAATAATTCTAGGTGGTTGGGTTACAGGAATCTGTTTTATTATAACTTTCGGAGGTTGTAATATTGGAACTGGTTTTTCAATTATTTGCGGTAGGGGACATTTTGAGCCAAATGGAACAGGTATTTGTTTGACGATAACTCTTGGAGGTAATGGAACCGGAATTTGTTTGATTATAATCTGCGGTGGTTGTGGAATAGGGACCTCCTTTGTAATTATTCTAGCTGGTTGAAGTACGGGAATCCTTTGCACAATTACCTGAGGAGTGGGGCATTTTTTACCGTGTATTATGGGAACTGGAATTTCTTTCAGTATAACTTTTGGAGGTACCTGAATGCGCACTTCTTTTACAATTGTTTTTGGAGGATTTGGAACTGGAACTCTTTGAATAACCATCTGAGGAGATGGGCATCTGCGACCTTTAATGAAAGAAACAGGAACCTCTTTGATAATAACTTTTGGAGGTTGTGAAACCATAACTGGAACTCGACGAATAATGACATTGGAAGGACCACAAGAGTTTATATATTTAGGTCTAAGAGAAACATTAGGTACTGGAGAGTTTGGAAGAATTCCCGATGGAGAATTCAATATATATGATGGAAAATGTTGTTCGCAAGCATGTGGAGGCATATTTTGATTTGTAAATACTGGAACTTCCTTAAATATTACTTTGGGTTGAGGGCAATTTGATTGTGAATTGAAATTAGGTATTCCGAATGGAAGTGGTCCACCGATATTTGCAAAACTTTGATTCAAATTTGGTAGGTCGCTATCGCGGAAATTGTTATTTGGTAAACCTAAAGTTGGACCTGGCTTACCCATAGCATTAATTGTATTTTGGAAAGTTATCAACTGATTCCGTAAATTATTAATGTGAACATCTTTTAATTCTAACAAAGCCTTAATTTTGTCAATTTCTATTTGGTCATTGCTTAATTGATCTTTAGGAACATATAAATTGTTTAAATTATTTGGTACTTGTGGAGCTATCTTACATTGAAGGGGAAGATTATTGTAATTATTTTGCAATTGTTTGATCTGAGAAGCTTGAGTAATGATGATCGTTTGTTTTTGTTGTAAACTTATCATAGCATTTAAGATGACTTTCTGTAAATTATATTTATCCGATTCAAGTTTATTTTTAAATGCCGCCATATATTGTTTTAAATTTGTAAGTTCGTGTAAAAGTTTATCGACGCGGAAATTTCCGCCGTTATTAAGCAGTTTTTGAATTTGATTTATAAGATAAGTGTTAATCTTTTGAGCGTCCATGAATCTCTGTGCCAAAATGGCGTAAGAGTTTTTAACCGAAATTAGCTGTATTTGCAAGGAAGCGAAATTCTGTAGGGGAATTAAGTTTTGTGTTGGTGTATTCGTTGTTTGTGTAGGATGAATATTGCTTACTAAATTTTGGGGTCCCTGAGTGGTTGGTCCATAGTTTGATTGAGTCTAGCAGAAAAAAAAAAATTATTAGAAATTATCATTGTCACGGGTTATACCTCGTTGCGAGAAATCGTTTCTACCGCCAGCTAGTCATGATATTATAAACATTTTCGTTTTTTTCGACATAATTATCCATCACAAATTAATATTATAAAAACAACTAAGTTCTCAATAGTAACATTCAATAAAGAATAATGAAATGTCAATAATTCAAAAATAAAAGTCAGTAACGAGTAGACTGACAACGATTTATCTCGCTGACGGGTTCTCATCGGCGAGTAAAAACTCGCGACAAGTGTATCACAAAATATTGGGTCTTAAAAGATGGTACTAACCTTTAATAATGATTCTTGTAATCTCAATATTTCAACACGCTGGCTTTCCATTTCAGCGTTACATTCCATGATTTTTTGTTTATTTAATTCTATTGTTTGCTGCATTTCTGCAGTCCGTTGAAGTTGTGCATCACATTTGCTTGTTTCCAAATTTTTAGCCAATTCGAGCAAGTAGTAACATTTCTCAGTTTCTCCATTTTTTCTTGGCAGCATCTTCCAAATGTGCAATAAGGGTTTGTTTTTGCTTTTCTGTAATTTGTAATTGTTGGAACAATTGGATGTAAATATTCTTTTGACCTTGTAATTCTTGAGCCAATTTGTCGGCCATGTTAGCTTTTTCTGTGAGCACGGCTACTTTATTTAGTAATTCCACATAGTTTCCGTTCCTTGTAGCACATTCTTTGGCCGATTCGACTTGCTGTAATTGAAGATTATCTTTATCGATTTGTAACTGCTTCACTAATTGCTCATTTGTTTGTAATTGCATTACCAATTCGGCAATGCGATGATCTTTTTCCCCAATGTTAACGTTTTTGTTCTGACAGTCTCTCTTAATTAATTCAGTTTCCGTCGATAACTGTTGCAATTGCGAGTTCTTTTCGGACAATTGGAACTCCACTTTTCTTAACTGTTCTTCGCAAGATTTGCGCAGCTCATTTTCAGTTTGTTGAACTTGTGCCATATAATGTTTCAGTTTGGCTTCCGTTTCAATAATTACTTCTGATTTCTGAATAAGAGTATTTTTCACATTCAAGTTTTCTTCTGAAAGTTCTTGTACTTTCTTTCGGCAAGATTCTGAAGTCTTTTGCATTTCTTCTGTTACTTTCGATAATTGCTCCTTCAGGTAACGGTCACTTTCGTTGCACTGCTCGGAATTCTTTTTCAATGCAAAGTCCTTTTGTTCCAAAATTTGACGTAATTCGGTCACTTGCAGCATCAAATTATCACGAACCTTGGCAGTTTCTGAAGTGGCTGTTTCGCAGCGTTGTCGAAGAAGTTTTTCCGCTTCTAAGGCCGTTTGCAACTTTTCTTCATAATTGGCCACCGCTCGTGTGGTATCCTCTTTACTCTTTTGCAATTGTAATTCCAATTCTTGTGCATAACGTTGAGCTTGTTGAACCTTTTCTACACATTTGGACCGCTCAGACTCTACGAGTTGTTCTTTGGCTAACAATTGAGAATTGAGACTATTCAGTTTGGTACTGTAGTCTCCGGCTGAATTCATTACAGTTTGAACTTCCGCTTCGAGTCTTTGCTTTTGCTCCAACAGTTCTTTTATCTTTTCTTCGGACGCACTCAATTTTCTTTCAAAATCGCCCACACTTAATTGTAACGTATTAATTTGTTCGTTGTATCTGCCTATCGACAATTGTTCATTTTCGTAACGTCGTTTGAACGAATCCATTTCGAGCTTGATTTTTTTCAATAATTCCGTTCTTGGTGCAAATGTCATCTTCTAATTTGGTCGTAACAATGGAACACTTTGTAATTTCTTCGTTCTTTTGTTGAATTTCAGAAGCCATTGCCATAAGTTGTGCTTCCCTAAGTTCAATTTGACGGGAATGCCTATCGTGCACTTCCGCATTGCTGCGTTCCATAGCATGTTTAGCTTCCAACAAATCTGCCTTGAGTTGAATAATTTCGGCATTATTTTGAGCAAGTGTCTTATTAACATCTTCCAGTTTTGCATCTCTGCGAGTTATTTCAATCGCCGATTGTTTTTCTGATTCTTCCTTTTCCAAAATCTTGGTCTTAAGAGTTTTGCGCAATTCTTCAACTTCGCTCTTGTAACTAGCTTCAGTTTCGTTTAGTGTACCCTGATATCTTTCAATGTCGAGAGATTTCGCTTGAACATCAACTTGAATAGTTTCCAGTTGAGTTTTCAAAGTTCGAATTTCTTCTTCTTTCACCTTTAGGACATCTACGCTGTTCTCAAGAGTTGCATCTTTCTCGCTAAGTTCTCTCTTAGATCTTTCCAATTCGGTTTTCAATTTCTCTTCTACTTCGTTTTCTTCTTGCAAGCGTTCTTCTAGAAGACGAGACTTTTCTTCTAATAATGCCTTTGTCTGAGCCAATTCAGCCCTTAGAGCAACAATTTCTTCATCCTGTTTCTTACAATTGTCTTCCTTATCTTTTAATTTACTTTTGTAATCTCCAAGTTCTTGATCAAATCCACTTTTAGTCGTTTTGATATTTAGTTGAGACGAAGAAACTTCCGCTTTCAGTTCATCTATGGTTTGAGTGTTTTGAAGAAGTGTTTGCTGCAATTCTTGCTGAGTATTTACGAGTTGTTGCTTGAGTAATGTCACCGTTTCTATTCAATAAATTAAAAGACTTATTATATGAGTCCCTGGTGTAGCCTCAAAAGTACTTACCCGTTGTATCTTGATAATTTTTCTCCAACACATCTCTTTTTTTGACTGTATGATCCAAAGAATTTTTAAGAGATTCGAGTTCTTCCTTAGTTTTCAACAAATTTTCTTCGGCCTCAAAAAGCTTGTTTGAATCTGCTTCCAGACTCTCCACTCTTTGGCGCTCCAAAGTTAATTTATCTTCTAGTTCTTTTATTCGATTTACATTCGATTGGTTGGTAACCTTGGATAAAATATTAACAGTTCATTAAAAAAAAAACTTGCAAATAAATCATTAAGATAAAACTGTCAAATAATGTTATCATGCATAAGCTTATCTTTTTTGTATTATGGTCGCCCCCAGTCAAAATTTGTTTGAAAAGCAACCATTTTAGAGATTTGTTTTATTTAATATTTTATATTTTAATGGCTCTTCACGGAATGAATTCCCCCGTACATACCCACGATAAATTACCATTAAACACAGTTAATCAAAGAGTATGCATACTAAACGCGCACGTTTATAACTTACGGTTTGAGCAAAAGTACTTTGGTGGGAAAAAAAAGAAATACATTTTTCTCTTTAAAAAATTTGAACTTATGCTTTGCAACATTTCAAAACTTACTTCGATGTCGCCTTTCGTGATAGCAGCTTCTTCAAATCTAAACTGTATATCTTCATTTCTTCGTTTTTCGTCGTCCAGCTGAGACAGTAATTTGCCTCGATCCACATTCAAATCCGACAAGATACTTGAATATTCCACAAGTTTTGATTCGCATTCCGATCGATACTGCAATTAAAATAAAATTCTTTACATTAATTTAATCTCAAATTTGGAGCTGGAGAATAGGGATGTTGCATGGTATCGAAGATAACTCCTATTAATTCTTGAAAATAATATCAAATGAAATTTATAACCAAAATAAAAATTTTGGAAAATCAAATTTGAAATTCAAAAATGAATCGGTCAGCCGATTACACCTCTGACGTCATACGCGTGATCCCGAACGTTTTTATGGAAATTTTACAACGTCGCAAAGACCTGACAGTTAAATATTTGACTTATATTTGACAGTTGTAAACAATGTAACGATTACCATTTAAATTGAAAATATTTAGTAATTATAAGAAAAATGGTTTATTCCGAGTTTTCTGTGTTTTTATTAAAATTCATTTTTCAATTTTTACACAAACTATTTATAGGTTACATTATCAACACAAACTGCATTTGCTGTGTTGCCAGTTGTTAAAAAAATAGTTTGTGACGTCATTCGCGCAAAAAACACAGTTTCAAAATCATTTTTATAAATTTTTTGAAAAAATTGAAGGCCTCCTGAACTTTTTATCTATGCAGTGCTGTTTACCAGCACCTAAAGTTTATAAAAAAATACTTAAAAAATCATGCAACATTCCTATTTCAACATAAAAAAGCAGTATAATTTTGTTTTAACTCATTTATGCCAATTTCATGGATTGTTTATTGCATTTTAGAATTTGACTTTATTTTCAAATTTCATACAATTACAATTTTAAATCATGCTTTAATTATCAAATAAATGTTAAGATTTAATTAAAATGAAACAATGTAAAAATGATGTGGGCATTGTTGAATGCAAACGAATTCGATGTACATTTCCAAAATGATTCAGAACTGTTTACTGTTTTGTGTTTAGTAATCGTAAATGCACAGTGCATACCAATAAAAATTAGGTAATTTACTTTGTAAAAAAATTCAAATAATATGTATTGCGCTTCAAGTTTGTCCGTTTGCAACTCACCCTGTACATATTATACACCACGCAAAATTAATTAAATTAGCAATGAAAATAATAATATACAATGCTTTATTAAATTAATTAATAACAGTTAATTAAACAGAACAATTATTTATAATAAATTAATCAGGCACGCTTTCAAAGAGGTGGTCATTGCCCCCACAGCCTCCCGATTTCTATAATTTACCTAATTTTTTTATGATTAATCTAAAATATTTTGCTAAGTGTTGTTTTACTTGTCGAATATGCAAGTGCACAGAGGGGTGGCCTCCTCACCTTCCTAAAACAAATTTTGTTTTTACTTGGCAAGCAGGTGTACAAGGGGGGGGGGAGATCGGTATAAATCATTTGGATGATTCAAGTTTGAAGACTAAATTACAAGTTAGCTCCAAATTTCTTAGTTCAAACAGGAAGGTGATATGCATTTGTTTTTACTTGGCAAGCAGGTGTACAAGGGGGAGGGATCAGTATTAATCATTTGGATGATTCAAGTTTGAAGGCTAAATTAGCAAATTAGCTCCAAATTTCTTAGTTCAAACAGAAAGGTGATTTGTTTTACTTGGCAAGCAGGTGTACAGGGGGATCGGTATAAATGATTTGAATGATTCAAGTTTGAAAACTAAATTCACAAGTTAGCTCCAAATTTATTAGTCCAAACAGGAAGATGCTGTCAAATTTATTTTAGACTTTGGAATGCCGTTATGACCAACTACGTCGCTCTAAAGAATTTGTGGTGTATCCGAAGAACCAGGATTTTAGTTCAGGTCCTCACTACTATTTTCATGAAGTCAAATGTTTTCTCTCATATATGTCTCTTTTCCTTTTTTGTTTTATTAAATGTCTGGTACCATCAGTTTCCAATATTTGAAAAATAACTTACAATATCTGCCCTAATGCCGACTCAGGGCCGGATTATAAGATAGACAAAAGGTGAAAATGTCTAAGATCTGCATTTTAGAAATCCAAAAACTGAAATTGATTAAAATATCAGCTTTGGTAATAAACAGCAATAAACCGTGTCGTTCTAACTGAAACAATCTCACGGTAAACCACTCGATTCTTTCAACGTTACACCGACGCCCATCATTGTTGCTATGCAAACGCCATCGTTAAATACACCGACAATTTCCAAGCTCTTATGATCATGTCACTTTTGGCACTGAAAATTAAAAAGTTTTTCAACTCGAATTCTCAACTTGATATTTTTGAAATTTTCGTATGGGTGGGAATCCAAAAATCGCCTGGGGCAATTCAGTACTGCTATCAGTTCCAGCCCAGACTTTCTCAAAAGCCCCCGTCACCCCTATTCGGAAAAGTACTATCTATTTGGTTAGGTATTATCTTTTATTTCGACATAGTAAGATGCTTAAATCGGTAATACTTTTAATGATTCTAAAATAGTCAATAAAATATTAATGATTCAATTGTTCTATTCATTTATAATCATTATTTAATAAAATAAATTGCTACCGTAATGGATCGTCCAAATTGCTTAATAATAGGTGGCAGACGAATCACATTGTGTTCCTACACACTAATTTGTGTGTGACTTACACTTTCTTACAAATGCAGCAAAAAATATTTAGCATGAAGCTGCTATGTCTTAAATAGCATAGCGTCGTTAATAATTTTCAAAATTTATTGTTACTACTCGATTTTTATCACTGGGTAGGAGTACTGCACTTATTTAATATTAAATCAATTTAAGATGTAATTACGTATTTTTGAAACACGTAAGTATGCCTTGGTAACTTGAAATTCCAATTTACAGAATTTTGTTAACTACTCTCAGTTTAAATTTTTTCCCATAAACCAATGTTTTCGTTTCCAATTAAAGCTAAATGAAAGATAACAATTTTTAATTGCTCGTGCCCAATTTCTCCATCTAGAAATGTCTTCAAGATATGAATCCATTAGATACATCAATCAAGCAACCAATCATATTTTCTTTTGTTTTTAAATTTTTACAATCTATGTGAAATTTTAGTAAACATTTTTTATTAAAATTTTCCACTTACAATTTTAGTTCGTTCAATCGTTGTACATTTATGTTTCGATTTATAAAATCTCCTCAGTTAAACTTGGCCGTATATGATTGAATAAGGATTAAAATCCACTATTTTTTTTTGTTTGAGGTTTTTTTTTGTTGTAAGGATTGTTCTTCTTTCTTCTTGAAGAAATGTTACCAAGAGTCGACTAACCCTGACTCAAAAATACACTTTTTCCTATAGAAATAGCTTCACCAAACGAAAGAACAGAAAAATACAAACTCTTTAAGGTGATGATGAATTAAGTCAAACTTATAATTTAATTTTGAAAATCACGATTTTCCCATAAGAAATACTGAATAATAATCGTCATTAGAGTTCGCATTCTATCACCCGTCCGTGTGCTGTAGGTGGATCGACAGTGATTAGCGGTAGTGAGTTACCAGTCACTCTCCGAGTTCCGTCGGGTCAACATCAACACTTTGCAAAGTTGGACCGTTCTTGGGAGATATTTTTAATAAGTAAAGCGCTTGTCAAAACGGCTTGTAGCGGCCGTAGCAGAGCGGAGCGACGGCTGCGAAAAGTCAGTTTCGCTCTAAAAAGTATTTTTCCGAAATTTGTGAACCGACCGCAAATTGTATTTCTTTATTTGTTAATTAGACCCTCATCTTTCATAATTCGCTTTAAAACCTAGATTCAGATATCGTAACTTTCACCACAACCTATTTTACTTTCGATTGAAGAGGTCACAGTTCCAACGATAAAATAGCATTCCAAATTAATTTTTAAAGTAGTTTTTTAATCAAATTTGTAAACGGTCCACAAATTTTATTTGTTTTATGAGTATATGACATTGTTATCTTTCATAATTTACAAAAAAAATGGTGAAAATCGCAATCAGAGTTAACCGACTCTCGCCGAAATGTCGATTGTGGAATGATGGTCCTTCTAATTCTACATTTTACCAGGAGTTAATATTATTTAGTAGATATCAACATTGGAGAAGCGGCAAGAGTTTCAGAAATAGCCAAGAAAAACGGGTAAGAAAAGCCCTCGCGTACGCTTTTGCTATTCTAAACCGCTTTTTGGGTAGACAAGTGAACACTTTTTGGTGCGAACTATATTCAATCCATTATCTGAAGATGAAATCTGGGTCTATCATTATGATTACAAATTGAAACAAGAGTCGATGTACTCTCGTCGAGGGCTCGAGCTCTTCCAAGAAGTTTCCAAGAAGACCAAGAAGTCCCCCGAAAATATGTATAATGGCAACAATTTTTTAGGATTTAGGATCTGCAAAAGGGTAGTACCGAGTACACCACCGAGAGCAAAATGTTTTGCTGAAGTATGGTAATGCACTAGTGAGTAAGTCAAGTTTGGGAAAAATTTTTAAAGCATTTGCAAATGCAAAATGTTTAATGCCCAAAGATGGCATTGGACACAATAAAGCTACATATGGAAAAGCCATGAATATGCAAAATTAATTCACAGCCTTCATTGGATAAAATATACGATGAAACTGAGTCCATATCAATAGGAACTTTTAGCCACGCCAAGGTTTAAATTAAAAACTTTAAATTTTCATTCAAATTGGATTTCAGCCCAAAAATAGCAATTTCTTTGTTTGGAATAATTTGGCCCCCTTTCTGTATACAAAAACCTGTTTGAAGTTTAGGTCGATGTTACATAAAACTTCATTATGTTAAGTTTGTTCGTTGGACTTGCTCTGAACTATTCTGAGCAGTTTCTGATGTATCAGTTTGGGAAATTAAATTCCAAATCAAAATATTTTCCAAGACTGTGACATTACTGGGCTAAGAGCTAACTAGAGCCCGAAATCTAAAATACACATTTTCGCTATTAGAAATGGTCGTCAACTTACCACACGAGTTGAGAAAATACGTCTTGAGATCTTTTGTAAGGACTTGTCAAAAGCCCATTTAGCCACTTTGGAAAATTGGATTTTGATAAAAACTACTGTAAGTCGGATTCATTCACAAAACTTTTATGATTGTTTCGATTGGTTGTCTGAACTTTACAATAGTTTTGATTGTATAGACGATCATCTTTCAGAATTCGTCGTAAACACTTCGATATTATGAGATGCTTTACTAGTCGAAACGCTATGTAAACTCTTTAGTAGGCGGGGTGACAGTGTAATAAAGCCAACTGACAAAATTGATTCCAAAATGTAATTTTTAATTAGCCGTATCTTTCAAAATTCGTGAACCAACCGCATAATGGTATCTTTTTACATGTCGACAACCTCATTTTCATTAGACGTCTTCAAAATGGTAAAATACCATGAATTGCGACTGTCAAATTACAGCTTGTAGAACCGTATTCGAAATATTTTGAAGCAACCGCAAATTTCATTTTGTAATTAACCTCATCTTTCATAATCCTTCAAAATATTTTGGTAAAATCACCACCGTTGTCTGTTGTGGCTGTCGTCAACAAATTCAAATACTTTGTTAACCTATTATTGCTTTCTAACCTCAACCATAATTTTATCGTTTCTTATTCGCAATTTAATTTCTTTTCCTTCTCCATGTATATCTCCAAATTTTTTTTCCCGAAACTTTTCCTTCTCCATGTTTTAGTAAAATTTTGTCATGCAATTTTTACATTCTTTTTTTGTATTCTGCAATGCCTTTGGTGCATGATTCAATATTGGATCTACTAATCGTCAATGTATCTTCTCTTGGGTGCAGGTAGGATACCTGATCGCGATTTTACGATTTTGAAGTGGATTATGAAAGAAGACGGTCCCAATAGCATATAAAAAATAAAATTTGCGGAAAATTCACACAATTTTGAAAAAACGGATTTAAAGTTAATTTGGAATGCAATTTTATCATTGACTCTTTTCAATGTAACCCCGCCCCAAAATTGAAAGAGGCTGTGGCGACAGTAAATATACCAGAATCTCGGTTTCACGACGAATTATGATAGATAATGGTCAAATTAGCTAATAAAAAATTAAAGTTGTGATCGGACAACAAATTTTCGAAAAAAATCACTTTTGTGTGAATTCGTTTCTGAGGTGGTTGCACTGTCAAAACCTATTCTCCGCCGCCCTCGCCCTCCGGGGCTCGTGCGCTCGAACGGTTTTGACACGTGCTAAACTCATTAAAACATCCCTTAAGTGGCTCCAACTCGAAAAGTTTGAAAGTTGACGCGGCAGATCTCTGAGAGCGACTGGTATCTCCCACCACTAGTCACTGTCGACCCAGGCACAGCACACGTACCGCCAACAGAATGAACGATACCTTTTCATTTTAATACACTTACATGTATTTCTTATGGGAAATTTGCAATTTTCAAAATTAAATTGTGGCCTTATTACAACTCCGACAAGATTGATCCTCACCTTAAAGAGCTTGTATTTTTGCGTTCTTTCGTTTTGTAAAGCCATTTTATAGGAAAAGTGTATTTTCGATTCGGGTATTTTACCTCTAGCCTCTTCTCTTACCATGCCATGTGAATTTATGGAATTAATATTACTGTATTCTTAGACCAAATGGATTATATTATCTGTTTTTTTATCTAATATCTCATTACTCTTTTACAATAATTGCACTTGACTTTATAAAATCGAAAATGATTTTCAATATTCAACTTTTAACTTTTAACCAAAATCAAATAAAATTGAATAAAATCGAAAATAATATTCTATATTCAACTTTTAACTTTTTGCCAAAATCAAATTATTAAAATATTCAATAGTTTAACATAATATCACAATTAATGTTATTTAAATTTATTTTTAAATGTCTCTAAACGTTTTTTGTTTAAATTTTCATATGAACTTGAACTTTTATAAGGTTACCAGCATTAGTATCCGGCTTCGCCCGATTTCGTCTCATCATAATAATTTCTTTTTTCAGATTTTACGTTGATCAGTTCTACCCAACGATTTCTATGATTGCATGAACCAGCCTCGACAAAAGTCAATACTGAAAATTTAAGACTGAGAATCCATGATCAGGGACTGTTCTCGGTAAAAATTGAACGCAACTAGAGTATCTTCCCCGTCGCTATCGCAATAATCTGCCATTTTGTTTAACGAGTTTCATTACACTTCCGATGTAATTGTTTTTAATTTTTTTTAAATAAAACATACAATCAAAATGTGTTTTTTGGGGTGACAGTTTCCCAGTTACAAAGGCTCTCGATAGCGCCACGTGTACTAATTTCTCCATTTCTTTCTTTCCGAACAGTATGCGTAAAGAATACTCCAACACTTCAATAAAATTGCTTCAATTCGAAAAACCTTTAGTAATCCTTAAAATCGTGCTCCGAGGAACATGCGAATTCGTTACCAACTGCAGGACTGTAATTAATATTTAATGTCACTATATGTACTTGTATTTTCGCGATAACTTTGAGTTTAACATCATAAATGTTAATATGTAAAACTGAAAGTTTGTATGTCCGTCCCACAAAATTCTCTCCAACGGAAAGTTCTAACAAAGTAACATTTTAATAGGCGATTCTGGTACTAATTCTTAGGTCAACGCCGCTATTCCCAGTTCTAAATACATTCCCAAACAAATTTTATTAATAAATCATAAATTTCATCGCAATTTTTTTAGCCAAGTACCTAAAATCTATAAAATTTAAATTCAGATTAAATGCGATGTTGTCAGAAATGTTAATTTTAATATATAAAACAGAAAGTTTTATACATATAATTCTCCCCAACGGAAAGCTCTAACGAAGTAAAATTTTAACTGGTGATTCTGGTACGAATTCTTAAGTCAACGCCGCTATTCCCAGATTAAACGCATTTCCAAAAAAATGTATTAATAAATCAGCAAAATTTCATCGCAATTTTTTTTACCCACCTGGATAGAATTTCATATAAAGTTATATCCCGGGCGAAGCCAGGTATCCTGGTAATATAATATAATGCAACCAACACAAAAACTCTAATTACCCAAGCAGGTGCTACTTAGGTCCCATTTTAATAGGAAGCCCTTAGCAAACCTTTCCGGCGTTACATGTTTCTTTCTTAATTGTTTAAAAAATACTTTTTATTAAAAACTAACGATTACAATAATTTAAATTAGGCGTCGCGATTTAAACATTACCCTTACTGTTGGTTACGCCCACTTAACATTGAGGTTATGCCGTTGTTATTACATAAACGCATAGTCATCGCGAAAGTACTACAGGACAGGAAATTTTAGGATTAGGTAACCGGTATCTTCTGGTTCAAATGTCTTCAGGAGCAGATTCACGGGGCGGTGGTAGGTAATGTCACCTATTTTTGCTGTAGATCTTAATACTACGCAGTAGGAAAAAAGTTGAAATCAATAACCTCCGTGAATATTAAACCTTGAATATTCCTATATTAACGCCCGGTTAACTTAAAATTATTTACCACGCTTTTTCTATGTTATGTTCTGATAGAACGCAGATCAGCCGATAGTAAAAATTTCTACAACATTATTTTATATTCAATAATAAAAGTAATTAGGTACCATGTAGATGAGTTGATTTTTCAAATTTGTATACACAATTTACTAATAAAAATTTTATTATGATTTATCTCCATTGTTAATTTTGTTCTTATCTATAACATGTCGAATTTTTAAAATGAGAGTTCATTTCATTATTAATTCATGAAAATAATTATAAAATTACTCAATTTCCATTGAATAACAACATTAAATTGGATTAATTAATAAAATCCAAAAAATGTGGTTTGTTAACCTCGTTAACGCATACAAATCAAATAATGTGGTTCATCCCATGTGAATTTAATCGATTTTTCAGATACATTATGTATTTTCGGTTTATTAGATACAATTCGAGGTGTTGATCCGATCAAATGCGGTGACATTTAATACCTCAACAATGTTGTCAGCCCTTTGTGCGGGAGACGCGGTCGGAAGGAACCCAGTGCACTTGGTCGGGAATTAAACGTACGACTGCGGCATAACAATCCAGCATCTAATTTCTAACCTACGACCATGTTCATTACTAACCTCTTATCCTACATCCCATGGAACAGGCACATCTCTTATTTTTTTTACTTTTTCATGTGCCTTCCAAAGAAAGTGCAATTCGTATGACAGAGGGGAAAATTTTTGGATATATGCCCATCCCTTGGGATGTTGTATATGTCAAAATTCCTATAATACTCTACATAGTCCGATTACTTTTGACATACAAAATTTAGATTTTGCAAATTTTTGATAGCCACGCCATGAGCCAAAAATGTAACTCTGTGTCATGGCAAGTTCCAGGCTTTTAAACAGAAACTTTTTACAGACATTTGCACACAAATTAGGCTATCATAATAGTATATTATGTTATAAGTACGCAAAATTAGGTTTTAGCGGATGAATCGAATGTAACATGGAGATAAATCCACCAAAACCATTTGTGGTCGTGTTGCATACAACGGTTTTTGTATTAGCTCCATAAAAAAGATTTCCTTGCATTAAAATAGCAAATTCGCTTTAAGTACTAGGCCGCTAAAAGTAACAATTTTGCGGAACCAATACAGAAAAATTATTAGAAAATTTTGGCAAATCGATCCCACAGCGATCGATTACTTGATGATTTATAGTTGACAGTATGTATAAATTTGGCAAAAATAATAAATTGTATTAAATTTAAAAATTCACTTACGTGTTCATATTCAGCTTTAAGGATGGCCAATTTTTGTTCTGCTTCATCTGCCTGACCAGCTGCTCTAGTGATTTCGGCCCGTTCTAAATCCCGTTCCTTTAGGATCTGTTCAATTTGCTGTTGTTTTTCACGTAACGCATCCTGTCCCAACAATAACATACACACTCTAAATATGAGTTCTCCAGAAGTCCTCATTTCACGGCACCACCACTGACTATCGAAACATTACTTCTTCACTACGCCAAAAATTACCCGCAAAAGGCAAGCGGGGAAGAGCAGACCTTAAACTCGGGCACTTGTTCTGTTATGTACAAAGAACGAGTACAAAAAAATAAGTACTAATCCTTTAGTTTTTCCTATATAAACTTAGTTTGTCAAAAATTTTGCGAACAATGACCAAACTTTAAGATCTGTCACCCTGAATGGCCAGATCGTAACTGAAGTAAAATATGAAAGACAATCGTAAGAACAACTAGTGTAGGAGTAAATGCTTATCAATCTGTGAAAATTTAATTGATACACCTAAAATTTAGTAAAATTGGAAGTTGTGGAGTGGGAAATGTAAATAATATGTTGCATATTGTTCTCAAAATAGACGGAAATATTTAAGTCTAATCAAATTAGTGCAGCACGCTTTTTTGTAACTAACTTAAAATTATATTAATAAATGTCAAAAAAAGTTTCCCAACATTTACTTTACCAATAATAATTAAAAATAGAAATCTATTCACTCTTTCTGTTGTTGCTAGAAAAACAGTTGCTCTACTCTTTTCCCCAGAACAGCGTGCATATCTAATTTACTCAGACCAGCTTGGAGCTAATTGTCTGATGGGTTTAGTACCTTAATCATTAAAACAGCAAAGTGTATCGCTTACGCCCTTATGGAATTAGAAAAGTACCTCCGATGTTTCGCGTAATGAAAAATATATACGTGTGGGGACTTCCCCAGCATTAGCCGCACTGACGTATGTCCGTATGTAATACCAAATTGACGTATTTCGTTGAAGGTAAAAGGCAACTTAATTTTTACTAAAAGTAAAAAAATCATAAAATCGAGCAAACAAAACAGTTGATTTCGTACTTCAGTAATACTCAAGTATTACTCGAGCGAAGTATCGGCTATAGATATGATCATTACTGCAGCAAAATTAGTGATTTTCAAGTTAAAAACGAAATCCTATTTTAGTTTTCGCCAAAAGTCGAAAAGTTAATAGGCGTGGTCGCATCCCTTAAAATAAACACCTGCAGCACTCCTTTATCCTAACTTTACTGGGCTAAATGATCCCCAAAAATAAATTCCGACTTTCTTCTGTTTCCGATAGTACTAAAAATATTACAGACCTCAAAAAAGATCTAAATTTTGCAATTATCTCACTTCTTGCAGTTTAATAAACCAAGAATAGCAACATTTGAGTTTGAAGATTAGTTTTTCGCATTATCTCAGAAAAATATGTGTTCTTTGTGCTCTCCAAAAAATATATGTCTGATGATAGGCCCAAAAGAGCTAGTGCTAACAAATTCGAAAAGATATGATTAGATAACGTTGGGAGATGTGCAAACATTGATGAGAAAAATAGAAGAGAAGGGAATAGTGGGTTTTCACTTAATCTCTAATTGTATGTTGCCTATTGCTTTCCTAAGCTTTGGGTATTCGGTAATACATGAAAGTATCTTGTGAAACTGTAATTGGTTTGATGTTTTGGTTCTTTATTATTAAGCATGCAACAAAAATTGTACTGATTAATATGATAATTTATCCTTATCATTTAAACTAGTAATTACTTTTATATTCAGCATCAAATGAATATTTAAGAAATGCATTAAAGGAAATATGGAATAATAATCGATTATAAATCCCACACTTACTAAAACCGAACATATAGCAATTTCGTTTTAAATTATGTATTAAAATGTAATTTACTTCAATTTTCCTTGAAATATACTTCACTTCAATTTTTACTCGGCCATTTTCAAGATGAAAAGTGGTCAAATATAAGCAGTAATATAAACATTTTTATAAACACACCCCGTATATGAAAAAAATCATCCTTCCATTTCTACTCTACTATTTAATAAAATAAGAAGGTAAAATATTGCATTTATTTCATATTTTATGTTATTTCAAAAATTTAAAACTAAAAAAACTCCTCCATTCTGGAAACTTTAAGTACATTTTGTTTCGGGCTTCCTGTCAATCGTATTTTGGAAAAAAACAACATCCATATCGTTTTACAATTTTTCATCTAAAAACTTAAATAAAAAAAAATATGTTGAGAATTTTTATGGTAAATTAAAAATACATAACATAATAATTACTTTGTAATTAAAATTTTGTAAAAAAATATTAATTCCCTTGCTTTATTGTTGCAAATATAAAATTGTAAATAACTACAATAAATTGCTGTAAAAGCTTTTTTTAATTATGTTTTGCTTAATATTATATTAAAATTTAATATATCCAGTAAATTAATATCAGCAGCTATAAAAATTAAGATGTAATATAGCTGACTACTACAAAAATAAATATATCAAAATTTTATTAAGGTAGTAAAAATTAGTACTACTTATTTCGCACCTTTCTTGTTTACATGACAAATTGACTTTGAAGCAACAATTTAATGTTGTGGGTTAAAGAAATAAACAAAATTGATTCCGCAAAAATACACCAGAACTGCAATTTAGTATCTCTGGGTGGTCGTTATAAACCATTAATCCTTTTGGAAACGAAAAACACTCAAATTTGTTGTTAATTATTAAAAATGTTATTAACTATATTAATATTTTTTTGCAGTTGTTATTTGCTAGTCCTCTTTCCAGAGTAACTTCCAAAAGGTAGATAGCCACTAATTTTTTACAATTTGCTTAATAAAAAAAACAGAAAATTTCAGTAGAAATTGAGAAAAATAAATAAATTATTCATATTATCACCACATTATTGCAAAAACTATTATATTAAATTAAAATTTTTAAAATTAAAAGATTAAATAAACAATAAAACAAAATTTTATTCGTAAGCTTTCAGCAATGGTTACTGCTGTCATCAGACGTTTAATAAAAATTTTAATCTAATATTAATTTCAGAGGTTAATAATTTCAAAAGCTATTATATTTTATTATACAAATTTTGAATTTGACTTTGAATTATATGAAGCTAATTATGTACGTTTATGTTATTTATAATATTTGATTCAAATTTTTAAAATTATAAAGTTAAATGAACAATAAAACGAAACATTATTTGTTAGCTTTCAGCAATGATTACTGCAGTCATCAGACATTTAATATGTTTCGTTTTATTGTTCATTTAACCTTATAATTTTAAAAATTTGAATCAAATATTAATTTCAAAGGTTAATAATATATATAATTTCGTTATTTATAGTATAATAGTATATTATTCGATGAGAGGGTAATTCAAGGGAATGATAATTTTATATGTGGGTTGCTGGGCCAAATTTTAGCATACATAAAAACAAATGAATAGAACCCTGCCTTTAAAAATTATTGTCAACATTAAAAGAAGACATTGGAATTTAATGAACAATGTTTATGTTTCTGCTGAAAATAATAATTTTAGATGGCGATAAAATTTAATTTTATCATAATTTTAAAATTTAATATAATTTAAATTAATTAAAAAAATTTAACAAAAGTCGCGAGTTGATAATAAAATTTTAATTTTTTCTATAGTAGATGTTGAAGAAAAAGAATATAATTATGTTGAATAAAAATTTTTAACAAGCTTAGTGAAATTTGAAAATTTTCCAACTTACACTTTTAGTCTAAGACCCCGTTGTACAAAGTGGTTTTGTCTTATCAAGAACTCATCAGTTAAACTATCCTAAATGAATGAAAATTGATTAAAATCCATTAGAATTGAATTAAAAACTATATTGGAAAATTTTAGTAAAATTAATTGTCAATTTAAGTATTTAATAATATTTAATTTTAAGTATTTAATAATAAACGTCGGATGACAGCAGTAACCATTGCTGAAAGCTTACGAATAATTTCGTTTTATTGTTTATTTAACCTTTAATTTAAAAAATTTAATCTAATATGAAAAGAATATATTATTATAAGACATTCCAATTTCATCTTAAATTATTATTGACATCAAATACACTTTGATTTTAATTGCAGTAAAAACAAAATGCGTTCAATTTCAGTAAAACAAAGTATTTTGCTGTTAAAATCCTATTTAATTTATTCTTGCTTCTAAAGTGTCCCTTGTTCTATTATTTTCAATCGAACAAACCGTACTTTAGCATCTACTATAGAAAAATATTTTTTTCTTTTATATACAGGGTGTCCCCGTGATCACGGTAAACCTTTGAAGTGGTGATAGAAGATAGTTTTATAAGAGATATTTTCAAATAAAATTTTTGTCCTAATCCAAACCCTTAGGGGAGGGTGCCTCCTAAAGCAACTTTTGAATTTCTGCCTTCAAACGGCCATATCACAGTAACTATTAATTTTACGATATTAATAGATTAATGATTTTTAAAGACAATTTACTTATCTACAAACTAGTTTATAACCTCCTATTGCCTAGAATGAACGGATTTTGAGTTGAAAAGAAATGTAAAAAAATTCCAAGTTCTATTTTTCCGTTTTGGTTGGTTGCAAACTCTGTATCTTTTAAACGAAACTACTTACAAAAAACTAACGGCCCAATTCGGATAGCCAATTTAACGGGCTATAACTATAATCTACTAAAAATTTGGAAAACACCCATTTCACAGAATTCCAAAATAATAATAATAATAATCTTTCTTTATTAAGTTATAGTTAGCATTACAATAAATTCGGAATAATAAAATAACTTAAAAAGTGGAGATCAGCATGTGCTGGTTTTCATCTCAACTTATTGACACAGAAATTCGGAGACTTCGTATAGTGCCTTTTCCGTCAGGAATTCTTTTGTTTTCCGTTTGAACTGCACTAAGGGAAGGCTCTTGATTTCTTCTGGCAGCTTGTTATACAACTTAATGCCTAGGTTGTCGCCTTCGCTACATTTGAGTCGAAGTCGTTTTGTCTGCAATTGGTTCCTTCGTCTTGTTTCGTAGGAATGAGTAGCTGTGGTATGTGTTGTACTGTCAGTCTTAATATGCACTATGGAGGCGTATACGTATGCGGAGGGCAAGGTCATGATTTTGAGAGACTTAAACAATGGTTTGCAGTGTGTTCTGCAAGGCGATCCTTCTAATTCTCGTATGGCTTTTTTGCATTATAAAGATTCGGTTCAGGTGTGCCGAGTGCCCCAAATCTGAAGACCGTACAATAATGAACAAGGTCGGTCCAAAATATAATCTCCGTGTCCATGGTAAACCTTTGAGGTGGTGATATAAGACACTTTTCTAAGATATATTTTAAATAAAATGTTGTCTTAGTCCAAACCCTTGAGGTGGGGGTCCCCTTAAAGCAATTTTTGAATTTCTGCCTTCAAACGCCATAACACCGTAACCACTGATTTTATGGTATTAATGGATTAGTAATTTTTAAAGATCATTTATTTATCTACAAACTAATTTATAATCTCTTATCCTCTAGAATCAACAGATTTCAAGTTATGAATTAAATTAAGAGAAGAAATGTCAAAAAAATTCCAAGTTCTATCTTTTCCGTTTTGATTGCAAACCTGTATCTTTTAAACGAAACTACTTACAAAAAACTAATTACCCAATTTGGAAAGCAAATTTAACGGGCTATAACTTTAGTCTACTAAATTTTTGAAAAACCAACCCATTTTACAAAAAATCCCAAAATAATAAACAAGGTCGGCACAAAAATAAATAAAAAGTTCAAAAAAATTTATTTTAATAAATTTTCAAAATGACCACCCTCGTTTTCAACACATAAACGTGTAAAACAATTTTATTTATAACGGGATTTTTTTTCATTAATTTCCCCACGTCTAGCTGTCGATCAAATTCAAATTTTTGATAATCTCTTGAATTTATTATATTTTTGTACCGACCTTGTTCATTATTTTGGGATTTTCTATGAAATGGGTTGGTTTTCCAAAAAATTTTAGTAGACTAAAGTTATAGCCCGCTAAATTTGCTATCCGAATTGGGCCGTTAGATTTTTTGTAAGTAGTTTCGTTTAAAAGATACAGAGTTTGCAATAAAAACGGAAAAAATAAAACTTGGAATTTTTTTGACATTTCTTCTCTTAATTTAATTCATAACTCGAAATCCGTTCATCCTAGACAGCAGGAGGTTATAAACTAGTTCGTAGATAAGAAAATGACCTTTAAAAAATCACTAATACATTAATACCACAAAATCAATAATTACGGTGCTATGACCGTTTGAAGGTAGAAATTCAAAAAATTGTTTTAAAGAAGGGTACCCCAAAGGGGTTGATTTTATTTAAAAATATATCTTAGAAAAGTGTCTTCTATCACCTACTCAAAGGTTTACCATGGTCACGGAGACACCCTGTATATCTTCGATGTTAGGTAAAGGAGCTTAAGTAAAAGGCGTTTTTGAATTATTGTATTACTTTTTTAAATTTTACTCTATCAATTGATAATAAACTTATCTTTAAGATAAGGATGAGAAAAATGCAATTACAATAAACTTACGTATGTTTATTTCCCCAGGTATAAGCGTAACAAATAAACAATTCAACTTAAGTACCATATTTCCCATCGACTAGATAAATTAAAAATTTGTGGTATTATAAACTAAAGTCCATGTAAAACTCGATGAGGTAATCAATCCTATTCCCAAATACAAATTTTTATATTATTAAAATTCAACATGTTTTTTGCCTCGACTGAAAAATTGTGAGTTCCTTTTACCTAACCGCAGAGAATATAAAATATTACAGTGCTCATTCTGGGTAGCTATATATAAAGCGATCAACTACTAATTCCAAGTTTCGAATTCGAATCCCACGAGAATTTAACTTTCTTATGAGCCTTTTCGTTTAGTTGATAAATTAATTGAGTAATTTGAAATTACAAATAATATACAGGGTACTTATTAAACAAACGAGAAAAATTCAATTCAAAAAATCCGATAAAACATCCTCGAACCTTGTACCGGAAAAAACTGGCTTCGGACTGCGTCCTCGGGTCAAATTTTCGCCGGTACAAGCCCCCCCCCAGGAATTCAAACGGAGATACTGTTTTGGTAAAAAAACAGTCCTCCGAAGCGGAGTTTGTTTTTGCCGAAAACAAGTCCCGGTGATAGATCGACAGTTTCGGGAAGAAACAGTATCTCCATTTGAATTCCGAGGACGCTTGTCCCGGTACAAGATTCGAAGATAGAACGGAGGTGCTGTTTTATCGGTTACAGCCCGCCAAATCATCATGATTTGCTTCTGCTTTCAAATCCCGGGATTCTGCTCCCGGACAATTTCCATCAAAATGCAGGAAATAAGCCCACGGATGTTGCCCGGAGAAATACCTTGCCAAATAAAAATTCAAAGCAAAAAATATATAGTTCCGCTTCGGCACTGATTATCTCGCGCCTAAAAGGAGATAAATCTGGCGTCGGCAAAACTTTGAAGCGTTCAAATTGAATATCGTAAAATTTTTGCCCATTTATTTAGATTAAAACCCTTTTACATGAAAAATTTTTTAACCAAAATGCTTTTGTAAAATTTTTCCCCCGTTTCTTAAAACAAACATTTTTGTAAAAATCAGCCAAGTTCTAAAATATTTTCAAAAAATCCGGACCTAGTTTCCTAATATCATGCCGTTTGCACCCTGGATTAATCACTGTTCTTAAATTTTCATAATCACATTCTCTTTCAAAATGTTTTTAATAAACCCATTTCCGCCGCGGTTCCCTTGATTTTGTATTAATTTTTTATAAAAAAACTTGTAAATTCGTTAAATTTTAAACTTGTGAAATTATATGTTGAATAAAATTTTTTTACAATTGAATGAAATTTGAAAATTTTCCTTATATTTTAACCCAAATTACAAGGGTTTGTCTTTTCGAGATATCATCAGCTAAACTATCCCTAAATGAATTAAAAGAGTTTAGCTGATGACATCTTGAAAAGACAAAACCATTTTGCGCAGTGGGGTCCTAGACTAAAATGTAAGTTGGAAAATTTTCAAATTTCAGTAAAATTGTAAAAAAATTTTAATTTCATTCAACTTGTAACCTTTTAAAATATTTTATTCAGCATATAAATTCTTATTCTTATTTCAAGTCTAGAAATCATTTTTAATAGTTATTTTCATTAATAGAAAATTTAAAAGAAAATGTTAAAAAAACCCAGATTAAGTTCTAGTTATTTATATTTATAGAATATTTTAAACAAAATAATTAAAAAATTTAAATGGCGTCTTAAGTTTTTCCTTGTACCGTTTCCAACCCCTGAAATAAGCACCGCGGCCCCCTGAGGGTCATTTTTAAATATTTGTCACTTTCATAATATACGAGAATGTATGTGACATTGCTGTCAGTTTATTTGAAGAATTTTGAATAATTTTGAATTAACTCGAATATATTATACCGGGTGTTCATTTTAAAACTTCCATCAATAAATATCTCAAAAACCAAACGTCAGATGGAAAAATGTTTTATACAAAAGTTGTATAATGGCGAGGGGGAAAGAATATGGTACAATTATTTTTTTAATTAGTTAACCTTTTCAAGGTCATTTAAAGTCAACTTTGTTTTTTAATGGCACCTGATATTTTTTTAAAGATTCAGATTTTGCATGAAAAAATAAACAACTTTTGTTAGAAAAATTTTTTTATCCAACGTAGACTTTCAGAAAAAATATAGTGAAAACTAAATTAATAATACATTGACCGGTAAAAATCGGTCAACTTATACAGGTCGCCAACTTGTAAAACTTAAAAAAGGCTCTTGTATAAGATTGTATTATTACAAGATAAAATTAATTAAGACCTCTGTACTTTTACTATGCCTATTATTTTCTACTTTTTCGAGTTGGCTTTGACATTCAAAATTTTAAAATTAAGAATACCTACTTTGTACTAACTTCATTAATAATTAATAATCAAATTAATGATTAATAATCATTAATAATATGCAGAAGTGACTTCATTTCCCTGTTCGAATCGGTGACATTACACGACTGGCAATCAAATCGTCTAAGTTCGAATTTACTGCAGGGGGAGTACATGTAGCGTCTCTATAGTTACGGAAATGCTTTTTTTAGAGAAAAAAGTATTTTTCAAAACTTTCTAAATTGGTATGCGACATTAAATATAATACCTACCCTAAGTGTATCTATTTCCTCAACGTACCTCAAACTATGTAGGATAATTTATTATACTGATGAGATTAAAAAAGCAAAAAATTACGTTAAGAGGGCGACTTATTTCAGAAGAGAAAAAAGCCGCCAACAGATGGCGCGAAAGCAACAAAATACGAACAAAGGGGTCGCCCATAAAAGACGTCCTTGCCTTGGGGTTGTCACAAAATGTGACAGGAGGGGGAAAAAAAATTGTGCTTGTGTATTTTTTTCTTATAATTTTAAAATATTATGATCCCTTTTAAACTATTTCAAAATTTATTAATACAAAAATAAATTATAAATAAAATGTAAAAGCTAAAAATTTTAGTGTTTTTCTAAAATGAACGTGAAGTTCAATTTTATAAATGAGGGGGTCCTTGATTTGTGGCCATTGGACGTTCCGGATTAAAGATTGTGACCAACTGTGACAAAGAGGCGGAGGGGGCCAAAAATTTAGAATAAATCCCCTAACTGCCCCTAACAACTTTTGCAGGTGAAAATCAATTAGCCAAGATAGAATTTACTTAATTTGCAATATCAGGTTGAGCTCTCAACTATGATTATTTTCGAAAATACTTGCAAAAATATAATTTCACAAATTATAATAAAGCAATTATTGAAAATACAAATATTTATGACAAAATAATGAACAGATTTCAACAATACGATTAATTTCCTATTTGACTAAATAATATACAAAATTCAATTTCGGGATTATACCAACCACATTTTGATTTAAATATTAAAAAATAATAATATTAAATATTATTTCAATTTTTAACGTGTGGAGACGTTTTTACCTTATTTGGCAGAATAGCTATTTATATAAGTAGTTGCGAAACGATAAGTTGGAGAACAGGCTTGAAATGACAGGTATCTACTTCAGGCTAAGCACGCACCCCTGTAACGATTCCTCCTTGAATCTTCTCCTTGCTTTTAATAATCTTTCATTTTTTCTCTTTACGGTTTCTAATATGGAAATCTAATCGGTTTCCACGTAATGACGACGTTAGAAATAACGAAACCACATCAAGGGTAATAATTGCATGTTTCGTAAGTTATTACTAATTAATAAATTAGATTTTCAAATAAGCTTATAAAATTAGTTACTTATCGAACAATTAAAAAACAGGCGAGAATTTAAATCGACATTAAGTTTAATCAAAGTTCAAGTTCGTTGTTGTCACACTCCATTAGAATTCAATTATTTTTTCATACAAACATTTTCCCACACAATTTTCTAAAATTTGAAATAAAAAGTAATTGAGAACAATATGCAACTTTAAACATTATAATTTATATATTAGATGGAAGTGCGTTCACACTGCCTCTGCTTGTGGGTATAGGAAAAGGAAAAGATTGGAAATTTCTTTTTTAGAAACTTTATTAAAATTAACAAATTGATAAAATATATTTGTATGAGTAATATTAGGTGTATTACAAAATCTAACAACAATAAAGCCTTTAGTAATACAAGTGCTGTATTATTTTTTACAATTTAAGTGAAAAGCTTCGAGTCAGCGGTGGTGGCTTCGGAAAATTCTTCAACATCAAAATGATTAGTAAATTACCTGTAAAGAAGTCCTTGTAGGATAACTATTACTTGGTGTCTTTGTTATTGTCCTCTATTAATTAAAAAAATCGAATGCTGTTAGTGGTTAATTCAAAATTTTTGAAAATATAACACAACACAAGCCACATACAATTTTAAAAATTACAACAGCACGTTAACATGCTACAAACAAAAAAACAATTTTCAAAATTAAGGGTAGGCTCCATAACTACCCCCCTAGCATCTAGAAATTAAAAAAAAATTTCGAAAAATAGCAGGTGTTTTTCTAAATTACTTCAGAATGATACCTTAAGAGGTTTTTTGTCAACAACAATAATGTTGCTATTTTTCGTAGTCATTTAAATAAACACCTGCTATTTTTCAAAAATTGGGGGTATAATATCAATTTTAAAGAAAGATTGGGGGGGGGGCTCGTGGAACCTACCCTTAACGCAATAATATTATTTTTGAAAACAAGCTTGAGCAAAAATAGCCGAATTATTTTCCATAATTCGAATTTTAAACTAATTTGGGAAGAGTTAATGTGAGTTAATTCAAAAATAATAATTGCAAGTACTACTGCAACATGCAAAGTAACTTTTATTAACTTATCTGGAACTTTATTGGCCGGTGTTGACTTTATAATATGTTTAAGTAACCAGAACAAAAATATAAAGCAAAACAAGGTGAGTCCAAGAAAAAGAAGTCCAAATTTACTGATTTTTGATTTACTTGAAAGAATGAAGATTTCCCAATTTCTTGGTCGGGCAAAATTTTGGAGAAAAAATATCAATGTGATCTCGAGCAAAAAACAAGTGAGGAGTTTTATATTTTGCAATGGTTACATTTTTTGTAATCCTTAGTAAAAATCTACCTACCTGAGGAGTTAAAGAAGTAACACCAAGCCTTACCCTTCTGGCCGTAGATGTGGCGCTAGTTATAGAAGATGTCATAGACAACATGGATTCTTTCGATCCGGTTCTCTTCATTCCGGGAGGTGGCAAACCGCTACCAGAATGAACAACGCAATTGCCTGGCTTATATTTGAGTGGAGATTTACTGACTTTACTAACGGGAGCAAAAAGGCCAAACAAAGGACGACACTCAAAATATCTGCAAACGTATGATATTTAAAACAAGAGTTAAATGAGATGGATATATCCCTCTACCTTCTTCCTGCCACCGATCCGTCATTCTTTCCTCTCGGATCGTCTAATTCGACTCCGCACCATTCCCCCGCAGCAAAATCGGTTACGCCCATGTAACGAAGGGTACCAACTTTGGAACCCTGGCTAGATTTTATAATCACGCGATCTCCTACTTTATAATCTATCGGTAGATTTGTCGATGCTAAGCTCGTATTAGATACGCCTAAACAAAAGTTAAATTTATACTCATAAATTTATATATTATTTTTTTAGTTGACATAATATCAATCCCACAAGGTTATTTGACAAACATAATATTATGCAAGATTGTAGGCGCAAATGGCATAGAAACGAATAATTTGTAAAAACAATAGATCGTATAATATGCTCATTTACGCGTTTGATGGTTATTATTAATTGTTATTGTTATCCATATTATTAATTCTATCATCTGTCCGCATAGCAACCTTTTGAGGTTGAGTATTCATCAAATAAAAATAAATTTTCTTACTTAACGAGGGTGAAAATCTTGTTATTCCCCCTTTGGTGCTTCCAGTAGGAGATAAGGGACTACCCACACGCCTCCTAGCTCCATTATTTATAGGCGTCGAAGTAACCGAATAGGTGGAAGAGCAAAGCGATGCATTATCGGCCCCAGGTAAGGGATACCTCGTCAAACGTGTCAAACGAGAAAAAACTCCACGTTTTGGTTCGCATTGGAAGTAATGAATTCCTCCGACGGATCCGTCATTTTTTCCTACAATTAGTAGTGTTGGCAAATGCAAATTTAAAAATTTAACTTTATATTACCAATGGTTTGGTCTAAAACTACGCCTGCCCATTCGCCTGGTGCAAACTGCGTTTCCCCTATGTAGGCAATCGACCCCGATTTAGTTCCTCCAACCCAAACGCGTTCGCCAATAATAAAGCTGTCTGTGTCTTCCGTTAATACGGTGTGATCTGGTAATCAGATACAAAAGCATAAAAGTGTGCTCGGAGAGTACAGAATTGGATAATAAAATTAACCAAAGCAAAAGCTATTGCGTGGTACGAAGAAAGAAAAAGAAAGTACCTGTGTGACGCATAAGACCAGCTTCGTGCAGGCGATGAGAATGAGATTCCCATAAGTGATCGATGGAACCAGCTAAGATAGCAAATACAAGCAAACACAAGTTACATGCAGGTGCATACTATTCTATGGCCCAAAATACTGTTTATAGATTGTACATACATACAAATAGTATTTTGGAAGACAACTAATAATAAATTTTATTTACAATACAAACAGCCAACATAAAATGAAAAAAAAGCCAAACATTATGAGATTATCGATACCAAAATAAAGTAGGTATACGAACTACCATCAAATAATTTTGATAAAAGCCAATATTTAAGCAAATTGATATGGAACACATTTTATGTACAAGCAATATAATAATAATAATAACGCCAACAGTTAATTAAATTACAATATAAGAAGGTTTTTGTTGTCAAATTTCGTTCAAAATTAGCAGTAATGCATTAAAACGTGAAACAATATTACCATTGAGTTACTTTTTCACGCCGTGGTGGAATTATTTTATTGAAAGGAGTATACGTCACATGTCAAAAACACTCTAACAATAAAAAAAAATTTTAAACTGAAGATCCAATTCACTAATTTTTTCCGACGTGTCCATTTTGGTTCATCATGGCATTATTGAGTTCACTCTGCGTCAAAAAGCAGAACTAGATCCTATTATTCCCAACAGATTTTACTACAGTAAACTCTTTTTTGGTTAGAACCCAAGAAAGATATTGAGCTTTACAAGAAAAACCCATGAGATCGAAGAGGATGAAGCTTCTTGTGGAAATAAGTAGTTCCCAAAACAAGCTATACAACCCCACAGGGCAAAAATAAAATGAATAAAAAATCTGAAAAAAGTTGACCTCTTTTACTTACCCAAAAAAACCCACCGACTTACCACATCAGTCCGCTACCCCTTCGGCCATAAGAAAATTTTTAAGATTATGAATGGCTGCACTGGGTTTCAACCCGTGGGTTCCCCTTGTTAGTCTTAATAATATATAATCTGGTCTCGGTAAAATGGCATGAAGTAAAAGGCTCTTGGAAGGCAGAATATAAAAAATAAAATAAAAATATAGAGCTTAAAACTCAGCACTCTCTCCAACTTTTAATTTCCCCTCGGAAGCCCTCACTTGTACCGAAAATGAATTTTTTTAAATAAAATTTATCTTTCCACAGAGGAAACACTGAAAAATGTCAACTTGACGCTGAATTAATAATAATTTTAAAATTTTTAACTCAATTTTTGCACCCAAAAGTATTTGTCCCCCGAGTGAAGCTTACAAAAGAAGGGGGGCAATATAAAATGTGGAGCTATAAAAATTTAGTACAAAATAGTGTAAAATCAGTATCGTAAGTGAAAATATCGGCCTCCGTCGCAAATATTTTTTGGGATATGCCCACTAGATTTGTTAAATTTATTGATTTAATATCCCCCCCCCGCCAAATATCCATAAACAGGAAAAAAAAACTACTACTTTTAGATAATTTACAATATAATAATTATTATTTTTTATTATTAAGGTTGACTTCCCTCATCCTTCTTTAAAATTGATATTATACCTAGAAATTTAAAAAAACAACTTTTGAAAAATAGCTGTTGCTTTTCTAAATAACTCCAAAAATATTCCATGGCGATATCTTAAGGAGTTTTCTTAAATGACTACGAATAATAAAAATAAAGGGCGTGTCCTTATTTTTCATAGTTATTTAGGAAACCCCTTACGATATCACCATGGAATTTAGAGGTAATATTTTTGAAGTTATTTAGATAAGCAACAGCCATTTTTCAAAAATGTTGTTTTAAATTTATAGTTATAATATCAATTTTAAAGAAAGAAGCGGGAGATTCATAAAGAGATTAACATCGAATATATTTTTAAACTTCTTAGGGTTAAAAATAATTCATAAAAATGATAAATTTTTAAAAATAATATTTTTGTTCCCTCTTGGAAAATTTTCAGGCGGAGCCCGCTAAAATATTTTATTTTAGAGCCCCCCAAGATATTTTAAAATATCTCGCGATTACTTAAAAACTGTTACCTTAGGAATAATCCCTCTTACTAACCATTGCATAGTATACATTTTTTTAACCCTTCAGTACACAGTACAGGTCTAGGTAGGGTAAAAAATGCAAACTTTTTCCCGTACCACCGCTGCGCGGTGACCCAGAATTAGCAAAGTGGTAAAAAGTTTAAAACTTTTGAAATGTAACTTGCAGGAAGTACAAACTTTGGTAAAATAATTTAAAAACTCATATTTCGGAATGGGGTGAGTTTTAAGAGTGAAACAAATGTATATACGCATATTTCATGCTTAAGTGGCAATTGTCAGATGGATGTCAGATAATTGCAAATGGTGGCGATGCCATTGGCTTCAAAATTATCAGAAAAAACCTCCCTGCGCCATGCAATCTTCGAAATTATGGATTCTTGAGCCGCCGGATCCGAGAGCCAACTGCTAATAAAATTTCGAGGTAAAACTCATTGAAAATATCCCCGAACCAAAACTAATTAAATGAATCTTTGAGCCACGGGATTTGAGAAGAGAACTTTTTAAAAATATCCCTGGACCATAACAAAACTCGAAATGTTAGATCTTTGAGCCGCCGGATCCAAGGTAAGCGTTAAGATCCAGGCTGGACGCACGTACTGTCAACAAAATTATGACGCAATAATATGATCTCATTTTCTGATGGTAATTTTTTTATTATTTAAAACAAACTCCGGGTCATCGCAACGTTAGGAGCGGTAAGCACGGTAAAACGTAGCGGCCGTTCCAGACCAAACGGTGACTCGCCACGCAAATCCCGGCCCAACCAAGAACTCTCGCTGACCAAATGCCGACTCTAATCAGCCAATGCTTAAGGGGGGGGGCTTAAAGGTTATCGGGATAGAAACGATACTAAATGCTGATAGTAGATCTCAGACCTACAAATTGCAGCAGAATGTTCTGTAAAACTTCCATGTTGCTCGAATGATCCATTCGTGAGCTTGTAGGGAGCCAAACAAATATACATCATAAGAATAACGTACAAAACTTCCTCTTTCTATCTACTTGTAACCCACGTTGAGAAGTAGTGAAATTTAGAACAAATTCGATAAAAAACTTTAAAAGTAGTTTTTTTCCGAAAATCTTGGGATACATCAATCTTATTTTTTTGTGTTACGTTTCATCATGTTTTGCTTTTAATCTGTGACGTCATCGGCAACTTTTTTCAATTTTTTTGCGGGTTTGAATAGAGCATATTTTTGCAAATAATAAAATGTAAAAAAAACTGAATTTGAAGTGAAAATTATCTCGAAACTTTCTCTTTAAGGTAATATTTTTTGATTTTGATATTTTCATACTTCAGAAAATATGTAAAAATTAGGGTTTTCATTTAAAAAAATTACCAAATACGTCACAGCTCAAAAATAAAACACGATAAAAAAGTGGCATTTAAAACAACAAAGATGATACAGACCCTTAATCAAAAATTACTACTCCAAGTGCGGCCTTCAGGCCGCACCCCCTATCTATCAATCTAGTTTGTTATATTATAAATCCGTCACAGCTCAAAAATAAAATGCGATAAAAAAATGGCGTTTAAAATAATAAAAGATGATACAGCCCCTTAATTGAAAATTACTACTCCAAGTGCGGCCTTCAGGCCGCACCACCTACTAATCTAGTTTAGTATAATTATACAAAAAGCTTTTGAAAATTGTAGTGTGGACTTTGTGAATCAGTATTTTACAATGCTTGAGGCTCAGAAGATAAAAGCAAAATTTTATGATACTCATGAGTGTCACTTGGTCCACATTACGTAATAATTCCATCCTGCGTGAAAAAGTAATACAATGGTAATGTTCATTGCGGTGTTTATTGATAGATCTATGATTTAATTCTGATCTTCTTGGTATAACATGAGTAAATTTTCCATTTTCAATAATATTCAATCAATATACATACGTAATGATATTATGTTCTCAATAATTTATGCATTTTAAATAATACACAAATTGTGAGCAATTAAAATTAATTTTCCAACTTACGTCGTCGATGGGTAAAATTAAAGGCGGTCCATGCATCATCCTCGTTTTCTTCTTTTACATCTAACAACATGCAAATATCATGCAATACAATGTAAATTTAAAAAAATTATATAACTTTCAACGAATAAGATTTTTGAAGGTAAACCAGATGAGAAAATTATTATAATTTTGAAAAAATTCAAGTTAACCGCTTTAATATTAGTGAGTGTCAATAAATTGAACGCAACATGTAACATTTTTGACGTCACTGTATAAAGCGCTAGTACCATTTAAGGCCGCCATTATCAGCGTGGGTGGCAACCTGTAGAAACTATCACCAAGCAGCATTTATGCTATAGTGCCGTTAGTTGGAAAAGAAAATTCAAATTTTGTGGAAAACATTTCATACATTTTTGACCCAACATCTGAAAAAAATTACTAGAATTTACGCCGTGTGCTCTTTGTATAAAAAAACAATTGACGAAAATTACAAAAAAACAATTGAAGAAAATGACAAATAAACAATTTGGTAAAGCGTAAATAAAAATTAGATTATTATGAAAAGCTGAAAAATTCCAAGTTTATTTTTAATATTTAAAGAAAAAGCATTTTATATTGGAAAGGCGTGCAAAAAAAAACTTCTTTTAACATAACAACTCATAAACTATTTTTCGGAAAACATTCATACTTGCATGCAAACTTTTTCCCGTACCACCGCTGCGCGGTGACCCAGAATTCGCAAAGTGGTAAAAAGTTTAAAACTTTTGAAATGTAACTTGCAGGAAGTACAAACTTTGGTAAAATAATTTAAAAACTCATATTTCGGAATGGGGTGAGTTTTAAGAGTGAAACAAATGTATATACGCATATTTCATGCTTAACTGGCAATTGTCAGATGGATGTCAGATAATTGCAAATGGTGGCGATGCCATTGGCTTCAAAATTATCAGAAAAAACCTCCCTGCGCCATGCAATCCTCGAAATTATGGATTCTTGAGCCGCCGGATCCGAGAGCCAACTGCTAATAAATTTTCGAGGTAAAACTCATTAAAAATATCCCCGAACCAAAACTAATTAAATGAATCTGTGAGCCACGAAATCTGAAAAGAGAACTTATTAAAAATATCCCTGGACCATAACAAAACTCGAAATGTTAGATCTTTGAGCCGCCGGATCCAAGGTAAGCGTTAAGATCCAGGCTGGACGCACGTACTGTCAACAAAATTATGACGCAATAATATGTTCTCATTTTCTGATGCTATTTTTTTTATTATTTAAAACAAACTCCGGGTCATCGCAACGTTAGGAGCGGTAAGCACGGTAAAACGTAGCGGCCGTTCCAGACCAAACGGTGACTCGCCACGCAAATCCCGGCCCAACCAAGAACTCTCGCTGACCAAATGCCGACTCTAATCAGCCAATGCTTAAGGGGGGGGGCTTAAGTTATCGGGATGGAAACGATACTAGATGCTGATAGTAGATCTCAGACCTACAAATTGCAACAGAATGTACTGTAAAACTTCCATGTTGCTCGAATGATCCATTCGTGAGCTTGTAGGGGCCAAACAAATATACATCATAAGAATAACGTACAAAACTTCCTCTTTCTATCTACTTGTAACCCACGTTGAGAAGTAGTGAAATTTGGAACAAATTCGATAAAAAACTTTAAAATAGTTTTTTTCCGAAAATCTTGGGATACATCAATCTTATTTTTTTGTGTTACGTTTCATCATGTTTTGCTTTTAATCTGTGACGTCATCGGCAACTTTTTTCAATTTTTTTGCGGGTTTGAATAGAGCATATTTTTGCAAATAATAAAATGTAAAAAAAACTGAATTTGAAGTGAAAATTATCTCGAAACTTTCTCTTTAAGGTAATATTTTTTGATTTTGATATTTTCATACTTCAGAAAATATGTAAAAATTAGGGTTTTCATTTAAAAAAATTACCAAATACGTCACAGCTCAAAAATAAAACACGATAAAGAAAAGTGGCATTTAAAACAACAAAGATGATACAGGCCCTTAAATGAAAATTACTACTCCAAGTGCGGCCTTCAGGCCGCACCACCCTACTAATCTAGTTTGTTATATTATAAATCCGTCACAGCTCAAAAATAAAATGCGATAAAAAAATGGCGTTTAAAATAATAAAAGATGATACAGCCCTTAATTGAAAATTACTACTCCAAGTGCGGCCTTCAGGCCGCACCACCCTACTAATCTAGTTTATTATAATTATACAAAAAGGTTTTGAAAATTATAGTGTCGACTTTTTGAACCAGTATTTTACAATGCTTGAGGCTCAGAAGATAAAAGCAAAATTTTATGATACTCATGAGTGTCACTTTGTCCACATTACGTAATAATTCCATCCTGCGTGAAAAAGTAATACAATGGCAATGTTCATTGCGGTGTTTATTGATAGATCTATGATTTAATTCTGATCTTCTTGGTATAACATGAGTAAATTTTCCATTTTCAATAATATTCAATTGATATACATACGTAATAATATTATGTTCTCAATAATTTATGCATTTTAAATAATACACAAATTGTGAGCAATTAAAATTAATTTTCCAACTTACGTCGTCGATGGGTAAAATTAAAGGCGGTCCATGCATCATCCTCGTTTTCTTCTTTTACATCTAACAACATGCAAATATCATGCAATACAATGTAAATTTAAAAAAATTATATAACTTTCAACGAATAAGATTGTTGAAGGTAAACCAGATGAGAAAATTATTATAATTTTGAAAAAATTCAAGTTAACCGCTTTAATATTAGTGAGTGTCAATAAATTGAACGCAACATGTAACATTTTTGACGTCACTGTATAAAGCGCTAGTACCATTTAAGGCCGCCATTATCAGCGTGGGTGGCAACCTGTAGAAACTATCACCAAGCAGCATTTATGCTACAGTGCCGTTAGTTGGAAAAGAAAATTCAAATTTTGTGGGAAAACATTTCATACATTTTTGACCCAACATCTGAAAAAAATTACTAGAATTTACGCCGTGTGCTCTTTGTATAAAAAAACAATTGACGAAAATGACAAAAAAACAATTGAAGAAAATGACAAATAAACAATTTGGTAAAGCGTAAATAAAAATTAGAATATTATGAAAAGCTGAAAAAATTCCAAGTTTATTTTTTAATATTTAAAGAAAAAGCATTTTATATTGGAAAGGCGTGCAAAGAAAAACTTTTTTTAACATAACAACTCATAAACTATTTTTCGGACAACATTCATACTTTGCATGCTATTTTATTATTCCATAGTGAAGAAATTCGATCTTTTCACATTTTACCGTAAGATTAACCATTTTGCAGTAAATAAATCATCAACACCCACCGCACTTGGTCGCCCATACAATCTGTATTTCGAGTTATTCGTTGTTATCGTTGTCAAACATTTATTTTTTGCTTAAAGTTTGTTATTTGCTGAAGAAATATACATTTTATTGGGTTATTTCTTAAGGTGCCTTTTGAGCTCAGATATTTGGGCCCACAGATGAAATTTTCTTTGGTTATTAGCGGATGGTTCTTTATGATTTCTGTATTGCAAAATGACGAAAAGTAAAGAGATTGAATTTTTAGACCATAGAATGATAAAAAAGCACAAAAGGCCGAAATATTGTCCAATAGTACGAAAAATAATATTTTCAAGATTGGTGGAATCACCCATTACAAGGCGTCAGTATAAGCCGTTTTTTTCAGATATTTAATTAAATGCTGTCATATTATAATTAAAATGTTGATAATAATAATTTATGATCCACCAGAATGCAATGAAAAATGATTCATTTTCGCACGGCTCATGTATTAAATATAAAAATATGTTATTTATAACTTTTTTATAAAAAAATTTATACTCCACAAAATTATCTGTTAGAAATTTTGCGTTGTCTGAAATGGCCAATTTTTTTTTAATTTTCAGTTATTGCTTATTCAAAAAATTTATGAAATTTTTTTCCCACAAAATTCAAATTTTCAAGTGTGGACATATCTGTGGTACAATACACAGATTTTAAAAACAAAACAAAAACGGATACACGCATGAAATTATACAAAACAATAGCTGTCCGATATTGACATATGGAAGCGAAATGTGGGCCACTACATCAAAAGACAAAAGTAAAATACAGGCCAGCGAAATGAGATTTTTGAGAGCAACAAAGGGATGTTCAAGGGAAGACAGGATAAGAAACGAAGACATTAGAGAGGAATTAAATATCTACAACATCCAAGATAAAATCGTCGATTATAACAGAAGATGGAACGAACACCTGGAACGAATGAGCGAAGAGAGATTGCCGATAGAGGTCCGAAGATATAAACCCGCAGGAAAAAGAAGTGTGAGACGGCCGAGGAAAGATGGGTGCCGGAACAGGCATAATTGCCTATACCATGAAGTGAAGAAGAAGAATTCAAATTTTCTCACCTTATCACTACTTTAAACCTAATTACCAAATTTGAAAGCGTCACAATTTTTGTCATTGGAAATCTATTCGATTGACCTTTATCTATAATATTTACAATCTTCTGATTACGAAAAAAAATTTTCACGTCGAAGAATCAAGTTTTAGCTTTAAGATAAAATTTATTGTAAAAATATGTTCTAAGTGAGAGCGGTGAGGGTTAATCAATCCGGCTTTGGAATTTGACACTTTTCTAAAGATAATAAAAAAATTCACTTAACAAATTTTGAAAAAGAAACGCCCGTAAGTGACCATATACCCTAGTTGTTACCTAAAAACTAGACTTTTTTTTAGTTTTTACCTAAAACCTTTTTACACCTGTAAAAATAATTTTGAAGCATGTAAAGACGGTGGTCCTCTTACAAGGTGCTAGCAACATCTTTGAGGTATTAAATGCTGGAGTACCCTCTCAGGGGAATGGGTAAAACAACGTTACATGTATTTTAGCAAAAGGAAGCCCGAAATATACATGCATACAACCGGTCCACGACGTTTCGGCGCAGGCCGTTTCGGCGCAAGCCGTTTTGGCGCAGGCCGTTTTGGTGCAGGCCGTTTCGGCGCGAAGACGGTTCGGCGCGAGAACTTAATTTTAAAATATTTAATTATTTTATTTATTTAATGATTTAAAAAAATATTAATTATTTAAACCAATCCAATTTGAAACCAACCAATTAGAGGTGGTATGAAGTAATCTTAAGATTTATTTTTGAATTGGTATTTCTGATAAAATATTTAGATACCTATATAAGTACTCTCTGTAAATATCCAAATTTTTATAAAACTATTTTAAAGATGTCAAACATTGTAAGTAAACGCCAAAAGGAAAAGATAGATTCATCTATATCTTTGATCGTATGAGCGCTTCCGGATCCACAAGATTTTGGCGATGTGAAAGAAAAGACTCTTGCAAAGCTCGAATTCACACTGAAAATGGCAGGTATATGTGATTTTGGCAGAGAAACATGGAGGAGTTCATCCATTGTTATACGCACTTCTTCCAAATAAACAAGCTGCAACATATACAACAATGTTAGATATGTTGAAAAATTTAGAACCAAATTTGAATCCAGTACGTGTTTCATGCGATTTTGAATTGGCTGCAATTTCTGCGTTTAGAGACGCATTTCCAACAGCGGAAATGCAGGGATGTTTCTTTCATTTAACTAAAAGTATGAAAAAACAACTTTCAACTTTAAACATAACGCAAAACTACAATACCGATGCGAATTTTGCTTTATATGCTAGAATGGTGGTATCTCTAGCATTTGTACCAATTGCAGATTTAGATCATGCAATAGATAGGTTGGCTGAAGTGTTGCCTATCGAACTACAACCACTGTTACAATGGTTTGAAGATTTTTATGTCGGGCGAATGAATCGTAGAGGAAATGGTAGAAGGCCTGCAGTTTTCCCCCCAGAATTGTGGTCATTATATAATCGCGTTGTAAACGATATAGATAGAACAAACAATCATGCGGAGGCGGCCCATCGACGCCTCCAATTGGAGCTTGGAATGGACCATCCAATTTTGTGGAAATTTATAGATGCATTGAAAAAAGTTCAGAAAGGTCGTGATATGTTTTATGAACAGCTACTGGCAGGTCAAAGACCACCACAAAAATTAAAACGATATCGTGATGCTGACGAACGCATCAAAACCATTGTTAACGATTATGCGAATCGCGATACAATCGACTATTTGCGAGGATTATCTTATAATTACGAGATGAATGCCTAAACATGTAATGCATAAGAAAATAATAATAATTTATTTTACTAATAACAATTGTTTCTATTGATTTTACTTTTTAATTTTGTAATTTTTAATAAATATTTTAAAAATTAAGTATCGGCGCCGAACCGTCTTCGCGCCGAACCGCCTCGCGCCGAAACGGTCGCGCCGAAACGTCGCATTCCGGCATACAACTAAGTGCAAATGGTAGCGAAGCCTGTGGCTTCGTAACATTTAAAAAAACATCCCTAAACCAAAACAAAACAGCACACAGAATATGGCAAATACATGCTTCCAAACAGGCCCCGTAGCCAGAATTTTACACCTATTATATTTTCAAAATTCAAGTTTTTTACTTTCAAAAAGAATCTTTGAAAGCTACGGGCCTGCTTCCAGGTGTATAAATTGGCAACGTTGCAGCGTCGGAAACGAAAACAATTCTCGAGTTTGAGAACAAAAGGAGTGGATAAGATTCATAGGCGGTAGTGTAGTAAGTGCAACTCGCTAATATCGCGAACGCCAGAATAGAAACATTAATCTTGATGATTCCAGACTTGAACGACCAGTTTGGACCGACAAAAGTTGCAGATCAAAACTTGGAATTGAAGTTGGAGTTATACGTAAAGGCTAAAATGTTGATTGGAATTAGAGACGAAATTAAACAAATAAATTATTTACCAGATGGTCGGCTTCTATTAAATTAAAATTTATTTTGTCTCTAAACTTTTTCGTATATTTCGAATTAATGTTAAAATCAAAATGGCTCTCTAACCCATATGGCGGCCAGTATCTTTAGCAACAAATATTTGCTGCGCCAAACTCATAAATTATTCTAATACGTCGAAATATAACTAATAAGAGGAATTACGAGGTGTTGTCAAAAATTAACTCAACAAGGAAAAATAAAACGTTACACTATCTGTACTGTGTCGAGAATATACACAGCGGGAGAATAGAAGGAGATCTGCACGCAAAAAGAGTTACACGAAGGCGATATAAGCGCGGTGATTTTGAACAGAGAAGGAGGCGAGAAAGGAGGCGGTAGCCTAAAACAAGACAATTAAGGAGGGGAGAAACCATTCGAGTACTGACTAAATGAGTGGAAATTGTTACGAACGAAGGAGATCGGGCAGTTGCTCCTCTACAAAAGAGTACTTTAAGAAAAATCGAGAAGAAGATCTGAGCTAACCAAAACTAGCAGAGTTAAACCTAATTAGGCGAAGCGTAAATATTCCAGAAGAATAAAGACAACAAAATCCCCGGTTAAACACAAGAAGATTTCGGACCACAAAGAGAAAACAAACAAAATGGAAGAAATGAGTGAATGCTGTCAAATTTGACAAAGGCTGTCGGCACTGGGTTTACAGAGAATAAGTAGGAAATGAGAGAAATCAAAAAAAAGTTGGAAGTAATTGAAACAAAATTGAATGGAATTTCAGGAGTCTAAACAATTGGTGACAGGACTGGAGGAAAAAGTAAACAAGCAAGATGAAAAGATGGTAATATTGGAAGATCAAGTAGAACAATATGAAAAAGACAAGAGAGCTGCTAATATTATTATCAAGAATGCGACATTTGTGTAGCCCATAAAAGAGAGAAAGATGGAAGATTTCTCGAAACAGGAGCTACAGGTTCAGATTAATGTAATGGACGCGTTTAAGATAGGAAAAATGCCGAGAAAGCAAATAATCGTAGCAAAGCTGAAGAACCGCAATCAGAAAGTAGTAGTAATGCAAAATAAGAGTAAATTGAAGGGTAAGAAGGTTTACATAGAGAGTGATCTGACCAATACTGAAAGAACCATTCAGAAAAAGATATGGAAATTCGCCAAGATCGAGATAGAGGAAGGAAGGAGAACGAGAGTTGGGTACCAGAAACTCTTCGTCGAAGAGAAGACGTATTTGTGAGGTAAAAGTTCCAGCGACTTAAAACTGGTAGCAAACACAATACCGCAATAAAAATGAACGCAGGTGGTGAAACTGGACCGGCTCAACAATTGGGGGATGAGCTAAATAAGACATCAACGCAAACTGAATGAAAAAAAAATGAACATGCGAAAAGAAGTAGAAATAAAGAAAAGTGGACGAAGAGTAAAATGAGAAACGATGGGATGACAATGAGATTTGGGACGTGGAATATGAGAACCATGTTGAGTCCAGGAAAAATGAAAGAGATACAAGTGGAGTCGAAAAGATATAGTATAATATTTTGGTAAATGCAATCCAAGAAGTTAGATGGAAGGAAAGATTTGAATTGAAGAAAATCTTTTAACGAAGAGAAGACACACCTGTAATAATGGCAAGAAATGAGGAGTGATCCACCTCAAAATTAAGATCGAGAAAACTTCGCAAGAAGTCGTTATATTCCGTCAGGAATGACGCCCAGATTCACTCACATGCTTTGTATGGGTAAATTCGTGAACTTTAAAATTGATTTTTTGGCTTATTAAAGGATCTACCAAGTCATATCTCAAAAATTTTATTTTAACATCATCTAATAGTTACTGAAAGAATTTCTTTAGTAAATATTAAACTTTCGAAGTGGGGTTAACTAACTTTAGCCCTAAAAGCTTCTATTTTTACACAAAAGGGGGGCATTAATCCAAACAAATTTCCAGAATACCAGAAATGATTTTTACTTCGACATTTATTCAAATCTTAACGATACCTTAGCGTGTTTCATTTGAAAATAGAATTTCCATTTTGAAATAAATTGGCATGGGAGTTCCCCAGGGTTTTTTACTGGGACCAATTTTATTTGATTTGATGAGTGTCTCGATTACAGATTTTCTCTTATTTATCATTCAATATTGGTAACAGCCTGAAAGACCTAACTAATGTGACTTTTGATACCCACCAGTGTTTTCAAGTTTTTGGAAAAAGGCAAAAATAATTCGAATTGATCTGATCTGTTATTCCATGATGTGACAAAATTTAAATACTACATAACTTTTTATTGTAACTGTAAGCACTAAGTACAGTTTGTTTTACTTCTGAGTCATGTTTTAATAGTACAAAATATTTGCAAATTTTTGGTATCATACTCTCCATTATGGGTATAGTTGTAGGCACAAATTGGTCATTATTTTTATTATTTAAAGCCATTTGCGATTTTAAAATAACACATGAAAAGTTTATTCCCATTAAGTTGATCTGGTTCATATGGTTTACACAGAAAAAAATGTAAATATTATTTCATAAAGCTAAAATGGTAGCTTTTGGAGTAAAATGCAAAAACCGCTATTGTTCGAGATATTCTTTTGATCTTAAATGACGAGACTAAATCAACAAAATTAACACATCATGAATTAATTTTCTTAGCAAACTACAAGTTTTAATTGTAATAAGAGCAAGTGGTTTACCTTCAAATCTTATACAAACAATACTTTTTACAAAAAGTCTAATACACAAAATGATCCAACTTTGTATTTTTATTTAACCAAAAGAGATCCATACTTACTAAAATAAAACCACTACCTACCGGTTAATCGATGCCTTCCATAATCGTCTATCAGATTCGATCGATTGATATCAGTAATATCTATGTAAAAATCACAACACCAAATTTGTACACCAAATTTTAAAGAGGAGTTTCAAAATAACTTTTCCTGTTTTTTGTAAATAATTAATTGATTTGCATTAACAAATGAAAAAGTATTATTATATTATTGGCATTTCAAATTCTAGTTTGAAATATACAACTAACATACAAATATTTTGGAAAAAACAAAAACTAATTTTTACTTATCTCTAATTTTTTACAATGCTTACAACATAAAATTGTAATTTGATTAATTTACTATCAACTATTTTTTGTCTAATTAATTTCAACCTTCGTGGTTATTATTTCATAATTTTGAAAAGCTTTAAAAATTAAACTAATAAAAATTGTAATTTACGTTTCATAATGCTCTTTATTTGCACCCAGCACTAAATGACACCGACACATTTTCTCAAAAAATAGTTTCGATCCTGACGTCTTTCCCGATAGCATTTAAACGCTTTTACAAAATAATATTCTATGATTTATTAGAAAAATATACCACATCAATTTTCATTCATTGTCAGATAGTACAACAGAGGGTGTTCACCCGCAAGCGACCGAATGATTTGGATCGTTGTAACCGCAGTTTGTTGTGTAAAAATTGCATCGCCCTGTATTATATTATAATAGATGTAGCAATTATAATAATTCGACCTACATGAAAGACGTTCTAAGAGAGTTAACAATGTAATGAGCAAACAACAATAGCAACAAAGTATTAGAATAAAATAATAAATCGATAAAGGTTATTTAACAAAACATTTTTTTGAACTTGAAATCGAACTTAATAATATGATCAATAGGCATTACGTAATCTCTTAATTCTTCTCATCTGTGTTATGCAAATAAGTATATAAATTAAAATATCATATTCAAGTTTAATTAATAAATATGTTGGTGTCTTGTAAAAATGGTAAACAACAAGGTGTTTCGGCCTTCATTATACCCGACTTTATCTTCAGGGAAAATTGAGTCCTAAACGAATATAGGATGATCTGAATTTTAATATTTCTATCTATAGAAATTATGACATTTTAGTTAATTCAATTCAGAACGTGATTTTGCTCATCACCTAAATACGTAAAATTTTCAACGTAGGATGGATGTGGGTGAAAATTTGTTTAAAAATGTGGTGGAACTTTCCAGGTGTATCGTAAAAAAAGCTCAAGGATTCTTTTTATTAACAAAAGTTCATACAATAAACTACTTGACTGATACTTGATGGTACAGGTCACTTCCAATAACTTCAAAACTCGAAGCAAAGGCAACGTAATTAGATTCAGAACTAAAATTCTATAGTAACTACGTAGATTAATTTGGTAATACGAAAAAAACTTGATAACACCATAAATGTTACACTTAACCTTTTCGTGAACCAAAGAAATAAGTGCCTAAACACAGTTGAGTCGATTTTTATACCGTCAAGTGACAGATAACATGAAAAGAGAAGTAATCCCTAAGGTCAGCAGGTAGACATTTGGTTAGTGAAGGATTGCACGCCACGAGCGACAGTCGAACCCTTTAATCTTGGTACAAGAACTACTTAGCCATTCCAAGGATTTGATGTAAAACTTTCAAAATAAAACAGCTTTGATTTTCACCCTTAACGTCAATATAGAAAACTATCCTAAAAATAATTGTAAATGACAAAAATGTCCGAAATAATGAAGTTGCGGTACTGTGTCTGGTTCCGCCAATTTATTTTACAATTTAATCAGGTCTATTATGTACCACAAAACGTTATTTTATAGGTGACCGTTATGAAAGCCGGTGACACTTTAAAGGTTAAGAAAACCTTTATTATAAAATAAAAACGATCCCCTTTAAAAACAACGTTTTGTGATACATAATAGATTTGATTATTGAACAAAATCAATTTATACCCACATTCTTAAAATGCAACTATCTAAATTAAATTATCTACACTTTTGATAAATAAATAAATTAATATACAAATATTAATTATTGTAGGTAGAATGTACCGCATTCTATGTAAATATTAATTAGCAAAAAAAAAACTAATAAGCATCGATACATTTATGTATATACCGGGTAGTTCGCCTTTCCTTGAACATAGGAAAATAACAAATAACTTTCTTACATTGAAAAGGTTAAGTTGCTGGGCCCTAGGCTCAGTTGGAGAGGTGATCTCTAAAATGCGCACGATGAAGCTATAAGAACAAATTAAATATTAAGGCTGAGCTTTTGTAACATTTTCCTACTATGGGAAAAAATTAAAAGATCGACAAAACTAGGTACAAATTAATGTTTTTATTGAAAACCTACTTTGAGGGCACTTATTGCTTTAGGGTTCGTTAAAGGGGTGAAAAATCTGTTTTGTAAATAACTGAAAAACGACTAATTATCTCGAAAAATTGTAAGAGGACGAATTTGTTGATGTAAAAATTACCTTCACATTCGTTCATGTTTTTATTTTTTGCGAGAAAAATTGACCGAGTTATTATATTTTAAAAGTCGGGTGTATTTTCGCCTTCATGTAAAAGTTACAATTCAAAGGGCGTCTTTCACGATTTGCACAAAAGGTGAAGGTTCAATAAAAAATATTGAATACAAAGTTGAAAAGTAAGGCGAGAGTCGATTAACCTGGATTGCAATTATCACGATTTTTGCAAGAAAATAATGCAACAGTCGCACAAAAAAAAATTTAATTTGACGTAGAGCCACAAATTTTTGACAAAAATAGGTTTAAAAATTAATTTAAAATGCAATTTTCTCATTGACTCTTTTCAAACTGTAGTCCCGCCCATCGAAAATTAAAAATTAAATGTTCAAGTATTTTATATTTTTATAATATAATTATTGCGAATAGTAGCGATGCCTTCGGCTTCGTAACAATTAAAAAAAAACATCTAGAATTTCGAGTTGGACCGCGCTCAGGGATATTTTTAATAAGTTTAACCTCTTCTAGGACCCCGTGGCTCAAAGATTTATTATTTTTTAGATTAGTTTTGGCTCTTAATATATTTTAAGATTTTTCTTAAAAATTGCCCAAGCCGAGGAAAGTATGTTTTATGAAAATCAAAGTTTTATTTTATTTGTTTAAATTGCACTGTGAAAACAAAATGGGCTATAGTATTTTTACAAAATATAGTCTAGCAGCATTAGCATAAAAACACGAAAGCTGAACAAATTTAATAATAAATTTTTTCCTTCGCCGTTATGTTACCTTAGTGATATGGATTAACGTCCTGAAATTCCCCACCTCTAGCTTTTGAGCTAACGTCACCATCTTGAAAAAATGGCGGTGAAATCGGCTCCCCGCGTTGTTTTTCGCGTTTTCTCCAAAACCGTTAGTTTTACATTAATTTTGAAGAGTATCTTTTTTAAAGAGCATAAAATTTCCAATAAAAACCTATAGCGGTTATTTCATTCCGATACCGAGTTTCCCAAAAAAAATAATTACAAGTTAAAACTTTTTTTACTTCAAGAATCCATTCCGATCAGTTATTCAAAATTAGGATCATCTTAAAGTCATAAAAACAATAGAAAAATTTCCAAAAAAATAAGAATTTAAAAAAAGCCCTACGATGCATTCAGTTTAAATTAAACATTTTCGTTCTATTTCAGCCTATTTTTCGCATTCTCAACAAGTATGAAAAAATATTTTTTTTTGTAATTTTTTTCCGGGATAACCCGGCATTGAACCGGAATAATAGCTATATATTTTATTGTAAATTTCATGCTCTTTAAAAAAGATTCTCTTCAAAATTGATATAAAACTAACGGTTTTGGAGAAAAATGCGAAAAACAACGCGAGGAGACAATCCGACCGCCATTTTTTCAAGATGGTGGCATTAGCTCAAGAGCTAAGGTGGGAAACTTTAGATCGTTAGTCGCTACTACTTAGGTAATATAACTGTGAAGAAAAGAATTTATTATTAATTTTTTTAAGCGTTTTTGCTAATTCGGTTGGACAAATATAAAATATAACGGTCATGGTCTGGCATTTGAGTGTATCGAATACCGAACGTAAAAAAATTTATTCTGACCGTCTTCCCTCGGAAGGAAGTGGCTACCCACCGAGGCAATTAGCTAAGAACCCCCCCCCCCCTTGCAGGAGGGTGTCACGACACTCGAAATCGAGATAACGACTAAGCAGAAGAGAATATTACAAAACATAAACAAATAAAGTTTTATTATGAAATTAAGTTTATAACAATATCTTTCAATCAATATTGTAATCATAAACCATTATTGCAATCATTTGTCTTAATTTCAGCATTTGAATTAAAGTTAAATTGTGAAAAAAATATTAAAATATAGAAAAAAAAGCAAAAAAGTTATAATATTTTTCACTAAAGAATTTTTCTTTTGCTCGATAGTAAATAAATTTATTTATAGAAATAATTATGGAAAAATTACACCTTCGTTTAAATACATTTTTCCATAATTATTTATATTTTTTTAAATTCAATTATCAATTCAGGTCCATCTGACGAGCAGCCAACCACGAAATATAAGTGTACACATTATAATAATGAAATAAATAAGTAAGTGTGGAAAAAAATTTACTAATTTATTGTCAAATTCAAGCTGATAAAACTATCTTTAATTTAATATTTTTCTCGACAACATTAAGATGTGTTGAAACGAAACATTCAATAAAAACAAAAAATGTACAACCAAAAGAAGTAATAGGTATCTTACTTTTTAATACAAAATTTTAGTAAATGTTAGCTCCAATATTTATCCTAAAATCTTTTTTACCTTTTCTTTTCTGCCAGCGACTTAAAATTTCTAAATTTATTTCGGTCGCCATTTTGTATTTTTCTTGTATATCCCAAAAACTCGTGTTACTATGTACTTGGATGTTATATTTGCAGTTATTTAATGAAATTTACATAATTTTTTATAATAAATTTACATGCAGACACCATAAATTTGAAAAATCATAACTTGATCGATTTTCATTAAAAAAATTTTAAAAACTAAACTGTCTTGTCTTGCCAATTTTTATATATTTGTCTTTATTAATAATTTGCTATACATTTCAAATTATTTGCAAAAAACTGTTTGGCTTCCCCCGAAAAAATCCTATCCCAACATAGAGTGCTCGATGATGTTTGATCATTAATAAAAAAAACGTGCCGATGTGAAATTGTGTAACTTCACATTAGTTAAATATTCAAAATATTCTTTTTTTAATTATAAATTATGTAAAAATATCATCCAAAGATCCGAAAGACCCCACGAGCAGGAATTAATTAAAATAGTTATTCCCAATATGTTATTTCTGCAGAGCATGATGTACACTCAAAACTGTTTTTGTGCGGGGATAGAGACCGCATAAATGGAATTACCTTAAAAAATATTTCATTTATTAATAATAATGTACATTCATGGAATTTTGTGATCTATTGCACACACACAAAAAAGAAAACTCGCACATAAACAATTCCACATATAAAAACCGCATAAAAACAGGTTTGAGTGTATACATTTGCGCATTCTAAAATAAAAACATAGAGAAAATGTCCATGTCTCTGAAAAGATAAACAAAGATGACCGTTTTGCCGAGAAGCAAGAGGGGGGTCAAAATAAATCTGATTTACCTCTCCTTATTTTATTATTCGAATTTTGCACTTCTATAATTGGTACGTAGCTTTTTTATTTATTTATTTTTATAAACAAGATTATTTTTTAGATTTTAATTTGATAAAAACATATTTAACAGTTTTTCCATCCGGCGATTTTCGCGATATAAATGTCCATGCCCGGTTCAAATAGCCTCATCTCTAGAATTTGTACCCCGGGTCGACCCCCCTGTTTCTTCCAAAAATCTAAAACAAATTAACACCTATTTTTTCGATAAATCTCCCTCCTCCCAGTTCAGGTGGAATATTTTGATAGCCAAGTAGACAGTTTTTCAATAATTTTCTACATTTTTAGAATTTCTGTCGGTTTACATTATTTCTCAAAAATTGGTTCCAATATTTATTGCAATCGTTTGGCTTTATCTCAAAGCAATCAAAAACTTGTCATATTAAATATTTACACTTTCAAAATTAACGATTCACTTTTAACAGCGTTTAAATTAATTTATAATTAACAATGTTTTACCATGAAATGATCGCATATTTGAAGTAAAATTCGTATTCCGAAATTCAAACTCTTAATAGAAGTAGGTATTATTATATTCATTTTAATCTGAAAATATTGATTGCAAATGACAATACATAATTAAAAAATATATTGAATTTTGTTTAGAGTTAGTATTTTGTAATTTAGCACAAAGTAAGCAATCGATAACTACATTACAGAACTTACAAATACTAAAATATTTCCAATAAAAAAAAATTTTAATAGCTTTTGCACTTTCTAATAACATCAAATTAATATTACTTAATATTAACTTCAAACTGATCTTTTAAATTAAGTCGAAAAACTGTGATTCTATAAACTAAATCTTTTTTGTACAACGGTGTCTTAAACTAAAAATGTAAGTTGGAAAATTTTAAAATTATTTAGCTTGTAAATTTGTATTCAACATAAACCTTTTTTGGACTTCTTAGCACAAAAAAAATGAGTAGCTAATATGTTATAAATGTAATTTAAAAATTTGAAGTCAATCCGTTGAGCCGTTTTTTAAATGAATACGAAAAACCCTGTGAACGCACGCCCTTTGACGCCAAAAATGGGTATAGGAGAAAATTTTGCCGTCAGGTATGTTTTCAAACAAGCGGTTGCTGTTGAGGATCAATAATGCACTTTCTAATAATAAAAATTAAAAAAGGATATTATTTAGGATCTATTGATTTAAATTACAATTTCATGTTTTGCATGAATTTTGAAAAAAAAAATGCAAAAAACATAAATAATTTCCCATTGCTTTTCTGAATTTATTGATCTCTCGTCCTAACAATAAATTAATGCAAAGTAGAAAAAGTTCATGGATAAAAATACTATCAGTGAAAGTGTAGTGCAGTTGAATAATCCTTGATATTTAAATACACACTTAGATTTTCCGAAGTTCTCGTACTTAAAGTGTTCCTTGGGCCGTTTACCTATATGTATTGTTTTCCCTCAAAATGTAATACTATAATTTTGAGTAAGACACGAAATTACAGCTAATAATTGCTAATAATTATTTATAATTTTATTTTAACAAAAATGTAAATCGGGAAACTCGGAACAGCTTGTACCTAGTATATACATAAATTAAAATTCGTTTAAAATTTGATCAAATGAACGATGTGGTATAATTATTCCGGTTTAATTCCACTATAATTGGTTCACAATAAACATTCATAAAGCGGCCCACACAAAACGTGATTCCGTTTTTAAATTCCATCCATATTTTTCTCATAACAACCTCCAAATGTAACCTAGACATATT